>JARHVA010003303.1:422500-1622500 GCA_037957365.1 Torreya grandis
CTTACAAGATGTGGATTGGGTGGGTGGTTGATGTAGTTAGCCTATTGGTGGAATCTATCTCAATTATGGTAGAGTAACCATACCTAAAATCTTTGTTAAGAAATGATGGCAAGTTAGATATCAATAATATGGTTGATAATTGTTGATAATGTAGA
This sequence comes from Torreya grandis, assembly GCA_037957365.1. Taxonomy (NCBI): domain Eukaryota; kingdom Viridiplantae; phylum Streptophyta; class Pinopsida; order Cupressales; family Taxaceae; genus Torreya; species Torreya grandis. The sequence continues at coordinate 422,656 of JARHVA010003303.1, forward strand.
TGATGCTAATTGATCTAATTGACCTAAAAAATAAAATTATTGAATGCTTGATCTCTTGATAATTATTATAGATGGATTTGACATACTAGGTCTTTCTCTCTTAGAGGCATAAGCAAGAGGTGGAAGTGAAGGTGTAACTAGGTCATCTAAATATAATTTGAAAATGAAAAGGCTCATAACACAAATTAGATAGGTTATATTTAGAAAAGGGTCAGTAGAGATTACATGCTCTTGGTAAAAAGGTGGATCTTGATCATCAGAGGTCAAAGGTTCCCAAGGCTGACCGTCGATGTTCACCTTGACCATCGATGGTCAGGGTCCCAAAGAATACGGTCTTGAAGGTTAAGGCCACTCAATTAAGTATAAATAAGTTTAGATTGGTTGGTTTTAGGCTTGATAGGTGTAGGCTAGTCCTAAGAGAGTCTATGAGTACTTATAGGTATACTTTGACAATCAAAATCATAGGTGTGTGGATTTTGGTGTCTACATTTTTCCCCTTTTTAATATGTGGCTTGTGTGAATGAGCTAAAAAATAAATATATAGTATGAGTCATAGGTTTGGTTGCCTCAAAAGTGGGAGGAGGTCTTCCCCCTCAAACTAGGATTTGGTGAGGTGAAGTTGAAGTGGGTATAGGTTTGATAAGTTGGATATGGGGAGTCACTAGGTGGTGACATGATATTGGATATTATACATGCACATGTGCACATATAATGTAACAAAAAGTGTGATAGCCAAGATCATATAAAGATGAGGTTTCCAATGTTTTTAAAAATAAGGGTTGGTGATAAGGACAAGTGAATCACATGATCACCTATAAGCATGGTAGTTAGGAACACTCATAAATACAAGTCTCCTAAGTGATTGATATGTATCTAGTGGGTATCCAAGGTAAGAAGTGCTCTTGAGGAAAACAAAAATAGGTCAAGTGTCATAGGTATCTAAGGTAGGAAGTGTTCCCATTGAGACACAAGTAGGTTGGTATGCATGAGGTAGCATAAAAATGCAAAAGGGTCAACATGGAAATGTTGTCACTGTAGTCAAAGGACAAGGCAATAGTGTCACAAAGCTTCACATTAGATGGGCCAAAAAAGACCCATAATGAGGTGATGAAGTGGTTAGATTAGTGGGAGATTGACATCTCCAAAGTAGGCAAGAACTTGATGTAAAATGATTGAAAGGGGTGGATTGAAGGGAAAAGGTGAAAAGGTGGGTTTTAAGGGTAACCTAACCATCGACGATTAGGATCCCTAGAAGGTGATTATTGATGGTTAGGGGAAACCCTAAAATTTTATAGGTTAAAAAGTAAAAAAACAAAAGTAAATTTATCATTATCATTGTTGTGTATTATTTGACCAAGCTCTAGGCAATTTCAGTACTTGATGAGGAAGGTGTGTGCTGAGGTAGACGTTGTTCATTAACCAAAGGCATGTAGTTTATTTCATGGGTTTAATATGTAGGGAGCACAAAGACATGGTTGGGCACCTATTTGAGGGCTCGTACCATAGAAGAGGTCATGAAATGAGGTAGGGGGTGTACTAAATTTATAGTTAGGTATGATTTTACTATTGTTTGTCTTTTCTTGAGGGGAAGTCTACAAAATAGATATTTGGGATTACATTCCCTAGGTAGGGTTTTGGGGGTTTTGGGTAAATGGGGTGGGTAAAATGGAAATTTGATAGGGTGCGTGGGTGATTGGGTAGTAGGCTAGCTGGGTAGAGTATTTAGATTAGGTGTTTATTGAATTGGCTCCCTATTTAAGTCCTATTAGGTTTGGGCATTCTAGCTATGGAATGCCCATAGGTGACCATCGATAATTAGGTCTGACCATCGATGATCGATACCCTAAGAACTATGGGTCCCTAATCATCAATAATTAGTATGACTGCTAATGGTTAGCCAAGATGAGGTGGGGTACTTAAAAGGTGTTATGGGTTTAGGCATGGTTTGGGGTCAAAGTATAATAGTTAGGCCTAAAGTTAGGCTTGATAGGTTGAGTACAATGGGTAAAATGGGTTATGGCTATGAATAGGTTAACTAGGTTAGGGTTAGAGGTGTGTTTTTAAAAGATAGGGTAGATGAGGCTAGTTGGGGTCTAAGCAAAGTGTTTTGATTTGGTATAGGATTAAAAGTAGATACAAATACATGACCATGTGACATAGATCTTCTATGCTACTCAAGGGTATGACTACTGATGATTAGGCCCATATGGAGGTAGTAGGGCTAAGAGGGATGATGCACTACTAGCATGTGCCTAGGGATGCATTTATGATAGTAGCACTCATCAAGAGTTGAAATCCTACTACTAATAGTTTTTTACTATCAATGAAGCAGATGACTATTCTTCTAGAGGATGTTCATAGGATCACTTAGCTCCCACTACATTGTAATGTGATATACTAGATTGAGTAGGAGTAGGATGAGTATGTTGAGTATCTATATGGAGATGATAGTGATTAGGTCCAGTAGCACTCTATAGGGTTCAGCTACACAACATTGTATGAGAGGGATGCTAATGATCATGTTTACTTACTTTATAGGGATGTTAATGATCATGGTTAATTACTTTGGGCTCCTATATTCTAAAAGTAGGAGATTCCTTTATGTATTATTAGGGGTTTTGGTTGAGAAATTACTTGGGAGGACCATATTTGGGTGGGTCCATGTGCTAATTATTTAGATTTATAGAGATTTGTGGTGATTTAGGCACCATAGGAGGTATGGCATTAGCGTGGGAATCATTATGCACTATTGAGACTAAGTACATTTGAGTACTAAGGCCTATGGGATTATCATGGCAAAGGTACACATAGTTAGAGTTCCTTATGGGCTTTATGAGGTGGAGGGATGACTATGTTACATCAGGGGCCAAAGCTGGAGCACATGATGTTGAGTGGTTTAGGGCTGCCCTAGGTGGATTGGTAGATGTGGACATTAGATGAAGACCACACCTATAGTTCCCTATCTACCCAAGTTATAAGAGGGACAACCTCACTATATAAAGCTATAGATAAATTGTTTGTCATTGAGAGGGTGAGGTTGAGTTTATTCCCTTCAACATAGTATAAGAGGCAAGACTCAAAGGTTTAATTCCCAGTGCCCTAGACTATTCAAATAGTTCTATATGGTGGGTTTGAGAAGCTTCCTATTAGGGATCCCATAGATGACATAGGGCATACATATCGATATAGGGCTTGGTACTAATGCATTTATGCAATTGCGGATATAGGTGGGAATGATGGAGGGGTGGCACTGATGGCTATAAATCTAGTCGACCAGAGTCGATAGGTAGGGGCAACATTAGTCATGGCCCAAGCTCAAGTATAAGCTCTATAGGGATAGGTGGCCACATTATAGGGTTAGATTTAGGAATTATAGGGCTAGCTCACCACTATTATAGGTGAGAGATATCTACTTAGACAAAGTTTTGGGGTAGGTGTATAAGTAGGAGGGACACCAAACACAATGCCCTAAGCACACTATTCAACTACTATTATGGAGCTCAAATATTATGAGGTATGTAGAGTACATAATGAGCTTTGTATTAGACTAGTTGTACCAAGCTATGAGGTATGTAGAGTACTTGGTTGGTGGGCCATCAATAGTTAATCTAGGTCAATGGGCTTTCACAACTGGACAGATAGGGGCCTTAGGAGGACCACCACTAGGTATAAGTGTAGGCATAGATGGGGCTAGTGGTAGTTGTGCAAGTCCATGATTTGAGCTATGTTATTTTGATGTATTAGTTTGATATTGGCTCGCATTCTGATGTAGTGAGATGTATATGTTTTAAGAGAGATTTGACACATTATGACATGTTTTTTTTTTATGGTTTGATGTATATGATGGATACTTATGATGTTATATATGATAGTTGCTTATGGTTTATGATTATGGCTAATGGATTTAGTTCATGTTTATGATGTTTTACTTAGTAGCATAGGCATGGGATGTTTTGATTATGCTTATGGTTATGATAGGATATGTTGTGGATGGATACATGTTATGGTTTTATCTATAGATATATGGGTGAAATGAGAAATGGTATATGCCCTAATATTTGGCTCATCTATTTGGTTTATGCTTGTGATTGTGTAATGATATGATTATGGTTTATGATGTGATTGATGTTCATGGTTTGCTATAGTATGTAGACATTGTGTTTTACTCATTGATAGATAGATGCCATTGCTTGCTGTCAGGATACATGATGTACATGTTTTTGATGTGATGTTTATTATTCATGTTCATAGTGATAGACTTACATAAACTAATAACGTGATTTTTTTTACTAGTAAAGATCAACATAAAACCCAAAAATTAGATTAGATTAGTGAAAATAAGCCTTCTAGATGGTTTATATTAATTAGCATGCTTAAGTTATAGATAGGGATTCTGATAACATTGTGTCAAGTAAGATCATAGTCCTGTGTATATGATATGTGGAGGGATAATGGGTGAAAATTGAATTTTGAGTGAGACTAGTATGTTTTTATATAGATATCCAAAGAGGTAGTATAAACAAGTCTATGTCTATATATGACGTGTAGACTGATCAATGTGGGAAGCATACTAAGGAGAGCCGGTTGTGACTTTACAAGATTACTATTGTTATGAAATCTGATTGTGGCTTTCAAAATTCTTTTGCTCTTGTTTGGGTTTTGTTTTTTCTTTTTCTTTTTCTTTTGCTTTTTTCTTTTTCTTGTGTTTTTTGCTTGAGGTTCAAAGAAGCTGATCAATGTGGGAATCTTCCAAAAAAATTCTAGTTTTTCCAAATATTATACTAAGCCGTCCTTTATGGGAGTGGTCTAAGTTTATGTTCCTAGTACAAATGCTTTTGATAGTTATCCTTCAATGGATAGTCCACATTATGTTTGATAATTTTAGTTGACTTTTTAACAACTGTCTTTCAATGGAGTAGTCTATGAATGATAAGAATGACCCATGATTTTTTTTATATTTGATATTCCTTTTGTCCTGACTTGATTTGGCTTTACATAGACTTGTTCATGCATGCTCAATGGATTACTTTATGAAGGCAAAACTAATCTGACATGGAGGATCAATAGGTTAAAGAGAGGTATAGGTGATAATGACCATAGGAACTGATCTCAAAGATATGGGAAATACTATGAGAATCATGCCATGGATAGAGCCATGATATCCATACTTTAAGATTAGGCTATGATTGTGATGGATAATCACATGATTTATTTTTAATTTATTTACCCTAAAAAGAGGGAAATGAATGTGGTTTGCAAGGGACAAGCTTACTTTAGACAAATGATGATTGTGATCCCTATCTAAAAATTAAAGGGACACAAATAAAAAATATTTAGAGGCTCAAGTTCTATTTTGCCTTTGAAAGAGGATAAATAATAAGCTCTTGATCCATACTTATGGGTAATAATATAGAGTACAAGCCAATTGAAATCAAATTTTCCCCTTTGGCTTTTCTCTATATTAGTTACATGTTAGTTTTTGTTAAGAACAATATCTCTAATATTGAATTACCATACTTTTATGTTTTTGTTATGGGATCATTTGACTCATTCTTTATAGACATGAAGATGGGAAAGAGTGGCCAAACAATGTTCATCAATTATCTTGAGTTGAGCTAAACATTCTTGACAATAATCATTTTTCAAAACAAGGTCATGTAAATATATGTGAAGAGAAGGTATTTGGACTTCAAGAGGTAGTACAACCTTAGCTCCAAACACTAGTGAAAAAGGTGTTTCAAATATGGGAGTTTAGACACTAGTGTAGTATGCCCATAAGGCGAAAGGGATGTGCAAGTGCCAATCTTGACCTGAGGCATTAACCATTTTGGTAAGCATGTTGTTAAGGGGTTTTTTAGAGGCTTTAGATTGTCCATTTGCTTGTGGGAAATAAGGTGATGAAAGATAAGTTTAATACCAAATATTTTACAAAGGCCTTAACTTATTTTTTTTTGAAAGATTTGTAATTGTTGGTGATTATCTTATGGGGAACACCAAAATGGTAGATGATATGGTGGGTAATAAATTCAATATTTTTTTCAGCTTTTGTCAAGATAAGAGGGATAACCTCCACCCATTTGGTAAAATATTTAGTTACAGTAATGATAAAATGATGTCATTATGAAGAGTGGGGGTTGATTTCACCAATAAGGTCTAGACCCCATTATGAGAGGGGCTAAAAGTCTATGGAAATGTGAATACTATTACTAGGTGCATGATGTAAATTAGCATGTTATTGACATTTGACACACTTTTTCATGTAATCACAATAGTCTTGGTTAAGGGTGGGTTAATAGTAGCCTACGTGGAGGATACATTTAGCTATGGTGAGTCCACTAAAATGGCCCCCAAAGATACCCTCATGTGTCTCTTTAATAACATAAGAGGATTATGGACCATGAAGGCAATGGAATAAGAGGCCATCAAAACCATGTTTGTAAATAATTCTTTCCATAATGGTGTAATGGGAGGTGCTTTGAATAAACACTCGATGGGCATTCTTACAGAGGCTAGAGGGAACTATGCCAAGGTAAAGGTAGTCAAAAGTTTACTAATACCTAAGGTCAAATAAAATCTTTTCCACACTAAAGATGGTTGGAGTGTCTGATTTGGTATAGGAAGGTTCGATGAAGTGATGGACAATGACTGATAGTTTAGAGTTAGAGGGTGTTGACAAGATCTGAAAGGCAAGAGAATCCATGGTATTAGAAAACTTGTTAGTAGATCATGGGGTGGTTTGAATATGGTAGTGTTTGAATGATGTTAGGAGTTTTGTAACTAGTTGTCTGTATAGTTACACCATTTCATTCTTACATTGGTAAATGTCATTGGCTTGGTTGACCACAAGCTAGGAGTCGCCAAAGATATTGATTATTTTAACTCCCAAGGCTAGGGTAGTTTGGAGACCTATTACTAGGGCTTCACATTGGACCATATTATTGGTGCATTTAAAGTTAAGTTTAAATGAAAAAGTAAGTGATTCACTGATAAAGGGGATAAGGATGATGCCAGGTCCTCCACCATGCTAACATTTAAAACCATATAAAAATATGGTTATGTGATTGGTAAAATCTACTTGAGATAGACTTGCGATTGACTCATCTAAAAATTAAAGAGGGGGAGGTTGGTTGTTTTTAATGGGTGCTATGGTCAATTAGTCAGAAATCACTTGCCTCTTAATTTACTTCTACTAGAGGAACTCAAGGTCAAACTCAGCTAAAAGCATGAGCCACTTAACCATATGCTAGTTTTAGTATCATTTAGAGTGCATATATTTTTGGGGGTCAGTATTAGTTATGATAAAAGTTTTGTGGTTAAGAATGTAGTGGAAAAGTTTAGTGGGCATGAATACTAGGGCCAAACATAATTTCTTAGTATGTGTGTATTAAGTCTCATATTTGACAAGTGTGTGGCTAATGTAATAGATGGTTTGATCCTTATGTTGTTTACCTTGATGGGCAAGCATCACCCTTAGGGAGTGGTCTATGGTATAGATATAGAGGTAGAAAGGTTGGCCATCTTTATGAGGTGTAAGGATAGGTGGTGATAGTAGGTACTCTTTCAGTGCATCAAAAGCCTCTTGATAATTGAAATTCCACTTGAAAGATACATCCTTTTTTAAGAGGTGGTAGAAGGGTTAACATTGATCAAAGAGCTGGGAGATGAAGCAATTAATGGATTGAAGTTTCCCCTATAGGCTATAGAGTTGTTTAAGGTTGGTTAGAGGTAGCATCTTGAGGATGGATTTGATTTTGGTTGGATCAACTTTGATTCCTCAAAGGGAAATGATGAAGCTAAAAGGTTTGCCTAATAAGACTCCAAAAATACATTTTTTGGGATTGAGCTAGACATGATAGTAGATAAGTCACTCAAAGATAATCTTGGGAATGGTTAAATGGTCTTTGTGAAGCTTAGATTTCATGAGAAGGTCATCCACATAGTCTTTGATGATTGTATGGATAAGGTCATGGAAAATATAAGTCATAGCATGTTGGTAGGTTACGCTAGTGTTCTTAAGACTGAAGGGCATGAATTTATAATATAAAGTCCCCCATGGGCTGATAAAGGCAATTTTGTGTTGACTTTAGGGGTAATCAAAATCTAATTATAACCCAAAAATCCACCCATGAGTGACAACATCTCATGGCCTACTGTAGGTTTAATGAGTTGGTCAAATTCTAGGTAGAGGAAAGTCATCCTTTGGGTAGGTGAGGTTGAGGTCATGAAAGTCCACATAGATATGTAGTCCCCCTAAGGATTTAGTGACAAGTACAATGGTCAAAATAAATTAGGGATAATTGATGAGTTGAATAAATTTGATGTAAAGGAGCCATTAAAGCTCTTCTTTGACAAGGAGAGCTATGAGAGGGTGCATTTAGAAAAGTTTTTGTTTGACAAGTTTGGTTTTATGATTGGTTATGATGTTGTGGGTGGAAATGGATGGGTCAATATTGGGCATGTCAGCATATGACTAGGTGAATGCAATATTATGGTCTTAGAGGAAGGTAGAGATGCCCTATAGTTCCTTAGAGGTGAGATTTTGACTAAGTTTTATGATATGGGGGTTTTGTGGAATGCCTATGTCAATGTATGTGGTAGATTAATTTAACATGGTTGAGGTTTGGAGGTAAATATTTGTCAATGGAGGAATCCAGTGTACCAAGATAGGTATGAATAACATCATCTTAACACTGAATAATGTTAATGGTAGGAGAGTCCTCTCCCATGAGCTCAAGATGGGTCAAAGGGATGATATGGATGCTCCTTCCTTTTGATAAGTCATGGGGCTGAGGGTAATCATGTTGATGAAAATAAATTTTAGGTGGGATGATGTCCTCATCCTCACCCACAAGTGAAGGGGGTATTGGTGAGGAAGGGCTTTCTTCTTCAATAATGTTATGGGCAGTTTGTTTTGATTTCTTCTTATTGGGTAGAATGAAGCTAAATTCATTATTATCATGAGTATTTCATGTCTCATTCAAGGTCAATGTGTGTGGGTCATACTCATATCATCCTAAACTAAACCCCTTCTAAGCACATATGTGAAGGTATAGTTTGGTGAAGTCTGGGTTGTCCAAATAAGGGAAGGTGGAGGTGAATGGTTGAGGTAGAGAGGGAGTGATGGTAAGATTAAATGTCTTGTCAATTCCCCCATAGATAAAGTGGGTTTGATATTAAAAAGGCCCCAATGGGGTAATGGCTCCAATGTTGGGGTCATAACCTAGTTGGTGGTTGATTTTCTTATATTATTGTGGAGTGAGGAGGGCATCAAGGGTGAGGAGATGGTAATCTCCAAGGGTAAGGAATTAGAATGTAGGTTTCAAAGGGTCAGTGATGGGTATTTGGTCTATGGACATAGATGAGCTGGTAGAGGCCTTAGTGGAAGGGGAAGAAGTAACATCTTTAGCCTTTATGGGTAAGGGATTGATGGTGGTTGTTTGTAATGTTTTGGATGGAGCTAGAATAATTTAATTAGGTCAGTAGGTCATATTAAATGTTAAAAAATGGCTAGGGTTCACTTGTATAGTAACAACCTGACCTTTATGTTCAAACTTGACATAATCATGGAGGGTGGAAGGTACATAACCCATGGCTCAGATCCAAGATATCCCTAGTAAAACATTATACTAGAATTCAACTTTAACCACATAGAAGAGTTCATAGAGTGTGAAAGGTCCTAGCCAAATATGAAGGATGATTGTTCCTAAGTTAGTGGTCATAGTGTCATTAAAAGATCTAAGGATGGCTGAAATTTTGGACATGACATTGTCTGGTAGCTTTAGTTGCTCATAGGCATGGTAAGAGATGATGTTACAAATCTCCCATCAATCATAACCCATTTGATGTAGGTTTGGTTGATGTGGGTTGTAATAAAAAGAGGGGTATCTAGGTCTTGGGGTGGATAAAAGGTATCTCTAAGTCCTTGAAGGTAACAAGGTTATAGAGCTAGAGTGCACCAATGAATGCCTTTATGGGCTAGGAGTCTCTTGGTCTAACCTCAATGGATTGCATAGGCTCAATCATGGCCTAATGATGGTGAGGTGAGGTGGAAAAGGGCTCATAGGGATCATTTTAGCAGGGGTCTAGAGAATTTGTTTAAGGATGACCCTTTAGATGGATTCAGAGGGGTTAGTCTCTAAAGTGCCTAAGATGGTGACTTTGGTCTTAGATGCAAATGTGGAGGTTTAGATCTAGTTTGGTATAGAGTGATTTGGTTGTTATGTCCATGGAATGGACACTTTGGCCTTCCCTTTATCCTTTTATTGTGATCATGTGACCACATTAATGGTATGGATAGAGATGAAAGGTGTGATTAGGGGTTGGGTATATTATTCATCAGTCTAAGTTGAGAGTGAGGGATTAGGAATGTGTTGGTGGCTCATTTTTAGATGTGATGGTAGAGGAATGGATGGAAGGTCATCTACCAAGAGATCATCCTCATCATAGAGTTGGTGGATAATGGCCTAGAGAGCTTTTCAATTTTTTTCGTCATGCCTAAGTGTCCTATGATAAGAGAAGATTTGATAGTCATTGTACCAAGTTAGCTTCAAACCAAGATGAATAAAAGGTCTAATGAGAGGTAATGTCAGGTAGGTGTTTTATACTAACCTTTGAAGAATGGTTATATAGGATTATTATATAGGTAAGGAAGGTTTTGGGCTCATTATTTTGGTTGGTAAGATGGGAGTGTGGCTGGTAATAGGTTTGGTGAGAGATGGCTTGGGTAAGGTGGTTCAGGTGGATGGTCTTAGCCTAGGTATGTTGGTAATTGAGGTATCCAAATTTGGTTGTCTAACTACTTATGATTTGGGAAGGCACAGTGCATCAAAAAATAAATGTGATGATGTAATCAATGGTAGTGGGTGATATATGTTGAAAGGGGTTTGATTTTTAAGCAAAGTGGAAGGGTGAGGCCCTAAGATAGAGGGAAAGGTAGAAGGAGGTAGAGGCTTATTCATTTGTCATTTCAATGTTTTCATCTTCTTGGCTAGTGCGGGTTGAGACCTTGGTATAGGCTTGGGTGATGTTAAGTCTACTTTAAAGGATGCATGAACCAAACTCTAAGTAGGGAATGCTCTAAGAGTTTTGAAAGGTTTAGTTTGTGAGGTGGTGGCTACTTTGGTTAACTGAGAAGTTGAGGGGTTGTTGGAGGTTTGGATTAGTTTAAGTGGTAATGGAGAGATGATGGATTGGTTGGTTAGAGGTGTGATATAAGGTTTAGGTTTGTTAATGGAGGGAAGCCCTAACTATTAAGAAAGTAGTTCTATCCATGCCTAGTTTTAAGGTAAATTCTATTTTTTATACTAATGTGGGAAAATGTTTGTTTACTAGTCCTAATTCAAGGGTAGTGGATGCAACAAATAGACTTATAGGTTGGGGAGGATGGTTGGAAAGTTGATTGATTTCTTGAAGTGAGGAAGGTAGGGTTGGGATAAATAGCTCCTCCACTAGAGGTGTTGGTGGAACCACTTCTTCTCTAGGGATGATGTCTATAGGTGTGGTAGTTTGTTTTGCAATTAGTGGAGGTAGCAAATTCGGAATGTTGATTTGTCTAGATGTGTTAGTTGAGGTAGTATGTGATGATTATAATACTTATATGAGGGTATCTAGAGATAAAGGAGACTCTTTAGTTTAGCTATCCAAAGGAGGGTAAGGTGACTCCACTACCTTGATAAATGAAGTGGGGGAGGAATGGGTAGATTGGTTGATCGAGTCCTCATGGATAGGTGTATCATGAAAAAATTTGATCATGTGGGCATTATGAGAGCATTTGGCCTATGTGTCCTCAATTTTGCCATGGGCATGGTTGGGAAAAGGTTTATCGAAGATTCTAAGAGCTTGATTTTGAGGGGCATTGGGATTATCCAACATGAGTTCCATTTTATTGATAAGACTCTAAAGAAAATTCTTGAAAGTATTACATCAATTGAGATCATGTCCAATTACCTATTGAAAAGCATAGATGTCATTCTCATTATACCAAGTAGGTGCTAGATGACAAGAATCAAATTTATAGGGAGTTTTGATAGGTGGAATTTGTATGAGGTTAGATTTTAGTAGCTTTTTTAGGATCAAGGTGTAATATTCTCCAAGTGGAGTGAATTACTTTTGGTTTCTTTGGTTTGGGTTCCTTGAAATTTGATTAGAGGTAATGGAATAATTTTGTTGATTGACATTGGGTGGAGGCATGGTTTTAAGAATGATGGCATTCATGGTTCCCCTTGTCTTAGTTTTGGTATTGTCTTGGTTGCTAGGTTTGGAAGAAGGGGTTTTAATGTTCTTGAAGGTAGAGTTATTATTTTGTAACTTCAATTTACCCTCATCTATGGCCTAGTTTTCTAGCTTACATGCCTTGGTAAAATCTTCATCAAAGGTTTTGAAGCTTTGGACATGTAGTGTAGAATATATATGTTTGGCACAACTCTAGCAAAAATTTATATAAGTTTAGGTTGAGGCAGGGAAAATGAAAGCTGAACAATCAAGCTTCTCCAATGAGTGACAAAATCAAAAATAGACTCATCATCAAATTTCTTTATAGAATAGAGGTCTGTGATAGAGATATTCTTGGAAATGCTAATGGAAATGTGATCCAAGAAGACTTGTGCTAGTTGGGTGAAAGAGAAGATGGAATGCTTGGTGAAGGTACTATATCAATCAGGTGCTAGGTTAAATAAAGACATAGTAAAGGTTTGAAGGAGAAGGGCATCATCATAAGAAATCATGTGACATGCATTCTTGAAATCCCTAAGGTGTTTTTAGGGGTCCTCCTTGCTTTGAAATTTGGTGAATTTTGGAAGCTCCCATTGAGGAGGGTAAGGTCTAATGGGGACAAAAGGGTGAATGGGTTCATTATAAATATGATCATAGGATATGATGTTATGAGCTCCTATAATAGATTACTCAAGGTTGATCATCCTATCCATGAGAATTTTTGTCAAGTTAGTTTGAGGTGATGCACCAAAAGGGTTGTAAGGATGATATTGTGGTTGAGGTTGGGTAACATATTAGTAATTTCTTGGTAGTTCAGAGCCTACCACATATTGGAATGTGGATGCTATAGGTTGGGTAGGGTAGGTGGTTGGTGGTGGTTGGGTAGTGGGTATATACCCTTGTGGGTTAGGGATGTATCTTGGATTGGGTGTAATGGGTAACTATTGAGAAGTTCCTATGGATTGGGTATGGGTGGTAGTTGGGTTAGTTGAAAGAAGGGAGGTAGTGACGTTTATGCTAATGGGTGGTGATGTAGAAGGGATAGATACCCCTAAGCTTGTTAAAGGGGTATTAATAGATGGGTTAGGTTTGATAGAGGGGAGGTTGGTAATGATAGTGGTGGGTGATATAGCTACAAGTGGGGTATGATGGGTTAATGGTTGGGTTATCCCCAAGGTATAGGAGTCATTAGTAGGGGTGGAAGGTGTAAGCTTAATGGTTGGTTCTCAATCATAACATCAAAGGGGTTAGTAGTTGAATATGCCCAGGTGGTTGAAAGTTGGGTGGTGACTATGGAAATAGGGATGCCCTTCCTAAAGTGGGATGGCATGCCATAAGGAGGATCCTAAGGTGGAGTTAAAACTAGGATATGGTGACAGAGGTATTAAAATACCACTGAAGGGCCACTAGATTGTTGTCTAGAAAGGTGGTAAAATCCATGTCTCTTTAGGGAAATACCTAAGGGAAAGTAGGGATTTATAATAGATGAGGTGAATATTTAACCTTAGAGACATACTCAATAGATTAGGAGGTAGAAAAGGTTGATTTAAGTGATCATTTTTATTCTACCAAGTCTCTTTGTTATTGATGAGTCAGAACCATACAAGAAAAAAGGGTAGAGAAAAACGGAATAATCTCACTACTAAAATAAGAAGACAATAAAATGATCAAGGAAATCAAGACACACACTATAAAGTGCATTAAACCTAGAGGTTAGTTTTAATCTTACTTTTGGCTTATGCCTTAGTTTATGAGAATGTGTGATAGAAGTTGGCTTGTAGACTAGGTACTATAGAAGCAATCTATAGTTAGGTTTTTTTTTTTTTTGGGTGATCAAAAGAATATATATTGGAATCAATATGTGGCTTGATATTGTGGCATACCCCCTCACTTCATAGTCCCACAGTGATAAAGGTGTCAGGTGCTTAGCCAATATATATTGATGTCCAAAGTTTATACTCAACTAGAGAACTGAGTTAGTTCTCCTCTTGGTAATGACCTCCAAGTAAGATTACTGAGAATGGGTAAAGTGACTATTAGGTGATGAAATCCAAGTTGGGCCTTGTCTCAAATTGTTTTGATGTTTGATTGATGACAGTGGTTTGGCTAGTGTGTGAAATAAAGGTGATGTTACGATAAGATTATTGTGCTTTAATTAAAAGTAAGATGATGTTTAAAAAGAAGCAATGGATGCAATTAATTTTAATCCCCAAAATAAATTTTAGTTCTAATTATGAGAAAAATAGAGAGGAGAGCATACAAATGCCAAGAAAACATAAGTAAAGAATCTAAGTCCCACTGGGCGTGCTAGCATGTTTCATGTAAATTTTTAGATTTTGGGATATTAGGAAAGAAAAAAAAAACTCAATACAGGTGTACTTGAAAAACCTATTTGTTTGTGCATGATTTGAATTATAAGACTATAAATAGATCCTCTTTGGCTTTTGAGGAAGACCTACAGATAAGAAAGCACTAAAGAAAACTTATTTATTAGATAGATAGTTGGGTGGATTGCCTTGCGAGAACTAGATCCTAGAAGTGAGAGCTTCCTTAAGGGTTGTCCATCCACCTATTTTAAATAATTAAGTTGATAAAACTAGAAAGAAGATACTTGCATCAATAATAAAAGATTACTAAAATTGAATACAAGAAAGCTTGTTAGAAAAGTAGACTAGAAATGATCTAATTAGTGATAAACTAATTAATACTAGTGCTAACAGGTTGAGGTATGCTTCAAAAAATCAGAAAGGTGCCTATGAGTGGTTAGAAACATAGAAAAGTGGATTTGGTGGGGTGAGGTGGGCCAAATCAAATTGCTATTTTTTTTTCCATAGGTGACTGTTGGTGGTTAAAGTAATCATTAGTGATTAGCTTGACCATCAGTAGTTGGAGTGATAGTCAATGGTTAGCCTGACCATTAACAGTTGGGGTCTAACCATCAGTGGTTAGATTTATAATTCTATGTTTGATCACCAGAAGGTGAAAAGATTAAATAGAAGAATTAATGGAGTTGGGTAAGGGCTAGGTTGATTATGAAATGGAATAAAATAACAAGAATATTGATAAACAAGTATTTATCTTACTAGAAGTTGATTGGGTGGGTGGTTGATGTAGTTAGCCTATTGGTGGAATTTGGCTCAATTCTATCAAAGTAATGGTACTTAAAATCTTGGTTGAGAGATACTGGTAAGTTGGCTCTCAATAATATGGTTGATAATGCTTGATAATATGGATGACATTGACTAATTTGATTGACCTTCAAAAGAAAACTCCTAAATGCTTGAGCTCTTGATAATTATTATCGATGGATTTGACCTCCCAAGCCTCTCTCTCTTATATTCATAAGAAAGAGGTGGAAGTGAAGGTTGAAGTAAAGGTGTAATTGGGTCATCTAAATTAATTCATGCATGCAAAATCTTGCAACACAAATTAGAAAAGGTTCGTTGAGCTTGCACACTCTTGGTAAAAATGTGGATCCTAACCATCGATGATTAGGGGTTACCAAGGTTGATCATCAATGGTCACCTTGACCATTGACGATTAAGGTCCCTAGGAATAGGGTCCTAAAGGTTAGGGCTACTCAGTTAGGTGTAATTAAGTGTAAATTGGTTGGTTTAGGCCTAATAGGTTTAGGTTGGTCCTAGAGGGTCAAGGGGTAATTCTAGGGCTAATTCGATAATTAGAATCATAGGTGTGTGCATTTATGGTGTCTACAATTGGTTCTAGTGAAGTTTCATGTAGAAGAATTACATTTTCTTGGTATTTTGATTTTATTTGATTAGTATTATATATATATATATATATATATATATAAGAATGTTACCAAGAAGGGGAAAAAATCACATATAAAAGGGGTTGGTGGCTAAGCCAACTCTAGATTCTTCCCATAAAAGGGAATGTGGATGGATCAAGCCAACTAGCCTACCCCACACCCATATTCTCTTAGATGATGGCCATGGCCATGGATAGGGATTAAATTCTTAACCACCAACTACTAATCAAGGGGTATTTTGTTGTTAAAAAATTAAAATAAAAATAAAAAAATTAATTAATTAATTAATGTGTATTATAATAAATGTTTTTCATTTTCATTTTATTTTAGTTATTTATATAGTCATATATATAACTAAATATGTTATTATGCATATACATAAACATATATGTAAGGATATATATTTGATTTGAATAGACACACAAACATAGACATGTATATGTTTAAAACCTATAGTTCATTTGTTTTTATATATTTGGATATGTATGTATATAATTACAAATATATGAATATATATTCTTATAATTATATACTCTTATAATATTTTCAAAAACTAATTTTATTGTGTGTGAGTGTGTATGTCCACACACACACACACATGTATATATCAATTTATGATTGTATGTATTCATACAAGTGGATATATACATATATGTCATTATAATTTGAAAGTATTATATAATGTGAATATACACAAAATTTCCATGAGAATATAAAACTAAATTTTTTTAATACCACTTAAATATGGATTATTCATTATAAGAAGGTATAAATGTATATTTGTGGTGTTGGAAATTTTAGTTGTAGATAAGAATTATGTATAAATGATGGTAAAAAAAAGAAAAAAACTTGTAACTACCATAGTTTATAATTTTCTAATTACATTACTCATCATTTATGAAGTGAAACATAATCATATATTTTTTTCTATTGGAGATCTATTTATTTTTTGAATAACACCTATAGAATGTGCTTAGTTAACAAATTTTCATAGTGATGTATGAATTACTAATATTGCTTGTAATGATGTCTTGTGTTTATAATATCTAGGGGAGTAAGGAATGCACATAGATGCGTGTTGGTTAGTTCAAAATATGTATTATTTTTTTAATATTTAAATAGTAGTGAAAGTATAAATATGATGAAGGTTGGGAGGCTTATAAACTTACAAGCTTGTTTCATTTTACTAGTCGACATTATAAATACTTTTGTTCTCAATGTGTTATAATCATAGATTATTCACAAGCATGTTTATTAGGCTAAATTCATTATTTAACTCACTTATTACCTTGTTAAAGGAAAATTATTTAAGATGGATGAGTCACTTGCTGAATGTAATGATGAACCCTTGATGTCTCAATCACAATGTAGGACAAGGAGATTAGTCTAGTTATATTATAGGGATAATTTATAGTGTTTTCTTAAATATTTGTTTTGAAAACAAATTTGTAGTGTATTAATTTTTATTCAATGATTTTTGAATAAGTTAATTTTAATCCAAATCTTAAAATGGTGTATGTCCTAAATGAAATCATAAATATATATTTTATTTATTTTTATTTAACATATAATTATGTAAGTTTTTAACATATTTAATAAACTTGTAATACTCTCATTTAATATTTATATAAAAATATCACTTATCATGTTTCAAGAAATGAGTCTTTTTTAGTTTACTTTTCAAAATTGATTTGTATATTCAATCCTTTAAATAGAGATACACTGTTGGAGTTCTATAAACCAGGAATTAACTTAGAGACAAAAATATAAATAAAGATTATCAAGTAAATACTAAAAATAAATCAATTATTTGTCTCCTAATATATATATATATATATATATATATATATAGGTTGAAATATTAATTTTTTGTGCATATAATCAAATTAAAAATGTGTAAGAGTTATGTAATTTAATATAGACTTGTGATGATGGACTAAGATATGAATTAGAATGCAATTTAATGAATTAACATTCCAAAGTAAATATCAAAAAAATCCTCGGAAGTAGTTGGAATAATAATAATTGTTATAGGAAATTAAATGAGTATAGATCAAGTCAAAATTAGATTTAGGCCATTGTGTGTCTTATTGGATTCAGATAAATTAGTTTACTTGTATGTTAGATATGGGAGCGTCAAAGGAAAATGTAATTAATTTACCTCAATATACATCTTTTATAAATGTGAAAAACTTAAGAACATTAATTTCGTAATGAAATTAATAAATTTTCTCTTGATAAAAACATGATAATTTCATCTCAAAATCCACTCATTAAAAATAGAAAACCTTTCTAAAAGATTTAACAAAAACATGTTCCCAAATATATTGGATACAAGAATTGGTTTTTAATACCAATAAAAGTTTATTCCTTTTCAGACCCTTAACTGTCACCTTATTTGAAAATGTTTTTGCACAAAAAAATTGTTGATTCTATTTTGGCCCTATAGAATCACTCTAAAAATGGTGCACAATATATTTTCTAGTTTTGTATTTCTATAAATGTATAGCTTTAACCCTTTCATTTGAGTTTAATATCCTCTTATGATTCTTTAGATTTAGCTTATCACATAGTTTGATATTCTTATTAATTACTTCATAGACCCTATTTGATGTAGTTTTTTGTGAACAACTAAATTTATCATCAAGTGTTGTTTAGTTTGGAATTATTTTTATTTGTTTATATCACCCTTTTGTAAAAAAATACTCTAGTTGTGATGGTTTTATCATATAAAAGTTTCATATTAATCTATAATAGTGTAAATATTTGTCTAGGTATTTATTATAACATCATTTTGTATCATTTTTATCTATATTAAACCTTTGTAGCCTTAAGAGTATTTTTGCATGTTCAACAATAGTATTGACTCAGTTTGTTCTTATGTTCATGTTTAGTTTTATATTTCTATTGTGAATGTTACAAATGTTAGTAATGGTCCCTCCTATAATTATGAAGTTGAAACTCTAAGAGTTAATTTTGGCTTAGTGATAGGGTTCTTGCATATTTGTAAAAAGGATTGAAACCTGTCTAGTCCTAAATGACTATGTACTTTCACATCATTTAGGTTTCAATTTGTGTTAGATGTATCATGTTAGTTTCATATTTTATCTATATTCTTATTTTCTCCCTAATGTTATCTTATCTATAGAGCAGGGTTTATAGATTGATGGCACTCGAGTCACTAATAAACAAACCAAGTTTTACGTGAACTTAGACTTTTCATGTGTTTTGAATTGCATGGTAGATTGAAAAGTGGTTATTTGGGTCATGACTATGAATTGATTTTGAGTTCATTTATCTACTATAATTGTTTATTCTCTATTAGTGTAATTTTATTTGTTTGTAACAGTGGTAGTATGTTCGTTAAAGTATTATAAAAAAATATGGTTTTGTGGGTGTCTGAGATCTAAATTTTGGGAATGGCATGGAAATATTTGTGGTGATACATAGTTTGAGTCAAGTATACTTTAATAATTTTGTTTTATGACATAATTCACATCATTCTGACAAAATTCTAAAATATTTAGGTTGTTGCATATTTTAAGATGAATTTCCCATTTCAATGTCATTGCACATCACAAGTCACAACATTGGGAAAAACTTTTGGAAATATTTGGAGTGTTGTATATTTTGCAATAGGTTTCTATTAGAATTATAATTTTTAGGCATAATTCACAATATTGGGGAAATTTTTAATTTTTTTGGTGTCTTGCATATTTTGAGTCAGGTTTCTCATACCAATGTCATTACACTATGTAATTTATAACACTGGGAAAAATTTAGACAATATTTATGGTGTTGCATATTTTTAATAATGTTTCTCAAACAAATGTCATTTCTTAGATAAATTCACAACACTAGAAATTTTTTTGGAGAAATTTTCATTGTTGCATATTTTGAGTCAACTTTCCCATACAAATGTGGTTTCACATTACAATTTATAACACTAGGAGAGATTTAAGAAATATTTATGGTATTACATATTTTAATTTGAGTTTTTAATACAATTGTTAGTACATGGTGAAAATTGAAACACTAGGATTTTTATGTGAAATATTTGGGTTGTTGAATATTTTGAGTCAAGTTTCCCATACCAATGTAATTTCTTATCAAATTCACAACACTAGGGCAAATTTAATAAATATATTTGGGTTTATATATATATTGAGTCAAGTGTATTTTAATTTTTGACACTAATAAAAAAATTATGAATAGTTTGGGTGTTGCATATTTTGAGTAGGGGTTCCCATACCAATGTTGTTGTGCATCACAATTCATAACACTAGGAAAATTTTCATAAATATTTTGGGTGTTTCATGCTTTACGTAGGGTTTCCCATACCAATGTCATTATGTGATGCAATTAAAAATATTGGAACCAATTTTGCAAATATTTCAGGTGTTGCATATTTTGAATCTAGTTTCCCATGCCAATGTCATTACATGAAAAAATTCAAAACACACATAAATTTTAGAAATATTTGTGGTGTTGCATATTTTGAGTCATGTTTCCCATATAGATGACATTTATTGGTAAATTTATAACATTGAAAAACAATTTGGAAATAATTTAGGAGTTGCATATTTTTAGTCTAGTCTCACATACCAATGTCATTGCCCTAAGCAATTTGAAACACTAGGAAAGTTCCACAAATATTTTGGTTATTGAATATTTTTGGTTAGGATTCCCCTAATAATATAATTTTTTGGCACAATTCATGATATTGGGTCAAGTTTTGGAAATATTTGCGGTGTTGCATATATTGAGTTATGTTTCTCGTACCGATGTGGTGTATGTCACAACACTAGATTAAATTTTGAAAATAGTTTTGGTGTTGCATATTTTGAGTTAGGTTTCTTGTACTAATGTCAGATTGTGACTTAACACACAACACTTGGACAAATATAATTAATATTTGGGGTGTTGTATATCTTGATTCAGGTTTCCCATAACAATGTTGTTATATGGTGAAATTCACAACAATGGGACATATTTTATAAATATTTTTGGTGTTCATTATTTTGATTCAAGTTTACCATACTAATTTTATTATGGGTGAAATTCATAATATTGGTAAAAATTTAAGAAATATTTGGGGTGATGCATATTTTGAGTTGGGTTTCCCATGAAAATGTCATTGTGTAATGAAATTCACACCTATAGGACAAATTTAATAAATATTTGGGGTGATGCATATTTTGATTTAGGTTTGTCACACCTATGTCTTTACATAGTGAAATTTTCACCAAAGGGGAGAATTTATGAAATATTTGGGGTGTTGAAAATTTTGAGATGATATGTCATACCAACATCAACACATGACAGTATTCACAATAGTGGGCCAATTTATTAAAATATTTAGTAGATTGCATATTTTTATTTAGTTTTCCCATTAAAATGTCATTTTTCATAAAAATTTGAAACATTGGATAAAATTTCAATTTTTTTTGGGGGTGTTGCATATTTTGAGTCGTGTTTCCAATACTAATGTTTTTATGCATCCCAATTTACAATAATGAAACAAATTTATGAAATATTTAGCGTGTTGCATATTTTGAGTTGAGTTTCTTTTACCAGTGTCATTAAAAATCATAATTTACAACATTGAGAAAAAAATTTGGGTGTTACATATTTTGTGTCAGGTTTCAAATACCAATGTCATTGTTGCAATTCAAAATAATAGGTATTTTTTATGAAATATTTGAGGTGTCTCATATTTCGAGTTACGTTTTTCATACCAAGTTATTGTTAATTTTAGTTCACAACACTTATAAATTCTCAAAAATATTTTTGTTGTTTCATATTTATAGTTGGGTTTCCTATAACAATGTCATTGCATGATGCAATTTATAACACTAGAACAAACTTAAAAAATATTTTTGGTGTTGCATATTTTGAAGAAAGTTTATATTACCAATGTTATTATGCATCACTAAGATAAATTTCAAAAATATTTTGGGTTTTGCATATTTTGAGTCGGTTTCATGTACCATTATTCTTACATGACATAATTCAAAACACTAAGACAAATTTCTAAAATATTTGATGTGATTAATATTTTGAGGTAGGTTTCCCATACCAATTTAATTATAAATTAGAATTTAAAACATTGTGAATAGGTTCAATAATATTTTTGGTGGTGTATATTTTGATTTAAGTTTCTTGTACTAATGTTGTTGTATAGTTTAATTCATGAAACTAGGTCAAATTTCATAAATATTAGGGGTTTTGCATATTTTGAGTCAATTTTATTGAACCAATGTTGTTGAACAATGTAATCATAACACTAAAAAAATTATAAAATATTTGGGATGTTGTATATTTTGAGTCAAGTTTCCCATACCAATGTGTTACAATTAGCAAGACTGGGACAAAATTTGGAAATATTTAGGGTGTTTCATATTTTGAGTCATGCTTCCAATACCAATCTCATCATGCAATGCAATACACAACATTGGGATAAATTTCATAAATATTTTGGGTGTTGGATATTCTAATTTAAGTTTACCATAACAATGTAATTATGCACTTAATTTGGAAAACTTGATTTTTTTGATATATTTGGAATTTTACTTTTTTAAAGTTAGGTTTCCCATACCAATGTCATTTTACATTAAAAATAAAAATAGAGGGATAAATTTTATAAATATTTGGGGTGTTGTATATTTTGAGTTAGGTCTCCCATACCAATGTTGTTGCACATCACAATTTGTAACAATTGGAAAATTTTCAAAAATATATAGGTGTTGCATATTTTGAATCAGGTTTCCCATACAAATTATATTACATGATGCAATTTTAAACACTAGGAAATAATTTAGAAATATTTTGGGGATTATATATTTTGAGTTAAGTTTCCTATATAAATATCATTGTGCATCGCATTTAATACACTGCTAAAATATTTAGAAATCTTTGGGGTGTTGCATATTTTGAGTTAGTTTCCTATACTAATGTCCTTGAGAAATGCAATTTGTAACACTAGGATAAATTTAAGAAATATTTGGGGTGTTGTATATTTTAAGTAATTTTAACAATAACAATTTCATTATGCATTGTAATTTGTAACACTAGGGAAAAATTTAAAAATGTTTGGTGTGTTCCATGTTTTGAGTCAGCTTTCTCATATCAATGTTATTGTGCCTCATAATTCAAAACACTAGGATAGATATAATAAATATTCGGGTTGATGTATTGTTTGATTCAAGTTTCCCATAATAATTTCATTATGTGGCACATTTCAAATACCATGACAAATCTAGGAAATACTTGGGGTCTTACATATTTTAAATTGGATTTCCCATACCAATGATATATTACAACATAATTTTCAACAATGGGAAATATTCTAAAACTATTTGGGGTGTTCCATATTTTGATTCATGTTTCTCATACCAATGTGGCATAGTTCATAACACTAGGAGAAATTTCATAAATGTTTGTAGTGTTACATATCTTGAGTTGGATTTTTCATACCAATATTATTGTGAGGCACAATTCACAACATTGAGATAAGTTTTAAAAATATTTATGGTGTTGCATATTTTGAGTTGGGTTTCTCATACTAATGTTGTTGAACAATGAAATTCACAATATTGGGATAAATTTTAGAAATATTTGAGGTGTTGACAATTTACAACAATGAGCCAAATTTAAGAAATATTTGGGGTGTTGCATATTTTGAGTGAGGTTTCCTATACTAATGTTAATGCTTGATGTATTTTATAACACTAGGATGAATTTTAAAAATTATTTAAGTTATTGTATTTTTTGAGTCTTATTTCTATTACCAATGTCATTGTGTATCCTAATTCATAATAATGGAAAAAATTTAGAGTTGGGTTTCCTATATGAATGTCATTGTCCATTGCAATTTACAACATTGGGATAAATTTTAGAAATATGTTGGGTTTTGTATATATTAAGTTAGGTTTCCTATACTAGTATTATTTTTCATTTTAATTCACAATAATGGGATAAATTTTATAAATATTTGGGGTGTTATATATTTTTAGTTGGGTTTCTCATACCAATGTCATTGCATGACATAATTCACAAAAATTGGGAAAAATTTTATAAATATTTGGGGTGTTTCATATATTGAGTCAAATTTATTATAGAGTGTAATTACACATTTGAATTACACTGAGACAAATTTCATAAATTTTGGGGTGTTGTATATTTTTAGTCAATTTGTTCATACCAATGTGGTTGTATGACATAATTTATAATAATGGAACAAATTTAGGTAATGTTTTAGGTTTTGCATATATTAAGTCAAGTTTGTCCTACCAATATCATTGTGTGGTCAAATTCACAACATTGGGACAAATTTCAAGAATATTTTTGGTGTTGCATATTTCAAGTTGGGTTTCCCATACCAATGTCATTACATGACATAACTCAACACATTGAGACAAATTTCAAAAATATTTTGGGTGTTGTATATTTTTACTTAGGTTTCATGTACTAATATGTCATAACTCACAACACTAGGATAAATTTAGGAAATATTTAGGGTGTTGAATATTCAGAGTTGGTTTTTTTATACCAATATCATTGTGTAATGTAATTCACAATAATGGGACACATTTTAGAAATATTTGGGGTTTTTTATATTTTGAGTTATATTTCCCATAGTAATTTTTTTTGTGATGAAATTCACAAAAAATGTGACAAATTTCAAAAATACATGGGTTGTTCACAATTTGAGTTAGGCTTCACATACCAATATCATTCCATAACATAATTCAAAACACCATGATAAATTTTAGTAATGTTTAGGGTGTTGCATTTATTGATTTGAGTTTCCCATACCAATGCAATTATGTTGAATAATTAATATCAATGGAATAATTTTCAAAAATATTTTGGGTGTTGCATATTTTGAGTTAGATTTCCATAGCAGTGTCAATATGTGGCACAATTTACAACATTGGGATAAATTTTAGAAACATTTTTTATGTTAGACTTGTTGAGATGAGTTTTTGTAATAATTTTATTCCCAATGTAATTTATAACACCATGATAAATGTTATAAATATTTTTGGTGTTGCATATTTTGAGTTGGGTTTGTCATACCAATGTTGTTATGTAGTGCAATTTACAATGTTGGGGCAAATTTTTGAAATATTTGGGGTGTTTAATATTTTGATTCATATTTCCCTTACCATTGTTTTTACATGAAGTAATTCACAACACTACAACAAAATTTAGAAATACTTGGGGGTGTCACATATTTTGAGTCGAATTTACTTTACCAATGTCATTGTGTGACACCACTTGAAACACTATGACAAATTTTAAAAATATTTGGGGTGTTTATTTTTTGAGTTAGGTTTCCCATAGTGATGTTTTTTTGTGTTACATTTCATACCAATTAGAAAAATTTTGGAAATATTTAGGGTGTTGAATATTTTGAGTTTGGTTTCCCATATGAATGTTGTTTCATGGCATAATTTAAAACACTCTAAAATTCAAGAAATATTTGGGTTATTTTTTAGTAGTGAATTCATAACACTTTAAAAAATTTAGAAATATATGGTGTTTTTCATATTTCAAGTTTGGTTTCCCATACCAATGTGCATGGTGCAATTCATGACACTGGGAAAAATTTTGGAAAAATTTGGGATGTGGCATCTTTTTAGTTGGGTTTCCCATATTAATGTCATTATGTAGTGCAATTCACAATATTGCAAAATATTTTAGAAATTTTCAAGATGTTATATATTTTGATTCAATTTCCCATACCAATGTTGTTTTATAGTGTAATTTATATAAATGTGATAAATTTTTCAAATATTTGAGGTGTTGAATAGTTTGACTCAAGTTTGTCATACCATTGTCATTGTATCATGAAATTCACAACACCAAGACAAATTTAAAAATATATTTATTTTTTTTCATTTTTTTTGTTAGGCTTGATCTACCAATGTCATTACATGGCATAATTTACAACACTGGGATTTTTTAAAAATATTTGGCATGTTCCATTTTTTGAGTAAGGATTATTATAGTAATGTCATTATATGATATAATCTGTAACACTAGGGAATGTTTTTGAAATATTTGGGATGTTCCATAATTTAAGTCAGGTCTCCCATAACAATGTCATTTCTCCTCATAGTTCACATCACTTAGAATTTTTTTGGAATTATTTGGGGTGTTTCATATGTTGAGTCTAGTATCCTATAATAATGTCTTTTCACAGTGTAATTCACTACACTAGAAAAAATTTAAAATATATTTGGGGTGTTGCATTTTCTAAGTTAGGTTTTCAATTCCAATGTTATATACATCACAATTTGTAACACTGGGACAAAATTCAAAAATATTTGAGTTTTTACAGATATTGAGTCATGTTTCCTATACTAATGTTTTTGAATGGAACAATTCATAACACAAGGAAAAATTTCCAAAATATAATGGGTGTTGCATATTTTTTGTCAAGTTTCCCATACCAATGTCATTATGCATCACAATTTGTAATACTTGGATTTTTTTTAAATATTTGGGGTGTTGTATATTTTGAGTCATGTTTTCTATTCCATTATTATGTGCATAAAAATTCATAACATCAGGACAAATTACATAAGTATTTTGGGGTGTTGTATATTTTGACTTGCATCTCCTATACCAATTTCATTATGCAACACAATTTTTAGTGCTTGATAAATTTTCAAAATTATTTAGGTTGTTGCATATTTTTATTCTTGTTTCCCATACCAATATATTTATATGGAAGAATTTACAATATTAGGAAAAGAATTAGAAATATATGGACTTTTGCATATTTTAAGTTAGGTTACCTATACCAATGTCATTGAGCATCAAAATTCATAAAAATGAGACAAGTTTTATATGTATTTGGGTTATTGAATATTTTTAATTGAATTTCCCACACCAATGTCCTTCAAAATCATAATTCACAACATTCGAACAAATTTTGAAAATATTTTGGGTGTTGCATATTTTTTATCAAGTTTCCCATTCTAGTGTCATTACACATCACTATATGTAACATTGGGATAATTTTCAAAAATATTTTGGGTGTTGGATGTTTTGAGTTAGGTTTCCTATGCCAATGTCATCATGTGGAAGAATTTAA
This sequence comes from Torreya grandis, assembly GCA_037957365.1. Taxonomy (NCBI): domain Eukaryota; kingdom Viridiplantae; phylum Streptophyta; class Pinopsida; order Cupressales; family Taxaceae; genus Torreya; species Torreya grandis. Next base: position 449,745 of record JARHVA010003303.1, read on the forward strand.
AACACTTAGAAAATTTTCAAAAATATTTGGTGTCTTATGTATTTTGACTTGGGTTTCTTATACAAATGTTATTTAATGGAGAAATTTGCAACAATGGGACACATTTATAAAATATTTGGGGTGTTCCATATTTTGAGTCATCTTTCATTACCATTGTCATTTTGTGGCACAATTCATAATGCTAGTAAAAAAATCAAAAACAATAGTTGGGGTTTTGGATATTTTTTAGTTAGGTTTCTTGTACTAATGTCATAGTTCATCATAATTACAAAAATGGTAAAATTTTCAGATTTTTTGGGGGCATTGCATATTTTGAGTTAGGTTTCTCATACCAAGTTTTTATGTGGTACAATTCCCAACATTCAAACAAATTTCATAAATATTTTGGGTGTTGTATATTTTATATCAAGTTTACCATACCAATCTGATTATACATCACAATTCACAACATTGGGACAAATTTAGGAAATATTTGGTGTGTTGCGTATTTTGAGTTGAGTTTCCCATACCAAGGTTATTACATGTCATAATTAGTAACATTGAGATAAATTTCAAAAAACATCTGTGTTTTTACATCTTTTGATTAGGGGTTTTGATGTAAAAACATCTAAGGGTTTATTCAATCTTACATCAACCAAGAAAAAGAGTGGTGTGGGTGTTATATGTTCATGTATTTGTGTTTGTGTAAGACTACAATGTTTGGTGTAAAATCAAAATAATTCATAGGAGATGAGTTTTTTTTAACTAGAGGATAATGAGGTGGATAAATAAATCACTATTTATGATAATAATTACTAATGTTGATGAGGTGGTAGGTCACTATTCATGCTAATGAGGTGGTATGTCACTATTCATACTAGTGAGGTGTTATGTGGGGCATAATTATCCATAAAGGATCATGGTACATATTATTTCATTTTCTATGGATGTGTGTGGGATAATTTTTAAATGTATATCCATAATTATGAAGTGTTATCTTGTAAAATATGGTATTATTTACCTTTTTTGACTCTTGTACAAGTGGGAGATGAAGACCATTATTCCAGATTGATCACCCATGTTAAGTGTGGTGAATTTACATTTTGGGGCTTATGATTATGCATTTAAATTTATCTAAAAGGAGATAATTTACATTTTTATACTCTTACAAAGGTGAGGAATAAAGACTACTTTTTTGATTGACCACCCTTTTGGAGTGGGATGAAATTTAGAGAGTAGATGTTTGAGGGGCCTAATCTAAAATAGAGAAAATATTGGAGATAATCTTTCCTATTGACCAATATTCCCTCAAACTAAATGAGGGTGAATTCATTTGTTTCCCTTGTATTCTCTTTCTCTTGATCTCTGTTCTTGTAATTCTATAAATGGATTGTAATCCATGACAATTTTAGGCTAGAGTGTTAGGATTTAAGATTTTTTGAAAGCTTTGTAGATCCTCCTTGGTGTACTAGTAAGTTTTTGGAGTTTTAATATTGTTGAAGACTTGTAGAAAAAGATTATTTTTATGGCTTGTTGATATTAATAGAAATGGTTGTGATTTTTTTGTAGAGGGTTGTGTTTATAAGATCTGTGAATTTTTGAACTCATAATTTGGTATTAGAGGTCCATTTCATGATGTTTTGAGAGTAATAAAATAAGTTTATTTTGGATTCACCAATGTACTTGAATGACATGACTTGCAATAATGAAACAAATTTCTTAAATATTTATGGTGCTATATATTTTGAGTTAAGTATATTGTATTAATGTCATTATGTGGAGTGATTTTAAATAATTGAAAATTTTTCAAAAATATTTGGGTGTTGCATATTTTAAGTCAGGCTTCCTATATCAATGTCATTTTATTTGACAATTCATAACACTAGTTAAAAAATTATAAATATTTGTGGTGTTGAATATTTTGAGTTAGGTTTGTCACATAAATGTAGCACAATTCACAATACTAAGATAAATTATGGAAACAATTGGGGTGTTGAAAATTTTGAGTTAGGTTTCTCATACCCATTTTTTTGCATGACACAATTTGAAACATTGGGACACAATTGAAAATATTTGAGGTGTTCCATAATTTGAGTTAAGTTTCCTATACCAATGTGATTGTATAGTGAAATTTACAAAACTAGGATAATTTAGGAAATATTAGGGTTGTTTCATATTTTAAGTTAGGTTTCACATACCAATGTCATTACATGGTACAATTTGTAATATTAGGATAAATTTATGAAATATTTGGGTTGTTACATATTCTAAGTCATGTATCCTATACCAATGTGTTGTATGGTTTAGATCACATTATTGGGATAAATTTCATAAATATTTGGAGTGTTACATATTTTTAGTTAGGTTTCCCATACCAATGTCATACCCAATGTAGTTCACAACACTTGGATGAATTTTTAAAATATTTGGGGTGTTGCATATTTTGAGTTAAGTTTCCTATCCTAATGTCATTACACATTATAATTAGAAAAATTGGGAAAATTTTTACAAATATTATAGGTGTTGCATATTTTGTGTCAGGTTTCCTATACCAATGTTGTTACATGTCAAAATTCACAACACTAGGAAAAATTTATGAGATATTTGAGGTGTTGTATATTTTGAGTTAGGTTTCCACTAAAAATGTCACTATGTAGTTTAATTCACAACACTAGGAAATTTTTTGAAATTATTTTTAGTGTTGCATATTTTGAGTTGGGTTTCCCATACCTATGCAATTATATGATGCAATCCCTAACATGAGTGAATTTTAAAAATATTTTGAATGTTTCATATTTTGACTTGAGTTTCATATATTAATGTTGTTATGGGGTACAATTTGAAACATTGGAATTAATTTGAGAAATATTTTGGGTGTTACATATTTTGAGTTGGGTTTCATGTACCGATGTCATTACGTAATGTAATTCACAAAACTATAAAAATTTTAGATATATTTAGGGTGTTGTATATTTTGAATTAGATTCTCTATACCAATATCATTGCAAGGTGAAGTTAACAACATTAGGAAAAATTTAGGAAAAATTTAGGGTGTTACATGTTTAGAGTAACATTTCCCATACCATTATCATTGTGTGATGCAATTATCAACACTAGGAAAAAATTTAAAAATATTTGAGGTGTTATATATTTTGAGTCAGGTGTCTAATACCATTCTATTTTCATATTATGGTTCACAACACTCATAAAAATTTCAAAAATATTATGGGTTTTGCATATTTTGTTTTCTATTTTCTATACCAATGTTATTGCATAGTGCAATTTGTAACACTAGGAGAAATTTTAGAAATATTTGGGGTGTTGCATATTTTGAGTCATATTTTCCATACCAATGTTTTTGTTTGACATAATTCACAACATTAGGATAAATTTTGTAAATATTTTAGGTGTTGTATAATTTGAGTTAGGTTTCTTGTACTCACACAATTATGTTGTGCTATTCATAACACTAAGATTTTTTTTAAATATTTTGAGTGTTGAATATTTTGAGTGAGGTTACCCATACTAATGTCATTGGATGGTTAAATTCATGACACTAAGGCAAATTTCATAAATATTTGAGATGTTGAATATTTTGAGTGGGGTTTCCCATTTTAATGTCATTGTATGGAATAATTCATAACACTAGGAAAAAATCTAGAATATTTAAGGTGTTGTATATTTAGAGTAAAGTTTTCTATACCAATGTTGTTTCCCATCACAATTCTAACCACTGGGAAACATTTTTTAAGTATTTGGGGTGATGCATATTTTGATCTATATTTCCATACCAATGTCATTATGTGATGTAATATGTAACACTAGGAAAAATATCAAATATATTTTGGGTGTTGTATATTTTGAGTTGCATTTACTATTCCAATGTTGTTGTGCATTGTAATTCACAATAATAGGAAAATTTTCATTAATATTTGGGGTGTAGCATATTTTGAGTCTGGATTGTTGTACCAATGTCATTTCATGGTGTAGTTCATAACACTAGGAAAAAATTAGAAATATTATGGGATTTATAAATTTTGATTCATGTTTCTTAAAGTAACATCATTATACTACACATTTTACATCATTGGTAAAAATATTAGAAATATTTTTGGTGTTGCATATTTTAATTCTAGTTTCCCATAATAATGTCATACATAAAACCATTCATAAAATTGGGACAAATTTTTAAAATATTTTTGGGTGTTTCATAGTTTGAGTCTAATTTCGTATACTAATGTCATTGCATGATTTACAACATTGGGAAAAAATTGCAAAAAAATTGGTTTTTGCATATTTTGAGTCAGGTTAACCATACCAATTTCATACATAACATAATTTAAGTGTTATATATTTTCACTCAAGTTTCCCCTACCAATGTTATTTCATTATACAATTCACAACATTGGGAAAAATTCAAATATATTTTAGGTGTTGCATATTTTGAGTCGGGTTTCCCCTACCAATGTCATTACATAATGCAATCTGCCACACTATGACATGTTTCTAAAATATTTAGAGAATTACATATTTCGAGTTGGGTTTCCATACTAATTTCATTACATGTCATAACTCACATCACTATGGATTTTTTTAAATATTTGGGGTGTTTCATATTTTGAGTTGGGTTTCCCATGCCTATTTCATTGGTGTCATAACTCACATCACTATGGAAAATTTATATAATATTTTGGGTATTGTATATTTTGAGCCATGTTTCCTATACCACCATTATTTCCTATCATAATTCACACCATTAGGACAAATTTTATAATTTTTTTGGGTCTTTCATATTTGGAGTAATTTTCCCATACCAATTTCATTGTGCATCACAATTCAAAACAATGGGACAAATCTCAAAAAAATTTGGGGTTGTATATTTTGAGTTGGGTTTCCTATACTAATGTCATTACATCATGAAATTTACAACATTGGGAAATTTTTTGGAAATAATTTAAGTGTAACATATTTTGATTTTGATTTTATATACCAATGCCATTATGTGGTTCAATTCACAACACTGAGACAAATTTTTGAAATATCTCAGGTGTTACATATATTTTAGGTAGTATTTCTCATACCAATGTCCTTTTGTTGAGTATTTTTCAACACTAGGACAACTTTCGTAACTATTTTGGGTGTTTAAAATTTTGAGTCATGTTTCCCATGCCCATGACACTACATGGTGTGATATGAAATAATGGAATAAATTTTATAAATATTTATAGTGTTGCATATTTTGAGTTGGATTTCCCTTGCCATTGCCATTACACAACATGGTTTGGAACATTAGGATAAATTTAATAAATATTTGGGGTGATGTATATTTGGATTTGGGTTTACTATAGCAATGTCATTATATGGTTCAGTTCACAACATTATGAAAATTTAAAAAAAAACATTTTGGGCATTAAATATTTGATTCAAGTTTATTGTACCAATGCCCTTATGTGATACAATTCACAATAATGGGATAAATTTCATAAATATTTAGTGTGTTGCATATTTTATGTTATGTGCTATGACATTTGAATGGTGGAATTAAAAACACTAGAAGAATTTATATAAATATTTGCAGTGTTGCACTTTTTGATTTAGGTTTCCCATACCAATGTCATTATGTGATAAAATTCACAACATTGGTATATATTTAAGAAATATTTGGTGTGTTTCATATTGATTCAGGTTTTCCATACAAATGTTATTGTGTGGCATAATTCACAACACTAAAAAAATAAAATGTTTATGTTTTTGGATATTTTGATTTAGGTTTCCCATACCAATGTCATAACATGACACAATTTAAAATAATGGGATAAATTTGAGAAATATTTAAGGTCTTTCATAATTTAAGTTGGGATTACCCTACCAATTTTTTCACATGGAGTGGTTCACAACACTAGGAAAAAAATAATAAATATTTGGTGTGTTGTATATTTTGAGTTAGGTTTTCAATACCAATGTCATTATGAAATGTAGTTCACAACACTTTGATGAATTTCATAAATATTTGAGGTGTTTCATTTTTTTAATTAGCTTTCAAATACTAATGTCATTACATGGTATAGTGCATAACATAGGGAAAAAATTTATGAATATTTGGGGTGTTTAAAATTTTGAGTCAAGTTTCCCATAAAAATATCATGGTGTGGTGCAAGTCAAAACACTAGGATAAAATTTTGAAATATTTGGGGTGTTACATATCTTGAATCAAGTTTATCATAATCATTTCATTGTATGGTGTAATTAAAAACACTAATATAAGATAAATTTAAATAATATTTGGGGTGTTGCATATTTTGAGTTGGATTTATAGTAACAATGTGGTTGCATAGTACAATTCACAATATTAGGACAATGTTTGGAAATATTTTGGGTGTCATATTTTGAGTTATATTTATTGTACCAATGTTTTTGGATAATGAAATTTTTAAAAATGGGACAAATTTATTAAATATTTGGGGTGATTCATATTTTTAGTTAGGTTTACCCTACCAATTTCATTTCATGATGTAATTCACAACACTGAGTTAAAATTTGTATTTATCTGGGGTGTTGCATATTTTAAGTTAGGTTTCAATTACCAATGTCACTACATGGTGTAATTTGCAACACTAATAAAAATTTAATAAAAATTTTTAGTGTTGCATATTTTTAGTCAGGCTTCCCATACCAATGTCATTACATGTTACAATTTACAACATTGGGACAAATTTAAGAAATATTTGTGGTGTTTCATATTTTGTGTCAAGTTTCCCATACTAATGTCCTAACATAGTGTAATTTTCAGCACTTGAATAGTTTTTTAGATATTTGGGGTGTTGCATATTTTGAGTATGGCTTCCCATACTAATGTAATTTTGTGGTATAATTCACAACATTTAAAATAATTCCATTAATATTTGAGGTGTTACATATTTTAAAAAGGGTTTCTTATACCGTGTCATTTCACATCACAATTCATGACATTGGGTAGATTTTATAAGTGTTTAGGAAGTTCCATATTTTGAGATAGATTTCCCATAGCAGTGTTGTAGTGAAACACAACTCACAATACTTGGAATTTTTTAAATGGGATGTTACATATTTTGAGTCAGGTTTCCCATAATAATGTCTTGCATGTTTCAATTAACAGCATTAGGAAAAAAATTATAACTATTTGGTGTGTTGTATATTTTGAATCTTGTTTCCTATACCAATGTCATTGTGCAATGTAATTTTTAACATTGGGATAAATTTTTAAAATATGTGAGGGAGTCAAGTTTTCCATTCAAATATTGTTGCATAACATGATTATCAACATTGGGACAAATTTTATAAATAATTGAGGTGTTGTATATTTTTGATTGTGTTTCCTATACAAATGTTGTTGCATGATGCAATTCACAAATATTTGAGGTGTTGGAAATTTTTAGTGGGGTTTCTTGTACCAATATCATTACATGATGTAATTTATAACACTACAAATGTTTTTTTGAAATATTTGGGTAGTTGTATATTTTGAGTAGGTTTTCCCATATAAATGTCATTACATGAAACAATCTACAAAATAGGGGCAATATTTAAAAATATTGGGCCTTTCATATTTTGAGTTAGGTTTATTATACCAATTTCATTAGACATCATAATTTGTAACACTAAGACAAATTTAAAACTATTTTAGATGTTTCATGTTTTGAGTTTGGTTTCCTATGCCAATGTTGTGGCATGGCAAAATTCACAACCTAGGAGAATTTTTAGAAATATTTGGGGTGATACATATTTTGATTGAGGTTTCCCATACCAATGTCATTTATGCATTTCAATACACATCACTTGGACAAATTTTGTAATTATTTGGGTTGTTATGTATTTTAAGTCAGTTATCCCTTACCAATGTTGTTACACATGGCAATTAACAATGTTGTGACAAATTTTAAAAGTATTCAAGGTGTTTCATATTTTGAGTTAGATTTTCCATACCAATGTCATTTTATAATACAATTTATAACACTATCATAAATTTTAGAGATATATGTGGTGTTTTATATTTTGTGTTAGGTTTTCCATACCAATGCTATTACATAAAATAATTTCCAACACTGGGACAATTATAAAAATAGTTTGGGTGTTGCATATTTTGAGTCAGGTTTCTCTTATCAATGTCACTATGATGTATAATTCACAACACTAGGAATTTTTTTATAAATATTTGTGGCATTGCATATTTTGAGTTATGTTTACCATACCAATGTTGTTATACTATGTAATTTGAAATATTATGAATAAAATTATAAACATTTGGGTTATTACACATTTTGAGTCATGTTTCCCATACCAATGTTATTACATTGTGAAATTCACACCAATGGGAAATTTTTTGAAAATATTTAGGGTGTTTCATATTTTTAGTTGGGTTTCGTACACCAATGTCATTATGCAACATAATTCACAACACTAGGATAAATTTCACAAGTATTTTTATTATTTCATATTTTGAGTTGGGTTTTCATATCAATGTCATTATGTTGCTTAATTCAAAACACTAGGATAAATTTTTCAAATATTTGGGGTGTTTTAAATTTTGAATTTGGTGTTCAATAATAATGTTCTTGCAAAGTGAACTTTAAAAAAATAGGATGGTTTTTATAAATATTTTTGGTGTTTCATAATTTGATTTGGGTTTCCCTTACCAATGTCAATGGCATGGAATAATTCACAACACTACTAAAAATTTGAAAAATATTTCTAGTGTTTTGGATTTTGAGTTGGGTTTACCAAACTATGTTCATTACACTAAATAATTAACTACACTACAAAAAAAATATAAATATTTGAATCATTGCATATTTTGAGTCATATTTCCTTATCATTGTTATTATTTCATGTAATTTAAAACACTATGAATAATTTTATAAATATTGTAGTGTTTTATATTTTGAATCAAGTTTACCATACCAACATCATTACATGATAAATTTTAAAACATTTGGAAAATTTTAACAAATATTAGGGATGTTATATATTTTGAGTTGGGTTACCTATAACAATGTCGCTGTCCATCACAATTCATATCACTCAAACATATTTTGGAATCATTTGGGGTGTTGAATATTTTGAGTCGAGTTTATTATACCAACATCAATTGATGTTAGAATTCACAACACTGGGACAAATTTCATAAATATTTTGGGTATTACATAATTTTAATCGGGTTTCTTGTTCCAATGATGTTGTGCATCGTAATTCACAACATTTAGATAATTTTTTGAATATTTGGGTTGCTACATATTTTGATTCAAATTTCCCATACTAATATCATTATGTATCACATTTTAAAACACTCAAAAAAATTTATAAATATTTGCAGTGTTGCATATTTTGAGTAAGGTTTCACCTACAAAATCATTTATGGCACAATTCAAATAATTTGTCATTGCATGGTACAATTTATAACACTAGGAAAATTTTTGTAAAAGTTTGGGGTGTTTTATAATTTTAGTCAAGTTTCCCATACCAATGTCATTATGTGGCATAATTCATAACACTAAAAAATATTTAGGAAATATATCTAGTGTTATATATCCTAAGTTGGGTTTCTTTTACTAATGTCATAATGTGACACATTTTGTAAGACCAAGGAAAAATTTAAAAATATTTTAAGTTTTACGTATTTTGAGTCAAGTTTCCCATACCAATCTAATTTTATGGAACAATTCACAAAATTGGGAAAATTTTCAAAGATATTTGGGGTGTTAAATATATTGAGTCTTGTTTCTCATACCAAGGTCATTGCTTGTTGGAATTTGTAACAATGGGAAAAATTTAAGAAATATTTTGGGTGTTCCATATTTTGAGTCAAGTTTCTTGTACCAATGTTATTGTGCATCACATTTCACATTCATAGAACAAATTTTTGATTTATTTGGGTCTTGTATAATTTGGATCAGGTTACCCATACCAATGTCATTAGGCATCACAATTCACAAAACTAGGTAAATTTTTAGAAATATTAGGTGTGTTGCATATTTTGAGTTGGGTTTCCCATAAAATTTCATTACATTATGAAATTATAAACAATAGGAAAATTTTATAAATGATTGGGGTATTACATATTTTTAGTTAGATTTACCATACTAATATCATTGTATAGTGATATTTACAACATTGGAAAAATATTAAAATTATTTTGGGTGTTGCATATAATGAGTTAGGTTTCCCATACCAATATTACCATGCATCACAATTTGCCACACTGGATGAAATTTCAAGAATATTTGGAATGTTGCATATTTTGAGTTTGGTTTTCCATAACAATGTCATTACATGGTGTAATTCACAACAATGGGAAAAAATTTAGAAATATTTAGGGTACTACATATTTTGATTTAGGTTTCCCATAATAATGTGATTATGTAGCACAATTTGCATCAATGGAAAAAATTTAGAAAGATTTGGGGTGTTACATATTTTGAGTTGGGTTTATTATATCAATGTTGTTTTATGGTGAAAATTTTCAACACTTAGACAAATTTTGGAAATATTTGGGGTCTTTCATATATTTAGTTAGAATTCTTGTACCAATGTTGTTATGTGGTGAAATTCACAATGCTAATAATTTTTTTGTAAATAATTATCATGTTGCATATTTTGAATTGGGTTTGATATTCTAATGTTGTCATGCATCACAATTCACAATATTGGAACATATTTTAGAAATATTTAGGGTGTTATATATTTTGATTCATGTTTCTCATACCAATACCATTACATGATGCAATTCATAACACTAGGAAAAGCTTAAAAATTACTTTTGGTGATGTATGTTTTGAATTAGGTTTCCCATACCAACATCATTAAATGGTGTAATTCACATCACTACAAAAAAATTCAATACTATTTGGGGTGTTGTATGTTGTAATTCAGATTTCCCTTACCATTTTTGTTATACTATGCAATTTACAACACTAGGAAAAACTTTAGAGTGTTTCATATTTTTAGTATTATTTCCCTTACCAATATCATTGCATAGTTCAATTTGAAACATTGGGAAAATTTTCAAAAATATTTGGGGTGTTGCATATTTTATATCAGGTTTCTAGTACCAATCTCATTATGTGACACAATTCACAACACTGGGCAAAATTGTGGAAATATTTATGCTATTGTATATTTTGAATTAGGTTTCTTCTACCAATGTCATTTTGTGGCACAATTCAAAACACTGGGACAAATTTTTGAAATATATAGGGTGTTACATATCTATAGTGGGTTTTCCCATACCAATGTCATTGTGCAATGCAATTCACAATATTTTATGTGTTGCATATTTTAAGTTGGGTTTCCTATACCAATATCATTATGTTGGGCAATCACAACACTAAGATAAATTTCATAATTATTTGGTGTGTTGTATATTTTGAGGTGATTTTCCCATACCAATGTCTTTACATGATGCAATTCCAAACATTGGGATAAATTTTAGAAATATTTAAGTTGTGAATATTTTGATTCATGTTTCCCATAACAATGTTATTGCACAATATGGTCACAACATTGCGAAATATAGAAATATTTAGGTCATTACATATTTTGAGTCTGGTTTCCTATACCCATATCATTATGTAACATAGTATGTAACACTAGGACAAGTTTAAAAAATATTTGGGGTGTTGTATATTTGGAGGGTTTCCTAATCCAATGTAATTGCATATCACATTTTTCAACAATGCAAAAAAAATCAAAAATATTTGGGTTGTTACATAATTTGAGTTAGGTTTCCTCTACCAATGTCATTGCTCATCATAGTTTGCAACATTGGGAATTTTTTTTAAAATATTTGAGGTTTTGTATATTTTGAATTGGGTTTCCCATACCAATGTCATTGTGTAGTGAAATTTTCAACCATAGGAAAAGTTTTGTAAATATTGGGGTGTTTCATGTTTTGAGTCAAGTTTCTTATACTAATGTCATTATGTAACATAATTCACAACATTGGGACAAATATAAGAAATGTTTTGGGTGTTTCATATTTATATTTGGGTATCCTATACCAACTTCATTACGAGTCATAATTCAAAACACTATAGAAATTATAGAAATATTTATGGTATTGATTATTTTGAGATGGGTTTCCCATACCAATGTTGTTACATGATGTAGTTTACAACACTTGGAAATAATTTATAAATATTTTGGGTGTTGTATATTTTGAGTTAAGTTTATCATACCAATGCCTTTATTGGTACAATATACAACACTGGAAAAAATTTAAAAAATATTGTGGGTGTTCCATATTTTGATTCAATTGTCCCATACCAATTCATTGTGGAATGCAAATCACAACACTAGGATAAATTTCAAAAATATGTGGGGTGTTGCACATTTTGAATTAGGTTTATCATACCAATGTTATTTGTATCCCAGTTTGTAACACTAGGATAAATCTTGTAAATATTTTAGGTGTTGCATATTTTGAGTAAGGTTGATTGTACCAATGGTGTTTCATGGCATGATCTACAACACTAGGAGAAATTTCAAAAAATTATGGGGTGTTACATATCTTGAGTCAGGTGTCACATAATAATGTCATTTCAAGTTATAGTGCACAACCCTAGGAATAATTTTTGAAATATTTGGGGTTTTGTATATCTTAATTCAAGTTGCCCATACCAATGATGTTGCATGGCCCAATTTATAACATTGTGATTTTTTTTGAAATATTTGGGTGTTGTATATTTTAAATTAGGTTTCTCATACTAATGTTGTTTTATAGTACATCACAACACTTAAACAAATTTAAAAAAATTGGTGTGTGAAATATTTTTAGTTGGGTTTTTCATATCAATGTATTTGTGTAGTGCAATTCACAACACTAGGACAAATTTCAAAATTATTTGCAGTGATGCATATTTTGAGTTAATTTTCCTATACCAATTTTACTTCATAATGAAATTTACAACACTAAGACAAATTTCATAAATATTCTATCTATTTCATATTTTGTGTTGGGTTTCCCATATAATTGTAGTATCCTCAAATAATTCAAAAAACTTGGACAAATTTGAAAATATATTGGGTGTTGCATATTTTGAGTCATGTTTCATGTACCAATGTAATTACATAGTGATATTCACAATATTAGGACAATTTTTTAAATATTTTGGGTGTTGAATATTTTGAGTTGAGTTTCCCATACCATTTTCATTACACAACACAATTCACAACATGATGACAAATTTTATAAATATTTGGGTTTTTTCATGTTTTGAGTTAGATTTCCCATACTAATGTCATTACATGATGTAATTCACAACATAAGGATAAATTTAAGAAATATTTGGGGTGTTATATACTTTGAGATAGGTTTAAAATATGAATGTCATTACATGACATAATTTTTAACACTAGGATAGATTTCATAAATATTTCCTATCATGTTTTTTATACCAGTTTCATAGCATGATGTAATTTGAAACACTAGGATAAATATATAAAATAATTGGGATGTTACATTTTTTAGATAAGTTTCCCATACTAATATCTTTATGCTATGTGATTTTTAATATTATAATTTTTTTGAAATATTTGGTGTGTTTCATAGTTTGAGTCAGGCTTCCCATAGCAATCACATTGCACATCAAAATTCACAACACTGGGACAAATTTTAAGAACTTTTGGGGTGTTGCATATTTTTAGTCTTATTTCCCATACCAATTTTGTTATGAAGTGTAATTCACAATAGTGAGAATAAAAAAATTAAACATTTAGGGTGTTTGATATTTTGAGTCATGTTTCTCATATCAATGTCATTATGTGGAAAAATTCATAAAATGGGAAAAAAATTGAAAATATTTAGGATGTTACATATTTTGAGTTAGGGTTCCCATAAAAATGTCATCAAATGACATAATTCACAACATTTAAAAATTTTATAAATATTGTAGGTGTTGAATATTTTGAGTCAATTTTTTTGTACCAATGTTGTGTGATGTACTTCACAATAATTACAAAAAAAAATTATATATTTTGGGTGTTGTATATTTGAGTTAGGTTTCATATACCAATGTCATTATATGGCATAATTTGAAGCACTAGGAATTTTTTTATAAATATTTTGGGTGTTTCATAGTTTGAGTCAAGTTACTCATACCAATGTCATTACATGGTACAATTTTCATGATTGGGAAAATTTTAGAAATATTTGGGTTGGGTTTCCCATACCAATGTTGTCGCATGAATTAATTTGAAAGACTTAGATAAATTTTTAAAATATTTATGGTGTTTCATATTTTGAGTTAAGTTTTTCATACTAATGTTATTGTGCATCATAATTCAGAACATTGGGACACATTTCAAAAATATTTTGGGTGTTACATATTTTTAGTTAGGTTTATCATACCAACATCATTTTAGAGTTTAATTCATAACACTAGGACAAATTTTAGAACATTTTGGGTGTTGCATATTTTGAGTTGGGATTTTTGTACCATTATTATTGTACGACATAATTCATAACACTGGGACAATTTTTTGAAATATTTGGGGTGTTGCATTATTTTAGTCAAGTTTCCATTGCCAATGTTATTACATGATGTAATAAGCAACTTGTGGACAAATTTAATAAATATTTACATGTTACATATTTTGAGTGTTGTTTTGCATACAAATCTATAGTGAAATTCATAACACAAGGAAAAATATCATAAATATTTCTCATAATATTTCCCATACCAATTTTGTAGCATAATAAAATTTCCAACACTTAGACAAATACCATATATATTTGGTATGTTACATATTTTGAGTTAGGTTTCCCATAATGTTGTTACATGACATGATTCACAATATTAGGATATATTTTTCATTTTTGTAGTGTTTTATATTTTGAGTCAATCTTACTATACCAATGTTGCTCCACATTGAAATTTGTGACACTAGGACAAATTTCAAGTATATTTGCAATGTTTCATGTTTTTAGTTTGGTTTCCCATACTAATGTCATTATGTATCATAATTTGCAACATTGTGAAAAATTTTGAAAAAAATCTCAGGTGTTCCATATTTTGAGTTGGGTTTCCCATATCAATGTCATTATGTGGAAAAAATTTAGAAAAATTTGGGTGGTTGCATATTTTAAATTAAGTTTCACATACCAGTGTTGTTTCTTGGCATAATTCACAACACTAGGAAAAAATAAAAAATATTTGGGTGTTATATATTTTGAGTTGGGTTTTTCATACCATTGTCATTGTGTGATATAATTTGTAACATTGGGATAAATTATGAAAATATTTGGGGCATTGCATATTTTGAGTCAAGTTTCCTATAATTATATCATTGAATAACACATTTTAAGGAATTGGGAAGAAATTAATTTTTTTTATTGTTTCATATTTTGAGTTAAGTTTCTTGTAAGAATATCATTACATAGTGTAATTATAAACATTTTTAAAATTTCAAAAATATTTGGGTCTTCCATATTTAGAGTTAGGTTTCTCATACTAATGTCATTTAGTGTCACAATTCACAATAGTGGAACACTTTTTTGAAATATTTGGGGTGTTTCATAGTTTTAGTTAGGTTTCTTAAACCAGTATCATTATATGTTTTAATTCATAGCACTCAAAAAAATTTCAAAATTATTTGGGGTGTTGCAAATTTAGAGTCAGGATTCCCATAAGAATTTATTTACCTAGTTCAATTTGCAACATGTAAACAAATTTTAGAAATATTTGAGGTGTTACATATTTTGAGTTAGGTTTCCCATACCAATGTTGTTATGAAACACACTTCATAACACTAAAACAATTTTATAAATATTTTAGGTGTCATGCATTTTAAGTTAGGTTACCCACAATAATGCCATTGCACAACATAATTTCCAACATTTGGACAAGTTTCATAAATATTTGGGGTGTTCTATATTTTGAGTCATGTTTCCTATACTAATATCACTACATAGTGCAATTCACAACACTGGGACAAGTTTCTAAAATATTTAGAGTGTTGCATATTTTGAGTCGAGTTTCACACACCAATGTTATTTCATAGTTCAATTTACAAAATTGGGTCAAATTTCAAAAATAGTTGGGAGTTGCATATTTTGTGTTAGGTATCCCATACCAATGTCATTACTAATGTAATTTACAACACTAAGACAAATTTTAAAAATATTTGGGGTGTTCAATATTTTGAGTCATGTTTCCCATACTAATGCCATTACATAGTGAAATTTGTAACATTAGGACAAATTTCGAATATATTTGGTGTGTTGCATATTTTAAATAAGGTTTCATGTACCAATGTCATTGTATAGTGAAATTCATAACACTTTGATAATTTTTTGAAATATTTGGGGTGTTACATATTTTGAGCCAAGTTTTTAATACCAATGTCATTATGTGATGAAGTTTGTAAGAGTTAGACAAATTTTATAAAAATTTAGGCCATATTTTGAGTGAGGTTTCCCATAACAATGTTATTATGTAACACAATTTGTAACATTGGGACAAATTTATAAACATTTTGGGTGTTGCACATTTTGAGTTTGTTTTCTTGTGTCAGTGTTGTTGAGAAATCAATCTGAAATAATTGGTAAAAATTTGGAAATATTTGGGTTCATGCATATTTTGAGTTAGTTTTCACATATAAATGTCATTTTGTGGTGCAATTTGTAATAATGGGATAGATTTTGGAAATATTTGGGGTGTTGCATATTGTTTATTAGGTTTCTGATACCAATGTCATTATATAACATGGTTTCCAACATTAGACAAATTTTATAAATATATGGGATGTTTCATATTTTTATTCAGATTTCCTTTACCAATGTTGATGTATGGTGTGGTTTAAAACACTAGGAAAAATTGATAAAATATATGGGGTGTTGCATATTTTTATTTGGGTTTCACTTACCAATGTCATTACATGGCACAATGCACATCATTGGCGATAATTATAAAAATATTTAGGGTGTTTCATATTTTAATTCAAGATTCCCCTATCATTGTTATTGCATGACAATATTCTAACAAATTTTAGAAATGTTTTCGATGTTGTATATTTTTAGTCAAATTTCTCATACCAATGTTGTTGTGTGGCATAATTTATAACTCTAAGAAATATTTCAAAAATATTTGGTTTTTCATATTTTGAGTTAGGTTTCCCCTATCAATGTGTTTTCATAGTGTAATTCACATCAATTGGAAAAAATTCAAAAATATTGGGGTGTTTTCATACTTTGAGTCAGGGTTCTAATTTTAATGTTGTTGCAAATCATAATTTGCAACAATAGGACAAATTTTAGAAAAAAATGGGGTGTTGCATATTTTGAGTTGGGTTTCATGTACCAATGTCATTACACAACATAATTCACAACACTATGATAAATTTAATAAATATTTAGGTTATTGCATATTTTGAGCCAAGTTTCCTATATGAATGTGATTGCATGACAAATTTACAAGAATGGGATAAATTTTGGAAATATTTGTGGTGTTGCATATTTTGATTCAGGTTTTCCATATGAGTGTCATTATGTGGTGGAATTTATATCACTATGAAAAATTTAATAAATATTTGGGATGTTGCATATTCTTAGTCAGGTATCCTAAACTAATGTGGTTACATGGTATAATTCACGACACTATGATAAATTTAAAAAAAAATTGGGATGTAGTTATTCTAAGTCATGTTTCTTATACCAATGTTATTATAAAACACAATTAGAAACACTAAGACAAATATCAAGAATATTTAGGGTTTTATATATTTTGTGTCATGTTTCTCATACTAGTGACATTGTTTAGGGAAATTCACAACATTGGGAAAATTTTCATAAATATTGGAGGTGATGTTTATTTAGAGTTAGGTTTCTTGTATGAATTTATTATATAATTCAATTTACAAAACTAGGACAAATTTTGAATATATTTTGGGTATTGCATATTTTGAGTCTAGTTTCTCATACAAATGTCATTAAATGGTGAAATTCACAACATTGGGAAAAAATTTATAAATATTTGGGGTGTTGCATATTTTGAGTTAGGTTTCCCATAAAAATGCCATTACATAGTAAAATTCACAACACGAGGACAAAGTTTAGAAATACTTGTGATGTTTCATATTTTGAGTCAAGTTTCCTAGACCAATGTCATTGCACAACATAATTCACAACACTAGGATAAATTTAGGAAATTTTTGGTCCATTCCATATTTTTAGTTTTGATTCTCATACCAATGTCATTGCATGACATAATTCATAACATTGGTGAAAATTTTATAAATATTTATTTTCTTTCATATTTTGAGTAGGATTTCCCCAACCAATATCTTTGCATAATGAAATTTATAACACTTGGGAAAATTTCAAAAATGTTAGGGTTTTTTCATATTTTGAGTTGGGATTCTATTTCCAATGTTGTTGTATGTTAAAATTCACAAAATTGGGAAAAATTTTAGAAATATTTGTGGTGTTGTGTATTTTGATTCAGGTTTCCTATACCAATGTTGTGTGGAATAATTAATGGCACTTAATTAAATTTCCAAAATATTTGGGGTATTAAATATTTTGAGTTATGTTTCCCATAAAATTTCATTTCATGGCATAATTTATAACACAGGGACAAATTTTACAAATTATTTGGTTTGTTTCATATTTTCAACCATGTTTCCTATTCTAATGTCATTATACATCATAATTCACAACACTAGAACAAATTTCAAAAATGTTTGGCATGTTTTATATTTTGACTTAGGTTTCTTGTACCAGTGTCATTATGTGGCATAATTTACAATAGTGAAACAAGTTTGGAAAGTATTTTTGGTGTTGTATATTTTGAAATAGGTGTCTCTCACACCAATGTATTTTCATAATACAATTCAAAACATTGGGAAATATTTGTGGTGTTTCAAACTTTTAATTGCATTTCACAATATTAGGACAAACTTTGGATATATTTGTGATGGTGCATATTTTGAGTTAGATTTCCTACACTAATTTTGTTATGTGGTCCAATTCACAACACTAGGATGAATTTTGATCATTGTTACAAAATTTTAATCATGTTTCACATATTATTGTCATTGTGTGATACACTCCCCAACACTAGGAATATTTTTATATATATTTGGGGTGTTTCATATCTTAAGTTGGGATTTCATTACTTATGTTATTTCATGGCCCAATTCTCTAATCTAGGACAAATTTGTGAAATATTTTTGGTGTTGCATATTTTGACTTAGATTTCCTCTACTAATGTCATTATAGGGTGTAATTCATAACACTAGGACAAATATCAAAAATATTTTGGATATTGCATATTTATAGTTAGGTTTCCCATACTAGTTTCATTATGCATCACAAATCACAATACTGGGACATATTTTTCTAAAAATACTTGTGGTATTGCATATTTTGAGTTAGGTTTCCCATAAGAATGTCGATGTGTGACACAATTCACAACACTAGAAAAAATAATATTTGAAGTGTTGCAAATTTTGAGTCAAATTTATAGTTATAATGTCATTATACATCATAATTTTTAAAATTAGGAAAACAATTTAAAATATTTAGGGTGTTGCATATTTTGAGTCAGGTTTCCCATACCAATGTTGTAATGCAACACAATTTGTAACACTAGTACAATTTATGAAAATATGTTGGGTGTTTTATATTTTAAGTTAGGTTTTCCATACCAATGTCATTATATATCAAAATTTGCAATAATGGGACAAATTTTGGAAATATTTTTGGTGTTTCATATTTGATTTAGGTTTCCCATACCAATGTTGTTACATGGCACAATTCACAATATAGGGGAAAATTTTATAAATATTTGGTGTGTTGCATATTTGTATTCATATTTTTTGTAACCATCTCATTGTGTGGTATAAACTAGAACCCTATGACAAATTTTGGAAAAAATTGTGTCATTGTATATTTTGAGTTAAATATCTTATACCATTATTTTTATGTCATGTAACTCACAACACTAGGACAAATTTTAGAAATATTGGGGATGTTTCATATTTTGAGTTGGGTTTTTTATACCAATGTTCTTGACTGACATAATTTGCAAAACCAAAACATATTTTGGATATATTTGGTGTCTTCATATTTTTATTCATGTTTCCCTTACCAATGCCAAAGTGTGATTCATTTTTCAACACTAGTACAAATTTTTAAAATATTTGTATTGTTACATATTTTTAGTCAAGGTGTATGCACAAAATTTGGGGACTAAAAAGTAGACATAATTTCACTCCCCCCCCCAAAAAAAAAACAAAAATATGTTATATGTATATAATTATTATAATCACATATGTGGTTCTTGAACTTAGTCTTGATGGTTATCGAGGCTAAACTATGTATGCATAAAAACCATATACGTGTAAAAAATGCATATGCATAAAAATTGCATATGTAGTTTTTATATTATAAAACAAAAAAATGTTAAAGACAAATCATTTGGAATTTCAAATAACATAGACCATGAGAAAAATAAGTAATACCAAACCCACATTTTAGAGCAATAAGTTTGAGCAAGCAAATTTTCAAATTTTGGTGCCACCCACACTTCAATTCGATAATTACACACTAAAATAGAGGTAAGCCAACATGTTTGAGTGAAATTAGACCCCAAGTTTTTAAATTTTGTTTTATTTTTCTTGAAATTATTTTTATTTTTATTTTTTTAGTTCACATATATTCACATACAATGGTTAATGTGTCAGTACCTAACCCTAAAAACCCTCCTAACCTTTCAATTCCTCTTCACATGCAAAACCCTCCTAACCAACCCTCTTTTCGATAAAACCCTTATATACCTCTTATATTTCATCAATCCCCCTAAGGTATTCAAGATTATTTATCAAGCCACATAATAGAAAATAAACTTAAACTTGATAATCTAATTAGGTCATTAAAGGATTTACACTCAAACAACCCCCATAAAATTTACCTCACAAACACACTACAAATTTTAGTATATCATGTTGAGTCATTAAAGGGTCAAATTGATAGGTGGAATGACTATAGAAAAATATGTATGACATACTATTCTAAAAAACAATTAGTAGTTGTTGTGAAAGATAAACACATTACCAAAGCCCAAATTTATGCCTTTTTCATTGATGGAAAGATTGGTGCACTGCTTGATGTGATATCCAAATGGATTCTAATCCATAGGTGAACTCATGATTTACTCAAACACAAATTTTAGGATCGAGGGTGGATGGTCTTTGATCACCTGCCTTAAAATAATAATGAGGTCTCACTTTATTTTCTAAGAAAATTGTATTATGAGTTTTTGTTGAATTAAATCCCAAATTATTTTGACTTCTCAAAGTTCCATGTTAGGGGAAAGGGCTCTACACAGAATAGGCTAGGGGCACAATATGCACCTAATTATCTAGATAAATCATGTGTTGACAAACCCCATCCTCTTGAGACACTACTCTCTACATTTACGGAGACTGTAGAGATTGATACCTTACATACACTTAATGAATTTAATGACACCCTCATCTAGCATACAGGCCAAGCTTATCATACTCTTCTTAGGGAGGGTGGATGTGGTGAGACATTATATAGTGCTACTACCTAATGATCTCACTTATGGAAATTATGTGGTATTACATGCACTAGACCCAATGAGGATGAGGATGATTTCATGTTGTCCACACATAATGGTTTTTCCATGGGCCTAGATGATATTGATATTTTTATGTTTCATCCATCTATATTTCATCTAGTCACCATGCCTAACACTTCTTAGGTAAGGTTAATAGTTTATTTATTACAAAAAAATGTCAAGTTTGTTAAATTTAAAATATTTGTATAATTTAAAAGGTAATTTGATGTATATGAACTATTTTTATGTTGCAACAGAGTTGGGTAGTCCAAAATAGCATGTGTGTTTCTCAAAGTGTGGCTATGGTTTATACCTATATAGAGGTGATTTATAAAAAATAATTAATCTTATTGTTCATTATACATATATGTTTTGTGTGTACACACATTTTTAACTAACTAAAAATGATATATGTGTTTGCATGTGAAGAGGGATCAAATGTAGGTGTTGGGATGGTTAGGAGGGATCAAATGTAGGGATCACATTTTTATTTTTATTTTTTTAGTTCACACATTTTTAACTTACATATTCCATTTGATGACCATAAAGGACATTCCACAATCTATTAGTGAGGGATCAAATTAGGTGTTGTTGTTATGATCTCATCTATAGAACAACTCTTCGATGTGCATGATCTAGTTATATATTACATAATGTTTAATTATAAATATAGACTATGTTTTCTAATTTTCCTCTATACTTATGTAAATAGTTGATGCATTGAAAAACTATCTATAGAGACTCCTTTGGTGATGTGTTTTGGTCCTATTGAAATGATTAGCATGGGTTTCATGGTATAGTTAGACAATTTAATTTATAATTTTCATATTATATTTTAATGATTTAGTTTATGATCTAATTTTAAATTTTTATTTTATATGAATATATATGTTTTTAGGTACCTGCACCCTCCATCATTAGGAGCAGGTCATCGACTCATAGTAGTGATATATTTCACACTCTTGTTTACTAAAGTGAACCTATCATTAACCCTATTGAGTTTCAGTCTCAAATTGACCATGAATACTATCATGTGGTAAGTGAATCTATGAATAATTTATGTGATTTTAAAAATTTAAAATGTTTATTTTTTAATAATCTTGTTATATATAAAATTTATAATTAATAACAATATTTGCATATGAATAGTTGGAGCTACAGGTAAGTTTGGAGTCAAAGAGGACTCATAGTTAATCCACTCAGAGAACTTTAGTTATGAGTAAGGCATTCAATGGAAAGGCTTAAAAAATCAAGGCAAAAAGAATGATGAATTTTTGTGGTTAAAAGATTGTGTCTTATGACATTTTGTTGTATTCCTATATGGATTGATGTATAGTTGTTTGGCATGTTGTATATGCCTATATGGCATTGACCTCAGATATTTTATTTTGCTCACATTTTGTACAACTTTATGTATTTTATGGATATAATATATATACATATATTTTTATACATTTCACTTTTTAAACTTTGTAGTCTATTAAATGTTGTTAAAATTCATGGAAAATTTACATATAATTATGTTAATGTATTATTCAATAATTTGTTATGATTCTGAATATCTTTTATACTCTTTCATAAACCTTTGTTTACAATATTTCATACTCTATTATATTGTATTGGTCTTACAATACCAATAGGTTATGATGTAATTAAAATATGATCATCTTCAAACCTCTATAAAATATTTGCCTCTAATACCTATGATTGTAATGTTAATCCCAAACTCCCCAGCTCAATGTTTTGTCTTTGTTCTTTTTTAATAGGTTCATTGACTTCCTCAATAGAATCTCTTCATTTCAACACTAGTTCAATCTCTTATGCTTCCTTAGGATTCTGATATTCAGCTCAATCACCTATCAAGGTTCAAATCACTCTAGAATCTCCACTCTTCTTTTGTAATCAATCTTGTCTAACGCTCTCAACATACCTTTGAGGCTTATCTAGGCCTATTTGCAAATACCATATCTATATTCACTTAGAGTATCCTCTATAGCTTCCAAACTCCTACCCTATCCTTAAACATGCTAACCAACCTTCCTTGAATTCCCCAAATCTTCCTTATACCTATCTTCCATTTTTTTCCAAGTAGGGCTACAAGTCCTAATAGGCCTAATTCATGTTATTAAAGATTTTTATTTACCTTGAGATATTATTTCTCACTCCTAATCCCACTCCCATGATTATAACACTTATTTCAATATAAAATAACTATTGTCATAATATTATACCTCCACTCTTCCACCTTATCCACTTAGTACCCCTTATTGGCTTCAAGGACTAGGCCTAATAGTTACACTCTATTATAGACCTATTCCACTAGTGTTTTTGGCTTTTTTGGGACTGATTTTTTTCCATATATCCTCTCATATACCTTCCAAAACCTCAAAACCACCTTTAACACTTGGATTAGGGAAGATATACTTTTAGTTGTCATAATTGTCATGGCATTATGTTAACATTATATGTTATGTGTAAAGAGAGTTTATGGGTACAAGTTGGGCAGATTGGCATTATTGATCTAGCTTTCCACTCCTTGATCTAATTTAGATGATTAAGGGGATGACAACTTGATTTTATGTCTAATTCCACCAATAATCCCCTCCTTTTCATAAACTAAAATATCACATTGATTAAATTAGGTGATAATCAATCTTATGTATGAACATGATATATCCCTTGTTGGAAGTAGGATTATAATTAAATATATATTAAATAATAAATAAGTGGATTTTAGGAAGATATGAAATGGTCTCAAAAGTACAATAAAAAAATTATTTTCATTGAGTACAATCAATATATATTGAAGGAATACAAAAATACTTTACTCATATCCCTTATTGGCTTCATAAATTTGTTTGGAAATGAGTTTAACATGGTAAGACTATTTGATTTATTGGAACCATGTTATATTTTCAACCTACCCAAGCTTCCTATTATGAAATTATGTTAAAGATACTTATTTTCCCTAAGATCTTCTTGCTCATTCCTAACCCCACTCTCATGCTTATCATACTCATTTCAGTATCAAACAATTATTCTCACAATCTTAGACCTCCACTCTTTTACCTTATCCACTTACTACCCCTTGTTGGATTCAAGGACTATGATTAATAGTTATACTCTATTAGATACTATCCCAATAGGGTTTAAGGCTTATTTGGGACTGAGTTTTGGCTATATCTCCTCTTGTAGACTTACCCTTAACACATACCAAAATAAGTTATGAGTTTTTTGGTGCAACAAGACACTAACAAGGAGGAATGTTGGCTTTATCTTACTCATGAATTTAGTTGAAATGTTTAAAGTATGTAATAGATAGTTTTTTCATCCCTCTCAACATGTGCTAACTTGGTGTTATGATGGCCTTATAGAGAGTTGGCATAGGAGATGTGTCATTTTCCCTTTGAAATTTCCCTACCATCCTTGATTAAGGGGTTAAACACCTACATAAATACCTCCACCACATTTTTATCTCTTTTTGACACCTCATGAGATGATGTGAAATTCCTCAAATTGATCCAACATGTATGATATCTCATATATTCTCTTTATCATCCTACCAAGCTTGCCAAATGCATAGTGAAAACTTGTAACATGATGAATTTACATGATTTTGATAGAGAATAGATGTAATGAGTATTGGAACATAGTTTTCATGTTTTCACAGACCTCCATACAAGTTTATATCCCTCTATTCCACCTAAAAATCCCAAAAAATACCTATTTTGGTATTTCTAGGTCTGAAAAGCCCTAAATTGGCTTAGGGAGGTCACAAATGAGATTTAAGGCTCACTTAGATCCCTTATTGGGATCATTATATATTTTTTAATGGGGAATATCTATGATAGTTAGAAAAACTCATAAATTCATCCTAAAACTCCCAAACAAAATTTCTTTCTAAACTTTCTATTTGCTACCCTGTAGGGGACATAAAGGTGTTTAAAAATGACTTGGGATAATTTTGACTCTTTTTAATGTGTATTATCATTGATTCTAGGACCACATTATTGGCCTTTGAGCATGCCTAGTTAGGAAACAAAGCACCCATTTTGACCTCAAGCAACATGAACAAGAAATGTTCTCAACATGTGAGCCAAGTTGGATATATCTACCTATGAGGACTCATGGATAAAAAATAACATATCAAACATGTTAGCGGTGAATATTAACATCTATTACCACATTATTGGACTCTTATCACTCTCAACTAGGATATGGAGCACCCATTCTAACCTCAATCAACATTCATAACAAATATTATGAACATGTGAGCCAAGTTTTATATCTCTACCCCTAGGGCCTTGTGGATGAAAACTAGCATCACCAATATGTCAAGGGTGGTTATTAATTTATATTACCATATTCTTAGCCTATGAGAACTCCTAGTTAAGTGATGGAACACCCATTCCAAACTCAAGCAACATTAATGGCAATTATTGTCAACATGCAAGACAAGTTGGAGATGTCTACTTACAAGGGCTTGTGACTAAAAACTAGCATTTTAAACATAGAGGGTGGTGATTAACATATAATACCACATTATTGGCCTTTTATCACTCTAATTTAAGATAAATATCACCCATTTCAACCTCAAACAACATTGACAACAAATGTTGTCAACATGTGAGCCAAATTGGATATCTCTACCTCTGGGGTCTCATCATTGAAAAATAGAATCATCAAAACATTGGGGCTGGAAATTTAAAAATAATAACAAATTATTGGCTTATGATCACTCTTGGTTAGGAGATAGAGCACCCATTATGTCCTTAAGTAATATTGATAATAAATGTTGTCAACATGTGAGCCAAGTTGGATGTCTCTACCTTCGGGGCCTCATGGATAAAAAATAGTATCTCCAACATGTAGGGGGTGGTGATTAAAATCTAAGACCACATTATGTTCCTTTGATCACTCTTAGTTAGGAGATAGAGCACCAATTCTATCCTCAAGCAACATTGACAATCAATATTGTCAACATACGAGCTAAGTTGGATATCTCTACCTTTAAGGCCTCATGGATGAAAACTATATTCCTAAACACATTAAGGGTGGTGATTAATGTCTATGACCATGTTATTGGAATCAAATGACTCCAATTTAGGAGACAGAGCACACATTTTGGCCTCAAGACAACATTTTCCTATAAATCAAAATTGATGTTTTTAGGCAAACTTTAGATAGGCATAAAATGGAAATTGCATGTCCTATCCACAAACCAAAAGAGCCATCCTATTTATCTCTAATTCCTCTATACACACCTTAAATATAATGCATTAAAAATAATATATGAATTCATGGTTGAATATTTTGTTATTAGTCCTACAATTAAACATTTATATAGTTAAGAGATAGCTTATTTGACTTCAATAGACATTTCCACTTCTTGGACCTCTGCTTATAAATCCATCACATCCAAAACTATGGTATGTTAAAATTACATGTGTTCTCACTACCACAGCCTTATAATCCAAGTGGATACATAATTTTTCAATAATTTTGGCCTTAAGCAACATTGATAATAAATGTTATCAATAAGAGAGCCAAGTTGGAGATTTCTACCTCCAGGGCATCATGGTTAAAAAATAGAATTTACAAAGAGTTGGGGTGGTGATTAATGTCTAGTACCATATTATTTTCCTTTGATCACTCTTAGTTAGGAAATAGAACACCCATTCTAACCTCAAGCAACATTGATAATAAATGTTGTCAACATGCAAACCAAGTTATATATCCCTATCTATAGGACCTTGTGGTTGAAAACCAACATTTCCAACATGTTATGGGTGGTGATTAATTTATATTACTACATTATTTGCCTCCACACACTCGTATTTAGGATATGGAGCACCCATTTTGGCCTCAAGCAACATTTATAACAAGTGTTGTAAAAAAGTGAGCCAAGTTGGATATCTCTACCTTCAGGACCTCGTGGATGAAAACTAGCATTAAAAACACATAAATTATGGAATTAACATATAGGACCACATTATTGGCCTCTAAGCACTCTAGGTTAGGAGACAGAGCACCTATCTTAGCCTCAAGCAACATTGTCAACATACAATCTATGTTGGATATCTCTATGTCTAGGGCTCCATGGCTAAAAACTAACATATCCAACACCTAAAATTTAGTGATTAATATATAGAACCATGTTTTTGTCCTTTGAAAACTCTCAATTAGGATATGGATCACCCATTCTAGCCTTAAGGCAACATTTCCCTATAAGGCAAAATTGTTGTTTTATAGGTGAACTTTGGATAGGAATATAATGGAAATCATAAGTCATATCCACAAACCAAAAAAAACATATTATGTGTCTCTAATTCCTCTATGTGTACCCAAAATCCCATGAATCAAAACTAATTGATGAATTCATGGTAGAAGATTATGTGATCTATCTTACAATGCAACTTTTATATAGTTAAGAGATAGTTTATTTACATCTAATAGACATTTCC
This sequence comes from Torreya grandis, assembly GCA_037957365.1. Classification (NCBI taxonomy): domain Eukaryota; kingdom Viridiplantae; phylum Streptophyta; class Pinopsida; order Cupressales; family Taxaceae; genus Torreya; species Torreya grandis. The sequence continues at coordinate 477,802 of JARHVA010003303.1, forward strand.
ACTCTTTGGACCTCCAATTATGAATACATGATATCCAACACTTTGGTATCTGAAAATTCCATGTATACATAATTTTGCAAAAATTCTAGCCTTAAGCAACATTAAAGATAAATGTTGTCAATATGCAAGCCAAGTTAGATATCTCTACCTCCAAGGCCTTATGGTTTAAAAATAGAATTAAAAACATCTAGATTTGGTGAATAACATATAATAATTCATTATTGGTCTCCAATCATTCCTAGTTAGGAGATGGATCACCCATTAAGGGCTCTAACAACATTAACAACAATTATTGGCAATATATGAGCCAAGCTAGAGATATTTACATTGAGAGCCTCATGTATAAAAACTAACATTTCCAATATTTAGTGGATGGAAATTAACATCTAGTAACATGTTCTTGGCCTTTGATCACTCCCATCTAGGAGACATAGCACCTATTTTATCCTCAAGAAATATTGGCAACAAATGCTATCAACATGAGAGCCAAGTTGGATATCTCTACCTCAGGGGCCTCATGGTTGGAAACTAGCATCACCAACATGTAAAAAGTGGAGATTAAATATATTATCACATTATTGGTCTATGAAAACTCCTATTTAGGAGATGAATCACCCTTTCCATCCTCAAGATGACATTTCCCTATAAGGAAAAATGTTTCTTTTTAGGCAAACTTTGGATAGGCATAAGATGGAAACCATAAGTCATATACATGAACTGAAAGAACCTTACTATGCATGTATAAATGATGAATTTATAGTAGAAGATTTTGTGGTCAATCCTACAATGCAACTTTTTATGTAGTTAACAGATAGGTTATTTGATTTCAATAGAAATTTCCATTCTTAGACCTCATATTACAAAACTTTCACTTCAAAAAAACTTCAAATGTGTAACTTACATGTTTTACCACTACCATATGCTTGGAATCCATGTGGATACGTAATTTTTTTTACATATTTTGACTAAAAATGAGGATGCAAAGATAGTTTGACTTAATAATGAAATGGAGAGACATATTTTTATAAGATACACCTATTTATGAATGATAGTCTGATGAATTTGATCATTATTCATAATTTGGTATGTTTTTCTCAATGATTTGCATGATAGTTTGAAATATGTAGTCAAGTCTTATCCTAAAACAAAGCTCTCAATATAGTTTTCAATATAAAGCTTATAGTTGGAAAATATATTGGCATAATCTCTTCATGATACTCAAATAATAAAGTTACTTGGTGTCCATACAGAGATATGGGATTTGAGTTTAGACCTTGAATATCAAAATTTCTCAACATACATTCATAAACTCAAGAAAGTTTGTGTTTCTCATATATAATAGAATGGCAACTTGTCTTTTCCTTGATATCCATGTATTTTGGGAAGTTCTTGTCAACTAAAGAAGTGATGATGAGGTAAAATTAGACATATAATATATTTAATGGGCTTTTGAAGTGATATAAAACTCAAGTTATGAATTTTTTTCACTTAATACCAGTGATAGAACCCTACCTATGTTTATAGTAAATTATACATGTTTTTAATATTAATACCCCTAGGAGTCTTCATGAATAACATATTTGGACAAATGGGTATATGAAATGGTGAAAATTTTGTTTATATGGTGTCTTATATGAAATTTATCCTCAAAATTTAGTGTTTCAAGGGCTACAAGGCCTAAAAAGCTAATGAAGACAATTTTATGAGTAGAACGATTCCATTTATTTTCAAAATGTTGTCAAAATTTTAAATAATATTGATATACATAGAATGATAGATTATTCATGTGTGAAATAGATGCGATATGACATAAATCATTTCTTTGTCAATATTGAAAGGGATAGAGGGACCCATGGCATCATCAAGCAACATTAACAACAAATGTTGTCAACCAACAATCAGACCTAAAAAAACCAAATTCTTTTCTTCACTTCCAGAATATTGAATTTTTTTCTAATGGTTCTAACCATGTAAGGGTGTAAGCTCATTTGGCACCACTAAGGTCTACAAAAAAAATTAGTATCTAGTTAAATTAAAATTTATATGTAAAACCTGAGAAATAAATAAAATTTGATAAAAGTAAATAAATTTGCATTTGAGAATTCAACAAAGAGCTCCCTGGATGGGTGGTTGGCCAGAACATCATTAGAGCTCTAAAGGAAAAAATTTCTTCTCAAAAAAATCCAAGATCTAATCTCAATATGGATAATCCTCTGAGGAAGGATATTATTCTCAGTAAACCTAAAAACCCCAGATCAAGTGTGACTTAGATTAGTCCACCTCAAGATTGGATTAAAGGTAACTTTGACGGTGCAGCAAAAGGGAACCCGGGAAATGCTGGTTGTGGTGGTGTTCTGAGAAACCATGTGGGAAGGGTTATTGATGCTATTGCAATTCCCATTGGTATATCTAATTGCCACATTGTCGAAGCTACAACTGCCCTCCAGACCCTTAAATTAGCTGTGGACTCTAGATATTCCAAATTGTGGCTTAAAGGGGACTCTTTGAATGTTATAAATATCCTTAATAATAAGAATATTGTATCTTGGACCATAGAGGATAAGGTAAAGGATATGAAAACATTATTGAACAAATTTGAAGAAATAAAAATTACCCATACCTACCGCGAAGCCAATGGAGTTGTAGATTGGCTTGCCAATTGTGCTGTCTGGGAAGGGAAAAAAGTGAGGTGGGATGAAACCTTAGTAAGGAACATGTATTTAAGGGCTATCATTCATCTTGATGCCACACATGCGAGAGAAGGGAGGATTAGAGTGTAATAAAATCCTAATGAGTAGGAGGAGTGGTAGCACGGGGAAAGGAACCCAATTATTAAAAAGCAAGGTCCTCTATGGGGAGAAGCGGATCCTAAAAAGCTAGAAACAAATTTGACGTCCCAATCAACTTGACAGCAGGAGGATCTAGGGTAATATCCACAGTAATCAGGTTTCAAAGAAAATGAGTATGGCGCGAGAAAGAAAGGGAGAACCCCATAAGCAGGAGCCCTAGAGTTGTGCAGAATGGAGAGATAAACCCCAAGTCTAGAAAATTATGCAGAAAGGAAATGTTACTAGCTACATGGAAAGACTCCATGGCTCTAAGCCACACATCACGACAGCCTTCTTCAAAAATTGGTCTGACGACAGGGTCATCTTGCATGGTATAACCGTAAATTTAACTGAGGATTTTCTTGCTGAGGTTACAGGGTTGTCAATGGAAGGAATCAAATTTTCAAAGTAGACCAGCATTTTGAACGAAGCATTTTGCAAGTTCCCCAAAATGGATGAGGAGGAGCAGAAGTTGGTCAAAAATGGGGATTTTTATGAGCTGGATCAGATTAAAGGGATATGGAGGGACGTCCTAAGCTGTATAAGGGAGTACTTCATCCTGGACGGTAGAAGCAAATGAGTGCATAAGTTCCATTTTGTCTTCCTCAACCACTTCAGGCATAAGGTTAGCTTGTCTTTTCCTTTCTATCTTTGCTACTCCCTGATTCAAAGCCTTTATGCTCATAGAAAAAAGGATCTGTGCCCTATTCTTCACGAAGGCCTAATCCTGCTTATTGAAGGCTATTGCAAGAATAGGGCACTGGTTAAGTATCCCAAACAGGGGAAAAATAAGTTGCCAGGGAATAAAAAGAAAGAAAGAGTAAGCAGAAGAGGAAAAATTAAGACCCCTAGTCCTAATAAACAGAATGCAGAAGAAGAAAGGGGTTAGGAGAGACTTGAAGAACCTGAGGAGGAAAAATCAGAGGATGTAGATGGAACAGAGAGTTGGGAAACCAACTCTAGCAATGATGAAGAAGGATTGGAGGAAATTGAAAAGGATAAAGTCAATACTGAGGAGGAATCTGTTACCAGAACAGAAGAGTTGGAGGAAAACCAGAAAGTGGCAGAGGAAGACACTGTCCAGGAAGATCCTGGTGAGGACCCAACTTCTAAGAAAGAAAAGGAAATATCTATCCAAGAAGATATTCAAAATGTGGAGATGGAAATTGAAGAAGGAATCAATGAGCGGGAACAAAAGAGCAAAGATGACTTCCTTGAAGAAGATAGGAATAGCCCGAATAAAAAATCTAAGGATTAGAGAGGAAAGAATCAGAATGATGAAATTTACACCCCTATGACTTGGGTTAACAGTAAAGCTGAGTCTTCTTCCCAATTAGATTCTTGGCTGTGTAGGGAGATCATTGAACTCAAGAAAAAAGTGAAAACACTGGAAGAGTCTCTGAAAGCTGCTTGGAACAAAGTAAACATCATGGAAATTCAGCTAAGTGAGATCCCTGTGAAGCTCAAAGCTTACGAAATCAATCTCCGGGAGTTAATAAAGGATAACAGAAAGAAAATGGATGAAGTAACGTCTAACATTTGTGCAGCAGCTATCAATATAGGTAAACGAGCCAATGAGGAGACCAAAGCACTAGAGGGTCCCAGCAAAAGGACAAGGCAAAGTTCCAGAAAGAAAGATACACAAAAAGGAGCTTTGCTGGAGGTTACCACACAAGAAACTACTTTGAAAGAAAAAGAAGCCATGAACTTGATTCTGGAACTGGATGAATAATCTAGTCCTTCTTGGTGGTAAAGAAATTGGTACAGTTCTTTGTTATTCACTTGTTAGCTTTTGTATGTTGTTTCTCTAGACTTCTATATCTGGGTTTTGATCGGATGTATCTCTGATGGTTTCAAGACCATTCAAAACCTGATTTTGCTACTTCTCTGTAGTGTTTTTTAGGCGTTGCCTATGGGCGTTGTTGTTTTTTATGTTTTTTTTGCTCTTTGTTATAGGGTTTCGGGTCCCCTTCAAAACTTGCTTTTACCTCTAATCTAAAACATACCCCAGGGGTTAAATATAAGGAACCACTAAGATTATATCTTAAGAAACCTTTCATAGAGTCCTTTTTGATGGCCTACCCTAATATTTATGTAGCTGAACATTTGTTACAAGAATCAAATATGAATAGTGAAGTATATTATTATGTACATCAAATTCTTCAAACAACCATAAATTAGAATTTTACATAGGATAGAATCTAATCCAAGTTACAATAACTACAATGGACCCAATGGGATAGTGAATGTTTTCCCCATCTATGACTATAGAAGTCAATTTCTATTTTTCCTCTACACACTAGCAGAATTAGTAGTTTATCCCCTCCTAATTATCCTCATCTTAAATAACTATGTAAACATGCCTTGCATAATAAAACAAAACATGATTTAATAACATAATCTACTAATATATTTACAAAATTTAGTACATAAAACACATGTCAAATACAATAAGGTACTTGGTTTCACTAGATTAAAAACATGGTCAAAGTCATGTGATGATGTCATATTTATAAGTTGTAATGCTAGTAGAGCCTAATAAGTGTCAATTGGAAATATAGGCCTATAACTCCATTCATCCAACCATTATTGTGACTCACACTTGTTCTAAATAAAGTCAATGCATGAATAATAAAAGCACACCATGTGCCTCATATGAACCATCCAAGAACCTCCATTTGAGTTATGAAATGATGTAACTCACTCGGTCCTATTCTTATCATATAATATTGATAGCTTGCTAATTGTTAATCATCCATGAGCCAAAAATATCTATGAATAATGGAAATTTTTTGAGCACCATGGCCCATATATTTATTACACCATTCAACTCAAATCTGCAGCTTCTTCAAACTTCAAATCCTCTCTTGAAAGATCTCTTTTGACACATTCTCCTAAATATCCAAATATGTTTTACACCAATGCTTACATGAATCCTTCTCAACTAGTAGAACATATATTCATCCTTGAATTATGATGTGTAGTTATCTAACCATTTATAATGTTGATTGAAATTAATGTTCCTTTCACTCAACTTTCCATAAAATAACTGAAAATAACCTTGAACATACTTTGAATAATATGTCTGATCATTGCTTACATAAAATTGGTACTTCCTTAATATTTTTTTATCATTATTTGTACTATCATTTGAATGCATGAATTTTATATGTACAAAAATTTGAAACCTATACTAAAATATAGTATTGTGACCAAACCTCTCTTTGTGGTTCAAATGTGTAATTATCAGCAAATCAACTACCAAAATAATAGTACCAATCAATAATGTGTACTTACTTGACTTGAATTTTTCTCCTAGACATCAAGCTTTATGTGTGTGCCTTGCATACTCATATACAATTTCATCCTTAAATTTGTCCATAAATTTAGAAACAAGTTTTTGTTCTATTAAAAGCTCCCACCTTTTAGATTCCTTTCTATATTTCATTCGATATAACATGGATTTATATTTAATATAAATAAATAATTATTGTCCAATTTTATGTGTACTTTACTCATGGGTACAGACTTTCAATTTTGGTAATCCACCACAAATGTTACAACTTCTATATAAACATGCATTACTTAAAATAATTAACCATCTAGTCTTTCACAAAAAAATATTGGAAGGAATTCTCTAGTTGATTTTGGTGGGGCTTATACTCCACACTCTTAAAAAATGTTGTTATTATGCAATGTACAATGAACATGATGAAAAATATCATAATTCATAGAAAATTCAACATGTTGCTTACAACAATAAGTAGTGCATGTGTGATTGAATTTCAAATAGAACAGTTTGGCCATTTCAAAATACCTTTTACTAATATAAATATGATGATATTTTTCAGCATATTTATATTATAATTGTGTTTGCGTCATATCCAAAAAAAATTTAGGATGTGGTTCATGGTTACAAGAACCAAATTCTATTTGCACTACTTCTCTAATATTAGGTGATACCCTTGTGTTAACTTTACAAAATTCTATGATTAAATCTTTTATGGAATTCTACCATAGAATGCCCACAAGTCATTTTTACCATCAACATCAAGTATTTTACATCTCCCAATTGTTATCATTAGTGTTTTTCTATTTATGTGCAAAGCTCAGATTTTTTTTCTAATCAATCATTCATTCTATGTTTTACCACTTAACAAATAAGTTGTAATAACACATTAAGTAGCATTACCATATTTGGTGCATTTCTTCACACCTACTTGATGGTATGCATTAAGAAAATTTTCAATAATTTCCTTTTTTACACCATCAATATTAGATATTCCTAGTCCATAGGGTGTTCATTGTAGGTCTTATATTTTTTACTTTCATCAATGTGAAAAATAATTGGCATCTTTGAGTTTCACTTAAATTTTTTAAGTTCCAATCCCAAATTATATTAGGTTTTCTTCTCGTATTGCACTCAGACATTTTTTAAGGAATTGGTTTCAAAATGGATTCATCAATTTCAATTAAATACATTTGTTTTATTTTATAAATAATAAGAGGTATTCTTAATGGTATATATGATTAATTTGGTGTTTCCATATTATTTTATTCATTAGTAGGTTATTCATTAAATGGTGTTCCCATATATTCTTATCTTCATTGTAAATTTTTCTATTAGTTATTTCCATATTAGTTTCATCATCAGTAGTTTTTTCCAATGCATGTTTCCATGAAATTCACATCATTATGTATACTATAATCATCATCAAAATTAAAAATAATAAAATTTCAATGTGGACTTGCATTATAATTGGGTATATTATCAAAATTGAAAATTGGACTTTCATAATTGGTATAAAATAATTATTCATTTCATCATTATTTATGATAATTAATTCATTATGGATAATAGAAATACTTGCAAGAAGTTTTTTCATTTGTTTCCTTTGTTTTTATCTCACCACTTCTAATTCATTTGTCATTTTTCACTTTGACTTCTTTTTCCTACTAATAAAAAATCCATCACCCATGATTGAATAAAGTTTTAAACTTTTAAGGGTGGGGACAACAATCCAATTATTCAAAAATAGACCTACTTTAAATGTGAAGTACCAAGTGGGGATAACAATTTAATTATTCTAAAATAATTAAAAATATTCCTATGTAATCTATACTCAAATATGTGAGTAGAGAATGATTTATGCTTTTGAGGATGTGGACAACATTTTAATCATTTTCAATCAGACCTAAAACATACATAATAAAATAAATCAGAGAAAAATTCTGTCAAAGTAAAAAAAGACTATTGGTGTTTTTTTATTTATATTATTAACTAAATAATTACATATGCTTTAATAATGAATACACATTAAAACTATGTATGCATTAAAACTATGTGCATGGTAATAACATGTACATATTAGTGATGTGTATGCATTAAAAATATATACATGGTAATGACACGTAAGTAGTAATAACACTACAGAGTATTTAGTGTATGAAAAATACACTAATCCCTAAACCCTAATCCCTAAATACAAAAAATTACACCATAAGACATAATCCCCATACCTTATACCCTATACCTTAATCCTAAACCTATGCCCTAAGCCCTATACCTTATATCCTTAACCTTAACCCTAATCCCTAAATCCTATATACCATATACCTTAAACTATAACCCTAAATAATAAGCCCTAAAGCCTTAAAGAAGCTAAACTATAAATGGTAAACACTTTAAGGTCCAAACCAATCATTTGAGCCTTAATTAAATTAAGATTTTGGCCCAAAGGGCTCATTTGGCCCAAATCACACCATTGATTACCCCAATTGACTAATTTGCTCAATATGTGATGACATGGGGGATAATCAAACCCAAACACACATTTCATTCTCATAAATAGGTTCAAGTAACTAAAATTATCCTCAATTGCCTTCATAATTAGACTCTATGCCCTAAATTATACACCATAAGCCCTAAAATCTAAGCACATTAAACCCTAATCCCTAGTTTACCCTACAACTTATGAACCCAAATGTACACCTTGAACCCTAATGATTTAGCCATGTAATTAACATCATTTATAGAAAAATTAGGTTTAGAGGGATCAATTTGGCCCAAATCACATCACACATTACCCTAATTGACTAATTTACTCAATATGTGGTGATTTGAGGGCCAATTTGTCCCAAAATTACATTCATAGTCTTAAATAGGTTTAAGTTGCTTAAATTGGTCTCAATTTCCTTTGTGATTCAACCTTATTCACCTTAAAATATTAACCCTATTCCAAAAAACACATTGTGGTCATCTATAGGTTCAATCAACTCAAATTATCCTCAATTACCTTCATGATTACACTCTAAATCTTAAACCCTATCTTGAATATACCTAAAAATATAATCCCTAAACCCAAAATTGTAAACCCTAAACTAAATTCTTTAGTCATTCAATTAACATCCTTTATAGTAATAATTAAGTTCACAGTGCTCAATTTGGCCCAAATCACATCACTCATTGCTCCAATTAACTAATTTACTTAATTTATGGTGACCTAAGGGCCAAGTGAGCCCAAACTAACATTATATAGTCATAAATAGATTTAAGGAGATTAAATTGGTCTTAATTGACTTTATTAGTAGACCTTATTCACCATAGAAGTTTAAACCTATGCCTAAAAACACAATATGGTCAAAAATAGGTTTAATCAACTCAAATTATCGTAATTACCTTTGTGATTGGAATCCAAACCCTAATACTTGAACCCTAAATTATAAACCTTAAGCACAGTTATTTATTCATGTAATTAACATTCTTTACAATAACAATTAGGTTCACAAGGCTCAATTTGGCCCAAATAACTTTACTCATTACCCCAATTGACAAATTTACTCAATTTGTGGTGACTTAGGGGCTAATTGAGCCCAAAATCACATTATGTAGTCATAAATAGGTTTAAGGAGCTTAAATTTGTCTCAATTACCTTTATGATTACACCTTATTTACCCTAAAAATATTAAGCCTATGTCCAAAAACACATTATGGTAATAAATAAGTTTAATCAGCTCAAATTGTTCTCAATTACCTTCATAATTGGACTAAAACCCTAAACCCTATCCCATATATAAATAAAACTCTATTCTATCAACCCTAAATTATAAACCCTAAACCAAATAATTTAGCTATCTAATTAATGTCCTTTATAGTAATAATTAGGTTTACAAGGCTCAATTTAGCCCAACTCACATCACTCAATGCCCCAATTAACTAATTTACTCCATCTATGGTGACTTAGGGGCCAATTGAGCCCAAAATCACATTCTATTTCCATAACTAGGTTTAAGGATCTTAAATTGGTCTCAATTACCTTTATTATTATACCTTATTTACCCTAAAACATTAACCCTACACCTAAAAACACATTGTGGTCATAAATAAGTTCAATCAGCTCAAATTATCCTTAATTAAATTTTTGATTGGAATCTAAACCCTAAAACCTATCTTTTATATACCTATAACTATAATCCATAAACCCTAGATTGTACACACTAAACCAAATAACCCTAAACCCTAAATTGTAAACATTAAACCAAATGGTTTAAATATGTAATTAACATCCTTACAATAAAAATTAGTATCATAGGGCTCAATTTGCCTCAAATCACATCACTCATTGCCATAATTAACTAATCTATTGAATTTGTGGTAACCTAGAGGCCAATTGAGCCCAAAATCACATTTTGTAGTGACAAATAGGTTTAAAGAGCTTAAATTTGTCTTAATTACCTTTGAGATTAAGCCTTATTCACTCTAAAACATTAACCCTATTCCCAAAAACACATTGTGATCATGAATAGGTTAATCAATTCAAATTATCCTTAATTACTTTTATAATTGGACTCTAAACCCTAAACCCTATCTCACATATACCTAAAACTCTAATATATAAATGATAAATTGTAAATTGTAAACCCTAAACCAAATGATTTAGTCATGTAATTAACATATTTTACAGTAATAATTAGGTTTATGGTGCTCAATTTGGCCCAAATCACATCACTCATTACCCTAATTGACTAATTTACTATGGTGACATGGGGGCCAATTGAGCTAAAAATCAGATTTTTTAGTCACAAATAAGTTCAAAGAGATTAAATTAGTCTCAATTACCTTTAAAATTTGACCTTATTCACCCTAAAACATTAAACCTCTATCCATAAACATATTAGGGTCACAAATAGGTTTAATCTATTCATATTATCTTGAATTACCTTCATGATTGCACTATAAACCCTAAACCCTATCTTACACATACCTAAAACTCTAAGACCTACACTTTAAGCCCTAAATTGTAAACCCTAAACCAAATGATTTAGCCATGAAACTAACATACTTTACATTAACAATTAGGTTCATAAGGCTCAATTTGGCCATAATCACATAAGTCATTACCCCAATTGATTAATTTACTCAATTTGTGGTGACCTAAGGGCCAATTGATCCTAAAATCACATTATTAAACCCAAAATTGTAAACCCTATCTTGAATATACCTAAAAATATAATCCCTAAACCCAACATTGTAAACCCTAAACTAAATTCTTTGGTCATTCAATTAACATCCTTTATAGTAATAATTAAGTTCACAGTGCTCAATTTATAATTTGGTTAGGTTTTATAATTTATAAAGGATGTTAATTCATAGTTAACATCCTTTACAATAATGTTTAATTATTTCCAAAGATCTTAGTTTGTCTTGAATTACATCACTCATTACCATAATTGATTATTTTTCTCAATTTGTGGTGACGTAGGGGCTAGTTGAGCCCAAAAACACATTATGTAGTCATGTTCAAAGAGATAAATTTAGATGTAATTACCTTTTGAGATTACACCTTATGTATTCTAAAATATAAGTCATATGACTTAATCCTTGAAATATAAGCCCAAAATCTTAAACCATAAATCGTAAACTCTTAAATCACTAAGAAAATCATTCTATCCCTAATAAAACAACATTTATTTTATGCCCTATAAAATTTTATATTGTACCTATAAAATTTTATATTGTACCTTATACCTTAAAACTTAAACAATATATATCCTAAGTCATAAGCCCTATGTTGGAAGTTCTGCACATACAGTAATTCAGTGTACATGATAATTATGTATACATAGTAATTATATGTACATGATAATTATGTGTACGTAGTAATTCTATAAATGTGGTAATTATGGGTACGTGGCTACTTACCATGACATTTATCACATTCCTTAAGGGTTAGGAATGGCTTGTATTCTTGAGCCTCATGCATGAACCTGCAACACATACATCTGAATGCATGTATTTTACCAAAAATAATATAATACAATTTTGCCCATTTTAGACACTATTCATTTTATAGAAGTTTTCCCTAATAAAAGTAATGCAACATCGACTAAGTCTCCTCTTTCTAAATATATGTTTTTTTATATTTGTATTACTTTAAGGTTTTTATTTATATTTATTAAGTGTGTACTTTTTAGCACTATATGCCACAATCATTTGTTTATGTATCTTTTTATTCATTGATCCAAATTGGGAAAAAAACATATGGTTACAAACTAGACCTAATTTTATACACATTTAAAAAATCTAATTAGTTATAATTTTTGAGGTAGTTTGATAGGGGCACATAGTCAGCTATACATTTTTTTTATCATACTAAAATGTATACTGAATTTTGAAATTAGTAAAAAATATTCATTAATTAATTTTACAAAAATATCGGTTGCAAACTAGATGATCTTACCTATCTTTTTACCAAGGTATTTAAATAAAAAGAAAATTATGCTAAAAAAATGGTGGGGTTTAGAGACAACTAGTATGATTTTTTTAAATAGTAATACCTCTCAAAATTTCTAATGTTTGACATACTTATACTTAACCATTTCAATATATATATATATATATATATATATATATATATATATATATATATATATATATATATATATATATATATATATATATATATATATATATATATATATATATATTAGTCTAGAAACTAGACTCATAATTCTACAATTCTTCTTCTTATAATATCTTCAAATTGTCAGTGTAGATATCTCAAACAATTGGTATAATTTGAGGTTTCATGTATTTTATGAAAAACATGTCCACTTAATACCCCATTTTGGCACCCCAATTCCATACACTTACCCATTGGTTTTCCTAGACCAATTTCATTATGTAATGTAATTTTCAACACTAAGACAAATTTTATAAATATCTATGGTGTTGGATATTTTGATTTGGGTTTCTTGTATCAATTTCATGGTGTGGTGCAATTCATAACACTAAGACAAATTTCAAAAATATTTGGGGTGTTGTATATTTTGAGTTGAGCTTCCCATATCAATGTTGTTGTGTACCATAGTTTTTAACATTGGGACACATTTAATAAATATTTTAGGTGTTTCATATTTTTAATTAGTTTTATTGTATAAATGCCTTTATGCAATGTAATTTATAATATTGGGATATAGTTCAAAATTATTTTGGGTGTTGTATATTTTGACTTGGGTTTCTTGTACCAATGTTGTGTCAAGGTGCAATTCACAATACTAGGGCAAATTTTCAAAATATTTGGGTGTCTCATATTTTGAGTGAGGTTTCCCCTTCAAATGTCATTTTGTTGTACAAAATGAAACACTAGTAAATTCCACAAATATTTGGGGTTTTGAATAGTTTGAGTTGGGTTTATCATACCAATATCATTGTAGTGAAATTATAAACACTATGACAAATTTTGGAAATATTTTTGGAATTACATATTTTGAGTTGGGTTTCACATACTAATGTTATTACATGGATTAATTTATAACATTGGGAAAAAATTATAAAAAAATTTGGGTGTTTCATATTTTGAGTTAGTTTTCCTCCACCAATGTCATTGCTCAACATAATTCACAACACTGGGACAACTTTCGAAAAAAATTAGGGTGTTACATATTTTGAGTCAAGTTTACCATAACAATTTTGATGTGGGTCACGATTGGTAGCACTGGGAATATTTTATAAATATTTGGGGTTTTGTATGTTTTAAGTAGGGTTTCCCATAATAATTTTATCATACGACATAGTTCATAACACTAGGACAAATTTAATAAACATAGAGAATGTTTCATATTTTGAGTTGAGTTTCCCATATCAATGTCATTGCATGATGCAATTCACAACACTGAGAATAATTTCATAAATATTTAGGGTGTCATAACTTTTGAGTCTTGTTTCCCATACCAATATCATTACATAGTGCAATTTACAACACTAAGACAAATTTCATAAATATTTGGGGTCTTGCATATTTTATGTTGAGTTTCATATACAAATGTTCTTATGTGTTAGAATTAGAAACACTGGGGCACTTTGAAATATTTTTGTTCTTATATATTCTGAGTTGGATTTCTTGTTCCCATGTATTTATGCATCACAATTCACAACATTGGGACATATTAAAAAAACATTTGTGGTGTTGGATATTTTGAGTAGGGTATCTCATACCAATGTCTTCACACAACATAATTTATAACATCAGGACAAATTTTAGAAATATCTGGGGTGTTGTATATTTTTTATTCTAGTTTTCCCTACCAATGTCATTACATAGTGTAATTCACATAAAATGGATAAAATTTTGAAATATTTGGGGTGTTACATATTTAAGTTGTGTTTCCCTTACTAATATTATTACATGGAGTAGTTAAGAACACTCAAATAAATTAGAAAATATTTGGGGTGTTGAAAATTTTAATTCAAGTTCCTATACCAATGTCATTGCATTATGCATAAATTTCAATAATATTTTAGGTGTTACATATTTTGAGTCACATCTTCCATACCAATGTCATTATGTGGCACAATCACAACACTAAGAAAATTTTTAGAAACATTTGAGGTGTTTCATGTTATTATATGGGTTTCTTGTATCGATGTCATTATGTAACACAATTTGTAACACTAGGATAAATTTACAAAATATTTGGGGTGTTAAATATTTTTAGTCAAGTTTCCTATAATAGTTTCATTATGTGGCCCAATTCACAACACTAGCATAAATTTTAGATATATTTTGGGCATTTCATATTTTTAGTTAGGTTTCACATACCAATGTCATTACACACTGCAATTCACAACACAACGGAAATTTTAGATATATTTTGGATTTTGCATATTTTATGTCAAGTATCTCATACCAATATCATTATATGGTCCAATTAACAACACTATGATAGATTTTGGAAATATTTGGGGTTTTGTATATCTTGAGATGGATTTTCACTATTAATGTCATTATGGGATGTAATTCACAACACTGGGAAACAATTCTAAAAATATTTTAGGTCTTGGATATGATGAGTTAGGTTTTGCATACCAATGTTTTTGTGCATCATAATACACACTAGCATAAACATTATAAATATTTGGGGTGTTACATATTTTGAGTCAAGATTCCCATTACAATGTTGATTCATGACATAATTCACAATAATGGGAAAAAATGGAAATATTTGGGGTGTTGCATATTTTGAGTCAAGTTTCTAGTTTCAATGTCATTATGCATCATAATTCACAACATTAGGACAATATTTGAAAATATTTGGGGTGTTGTATATTTTGAGAAAGGTTTCCTATACTAATGTCATTACACCAAGCAATTTGAAACACATGCACATTTTCCAAAAATATTTGGGGTATTGTATATTTCATGTCGAGTTTTTCTTACCAATGTCATTACACATAAAAATTCTCAACAATGGGACATTGTGTTTTATATTTTGATTTAGGTTTCTCATACCAATGTCATTACATGGCATAATTCTCAACACTAGGGTAAATTTAAGAAATATTTGTGGTGTTTCATATTTAGAATAGGGATTCCTTTAAAAATGTCATTGTATAGTATAATTAATAACACTAGGACAGATTCTATAATATTTCAATTGTTTTATATTTTGAGTTAGGGTTATTATACCAATATCACTACATGATGTAATTCACAACATTGGGATAAATTTTTAAAATATTGGGGGTGCTGCATATTTTGAATTGGGTTTCCCTCACCAATGTTATTACTTGACATAATTTGTAACATTAGGACAAATTTTAGATATATTTGGTGTGTTCATATTTTGAGTTAGCTTTCCCAAATCAATGTCATTGTGGGATGTAATTTGAAACACTAAGACAAGTTTTGAAAATATTTGGGGTGGTCTAGATTTTGAGTCAGGTTTCCCATACCAATGTCATTATAAGATGCAATTTGTGACACTATGACACATTTTAGAATAAGTTGTGGTGTTGCATATTTTTATTTGTGTTTCCCATACCAATGTTGTTACGTAGTAAAATTCACAACACTAAGAAAAACTTCCCAAAAGTTTGGGGTGTTGTATATTTTGAGATGGATTCTTGTATCAATGTTGTTTTTCACCATAGTTTACAACATTGGTACACATTTCATAAATATTTTAGGTGCTGCATATTTTGAGTCATTTTTCTCATTCCATGTCTTTGTATGGCATAACTATTACAATAAGATAAATTTCAATAATATTTTCATTATTTCATATTTTTAATTAGGTTTCTCATACCAATGTTGTTATATGGTATAACTCACAAAATTGGTATAAATTTCAAAAATATTTTGGGTGTTGCATATTTTGTGTTACATTTTACCTACAAATGTTGTTGTATTGCACTATTTACAATACTAGGAACAAATTTAGAAAATTTTGGGGTGTTGAATAATTTGAGTTGGGTTTCTAATATCAATGTCACTACATGGTGAAATTCACAAAAGTGGGACAAATTTTGGAGATACTTTGGGTTTCACATATTTTGAATCGATTTTCCCATACCATTATCATTGCATAGAGTAATTCACAACACTGGGACAAATTTTAGATATATTTGAGGTGTTTCATATTTTTAATTAGGTTTCATGTACTAATGTAATTTCATGGTATAATTCATAACACCATGAAAAAATTCATAAATATTTGGGATGTTGCATATTATGAGTCAAGTTTCTAGTACCAATACCATTATGTGATGTAATTCACTAGACTAGGACAAATTTGGGGTGTTGCATATTTGACATTTAGCTTTTACACATGCATAATATCATAATTAAGGGATATAAGGGCATCAAAATATGTGATAATTATTCATGTTAATAATTCTAACTTTGAGCACTAGATAAAGTCTTATTCCAAGGAGAATATTTCAAAGTAACAATATTTGATCTATTTGTCAAATAGATACTAATTATTTATTCAAAACTTTAATAAATGAAACAAAAATTATCCTTTACTAAATATGACAACTAAACATGTTCAAATAACTTGCCCTAATTTTAAAATGAAAACAATACAAGCACTACTTTGCTTACCTAGCCCATTGTAAGTATTTTAAATATAAAATGATACACTTTCGTATGAATATGCCATTTTAATTTGATAATAAAAAGGAAACACCTTTAGTTTCTAGTCAAACCAAAGTATTATTAGTATTACATAGTTACAAACAATATTTACAAGAACACCAAGCTACTCTCATGTAATGAAAGTGAATCTTCACTATGTTTAATGAATTGAAAGAAAAAACTCTATGAAATTAACTATGCACACTTAATTTTAATTTCATGTGAAAATTTTTATGCACACTTATATTTGTTATCACATGAAAACATCTACCATTTGATTTTTCTATCAATTAAGAATACTATTAAGTGAAAGCATCTATGGTTTTAATTCCTATAATGATTCAAATATCATAAGTGCATTGATCAATATTTCATTAAATAAAACTACTTAAATCACAACATATGAAACCAATGAAACAAATTATTCTATTGAAGTACATAAACATAAAACAATCAAATTAAGTCTACTGAGTGTTGTATTCCCAATTTAAAAGATGTATAACTATGATTATAACAAATCTAGTTATTTTAAATGAATTAGTTACTTTGAACAACAATATTTAAAATTAAAAAAAAACTATTCTTGTACAAGCATAGTTATTCAACTAAAATTTCAATGAACAAAAAGAAATTCAATAGGATTTCAACTATCAACTACTTGTATTTTAACATGGTTAGTCAATTATTTACAATATTGTTTCCACTTTCAAAATAAATAGCCCATCCATCAAGCTAGATGGTTACTACAAAAATTAAAAATAACATTTTATAATTACATTATGATTACAAAGAAATAAGTCTCCTAACTTATTTCATAACTTTCTTTACACCGTGATTATTGGAATTAAACCATTTATAATCTTTATATAATCATTAATACTATAATTCACAACTTACTATTCATCTTATTTTTATTTGATTTCTATTTTAAATTATATCTTTCCATTAACCTGCCACAAATGTTTGTACTTTTACATAATATAATATTTTATTCATTTCCATATAAAATGTAATTATGGTGCATGGTATCCCAACTAGATTAGATCTAGGAGGGGAGAGCAATCTCCTCTATAACTAAAATTTTAATGGGTAAATATATGTTGGCTATCAAGAATGACCTATAATAAGGTAATAATATATAGCTTCATTATTATAATTAAACTCTTTATTATAAGTATTTTTAATTGTAAACCATTATGATTAGATAATAGCCTTATTAACTATCCATTTATATTGACAAGGATATAAGGTACCTTTGTATTAATTATCTAATTGTCCAAAATATTTAAATCTTCAAAATGGATTAGAATTTTGTAGATATTCTAGGTTACAATAAGGGGAAACTCATGATTTACATCAATCAATAAGTCTCATTATTATAAGCCTTTTTAATAAAATAAAATCAATACTTTCATATAGATGGGAGTTGGCTCTCCAATTGTATGCTTACATGAAATATTGTCTTAACTTACATCAGATGTCCATTGAACTCAATGTATGATTAATTTATGAACTAGATAATTATATATATATATATATATATATATATATATATATATATATATATATATATATATATATATATATATATATATATATATATATATATATATATATATATAAGAAGATAATATATTTAATTATTGTTAAATGAAAATAAAAATAGCTTCACTAGACTTAAGAGGATATAATTTAGGAAACTCATCTTTGTTGTGTTATAATTCTTATGATTTTATGTGTAGGCATAATAATTAGAAAACATATGACCACTAAAATTAGGATAATTTCCTCACTTCTTGATGAAAATTTATAATTCTAAATGTTCTGGAAAGATCATTCAAGGTTGTATCAAACCCAAAAATTATTTGATCAAATTATTTATCAATTTAGAGTAGTAAATACACTTCTATTCATGTTTTTAGTTGTAGTCTCAAAAATGTGTTTTAAATGTTTTATTCCATGACTTGCATACTTATACAGTAATATATACTACATATTATCAATAATCCTTATATTATATGATAAAACCTTGTACACTTTCATAAACAAAATTCTTTTAATAATAATTAATCCATTCTATTCATGGTTAAGAAGAAATAAATAAATGATAAAAGAATATAATTTTATATTCTTCTTCTTAGAAATATGGCACCCCATATATAAATATTTCATATTAATGTTTCATTTGATGGGTTTGGGGAGGGAATGGAAAAATCATCATTTGGTTTACTCAAAATTTAACCATATTCACTCAATATGGAGCTATAAAATAATAACTAGAATATAACCATTATTCTAGGAAAAGAATAAAGTAACATACAATAGATCTAAACAACTCTTACTGAAATAACTAGCTAATTTCTTCCACTAAACACCATAAACGTGATATTTGACATAAATCAGATTTCAATTTATTCAAATTGATCATTTTTTTTAGTTCAAACTTTTACTATAACATACTTTGGGACAAATGACTCCCAACTTATCAATCATATTGATTACCAAATGTCAAAGCACTTTTCTTAAGGAATAACATGTAGTTTTAGAATAGACATAAAACTAAAGGATAATAATAATTATGTAGTAAAAAAAATGTGTAAAACCATGTAAGGAGATGAGTGTAGCCAATAAGGATAATACAATGTAGTGTTGTAACTAAAAAATAATTACTCTAAGCTCATTATATGGAAGATAAACACAATTTAACAATTATAGAACATAGTTGTGCAAGGTTAAAAATATTAAAAGGACTTAACATTATTTATTAAGGCTTAGTGCTCTCTATGTAAGTTAACTATGGGTTTCAAACAATTACACAGTTTTATAACATTCTAAATAATTCATATATGATCTATCAACCTTGAAGGAATCAATACAACTCTATAGATGGTAACCCAACATGGAGAAATACAACCCAATTCCATGATACTATAACTAGAACATTATTTTCTATATATACAACATAACAACATTTCAATGGTTAAAAATATAATAAAATATATAAAATACAAATAGATGAAATAATAAGTTATGATTAAATTTTTAAAAATAAGAGGATAGACTAACCTATTGATTACTTCTTTCATTTATAAATTTGACTTTCCTGTGTTCTATTTCCTTTGGTTGGGTATTCTCCTATCCTTGGAAATTAATTGTGAACCCCTATAAAGGCATCCTCTAATATCATTGAAGGTTTATTATTCCATAATGCAATGTCATATCAAATTAATACATCCTCTATAATGCCCCCCAAAAAATCCCTTTCATCCAACTCAAATTGATCCTTTTTTATTATCCCCCCAAGCTTCTAACTCCCCTTCTTGATAAAACAAACAATTTTCTATCAATTATCTTGTCAACAACCACATTTATTTTTAAAGTCAAAGGAACAACAAATCCTGATTACTAGGTATGGTTCAAGAGGTTATGAGGACATGTTTTTAGTTGATATAAATTAATTCAGTTAGAAATTTAAACTTTTTAAAATTGCAAGAGAAAAGACCAGATCGATAGCTTAAATTTGACTGCATATTTTCACCATGACAATTCACCCACTAAAATTTAAATCCTCTTTGACCAATACTTCCCAATGATATCTAATTTAGTGAGTTAATAAAACCATTGTAAATTATAGTATAATAATTACTATAGTACATAAAAATGGTTATATCTAATAAAATAATTAGTTGATAATGTCAACATCTTGTTTCCATTAAATAATAATTTGGTGTAAACAAAGGGAAGCACATACAAAAGAGAACCCAAAGTTATTGCGATTAATACATATGTATATTGAAGAACAAGTCAAAGGACTAGTATATATGTTTTAATTTGTCTATTTAAAAACTAATTATTTAATAAGGTATTATTTTGGGAGTGCCTAACTTGAATTTCATAAACACACACTGATTAACGACGTTATTTCCATCTTATCCAATACTTGTGGATAAAAATCAATGACATCTAACTAAATTCACTACTATCTCACATTAAAAGTCCATAATATGCTAAAATCAATGCAATATATATAATAAAAATAATAATAATTTGAAACCAAAAACACTGATTAATGATAGCCAAAAAGGAGCATCACACACTACACATAAGTTCAAGAGAGTCGCCAAGTGGATCAAACACAATGAAAGATCCTAGATAAATAAGGGATTAATATCTAAATAAGAGAGTCACTACATTTTACCCCTTTTATAAAAACATCATCCTTGATGCAAAACCACAATGAAGAAAAATATGTTAATTACTTGCTTTGAATTTTTTTGAAATAATGTTATAAACCACTGATACTTAAAGTTCCACCAATAAAATAACTTAACTCAAATGATCAATGATATAAGCACATGTTTAAAATCCAAAAGATTTTAAACATAATTTATATCTAGGATAATATGAAAAAAAGTAATATATTTCATTTTAAAAAATAATCAACCCTTTTATCTAGAATAATCATTACATGAAAATATTACAAGGATAGCTTCAACTTTGTAATTCAATCACATTATTTACTCCCATATCATGTCAAGACTTTTTGAATTTTATATTAACAAATTAAGAAAGAATGGGTAAAATATACATACATTTTCTCTAATCCATCTATCCAAAACATAACCTTTTTACATATTTATGATAATAAATTGGAAGGAGAGGTAGAATTACTCTTACAAATATTTATTCCAAAAAAGATTCCAAACATTTACAACAAGATATAAAAGAGGTAAACCTTAAGACCACATAGCTAGGATATTTTTCTCATTACAATACATTAAAAAAATCCATCAAAGAGATGTCTAAGACTAAAAGTTCTAATCAATAATTCATAAAAATATCATACATCAAATAGTAAATCACAATGAATAATATCTTCACCAACATAAAAGATTTGATATGCCAAAATAACATATGTGAGAAACTGTCATGCCATAGCATCAAGCTCCAAGCTCCGTGAAGCGAAAAACCTACACTCAAGTAATAAAGCTCTAAGTGCACTCCAATAAAAGAATAAAATAGGCCAAATTAAGGTCATTGACCACCCATCTTATAGACATAACTTCATGCATAGCCTCCCACAAGCCCAAGGGAAAGAGCTATGACTCAACTCATATTCACAATGAATAATTTTGAAAGGGAAATTGTTTGGTATCAATAATTAAAATAGAAAAATAACAAGGTATTCATAAATAAAACACAAAGAACAATAAAGTCAAAAAGGACTTCACTAAGGGAAGAGAAGAGGGATCTTGATTTATTTTTTGTATAAGTTTATTAATGATCACAAAGGCTTCCAAAGCCAAATAAAAGAGTGTTTTTCAAGAAATAATTTTGCTCTTTATACCTCCCATAATACATCATGCCTCATTAGACATCCTATTAACCTCACTATACAACCCATATCTCATAAATGAGAGTGGATTTTTAACCTTATCAAAGGTTACACTTCTCATAAACAAGTTTATGCCACTTAGGTTAGAGTGGGCTTGTCCAAAAATCCATAAGAAAGAGATCCACGATCTCATTCCCCAAATATAAGAACTTGTGCCAATGCCACATGGGTGGATTAGAGGTGATACCAATTACCATACCCATATTTCACATGAAAATAAATTTAAAAAAAAATGATAAATCATGGAAACAATACAAAATAGGAAAGCATAAATGGAATCCTAAGAACAATGCCTCAAATCTAGTAAAAAATTTGTTCATTTTATTTTAGATGAGATTCATTCATGAGAATAAATATAATATTAAGAATTAAAAAATTAAAAAAATGCTACAATAACATACCTCAAACCAAAAGATACACTTGACACTCTTCCAAAATCCTTTCTCCAAGCACCCAAGCTCTCCAACAATCCAAAATGTATAAACCCAAAAAGACCAAAATAAGGTGCCTAAAAAATGAAGACAACAAAAAAAAATGAATAGGAGGGTGACATATGTCTGTACTCATCCCATGTATGTTACCTCCCTCCATAAATTTATCTTACAACCCTCATAGATATCCTTACACACTCATATGTGTGTTCCTTCCACTCAAAAACATAACTCATGTTTTTGTACAGAAAGTGAGGGTTCATTGTGGAAGAAAAATATGGGCCATAAATAAGGCCTTTATATGACCAAAAATTTTTATAAGTGATTTAAAACCTACCTACCTAATGGGTATATGTATGGGTCTAAAAAGGACTAGTAAGAGAAGCTTTTCTTATCAAATTTGCAAGCTAAAAGTGGTTGAAAGGACAGATCCGAGATTGAACAGATGGGTTGGGTTTATGGGTAAACCCAATGCTTAACAAGGTTAAATAACCTCATTTATGGTTAAAATAGGTTTAGTGTGATTAAATTATAAGATAAGTTTAGGTCAAAACATGACAATTCAAAAACAATAAAGAGAAGAATTTAAAAGACACAAAATAATACAATTAACACTTTCAAAAGAAAGAAGCATATAAGATTAAAGAATTAAGGTGATTTTATGTGTACATATGATTCCTAAATGCATGAATTATTCCATTTTAATCCTACCTTTATCAATATGTAACCTTCACACTCAATGTAAACAACAAATACATCCATGGAAAATAATTTATATCTAGGATAATATGAACTACTATAAGCACATGTTTAAAATCCAAAAGATTCAAACTTTACTTGTGTTCACTAAAATTTAGGTAGTTTTACTATCTTGGATCATGTTTACAATCAAAATATTTAAATTTTATGCATGTTTCCTATAATTTTTGAGTTTTGAATACTAAAACACCAAAACATAGGTGGTTTTACTCATTTTGAGAATGTTTACAATCAAAGGATTCAAACTTTATGCATGTTTCTTATAATTTTTTAGTTTTGAATAATGTAACACTAAAACTTAGGTAGTTTTACTCATTTCAAGCATGTTTACAATCAAAATATTCAAATTTTATGCACTTTTCCTATAATTTTTATGTTTTAAATAATGCAACACAAAAACTTAGGTAGTTTTACTCATTTTGAGCATGTTTACAATCAAAAGATTTAAATTTTTTGAGTGTTTCCTATAATTTTTGAGTTTTGAATACTACAACACCAAAACCTCAGCGATTTCACTTTTTATGAGCATGTTTATAATCAAAAGATATAAACTTTATTCACATTTCTTATAAGTTTTGAGTTTTGAATAATACAAAACCAAATATTAAGTGGTTTTACTCATTTTGAACATGTTTACAAATAAAAGATTTGAACTTTATGCATGTTTCTTATGATTTTTTAGTTCTGAATAATGCAACTCAAAAACATAAGCAATTTTGCTTATTTTGAAAATGTTTATAATCAAAAGATTTAAACTTTATGTGCATTCCCAATAATTTTTGAGTTTTGTATAATGCAACACCAAATATTAAGTGTTTTTACTCATTTTGAGCATGTTTATAATGAAAAGATTCAAACTTTATACACATTTCCTACAATTTTTGTGTTTTGAATAATGCAACACCAAAACTTTGGTAGTTTTGGTCATTCAAAACATGTTTACAATCAAAAGATTGAATATTTATTCACATTTTTTATGTTTTTTGAGTTTAGAATAATGCAACACCAAAACTAAGGTGGGTTTACTCTTTTTTAGCATGACTAAAATCAAAAGATTCAAAATTTATTCATGTATCTTATAATTTTTTAGTTTTGAATAATGAAACACCAAAATTTAGGTAGTTTTACTCTTTCTGAGTGTGTTTACAATCAAAATATTCAAACTTTATGCATGTTTTTTATGATTTTTGAGTTTTGAATATTGCAACACCAAAATTTAGGCAATTTTACTCATTTTGAGCCCGTTTACCATCAAAAGATTTAAACTTTATGTGTGTTTCATGTAATTTTTTTAGTTTTGAATAATGTAACATCAAAACTTAGGATGTTTTACTTGTTTTAAGCATGTTTACAATCAAACAATTCAATCTTTATGCACATTTCCTATAATTTTTGAGTTTTGAATAACACAACACCAAAACTTAAGAATTTTTACTTATTTGGAGCATGTATAAAATCATAAGATTCAATCTTTATGCATGTTTCCTATAATTTAAGTTTTGAATAATGTAACACAAAAAATTATGTGGTTTTAGTCAATTCAAGCATATTTAGAATATAAATATTTCAATTTTATGCATGTTTCCTTTAATTTTTGAGTTTTGAATAATACGACACCAAAACATACGAAATTTTACTCATTTCAAGCATGTTTACAATCAAAATATTCAAATTTTTTGCACATTTCCTATAATTTTTGAGTTTTGAATAATGCAACACCAAAACTTAAGTGGTTTTACTCATTTTGAGCATGTTTACAAAAAAAAGATTCAAACTTTAAGTGTGTTTCTGATAATTATTTATTTTTTAATAATGCAACACCAAAACGTAGGCAATTTTACTCATTTCAAGCATTTTACAATTAAAAGATTCTAACTTTATTTGCATTTCCTATAATTTTTTAGTTTTGAGTAATGTAAAATCAAAACATATGCAGTTTTAATCATTTTGAGAATGTTTAGAATAAAAAGATTCAAACTTTATGAGAGTTTCCAATATTTTTTTAGTTTTGAATAATGCAACACCAAAACTTTCATGATTTTACTTATTTTGAGCATGTTTATAATGAAAAGATTCAACATTTATGCATATTTCTTATAATTTTTGAGTTTTAAATAATGCAACACCAAAACTTAAGTGGTTTTACTCATTTTGAGCATGTTTACAATATAAATATTTCAAATTTATGCATTCTTATAATTTTTGACTTTTGAATAATGCAACACCAAATTATAAGTAGTTTTTATCATTTTGAAAATGTTTACAAATAAAAGATTCAAACTTTATGCATGTTTCTTATAATTTTTAGTTTTGAATAATCCAACACCAAAACATAAGCAAGTTTATAGGAAAAACACATAATCTTTGAATCTTTTGATTGTAAACATGCTTAGAACAAGTAAAACCTAAAAACCTAGGTGGTTTTACTTATTTTGAGTATGGTTACAATCAAAAGATCCAAAATTTACACATGTTTCCAATACTTTTTTAGTTTTGAACAACACAACACCAAAACTCAGATAGTTTTATTCATTTTGAGCATGTTTACAGTCAAAAGATTCAAACTTTATATGTGTTCCTACAATTTTTGAGTTTTAAATAATGCAACACAAAAACATAGGTGGTTTTAATCATTTTGAGCATGTTTAGAAGTAAAAGAATCAAACATTATGTCTATTTCCTACAATTTTTGATTTTTTGACTAATGCAACACCAAAACATAAACAATTTTACTCAATTTAAACAAGTTTACAATCAAAAGATTAAAACTTTATGTGTTTTTCCTATAATTTGAGTTTTGAATAATTTAACACCAAAACTTAAGCATTTTTACTGATTTCAAGCATGTTTAAAATCAAACGATTCAAACTTTATGGGCATTTCCCATAATTTTTGAGTTTTGAATAATGCAACACCATAGCTTACGAAGTTTTACTTATGTAAGGAATGTTTACAAGCAACATATTTAAACTTTATGCATGTTTCATATAATTTTTGAGTTTTGAGTAATACAACACCAAAAAATAAGTAGTTTTACTCATTTAGAGCATGTTTACAATCAAAACATTCAAATTGTATTCAAGTTTCCTATAGTTTTTGAGTTTTCACTAATGCAATAGCAAAACATGGGTGATTTTACTTGTTTTAAGAATGTTTACAATCAAAAGATTCAAAGAATATGTGCTTTTCCTATCATTTTTAAGTTTTGAATAATCCAACACCAAAACTTTCACGTTTAAAAGATTCAAACTTTATGCATGTTGCCAATAATTTTTGAGTTTTGAATAATGCAACACCAAAACTTAAGCAATTTTACTCAATTTAAGAATGTTTAAAGTCAAAAGATTCAAAATTTATGTGTGTTTCCTATAATTTTTGAGTTTTAAATAATATAACATGAAAACTTTGAATGTTTTACTCATTTTGAGCATGTTTAGAATCCAAAGATTCAAATTTTATACACGTTTCTTATAATTTCTATGTTTTGACTAATGCAACAATAAAACTTAAGCAATTTTACTCATTTTGAGCATGTTTACAATAAAAAGATTGAAACTTGATGTGTGTTTCCTTTAATTTTCTAGTTTTGAATAATGCAACATCAAAAATTAAATTGTTTTACTCATTTTGAGCATGTTTAGAATCAAAAGATTTAAACTTTATGTGCACTTCTTATAATTTTGAGTTTTGAATAATGAAACACCATAACTTAAACAATTTAACTCATTTTATACATGTTTACAAGCTAAAGATTTAAACTTTATGTACATTTCCTATAACTTTTTAGTTTTGAATAATGTAACACCAAAATTTAAGTAGTTTTACACATTTTGAGCATGCTTACAATCAAGTGATTTAAACTATATGCATGTTTCCTATAGGTTTTAAGTTTTGAATAATGTAACACCAAAAAATAAGATGTTTTAATCATTTTGAGCATGCTTACAATCAATGGATTCAAACTTTCTGTGTGTTTCCTATAACTTTTGAGTTTTAAACAATGCAACACCAAAACATAGGTAGTTTTGCTTATTTTGAGCATGTTTACAATCAAAAGATTCAAACATTATGCATCTTTCTTATCATTTTTGAGTTTTGATTAATGCAACACCAAATCTTAAGTAATTTTAATAATTTGTAGCATGTTTATAATTAGAAGACTCAAAATTTATGTACTTATCTTATAATTTTTGAGTTTTGAATAATGCAACCAATAAATATAAGTAGTTTTACTTGATTCAAGAATGTTTACAATCAAAAGATTCAAATGTTATGTGTGTTTCCTTCAATTTTATAGTTTTGTATAATAAAATACCAAATCTTAGGTGGTTTTACTAGTTTTGAGCATGTTTACAATCAAAAGATTCAAAATTTATGCACATTTCTTATAATTTTTGAGTATTGAATAATGCAACCCCAAAACTTACATTGTTTTACTCATTTTGAGCATATTTACATTCAAAAGATTCAAACTTTATGCACATTTCATATAATTTTGGAGTTTTGAATATTGTAACACCAAAAATTAGGTGGTTTTACTCATTTTAGGCATGTTTACAATAAAGTAATTCAACTTTATAAGCATTACATATAATGTTTGAGTTTTTAATAATGCAAAAACAAAACTTAGGTAGTTTTACTCTTTTCCAACATTTGTACAATCAAAAGATTCAAACTTTATGCACATTTCCTATATTTTTTAGTTTTGAATAATGCAACACCAAAATTTAGGCAATTTTACTCATTTTGATCATGTTTACAATCAAGAGATTCAAAATTTATGCCTGTTTCCTATATTTTTTTAGTTTTAAGAAATACAACACCAAAACTTAGGTGGTGTTAATCATTTTGAGCATGTTTACAATCGAAAGATTCAAACTTTATGTGTGTTTTTTATAATTTTTGAGTTTTGAATAATGTAACACAAAAACATAGACATTTTTACTCATTTTGAGAATCTTTACAATCAAAATATTCAAAATTTACATATATTTCTTATAATATTTTAGTTTTGAATAATGCAACACCAAAACATACATGATTTTTCTCATTTCAGGCATGTTTATAATCAAATGATTTAAAGTTTATTCACGTTTCTTATAATTTTTGAGTTTTGTATAATACAACACCAAAACTTAAGCAGTTTTACTCATTTTGAGCATGTTTACAATCAAAAGATTCAATCTTTATGCACATTTCTAATCATTTTTGAATTTTAAATAATGCAACACCAAAACTTAATGTATTTACTCTTTTTGAGCATGTTTAAAATAAAAATATTCAAAATTTATGTGCATTTCCTATAATTTTTTATTTTTGACTAAAGCAACACCAAAACTTAAGTGGCTTTACTCATTTAAATCATGTTTACAATCAAAACATTCAAACATTATACACATTTCTTATAATGTTTGAATTATGAATAATGCAACATGAAAACATAAGTGGTTTTACTCCTTTCAAGGATGTTTAGAATCAAAAGATTCAAACTTTATGTGTGTTTTCTATAATTTTTAAGTTTTGAATAATGCAACACCAAAACTTAAGTAGTTTTTCTCATTTTGAGCATGTCTACAATCAAAAGATTTAATCTTTATGCATGTTTCTTATAATTTTGAGTTTTGAATAATACAACATCAAAACATGGGGTAGTTTTACTCATTTCAAGCATGTTTAGAATCAAAAGATTCAAACTTTATGCACATTTCCTATAATTTTTTTGTTTTGAATAATGCAACACAAAAACTTAGGTAGTTTTACTCGTTTCAAGCAAGTTTACAATTAAAAGATTCCAACGTTATGTGATTTTCCTATATTTTTTGAGTTTTGAATAATGTAACACCAAAACTTAAGCAATTTTTCTCATTTTGAGCATGTTTACAATCAAAAGATTTAAATTTTATACACATTTCTTATAATTTTTGAGTTTTGACTAATGCAACAACAAAACATAAGTAGTTTTACTCATTTTGAACATGTTTACAGTCAAAAGATTTAAACATTATGCTTGTTTCCTATAATTTTTGAGTTTTGAATAATGCAACACCAAAACATAAGTGGTTTTACTCATTTCAAGAATGTTTAGAATCAAAAGATTCAAATGTTTGAACACATTTCCTATAATTTGAGAGTTTTGATAATGGAACACAAAAACTAAAGTAGTTTTACTCCTTTCAATCATGTTTACAATCAAAAGATTCAAAATTGGTGTGTGTTTCTAATATTTTTTTAGTTTTAAATAATACAACACCAAAACCTAGGTGGATTTAATCATTTTGAGCATGTTTACAATCAAAGATTCAAACTTTATTGTGTGTTTCCTATAAATTTTGAATTTTGAATAATGCAACACCAAAACTTAGGTGGTTTTACTCATTTTGAGCATGTTTACAATCAAAATATTCAAACTTTATATGCATTTCCTATAATTTTTGAGTTTTGAATAATGTAACACAAAAACCTAGGTGGTTTTTCTCATCTCTAGTATGTTTACTATCAAAAGATTCCAACATTATGTGCATTTCCTATAATTTTATAGTTTTAAATAATGCAACATAAAAACATAGGTGGTTTTATGCATTTTAAACATGTTTACAATCAAAAGATTCAAACTTTATGCATGTTTCCTATAATTTTAGAGTTTTCAATAATGTAACACCAAAACTTAGGTGGTTCAACTAGTTTCAGGCATGTCTGCAATAAAAATATTCAAATTTTATACGTGTTTCTTATATTTTTTGAGTTTTGAATAATGCAACACTAAAACATAGGCAAATTTACTCATTTCAACCATGTTTACAATATATATTCAAATTTTATGTGCATTTCATATAATTTTTTAGCTTTGAATAATGGAACACCAAAAGTTAAGTGATTTTTTGACCATGTTTAAAATTAAAAGATTCAAAATTTATGCATGTTTCTTATAATTTTTAGGTTTTGAATAATGCACCATAAAAACCTACTTGGTTTTACTCATTTTGAGCATGTTTACAATCAAAAGATTCAAAATTATGCATATCTCCTATAATTTTTGAGTTTTGAATAATGCAACACCAAAACTTGTGTGATTTTACTCATTTTAGGCATGTTTACAATCAAAAGATTCAATCTTTATGTGTGTTCCCTATAATTTTTGAGTTTTGAATAACATGACACCAAAACATAGGTAGTCTTACTCTTTTTGAGCATGTTTACAATCAAAAAATTCAAACTTTATGCATATTTCTTATAATTTTTTTGTTTTTGAATAACGCAACACCAAAAATTCCAAGGTTTTACTCTTTTTTAGCATGTTTACAATCAAAAGATTCTGACTTTATGGGTGTTTCTTATAATTTTTTAGTTTTGAATAATGCAACACCAAAGGTTAAGTAGTTTTTCTTGTTTCAAGCATGTTTACAATCAAAAGATTCACAATTTATGTGCATTTCCTATAAATTAATAGTTTTTAATAATGCAACACACTAGCACAGGTAGTTTTTCTCATTTAAGGCAAGTTTACAATCAAAACATTTAAATTGTATGTTTGTTTCTTATAATTATTTAGTTTTGAATAGTGCAACACCAAAGCATAGGCAATGTCACTTGTTTATAGCATGTTTACAATCAAAAGATTCAAAATTTATGTGCATTTCCTATAAATTTAGAGTTTTTAATAATGAAACACACCAGCATAGGTAGTTTTGCTAATTTTAGGCAAGTTTACAATCAAAACATTTAAAATTTATACCTATTTCTTATAATTTTTTAGTTTTGAATAATGCAACACAAAAACATATGCAATTTTACTCATTTATAGCATGTTTACAATCAAAAGATTCAAAATTTATGTGCATTTCTTAATGTTTTTGAGTTTTGAATATAAAACATATTCGATTTTACTCATTTCTAGCATGTTTACAATCAAAAGAATCAAAGTTTATGCATGTTCCTATAATTTTTGAGTTTTGAATGACGCAACACCAAAACTAATGCAATTTTACTCATTTTGAGTATGTTTACCATCAAAAGATTCAGAATTTATGCATGTTTCTTATAATTTTTTATTTTTGAATAATGTAACTCCAAAACATAAGTAGTTTTACTCATTTTGAACATGCTTATAATAAAAAGATTCAATCTTTATGTGTGTTTCTTATAATTTTTTGTTTCTGAATATTGCAACACCAAATCTTAAGTGATTTTACTCTTTTTGAGCATGTTTAAAATTAAAATATTTAAACTCTATCCATGTTTCCTATAATTTTTTTGTTTTGACTAATGCAACACGAAAACTTAAGTGGTTTTATTCATTTCGAGCATGTTTAAAATCAAAAGATTCAAAATTTATACATCCTTAAGCAACACCAAAACTTAAGCAGTTTTACTCATGTTGAACATGTTTAAAATCAAATGATTTAAAATTTATGTATGTTTCCTATAATTTTTGAGTTTCAAAAAATGCAACACTGAAACGTAAATGATTTTACTCTTTTAGAGCATGTTTACAAACAAAATATTCAAACTTTATGTGCATTTCATAAAATTTTTGAGTTTTTAATAATACAACACCAAAATGTAGGCATTTTTATTCATTTAGAGAATGTTTACAGTCAAAATATTCAAACTTTATGTGTGTTTCCTATAATTTTTTAGTTTTGAATAATGCAACATGAAAAATTGGGTGGTTTTACTCATTTCAGTCATGTTTACAATCAAAACATTCAAACTTTATGAGTGTTACCTATATTTTTTGAGTTTCGAATTGTGCAACACCAAAACATAGGCAGTTTTACTCTTTTCAAACCTGTTTACAATCAAAAGATTTAAAATTTATGTACATTTCCTATAATTTTTTAGTTTTGAATAATGTAACACTAAAACTTACGTAGTTTTACTCTTTTTGAGCATGTTTACAATCAAACTTTATGCATGTTTCTTATAATGTTTTAGTTTTGAATGATGTAATGCTAAAACTTAAGCAATTTTATTCATTTTGAGTATGTGTACATCCAAATGATTTAAATTTTTTATGTATTTTCTAAAATTTATGAGTTTTAAATAATACAACACTAAAACATAAGTAGTTTTACTAGTTTCAAAAATGTTTACAATTAAAAGATTCAAATTTTATGTGTATTTCCTATAATTTTTGAGGTTTGAAAAATGAAATACCAAAAATTAAGTGGTTTTACTCATTCAAGCATATTTAAAATGAAAAGATTCAAACTATATGATTATTTTTTATATTTTTGAGTTTTGAATAATGCAACCCCAAAACATAGGTTGTTTTACTCATTTTGAGCATGTTTACAATCTAAAAATTCAACTTTATGCATATTTCCCATAATATTTGAGTTTTAAATAATTCAACACCAAAGCTTTTACAATTTTATTTGTTTTATGCATGTTTAGAATCAAAAATTCAAAATTTATGTGTGTTACCTATATTTTTTGCATTTTGGATAATAAAACACCAAAACTTAGGTAGTTTTCCTCTTTTTGAGCATGTTTACAATCAAAAGATTTAAAATTTATGTGTATTCCCTATAATTATTGAGTTTTGAATAATGCAACACCAAAACTTAGTCATTTTTATTCATTTTGAGAATGTTTACAATAAAAAGATTCAAACTTTATGTGTATTTCTTATAATTTTTTATTTTTGAATAATCTAACACCAAACATAGGTGGTTTTACTTGTTTGGAGCATGTTTACAATCAAAAGATTCAAATTTTATGTGTTTACTATAATTTGTGTTTTGAATAATGTAACAATAAAACTAAGAAAATTTTACTCATTTTGAGCATGTTTAGAATCAAAAGATTTCAAATTTATGCGTATTTCCTAAAATGTTTGAGTTTTTAATCTTAGAACACCAAAAATTAAGTAGTTTTACTCATTTAGAATCAAAATATTCAATCTCTATTCATGTTTCCTATAATTTTTGAGTTTTGAATAATTTGACACTAAAACATAGGCAATTTTCCTCATTTCAAGCATGTTTACAATCTAAAGATTTAAATATTATGCACATTTATTATAATTTTTGAGTTATGAATAATACAACACCAAATCTTAAGTGGTTTTACTCATTTTGAGCATGTTTACAATCAAAATATTAAAACTTTATGTGCATTTCTTATAATTTTTGAGTTTTGAAAAATACAAAACCAAAACATAAGCAATTTTACTCCTTTTGAGAATGTTTATAATCAAAAGATTCAAAATTTATTCATTAACTATAATCTTTTAGTTTTGTATAAGGCAATGCCAAATCTTAGGCAGTTTTATTTATTTTGGGCATGTTTGCAATCAAAAGATTCAAAGTTTATGAGTATTTCCTGTATTTTTTATTTTTGAATAAAACAACACCAAAACTTATGTAGTTTTACTCATTTTGATCATGCTTACAATTAAAAGTTTCAAACTTTATGGGAATTTCTTATAGTTTTTGAGTTTTGAATAATACAACACCAAAACTTAGGTAGTTTTACTCATTTTGAGCATGTTTACAATCAAAAGATTGAAACTTTATGTGTACTTCTTATAATTTGACTTTTGAACAATATAACACTAATAGTTGGGTGGTTTTTCTCATTTTGAGCATTTTTATAATAAAATGATCAAAATATATGTGTTTCTTATAATTTTTGACTTTTGAATAGTTCAACACCAAAAATTAGGCAATTTTACTCATTTTGAGCAAGTTTACAATCAAAAGATTCAAACTTTATCCACATTTCCTATAATTTTTAAGTTTTGAATAACTCAACACCAAAATTTTTGAGTTTTCAAACTTTATGCATGTTTCCTATAATTTTTGAGCTTTGAATAGTGTAACAACAAAATGTAGGTGGTTTTATTCATTTTGAGCATGTTTTTAATATAAATATTCAAAATTTATATGTGTTTCTTATAATTTTGGAGTTTTGAATAATACAATATGAATACTTAGGAAGTTTTATTCATTTTTAGCATGTTTACAATCAAAATATTCAAACTTTATATAGGTTTCCTATAATTTTTGAGTTTTAAATAATGCAACATAAAAACTTAGGAATTTTTACTTGTTTTGAGAATGTTTACAATCAAAAGTTTAAAATTTTATGTCTCTTTCATATATTTTTTTAGTTTTGGATAATGTAACACCAAAAATTAGGTATTTTTAATCTTTTTGAGCATGTTTACAGTCAAAAGATTCTAACTTTATTTACTTTTTCTATTATTTTTGAGTTTTGAATAATGGAACACCAAAACATAGGTGGTTTTACTCATTTTGAACATGTTTAAAATTAAAATATTAAAACTTTATGTGTGTTTTGTATAATTTTTAAGTATTGACTAATGCAACACCAATACTTAAGTAGTTTTACTTGTTTTGAGCATGTTTAGAATCAATAGATTCGAACTTTATGTGTATATCATATAATTTTTGAGTTATGAATAATAACACCAAAACTTAAGCAATTTTACTCCTTTTGAGTATGTTTACAATCAAAAGATTTAAAATTTATGTGTGTTTCTTATAATTTTTGAGTTTTGAATAAATGCAACACCACAACTTAAGTGGTTTTACTCATTTCAAGCATGTTTACATGTAAAAGATTTTAAAATTTATGTGTATTTCCTAAAATTTTGAGTTTTGAATAATAAAATGACAAAACATATGCAATTTTAATTATTTCAAGCATGTTTACAATCAAAAGATTCAAACATTATGCATGTTTCCTATAATTTTTGAGTTTTGAATAATGCAACACCAAAACATAGGTAACTTTACTTGTTTTAAACATGTTTACAATCAAAAGATTTAAACTTTGTGCACATTCCCTATTATTTATGAGTTTTGAATAATGCAACACTAAAACCTTTATGGTTTTACTCAATTTGATCATTATGATCAAAAGATTCAAACTTTACATGTGTTTCCAATAATTTTTGAGATGTTAAAAATGCAACACCAAAAACTAGGTAGTTTTACTCATTTTGAGCATGTTTACAGTCAAAAGATTTAAAATTTAATCTCTTTTCAATAATTTTTTAGTTTTGAATAATGAAACACTAAAATTTAGGTACTTTTACTCATTTTGAGCATGTTTAGAATCAAATTCAAAATTTATGCACATTTCTTATAATTTTTGAGTGTTGACTAATGTAACACCAAAACTTAAGCAATTTTACTCATTTTGAGCATGTTTGCAATAAAATGATTCACACTTTATGTGTGTTTCCTATAATTTTTGAGTTATAAATAATACAACACCAAAACATAAATAGTTATATTCATTTTGAGAATATTTAGAATCAAAATAATTAAAATTTATGCATGTTTCCTATAATTTTTGAGTTATAAATAATACAACACCAAAACATAAATAGTTTTACTCATTTTGAGAATATTTAGAATCAAAAGAATTAAAATTTATGCATGTTTCCTATAATTTTTGAGTTTTGAACAATACAACAACACAACTTAAAATTTTGATCATGTTTACAAGCAAAAGATTTAAACTTTATGCATGTTTAGTATAATTTTAGATTTTTGAATAATGAAACACAAAAGCTTAAATAGTTTTACTCATTTTGAGCATGCTTATAATTAAAAGATTT
The DNA here is from genome assembly GCA_037957365.1 of Torreya grandis. NCBI lineage: Eukaryota > Viridiplantae > Streptophyta > Pinopsida > Cupressales > Taxaceae > Torreya > Torreya grandis. Next base: position 514,230 of record JARHVA010003303.1, read on the forward strand.
AAACTTTATACATGTTGCCTTTAATTTTTGAGTTTTGAATAATGCAACAACAAAACCTAAGAAGTTTTACTCATTTTGAGCTTGCTTACAATCAAAAGATCCAAACTTTATGCACATTCCCAATAATTTTTGAGTTTTGAATAGTGCAACACCAAAACATAGGCAATTTTAGTTGTTTTGAGCATGTTTGTAATCAAAATATTCAAAATTTATGCATGTTTCTGATAATTTTTGAGTTTTGTATAATGTAACACCAAATCTTAGATGGTTTTACTCATTTTGAGCATGCTTACATTTAAAATATTTAAAATTTATGCACATTTCCTTTAATTTTTGAGTTTTGAATAATGCAATGCAAAAACTTACGTAGTTTTACTCATTTTGAGCATGTTTACAATCAAAAGATTCAAAATTTATGCATGTTTCCTATAATTTTTGAGTTTTAAGTAATGTATCACCAAAACTTACATAATTTTACTCATTTCAAGCATGTTTACAATCAAAGGATTAGAAGTTTACATGCATTACCTATAATTTTTTAATTTTAAATAACACAACACTAAAAATTAGGTAGTTTTACACTTTCTGAAAATGTTTACAATCAAATGACTCAAACTTTAGGCACATTTTCTATAATTTTTGAGTTTTAAAAAATGTAACACAAAAATTCAGGCACTTTTACTCATTTTGAGCATGTTTACAATTGAAATATTCAAACTTTACACATGTTTCCTATAATTTTTTAGTTTTGACTAATGAAACATAAAAGTTAGGTGGTTTTACTGATTTAGAGCATGTTTAAAATCAAAAGATTCAAATTTTATGCGTATTTCCTATAATTTTTGAGTTTTGAATAATTTATCACCAAATCTTAAGTAGTTTTACTCATTTTGAGCATGTTTACAATCAAAAGATTCAAACTTTATGCATGTTTCCTAAAATTTTTTAGTTTTGAATAACGTAACACCAAAACATAGGTGATTTTTCTCATTTCAAGCATGTTTACAATCAAAAGATTCAAACTTTATCTATGTTTCCCATAATTTTTGAGTTTTTAATAACACAACATATAAACTAAGTAGTTTTTCTCATTTCAAGTATGTTTACAATCAAAAGATTCAATATTTATGTGTATTTCTTATAGTTTTTGAGTTTTGAATAATAAACAACAAAATATAAGTGAGTTTACTCCTTTTCAACATGTTTAAAATAAAAAAATTAAATTTTATGTGCATTTCCTATACTTTTTGAGTGTTTTATAATGCAACACCAAAACTTTAGCAGTTTTACTCATTTTGAGCATGTTTACAACCAAAAGATTAAAATGTTATGCATGTTTCCTATAATTTTTGAGTTTTGAATAATGCAACATGAAAACATAAGTGGTTTTACTCATTTTAAGGATGTTTGTAATCAAAAGATTCAATCTTTATGCATGTTTCATATAATTTTAATGTTTTGAATAATACACCACCAAAACTTAGGTAGTTTTACTCATTTTGAACATGTTTACAATCAAAAGATTAAAATTTATGCACATTTCCTATATTTTTTGTGTTTGAATAATGTAACATCAAAACGTAGGTAGTTTTATTTGAAAATATTTACAATCAAAAGATTATATCTTTATGTGCATTTCCTATAATCTTTATTTTTTAATAATATAACACCAAAACATAGTTAATTTTATGAAATACAAATGAAACTTTGATATCTTATTTCATATCAAAGATAGGGATTAAATAGTTATAAAAAGTGACACCTATGCACTATTGCAAAACTGAACATACCTAACTAATTTGTGCTTAAATAAACTAAACAATGTAATACTAAATTAGTTACTCCAACATTCCCCACTTTATTACATTGTTTTTACAAATGTACCCCTAGAATAGATCAAATTTCACCTTTCCAAGAGACTTGGTGAGTATATCTGTTATCTATGAATTTATCAGGTAGTACTGGAGCTAAATATGGTGGTTCAAAACTTGTTCTCTAATGCAATGACACTAAACCTCAATGTGTTTGGTTCATTCATGAAAAACTAGATTCTTAACAAGCTTCAACACACCTTGATTATCGTAGAATAGAATTGGTGGCTGATTTTTAGGAATCTCCATATTAAACAAAATGTGATGTAACCATATTGCTTCGCACATAGCTCATGATGTGGCATGATACTTTGCTTCCATGGATGAGAGAGAAACTACTAATTATTTCTTGATGATTCACAAAATAGGTCTATATTTGAGATAAAAAATGTATCTTGAAGTAAATTTCCTATCATCAATAGATCTAGCATAGTCTGAGTCATTGTACCCCTAAAACAAGAACTAAATATTATTTTTGCATTCTAGACCATACTCAAGTGTTTCTCAGACATATCTCAAAACATGTTTTTCTACAATCTAGTGACATTTCTTTAGTTCTTTCATAAATCTAGAAAGATGGCTAATAGCAAAACATATATCTAATCTAGTGTAGGTCAAGTATATGAGACTCCCAATGACCTATATGTAGAGAGATGCATCCACTTAAGGGGAATCCTATAATTGAGAGAGTTGTAAACCTTTCTCCATTGGTGTTGAAAGAGGTTTATGATTTGAAATTCTATACTTTTATAAGAGTGTCTTGTCATATTTCATCTGGGAGATAAAGATGTGAATCTATTTCAAAGGATTTATTCAGATCATTGTTTACTGCATTAATAAGATCATCTAAACTACCAATGATCACAAGATCATCCACATACAAGATACAAATGACAATATCTATACTAACCTTCTTGATATATAAGTTGGAATCAAAGGGGCTAGGAATGAAACCATGTCACAATAGGTGATAATCTATTTTTATGTACCATGCTCGAGGTGGTTTTTTAAGTCCATAAAGTGACTTAACAAGATGACATAACTTTTGTGGATGGTTGTCATCAATAAAACCTTCTAGTTGGGTCATGTCTACTTCTTCTTTTAGATCACCATTTAGGAAATCACTCTAAACATCCATCTATTGAAGTTTCCATCCGTACTATATTATCAGTATACAAACAATTTTGATGGTCTTGATCTTCACAGTGGGTGAAAAGGTCTCCTCATAATCAATGCCCTCTTGTTAAGCATAACCCTTTAAAATAAGTCATGTTTTATGTACTTAATTTTGAAAATCCATTTGCAACTAATAGATTTCTTCCCTATAGGAAGATCAACAAGTTCTCATGTCCCATTTTTTATGAGGGCATCATATTTAACATCTATAACTTTCTTCCACTGAGGTTGACTTAAGGCCTCTTGAACTGTCTCTAGTTTGGTGCTGTCAACTACTGAACTCATGATGCCTCACCTATCTTCTTGTTCAAACTCTTGATGAAGTGTTTGGAGGAGAGCTTAGGTGTGAGTCCTTGATTGTGGAATCTATCCATTTAGGATATTGATGTGGCTACTGATGTGATGAAGAATTTCCTTATATATTATCAAGATCAACATATAATTCTCTTTCTTATAGCTCACCTTCTTCATGTTCATCATCTAACTATGGGAAAATTCTATGGGAGGTGGTCTGGTCTATCTCCTTCTATGTCAATGAGTCAAATTATGACTCATCATAGACCATATAATGAATTTCATAAATCTTCTTTGTCTCAAGATCTATGAGATTGTATGCTTTGGAGGTAGTGCTATACCCCAACAAAATACACTGGAGGGTCTTTGGTTTGATCTTCTTCCTCTTTTTATTTTGAACATGCATATATAAATTACAACCAAATACTCTAAGATGGGAAATTGATGGTTTACGACCACTCCATACCTCTTTTATTGTCTTTTCTAGCAAGAACTTTATTGGTACTCTATTGAGAAGATAGACAGTCATTTGTACTACTTCTACCCACAATTGTGCTATCAAATTTATAGTGTATAGCATGCAAAGAGCCATCTCTTGACTGAGTAATTATGTCATTTTTCTATTCCATTCTACTAAGGTGTATAGGGGGCAGTTAGGTGCTACTTGATGCCATGTTAATTTAGGAATGCCAAGAACTCTTGTGATGTGAATTCCCCCCTTGGTCTGAGTGGAGGAGTTGAAGTCACTGAGATTGTGTAACAACGCGTTGATGGAAGACCTTGAAATGTGAAAGAGATTCACTCTTGTTTTTTAGAAATAACACCCAAGTCTTACAAGAAAAATCATCAACAAACAACTAAAAGTACCTAAATCCTTGAAGGGATGTTGGCAGGGGTCTATAAAGATCAATATGCACCACAACAAGACATTCCTTGGCATGAGAGGAACTTGGCTCAAATGGAACCCGATGTTGTTTTCCCATAAGACAACCATAACATATTGTCAAAGAATGGTAAAACTAAGGAATTCCATGTACCATTTCTTTAAAACTAAGCTGGAAGAGGGAACTAATAGATAGATGCCCATAAAAATAGTGCCAAAGTGTAGTGGATTCTACTATAGAGGTAATGAGTGTAATTTCACTAGTTGAAACTACATCTAAGGCAAATAACTAATCCTTCAAGAAGGCTTTATCAAGAACCTAACCTTCTTGAGAAATGAGACATGATTTGATGCCTTCCTAGACTAGAAAATCTACTTTTATCTTATGATTCAATAGTTGATTGATAGATAAGAGATTTGTTGTCAAACTAGGGACATAGAGTACCTTTGTAAGAACACAACATCTTCTCATGAGAGGAATGGTGACATATCCAATTTCTTTTACAATGTACTCTTTATCATTATAAATTCAAACTTGATCTCTAGTTGGGTGAGTTTTTAGTGAATCAAAGAGTTATTTACATCCAGTCATGTGCTTACTAGCACCAGAGTCTATTAACAAAACTTTGCTCACTATTGTCAAGGTTTGGGAGACTAGTACAAGATCATCATGGGCTCCATATTCTGCTTCTTCTACTACTTCATCTTGCTTTTGTGTTACTAAATTCCTTTTCTTCTTCTATTGTCAAGGACATATTTTAGATTTATTTGAATTTTCTTTACTAGAAGAGCCCTATTAACTAGATTGGCCTTGAGCCAAGGCATTATACCAACCATGATCAGTATCGTGCATGTGGGTTTTGTATATATATCACCACCACTTCAGCTTCTTAGTCTTTTGTTATTATTAATTTTGTTCTGGCTGCTTCTAAGGTCCCTTCTTGAATTTTGGACCTTGTTGCTTGGAGATTAGGGCTTTGTCCTCAAATTCTTCATGTATGAACTAAATTGATTCCTCTTGTTGAAGCAAATTGACCAGTTATTCAAAATACACTACTTGCTTGGTAAGGTTGAGTGTCATAAAAAATATGTGAAACTGAGATGGGAGAGCTCTTATCATGATTAGAACCAACATCTTGTCCTCAATATTTTCTCCAAGTGCAACAAGTTTTTCTTATAGTTCTAAAACTTGGCATAAGGACTCAACCTTTTCACCTGATTTCATACTGAGTGTAAGAAGTGATTGCAGATGTAAAATTCTGGTCTAGTTCTTTGCCTCATAAATTGTGGAAAATGTCCCATGCCTCTTTTGATGTATGTGCATCATGAACATGTGGTTGAACTTCATCATTAATACTAAGAGTTATCAGCATGAACACTTTCACACTAACTTATCAAAGTTCTTTTGCTCGTCAAGTCTAGCAGGATGGGTCACTATTAACTAGATGATGCCCTATAATTTTTCAAATTAAAGATTCATCTACATCTTCATTTTCCAAGTGGAAAAATTTGGCCCTTTCAAGATCTAGGCATCTGACAGTAACAACTTAGGTGCAAACATATTTGAAAGATTTCCTTACTTTACTTTTGAAAAGTAATTAGAAGCAAGAACAAGATATATGGCTTCAAAGTTTAAAAAATTATGTATTAAAAATATGTACCTTAGATGGTTTCACTCCAATAATCTTCCTTTCAATTTTCTTCAACTTACTACACTGCTCAACCAATGCTTTTATAATCTTCAATGGAATTTTCCATGTACTTCTTTACTTTACTTCAGGGTTTCACATCCCATGGCTTTGGAATGCTCAGACTTCAACTTATAGAATTTCATGCTTCAGCTTTTGTTGCACATTGATTCGGCATTGCTTTGACTATAGAAATTGCTTCTTCTAACATTGCTTTACATCTAGCATCGCTACTTGCTTCCAACATGGTGATTAGGCTAGAGTTGGCTCATTGCAACTTTTTTGTAGGTTGTGGCTTTCTTTGCAAACTTTTCACTGCATCCTAGGCTTGCATCATTGTCCCGAGATCTTCACACTTTGTAAAGAATGTTTTTTTGCATGGGATACACTCTCTAGGCTTCTATGCTATGTTAGACTTCTATAGTGGTTGCTCTGATACCAAAGTGAAATATAAATAAAACTTTGATATCTTATTCCATAGCAAAGAAGTGAATTTATACAAGGAATAAATAGTTAGAAAAAGTGACACCTATGCACCATTACAAAACTGATATACCTAACTAACCTACGCTTACAAAAAACTAAACAATGTAATACTAAATTAGTTACACCAACATTTTACTCATTTCAAGCATGTTTACAATAAAAAAATAGTTTTAATCATTTCAAGCATGTTTACAAGCAAAAGATTTAAAATTTATGCATGTTTAGTATAATTTTTTAGTTTTGAATAATGCAACACCAAAGCTTAAGTAGATTTACTCATTTTAATTATGCTTACAATTAAAAGATTTAAATTTTATGCATGTTTCCTATAATTTTTGAGTTTTGAATAATGCAACACCAAAACTTAAGCAGTTTTACACATTTAAAGCTTGCTTAAAATCAAAAGATCTAAACTTTATGTGTGTTTCCTATAATTTTTGAGTTTTGAATAATGCAACACCAAAACTTAGTCATTTTTTATTGTTTGAAGCATGTTTATAATTAAAAGAGGTTCAAACTTTATGGATTTTTCCTATAATTTTTGAGTTTTGAATAATGCAACACCAACTTTTAAGTAGTTATACTAATTTTGAGCATGTTTACAATACTAAGATTCAACTTTTATGCATGTTTCCTATAATTTTTGAGTTTTGAATAATGCAATACAAAAACTTAGGTAGTTTTACTCATTTTGAGAATGTTTACAATCAAAAGATTTAATCTTTATGTGTGTTTCCTATAATTTTTAAGTTTTGTATAAAGTAATACAAAAGCTTAGGTGGTTTTACTCATTTTGAGCATGTTTACAATCAAAAGATTCAAACTTTATGCATGTTTCTTAATTTTTGAGTTTTAAATTATGTAACACCAAAAATTATGTAGTTTTACTCATTTCAAGCATGTTTACAATCAAAAGATTCAAAATTTATGCATGTTTCCTATAATTTATGAGGTTTGAGTAATGTAACACCACAACATAGGAAGTTTTACTCATTTCATGCATGTTTACAATCAAAGGATTAGAACTTTATGTGCATTACCTATAATTTTTGAGTTTTAAATAATACAACATCAAAAATTAGGCAATTTTACACTTTTTGAATATGTTTACAATAAAATGATTCAAATTTTATGCACATTTTCTATAATTTTTGAGTTTTAAAAAATAAAATATGAAAATTTAGCAATTTTACTCATTTTGAGAATGTTTACAATCAAAATATTCAAACTTTATGCATGTTTCCTATAATTTTTAAGTTTTGAATAATGCAACCCTAAAACATAGGTGATTTTACTCATTTCAAGCATGTTTACAATCAAAAGATTTAAATTTTATGTGTATTTCCTATAATTTTTGAGTTTTAAATAATTCAACACCAAAACTTAAGTAGTTTTACTTGTTTTGAGCATGTTTACAATCAAAAGATTCAGACTTTATGCATGTTTCCTATAAATTTTTAGTTTTAAATAATGCAACACCAAAACATATGCAATTTTTCTCATTTCAAGCATGTTTACAATTAAAATATTCAAACTTTATGCATTTTTTCCATAATTTTTGAGTTTTTAATAATAAAATACAGAAACTTAAGAAGTTTTACTCATTTTGAGCATGTTTACAATCAAAAGATTCAATATTTATGCATGTTTCTTATAGTTTTTATGTTTTGAATAATACAACACCAAAACTCAAGTGATTTTACTCATTTATAGCATGTTTAAAATAAAAAGTTTAACTTTATGTGCATTGCCTATACTTTTTGAGCGTTGAGAATGCAACACTAAAACTTAAGTTGTTTTAGTCATTTCAAGCATGTTTACAACTGAAAGATTCAAATCCTATGCACATTTCCTATAATTATTGAGTTTTGAATAATGCAACATGAAAACTTAAGTGGTTTTACTCATTTTAAGGGTTTACAGAATCAAAAGATTCAAACTTTATGCACATTTTCTATAATTTTAAGTTTTGAATAATACAACACTAAAACTTAGGTGGTTTTACTCATTTGAACATGTTTATAATCAAAAGATTCAAAATTTATTCACATTTCCTATAATATTTGAGTTTTGAATAATGTAACACCAAAACTTAGGCAATTTTGTTTGAGCATATTTATAATCAAAAGATTAAAACTTTATGCACCTTTCCTATAATATTTAGTTTTGAATAATATAACACCAAAACATAGGCAATTTTACTCATTTCAAGCATGTTTAAAATCAAAAGATTTAAGTTTTATGCACATTTCCTATAATTTTTGAGTTTTGAATAATGAAAAACCAAAACTTAGGTGATTTTACTTGATTTGAGCATGTTTACAATCAAAATATTCCAACTTTATGTGCATTTCCTATCATTTTTGAACTTTGAATAATGCAACACCAAAACTTAACTCTTTTCGAGCATTTTTATAATATATGTTTTTTTAACTTTATGCACATATCCTAGAATTTTTGAGTTTTGACTATTGCAACATGAAAACTTAAGTGGTTTTACTCATTTCAAGCATGTTTCCAGTCATAAAATTCAAACTTTATGCACATTTCCTATCATTTTTGAGTTTTGAATAATACAATACCAAAACTTAAGTGGTATTATGCATTTCAAGAATGTTTAGAATCAAAGATTCAATTTTGTTTGCATATTTCCAATAATTTTTAAGTTTTGAATAATGCAACAACAAAACTTAAGCAATTCTATTCATTTTGAACATGTTTAAAATTAGAAGATTCAAACTTTATGCATGTTTCCTATAATTTTTTAGTTTTGAATAATGCAACATCAAAACTCAAGTAGTTTAACTCTTTTTGAGGATGTTTAAAATTAAAAGATTCAAATTTTATGCATGTTTCATAGAAATTTTAAATTTTTAATAAAGAAATATCAAAACATATGCATTTTTTTTCATTTTTGAGAATGTTTAAAATCAAAAGATTCAAACTTTATGCACATTTCTTATAATTTTTGAGTTTTGAGTAATGCAACACAAAAACTTATGTGATTTTACTCATTTTGAGCATGTTTACACTCAAAAGATTCCAAATTATATGCATATCTTATAACTTTTGAGTTTAGAATAATGCAACAAAAAAAATCAAGTGGTTTTACTCACTTCGAGCATGTTTACAATTAGAAGATTCCAACTTTATTTGCATTTCCTATAATTTTTTAGTTTTGAATAATGCAACAACAAAACTTAGGTATTTTTACTCATTTCAAGCATGTTTAAAATCAAAAGATTGAATTTTTTTTCCCGTTTCCTATAATTTTAAAGTTTTCAATAATGCAACACTAAAACTTCGGCATTTTTACACATTTTGGGTATGTTTACAATCAAAATATTCAAACTTTATGCATGTTTCTTATAATTTTTGAGTTTGGATAATGTAACACCAAAATTTATGTAGTTTTACTCATTTTGTGCATGTTTACAATAAAAATATTCAAAATTCATGCATGTTTCTTATAATGTTTGAGTTTTAAAAAATGGAACACCAAAACATAAGTGGTTTTCCTCCTTTTTTGCATGTTTAAAATTAAAAGATTCAAACTTTATGCACAATTCTTATAATTTTTGGGTTATGAATAATGCATCATAAAAACTTAATTGGTTTTACTCATTTCAAGAATGTTTATAATCAAAATATTCAAACTTTATGCACGTTTTCTTTTAATTTTTGAGTTTTGAATAATGCAACACCAAAACTTGGGTGGGTTTAGTCATTTTACACATGTTTACAATCAGAAGATTCAAAATTTATGTGCATTACCTATAATTTTTGAGTTTTTAATAATAAAAAACTAAGACTTTTGCATTTTTACTCTTTTTGAGCATGTTTCCGATTAAAACTTTATGCACATTTCTTATAATTTTTAAGTTTTGACTAATGAAACACCAAAACTTAGGTGGTTTTACTTGTTTTGAGCATGTTTATAATCAAAATATTTAAATTTTATGTATGTTTCTTATAATTTTTTAGTTTTGGATAATGTAACACAAAAACCTAGGTGGTTTGTCATTTTGAGAAAGTTTATAATCAAAAGATTCAGACTTTATTCATGTTTCTTATAACTTTTGAGTTTTGAATAATGTAACATCAAAACTTAGGTGGATTTACTCATTTCAAATATGTTTACAATCAAAATATTGAAACTTTGTGTGTTTCCTATAATTTTTAGTTTTTAATAATGCAACCCCAAAAGATAGGTGATTTTACTCATTTCGAGCATGTTTACAATCTAAAGATTCAAACTTTATAAGTGTTTCCTATAATTTTTACATTTTGAAAAATGCAACACCAAAACCTAGGTAGTTTTACTTGTTTTAAGAATGTATATGATCAAAATATTTAAACTTTATGCATATTTCCTATAAATTTTTAAGTTTTAATAATGCAACACTGAAACATAGGCAATTTTACTCGTTTTAAAAATGTTTACAATCAAAAGATTCAAATTTTATATATGTTTCCTATAATTTTTGAGTTTTGAATGATGTAACACCAAAACTTAAGCAATTTTTCTAGTTTTGATTATGTTTACAATCATAAAATTTAAAATTTATGCATGTTTCCTATAATTTTTTGAGTTTTGAATAATGCAACTTCAAAAGTTAAGGAGTTTTACTCATTTCCAGCATTTTTGTAATCAAAAGATTCAATGTTTATGTGCATTTGTTATATTTTTTTGTGTTTTTATTATTATGAAATGCTAAAACTTGAGTGGTTTTACTTGTCTCGAACATGTTTAAAACTAAAAAAAGTAAAATTTATGTGTGTTTTCTATAATTTTTGAGTTTTGACTAATATAACACCAAAACTTAAGTTGTTTTACTTATTTTGAGCATGCTTACAATAAATAAATTCAAAATTTATGCATGTTTCTTATAATTTTTGAGTTTTGAATAATACAATACTAAAATTTAGGTGGTTTTCCTCATTTAGAATCAAAATAATCAAACTTTATGAACATTTACTATAATTTTTGAGTTTAGAATAATCCAACACCAAAACTTAAGTACTTTTACTCATTTCAAGCATGTTTAGAATTAAAAAAAAATCAAACTTTATGCAAATTTCCTATAATTTTTGAGTTTTGAATAATGCAACATAAAAACTTAAGTGGTTGTACACCTTTCAAACATGTTTACAATCAAAATATTCAAACTTTAAGTGGATTTCCTATAGTTTTTGAGTTTTGAATAATATAACACCAAAACATAGGTAGTTTTACTCATTTCGAGCATGTTTACAATCAAAAGGTTCAAACTATACACATGTTTCCTATACTTTTTAGTTTCAAATAATGTAACATCAAAACTCAAGCAGTTTTACTCATTTTGGGCATGTTTGCGATCAAAAGATTCATAATCTATTTGTGTTACCTATATTTTTTGAGATTTGAATAATGTAAAACAAAAACTTAAGTGATTTTACTCTTTTCAAAAATGTTTACAATCAAATGATTCAAAACTTATGCATGTCTCTTATAATTTTTTAGTTTTGAATAATGCAACACAAAAACTTAAGCAGTTTTACTCATTTTGAGCATGTTAATAATTAAAAGAATCAAATTTTATGCATGTTACTTATAAATTTTTAGCTTTGAATAGTGCAACACAAAATCTTAAGAAGTCTTACTCATTTTGAGCATGTTTATAATCAAAAGATTAAAACTTTATGCATATTTCCTATAATTTTTGAGTTTTGAATAATGTAACACTAAAACTTAAGTAGTTTTACTAGTTTTGAACATGTTTACAATTAAAAGATTCAAACTTTATGCATGTTTCTTATAATTTTTGAGTTTTAAATAATGTAACACCAAAACTTAAGTGGTTTTACACATTTAGAGCATATTTAACTATAAAAGATTCAAACACTACTAACATTTCATATAGTTTTTGAGTTTTGAATAATGAAACACCATAACTTAGGCAATTTTACTCATTTTGAGTATGTTTACAATCAAAATATTCATAGTTTCCTATAATTTGTTACTTTTGAATAATGCAACACCAGAACTTAGGTATTTTTATGTGTTTTAGGCATGTTTACAATAAAAAGATTCTAAATTTATGCACATTACCTATAATTTTTGAGTTTGTGATAATGCAACACCAAAACTTAAGTAGTTTTACTCTTTTTGAGCATGTTTACAATCAAAAGATTCAAACTTTTTGTACATTTCCTATATTTTTTTAGTTTTGAATAATGTAACACCAAAACATAGTTAGTTTTACACATTTTAAGCATATTTATAATCAAAAGATTCAAACTTTATGCACATTTCTTATAATTTTTGAGTTTTAAATAATCCAACCCCAAAACTTAGATGGTTTTATTCCTTTCAAACATTGTTACAATCAAAAGATTAAAACATTATGCACATTTACTATAATTTGAGTTTGGAATAATGTAACACCAAAACATAGGTGGTTTTACTCATTTAGAGCATGTTTAGAGTTAAAAGATTTCAACTTTGTGTGTTTACTATATTTTTGAGTTTATAATATTGCAACAATAAAACTTAGGTGGTTTTACTTGTTTAGAATCAAAATATTCAAACTTTATGCATGTTTCCTATAATTTTTTAGTTTTGAATAATGTAACACCAAAACTTAGATGGTTTTACTCATTTTGAGCATGTTTACAATCTAAAGATTCAAAATTTATGCGTATTTCTTATAATTTTTGAGTTATGAACAATGGAACACCAAATCTTAAGTAGTTTTACTCATTTTCAAAATGTTTATGATTTAAAGATTCAAACTTTATGTGCATTTCTTATAATTTCCAAGTTTTGAATAATGCAACACTTAAGTAGTTGTGCTCCTTTCGAGAATGTTTATAATCAAAAGATTCAAACTTTATGTGCATTTCCTATTATTTGTGATTTTTATATAAGCCAACACTAAATCTTAGGTTGTTTTATTTGTTTCAATCATGTTTGCAATCAAAAAATTCAAACTCTATGCATGTTTCCTATAATTTTTGAGTTTTGAATAATGCAACACCAAAACTTAGGTATTTTTATTTATTTTGATCATGCTTAAAATCAAAAGATTCAAACTTTATGTGCATTTCCTATAATTTTTGAGTTTTGAATAATGCAATACTAAAACTTAGATAGTTTTACTCATTCCAATTATGTTTTCATTTAAAATATTCAAACTTTATGCATGTTTCTTATAATTTTTGAGTTTTGAATAATGCAAAACCAAAACTTAGGCAATTTTACTCATTTGAAGCATGTTTACAATCAAAAGTTTCAAAGTGCACGTTTCCTTTTATTTTTTAGGTTTGAATAATGCAACACCAAAACTTAGGTAGTTTTACTCATTTCAAAAATGTTTACAATTCAAAGATTCAAACTTTATGTGAATTTCACATAAATTGTGTTTTGAATAATGCATCACCCAAACTTAGGAGGTTTTACTCATTTTGAGCATGTTTACAATCGAAAGATTTAAACTTTATGCATGTTTCCTATAATTTTTGAGTTTTGAATAATGCAACGCAAAAACTTAAGCAATTTTACTAATTTTAAACATGTTTATAGTCCAAAGATTGAAATTTTATATGTGTTTTCTATCATTTACTTTTTGAATAATGCAACACCAAAACTTAAGTGGTTTTAATCATTTTGAGCATGTTTAGAATCAAAAGATTCAAGCTTTATTCATGTTTGTAATAATTTTTGAGTGTTGAATAATGTAACACCAAAACTTAGGCAATTTTACTCATTTCAACCATGCTTACAATATAAAGATTCAAACTTTATGCATGTTTGGTATAATTTTTAAGTTTTGAATAATACAACACCAAATCTTAGGCATTTTTACTCATTTTAAGCATGTTTAGAATCAAAACATTCAAACTTTATACATGTTTCCTATAATTTTTGAGTTTTGAATAATGCAACACAAAACATAAGCAATTTTACTCATTTGAGCATGTTTATGATAAAAATATTCAAACTTTCTATGCATTTCCTATAATTATTGAGTTTTGTATAGTCTTACACCAAATCTTAGGCATTTTTTGTCATTTTGGGCATGTTTCTAATCAAAATATTCAAAATTTATGCACATTTATTATAGTTTTTGAGTTTTGAATAATGCAACACCAAAAATTAGTCTATTTTAATCATTTCTAGCATGTTTATAATTTAAAAAAAAATCAATCTTTATGCACATTTAATATGATTTTTGAGTCTTTTATAATGCAACACCAAAACCTAGGTGGTTTTACTCTTTTCGAGCATTTTTACAATCAAAAGATTCAAAATTTATTTGTGTTTTCTATAATTTTTGAGTTTTGAATAATGCAACACCAAAGCATAGGAAATTTTATTATTTTTGAGCATGTTTACAATCAAAAGATTCAAGATTTATGCATGTTTCCTATGATTTTTTAGTTTTGAATTTAGGTAGTTTTACTCATTATGAGCATGTTTACAATCAAAAGAGTCAAATTTTGTGCATGTTTATATAATTTTTGAGTTTTGAATAATGCAACACCAAAACTTAGAAAATTTTACTCGTTACAAGAATATTTACAGTCAAAAGATTTAAACTTTATATGTGTTTCCTATAATTTTGGAGTTTTGAATAATACAACACCAAAACTTAGGTGGTTGTCCTCATTTTGAGCATGTTTATAATCAAAAGATTCAAATTTTATGTGTGTTTCCTTTAAATTTTGAGTTTTGAAAAATGCAACACAAGAAATTTAATATGTTTTACTCATTTCAATCATGTTTACAATCAAAAAATTCAAATTTTGTGTGCATGTTTCCTATAATTTGAGTTTTGAATAATGCAACACCAAAATGTAAGTAGTTTTACACGTTTTGAGCATGTTTAAAATATAAATATTTCAATTTTATGCACATTTCCTATATTTTTTATGTTTTGAATAATGTAACACCAAAATTTAAGTAGTTTTAATCGTTTCAAGCATGTTTACAATCCAAAGATTCTAATTTTATGCAAGTTTACTATAATTTTTGAGTTTTGAATAATTAAACACCAAAACATAAATAGTTTTACTTTTTTGAAACATATTTACAATCAAAGGATTCTAAATTTATGGATGTTTCCTATAATTTTTGAGTTTTGAATAATGTAACATGAAAACCTAAGCAATTTTACTCATTTCAAGCATCTTTACAATCAAAAGATCTTACCTCTATGTGTTTCCTATAATTTTGAGTTTTGAAGAATGCAAGATAAAAACATGATAAATTATACTAATTTTCATCATGTTTTAATTGAAAATTAATGTTCTTTTCTAATAATTTTCTAGGTTTAAATAATGCAACACCAAAACGTAGGTGATTTTACTCATTTTAGGCATGCTTTCAATTAAAAGATTTAAAATTTTTATGTGTTTCCCATAATTTTTTAGTTTTAAATAATACAACACAAAAACATAGGTAGTTTTTCTATTTTCATGCATTTTTACAATTAAAAGATTCTAACTTCATGCATGTTTCCTATTTATTTTTAGTTTTGAATAATGCAACACCAAAAGTTAAGTGGTTTTTATCTTTTTAAACATATGTATAATGAAAAGATTCAAACTTTATGTATGTTTTATATAATTTGAGTCTTGAATAATGCAAAACCAAAAGTTAGGTAGTTTAACTCCTTTTGAGCATTTTTACAATCAAAAGATTCAAATTTTATGCATGTTTCCTATAATATGAGTTTTGAATAATGCAACAACAAAACATGGTTAGTTTTACTAGTTTTGGGCATGATTACAATAAAATATTCAAACATTATGCATGCTTCCTATAATTTTTTAGTTTTGAATAATGCAACAGTAAAGCTTAAGTGGTTTCTCTTGTTTTGAGCATGTTTACAATATAAAGATTCAAAATATATGCACATTTCTTAAAAAATTTAAGTTTTAAAGAATCCAGCAACAAAACATATGTGGTTTTACTCATTTCAAGCATGTTTACAATCAAAAGATGCAAACTTCATACACCTTTCCTATAATTTTTGAGTTTTTAGTAATTCAACACAAAACCTTAAGTAATTTTTCTCATTTTGAGCATGTTTACAATCAATAGATTGAAATTTTATGCATGTTTCCTATAATTTTCAATATTTATACAATCAAAAGATTCAAAATTTATGCATGTTTCCTATAATTTTTGAGTTTTAAACAATAAAACACTAAATCACAGGTGGTTTTACTTGTTTCAATCATGTTTACAATCAAAAAATTCAAACTTTATGTGTGCTTCCTATAAGTAGTTTTACTCATTTGGAGCATGTTTATAATCAAAACATTCAATCTTTATACATGTTTATTAAATTTTTGAGTTTTGAATAATGCAAAACCAAAACATATGTGGTTTTAATCATTTAAATCATATTTATAATATAAATATTTAAACTTTATGCATATTTCCTATAATTTCTGAGTTTTGAATAATGAAACACCAAAACATAGGCAATTTTACTCATTTTGAGCATGTTTATAATCAAAATATTCAAACTTTATGTGAGTTTCCTAAAATTTGAGTTTTGAATAACTCAACACAAAAACTTAGGTAGTCTGACTCATTTCGAGCATGTTTTCAATCAAAATATTCAATCTTTATTCATAGTTTCTAAAAATTTTGAGTTTTGAAAAATGTAGCACCAAAACTTATGTAGTTTTACTTGTGTCAAGCATGATTATAATAAAAAAGATTCAATCTTTATGCACATTTCCTATCATTTTTGAGTATTGAATAATGTAACCCCAAAACTTAGGTAGTTTTACTTATTTTGAGCATGTTTACAATATAAATATTAAAATTTTATGTGTGTTTCCTATAATTTTTCAATTTGAATAATGCAAAACCAAGAGTTAGGCAGTTTTACTCATTTTGAGTATATTTAAAATCAAAAGATTCTAAATTTATGTGCATTTCCTATCATTTTTGAGTTTTGAAAATTACAATACCAAAACTTTGGTGGTTTTACTCTATTTTCCAATCAAAATATTCTAACTTTATGTGTGTTTCTTATAATTTTTGAGTTTTGAATAATGCAACACCCAAAACTTAGGGAATTATACTCATTTAGAGCATGTTTAGAATCAAAAGATTCAAACTTTATGAGTATTTCCTATAATTTTTAAATTTTTCATAATGCAACAACAAAACTTAATCATTTTACTCATTTTGAGCATGTTTACATTCAAAAGATTCAAACTTTATGCATGTTTCCTATAGTTTTTATGTTTTGAATAATGCAACACCAAAACCTAAGTAGTTTTACTTGTTTTGAGCATGTTTAGAATCAAAAGATTCAAGCTTTAGACATGTTTCCTATATTTTTTAGTTTTGATTAATGCAAAAAAAAATAAGGTAGTTTTACTCATTTCTAGCATGTTTACAATCAAAATATTCAAACTTTATGTACATTTCCTATAATTTTTTAGTGTTGATTAATGCAACAATAAAAATTAGGTGGTTTTACTCATTTTGAGCATGTTTAGAATCAAAAGATTCAAGCTTTATATGTGTTTCCTATAATTTTTGAGTTTTGAATAATGTAATACCAAAACTTAAAAAATTTTGTTCTTTTTGAGAATGTTTATAATCAGAAGATTAAAGCTTTATGTGTGTTTCCTATAATTTTTGAGTTTTGTATAATGCAATACCACATATTATATGATTTTATTCACTTTAACCATGTTTACAATTAAAAGATTTAAACTTTACGCACATTTCCTATAATTTTTGAGTTTTGTATAATACAACACCCAAACTTAGGTGGTTTTACTCATTTCAAGCATGTTTACAATAAAAGATTTTCATATTTATGTGCATTACCTATCATTTTTTATTTTTGAATAATGACACACCAAAACTTGGGTAGTTTACTCTTTTTAACCATGTTTACAATCAAAAGATTCAAAATTTACTTGCATTTTCTATCATTTCTTAGTTTTGAATAATGCAACATTAAAACTTAGGTGGTTTGACTCTTTTTGAGCATGATTCCAATCAAAATATTCAATGTTTAAGCATGTTTCCTATAATTTTTGAGTTTTGTATAATGTAACACCAAAACATAGGTGGTTTTAATCATTTTGAGCATGTTTAAAATCAAAAGATTCAAACTTTATGCGTGTTTCCTATAATTTTTGAGTTTTGAATAATGTAACACTAAAACTTAGGTTTTTTTTCTCATTTTGAGCATGTTTGAAATCAAATGATTCAAAATTTATGCACATTTCCTATAATTTTAGAGATTTGAATAATGCAGCACCAAAACATAGGCACTTTTACTCATTTCAAGCATGTTTAGATACAAAATGTTCAAAATTTATACATGTTTCTTATAATTTTTTAGCTTTGAATAATGAAACACCAAAACATAGGTAGTTTTACTCATTAAGAGCATATTTACAATTGAAAGATTCAAACTTTATGCATGTTTCCTATAATTTTTGAGTTTTGAATAATGAAGAACCAAAACATAGGTAGTTTTACTTGTTTTGACCATGTTTATAATTAAAAGATTCAAACTTTATGCACATTTCATTTAATGTTGGAGTTTTGAATAATGTAACTCCAAAATTTGGACAGTTTTACTCATTTTAAGCAAATTTATAATATAAAGATTTAAAATTTATGCACGTTTCCTATCATTTTAGAGTTTTGAATAATGCAACACCAAAACTTAAATGGTTTTATTCATTTTAACTATATTTACATTCAACGGATTTCAATTTTATGTGCATTTCCTATTATTTTTTGAGTTTTGAATAATGTAACATCAAAACCTTGGTAGTTTTAATCATTTTGAGCATATTTAAAATCAAAAATATTCAAACTTTATGCACGTTTCCTATAATTCTTAAGTTTTAAATAATGCAACACTAAAACTTAAGTGGTTTTACTTGTTTCAAGCATGTTTACAATCAAAATATTCAAACTTTATGCATGTTTCCTATAATTTTTGAGTGTTGAATAATGTAACACCAAAACTTAAGCAGTTTAACTTATTTAGATCATGTTTAGAATCCAAATATTCAAACTTTATGCACGTTTCATATAATTGTATAGTTTTGGTTAAAAAACACCAAAACTAAGGCATTTGTGCTCATTTGGAGCATGTTTACAATCAAAACATTCAAACTTTATGTGCATTTCATATAATTTTTGAGTGTTGGATAATGCAACAACAAAACATAAGTAGAACTTTTACTCATTTTGAGCATGTTTAAAATCAATAGATTCAAACATTATGCATGTTTCTTATAATTTTTTAGTTTTAAATAATGCAAAACTAAAACTTTGGTGATTTTACTTGTTTTCAGCATGTTATAATCAAAACATTCAATAATGTAACACCAAAAATTAGGTGATTTTACTCATTTCAAGCATGTTTACAATATAAATATTCAAACGTTTTACACATTTCTTATAATTTTTGAGTTTTGAATAATATAACACCAAATCTCAAGCATTTTTACTCACTTTGAGCATGTTTAGAATCAAAAGATTCAAATTTTATGCATATTTCCTATAATTTTTGAGTTTTGAATAATACAATACCAAAACTAAGGAATTTGTGCTCATTTGGAGCATGTTTACAATCAAAACATTCAAACTTTATGTATATTTGATATAATTTTTTAGTGTTAAATAATGCAACAACAAAACTTAGGCAATTTTACTCATTTCAAGCATGTTTAGAATCAATAGATTCAAACTTTATGCATGTTTCCTATAATTTTTATATTTTGAATAATGCAACACCAAAACTTTGATGATTTTACTTGTTTTGAGCATGTTATAATCAAAACATTCAAACTTTTTGTGCATTTCCTATAATTTTTATGTTTTGAATAATACAACACCAAAAATTTGGCAGTTTTTACTCATTTCAAACATGTTTACAATATAAAGATTCAAACTTTATGCATGTTTCTTAAATATTTTTGACTTTTGAATAATGCAACACCAAATCTTATGCAGCTTTACTTAATTTGAACATGTTTACAATCAAAAGATTCAAACTTTATGCATGTTTCTTTTAATTTTTTACTTTTGAATAATGCAACACCAAAGCATAAGAAATTTTGCTGATTTCAAAAATGTTTATAATGTAAAGAGTAAAACTTTATGTGTGTTTCCTATAATTTTTGAGATTTATATAAAGCAACATAAAATCTTAGGTGCTTTTACTCATTTCAAGGATGTTTACAATCAAAAGATTCAAACTTTATGCATGTTTCTTTTAATTTTTGAGTTTTGAATAATGCAACATTAAAACCTAGGTCATTTTACTCATTTTTTACATGTTTACAATCAAAAGATTCATAATTTATGCATGTTTCCTATAATTTTTTAGTTTTGAATAATGCAACATTAAAACCTAGGTCATTTTACTCATTTCAAGCATGCTTGAAATCAAAAGATTCAAACCTTATGCATGTCTCTTACAATTTTTTAGTTTTGAATAATACAACACCAAAACTTAGGCAATTTTACTCGTTTCAAGCATGTTTAGAATCAAGACTCAAATTTTAACTGTGTTTCATATATTTTTTAAGTTTTGAATAATGCAACACCAAAACTTCATTGATTTTACTTATTTTGAGCATTTTATAATCAAAAGATTTAAAATTTATGTCTATTTCCTATAATTTTTGAGCTTTGAATAATGCAACTCCAATACTTTGGTGGTTTTACTCATTTCGATCATGTTTACAATATAAGGATTCAAACTTTATGTGTGTTTCTTATAATTTTTGAGTTTTGACTAATTTAACACCAAATCTTAAGGGGTTTGACTTGTTTTGAGCATGTTTACAAATAAAAAATTCAAATTTATGCATGTTTCTTATAATTTTTTATTTTTGAATAATGCAACACCAAAACATAATCTTTTTTTCTCATTTTCAGAATGTTTATAATCAAAAGATTCAAACTTTATGTGCATTTCCTATAATTTTTGAGTTTTCTATAATGCAACACCAAATATTATGTGGTTTTACGCATTTTGATCATGTTTACAATCAAAAGATTCAAAATTTATGCATGTTTCTTATAATTTTTGAGTTTTGAATAATGCAACACCAAAACTTAGGTAGTTTTACTCATTTTGAACATGTTTACAATCAAAATATTCATTATTTACAAGTATTTCCTATGATTTTTGAGTTTTGAATAATGTAACACCAAAACTTAGGTGGTTTTACTCTTTTTGAGCATGTTTACAATCGAAAGATTCAAACATTATTCACGTTTCTTATAATTTTTTAGTTTTGAATAATGTATTTCCAATACTTGGGTATTTCAAATCTTTTCAAGATTTTTCACAATAAAAAGATTCAAACTTTATGCATATTTCCTATGATTTTAGAGTTTTGAATAATACAACACCAAAATTCAGGTAGTTCTACTCATTTTGAGCATGTTTACAATCAAAGGATTATAATTTTATGTGTTTCCTATAATTTTCGAGTTTTGAATAATGAAACACCAAAACTTAAACTTTTTACTCATTTTGAGTATTTTTACAATCAAAAGATTCAAACTTTATGCATGTTTATAATAATTTATGAGTTTTGAATAATGAAACACCAAAACCTTGATATTTTTACTTATTTTGAAAATGTTTACAGTCAAAAGATTCAAACTTTGTGTGTTTTCTATAATTTTTTAGTTTTGAATAATACAACATCAAAACCTAGGTGGTTTTTCTCATTTCTAGCATGTTTACAATCAAAAGATTCAAGATTTATGTGTATTTCTGGTAATTTTCAAGTTTTGAATAATGCAACACCAAAACTTAGGATGTTTACTCATTTTGAGCATGTTTACAATCAAAAAGTTCAAACTTTATGTGCATTTTCTATAATTTTTTCGTTTTACATAATACAACACCAAATCTTAAGCAGGTTTACTCATTTGGAGCATGTTTAAAATTAAAAGACTCAAACTTTATGCATGTTTCCTATAGTTTGAGTTTTGAATAATACAACACCAAAACTTAAGCAATTTTACTCATTTCATGCATATTTAGAATATAAAGATTTCAATTTTATGCATGTTTCTTATAATTTTTGAGTTTTCAATAACGTGACACAAAAACTTAGGATGTTTCACTCATTTCAAGCATGTTTACAATCCAAAGATTCAAACTTTATGTAGTTTTATGATAACTTTTATGTTTTTAATAATGCAAAACTAAAATTTAAGTAGTTTTATTTGTTTCAAGCATATTTATAATCAAAGGATTCTGAATTTATGCACATTTCCTATAATTTTTGAGTTTTGAATAATGTAACACCAAAATTTTAGTGGTTTTACTCCTTTCAAGCATGTTTACAACCAAGAGATTCCAACTTTATGTGTGTTTCCTATAATTTTGAGTTTTGAATAATGCAACATAAAAACTTAAGAAGTTTTAGTCATTTTGAGCATGTTTATCATCAAAACTTTTAAACTTAATGCACTTTTCCTATAAATTTTTAGTTTTGAATAATGCAACACCAAAACTTAGGTGATTGTACTCATTTTATGCATGTTTTTAATCAAAAGATTCACGTTTATGCAAGTTTATGATAACTTTTATGTTTTTAATAATGCAAAACTCAAATTTAAGTAGTTTTATTTGTTTCAAGCATATTTATAATCAAAGGATTCTGACTTTATGCACGTTTCCTATAATGTTTGAGTTTTGATTAATGCAACACCAAATCTCAAGTAGTTTTAATCTTTTCAAGCATGTTTACAACAAAAGATTCAATATTTATGTGTGTTTCCTATAATTTTTGAGTTTTTAATAATGCAACACCAGAACTTAGGTAGTTATACTCATTTTTGCATGTTTACAATTAAAATATTCCAAATTTATGTTTATTTCCTAATATTTTTTAGTTTTGACTAATGCAACACTAAAATTTAGGTGGTTTTACTCGTTTCAAGCATGTTTGCAATCAAATTATTCAAAATTTATGCATGTTTCTTATACTTTTTGAGTTTTGAATAATACAACACCAAAACTTAGGTAGTTTACTCATTTCATGCATGTTTAGAATGAAAAGATTCAAAATTTAAGTGTGTTTCTTATTTTTTTTAGTTTTGAACAATGCAACACCAAAAATTCATTGGTTTTACTTGTCTTGAGTATGTTTATTATCAAAATATTCAATCTTTATGCATGTTTTGTATAATTTTTGAGTTTTGAATAATGCAATACCTAAAAATTTGTGGTTTTACTTATTTCAAGCATGTTTACAATTTAAATATTCAAAATTTATGTGTGTTTTTTATAATTTTTGAGTTTTGAATAATGTAACACCAAATCTTAAGTAGTTTTACCTATTTTGATCATTTTTACAAATAAAATATTCAAATTTATGTGTGTTTCTCATAGTTTTTTATTTTTTAATAATGCATCACTAAAACATAAGCAATTTTTCTCGTTTTGAGAATGTTTATAATCAAAAGATTCAAACATTTTGTGCATTTTCTATAATTTTGGAGTTCTGTATAATGCAACACATTTATGTATAATCTTAGGCAGTTTTAATCATTTCAAGCATGTTTACAATCAAAAGATTCAAACTTTATGCATGTTTCATATAATTTTTGAGTTTTAAATAATGCAACACTTTTAAAAACTCATGTAGTTTTACTCATTTTGAGCAGGTTTACAATCAAAAGATTCACTCTTTATCTGCACTTCCTATTTTTTTGAGTTTTGAATAATGCAACACCAAAATACAAGTGGTTTTACTCTTTTTGAGCATATTTACAATCAAAAAATTTAAAATTTATGAGCACTTCCTATAATTTTTGAGTTTTGATTCTACCTTTATGTGTGTTTCCTATAACTTTGATTTTTGAATAATGCAACATAAAAACTTAAGAAATTTTACTCATTTTGAGAAAGTTTACAATCAAAAATTTGAAACTTAATGCACTTTTCCTATGAATTATTAGTTTTGAATAATGCAAAACATAAACTTAGGAAATTGTACTCATTTAGAGCATGTTTTCAATCAAAATATTCAAACTTTATGCATGTTTCCTTTAATTTTTTAGTTTTGAATAATTCAACCCCAAAACATAGGTAGTTTTATTCATTTTGAGCATGTTTACCATTAAAACATTTGAAGTTTATGCACATTTCTTATAATTTTTGAGTTTTGAATAATGTATCACCAAAATATAGGCAGTTTTACTCATTTCAAGCATGTTTACAATAAAAAGATTCAAACTTTATGTACATTTATTATAATTTGTGTATGGAATAATGCAACACCAAAAGTTAGGGAGTTTTACTCATTTCAAACATGTTTACAATCAAAAGATTAAAACTTTATGTGTATTTCCTATATTTTTTTAGTTTTGCATAATGCAACACTAAAACTTAAGCATTTTTACACATTTTGAGCATGTTTACAATCAAAACATCCAAACTTTATGTGGTTTTCCTATAAGTTTTGAGTTTTGAATAATACAACACTAAAACTTAAGCATTTTTACACATTTTGAGCATGTTTACAATCAAAAGATTAAAACTTTATTTGTATTTCCTATATTTTTTTAGTTTTGCATAATGCAACACTAAAACTTAAGCATTTTTACACATTTTGAGCATGTTTACAATCAAAACATCCAAACTTTATGTGGTTTTCCTATACTTTTTGAGTTTTGAATAATACAACACCTAAATTTAGGTGGTTTTACTCATTATGAGCATGTTTATCATCAAAAGATTCAAAATTTATGCATGTTTCCTATAATTTTTGAGTATTGAATAATGCAACACTAAAAATTAGGCAGTTTTACTCATTTCGAGCATGTTTACAATATAAAGATTCAAACTTTATGCATGTTTCTTATAGTTTTTAAGTTTTGAATAATGAAACACTAAAACATAGGTGGTTTTACTCATTTCAAGCATATTTACAATAAAAATATTCAAACTTTATGCATGTTTCCTATAATTTTTAAATTTTGAATAATGCAACATAAAAATTTAACCCATTTTACTCATTTTGAGCATGTTTACAATCAAAATATTGAAACTTTATGTGCATTTCTTATACATTTTAGTTTTAAAAGAATCAAACACCAAAACATAAGTGGTTTTGCTTTTTTTCAACATGTTTAAAATCAAACCCATTTAATATTTATGCATGTTTCTTATAATTTTTGAGTTTAGACTAATGTAACACCAAATCATAGGTGGTTTTACTCATTTTAAGCATGCTTACAATATAAAGACTCAAACTTTATGTGTGTTTCCTATAATTTTTTAGTTTTGAATAAAGGAACACTAAAATGTAGGTAGTTTTACTCCTTTTGAGCATGTTTACAATCAAAAGATTCAAATTTTATGCATGTTTCCTATAATTTTTGAGTTTTGAAAAATGAAACACCAAAACATAGGTGGTTATACTCATTTTGAGCATGTTTACAATCAAAATATTCAAACTTTATGCATATTTTCTACAATTTTTAAGTTTTCAATAATGCAACACTAAAACATAGGTAGTTTTACTTATTTTGAGCATGTTCATAATCAAAAGATTCAAAGTTTATGCACATTTCCTATAATTTTTTATTTTTGAGTAATGAAACCCTAAAATTTAGGTGGTTTTACTCATTTCAAGAATGTTTATAATATAAATATTCAAAATTTATGAATGTTTCCTATAATTTTTGAGTTTTAAATAATACAACATGAAAATTTAGGTGGTTTTATTTGTTTTGAGTATTTTACAATCAAAAGATTCTAAATTTATGTGCATTTCCTATTATTTTTTAGTTTTGAATAATGCAACACCAAAACTTTGGTGGTTTTACTCTATTTTCAAGCATGTTTACAAGTAAAATATTCTAACTTTATGCGTGTTTCCTATAATTTTTTAGTTTTAAATAATACAAAACCAAACTAAGGTGGTTTTACTCATTTTGAGCATGTTTAGAATCAAAAGATTTAAACTTTATGCACATTAATTATAAATTTTAAGTTTTGTTTAATACAACACCAAAACTCAAGCATATTTACTCATTTTGATTAATGCAACTTAAAAACTAAAGTAAATTTACTCATTTCGAGCATGTTTACAATCAAAATATTCAAACTTTATGTGTATTTCCTAATTTTTTTGAGTGTTGAATAATTCAATAATAAAATGTAGGTAGTTTTACTCATTTTGAGCATGTTTAGAACCAAAGATTCAAACTTTATGTATGTTTCCTATAATTTTTTAGTTTTGATAATGCAACATCAAATCTTAAGCAATTTTACTTGTTTCAAGAATGTTTATAATCAAAAGGTTAAAACTTTATGTAAGTTTCCTATCATTTTTAGGTTTCGTATAATGCAATAGCAAATCTTAAGGGGTTTTACTCATTTCAAGCATGTTTACAATCAAAAGATTCAAACTTTATGCATGTTTTCTATAATTTTTGAGTTTTGAGTAATGCAACACCAAAACTTAGGTAGTTTTACTCATTTTGAGCATGTTTACAGTCAAAACATTCAATATTTAATCATATTTCTTAAAAAAATTATGTTTTGAATAATGCAACACTAAAACTTGGCAGTTTACTTTTTTTTACCATGTTTACAATCCAAAGATTCAAACTTTATTTGTGTTTGTTATAATTTGAGTTTTGAATATTTTAACACTAAAAATTAAGTATTTTTACTCTTTTCAAGCATGTTTACAATCGAAATATTCAAAGTTTATGATTTTTCCTATAAATTTTTAGTTTTAGATAATGCAACACTAAAACATAGGTAGTTTTACTCATTTGAGCATGCTTAGAATCAAAATATTTAAACTTTATTCATGTTTCCTATATTTTTTGAGTTTGAATAATGGAACACCAAAACTTTGGTGATTTTACTTGTTTTGAGCATGTTTATAATCAAAATATTCAAACTTTATACATGTTTCCTACAATTTTTGAGATTTGAATAATGCAACACTAAAACTTAGGCAGTTTTACTTATTTCAACCATGGTTACCGTATAAAGATTTAAACTTTATGCATGTCTCTTATAATTTTTGAGTTTTGAATAATGAAACACCAAATATTAAGTGGTTTTACTTATTTTAACAATGTTTACAAATAAAATATTTAAACTTTATGTGTTTCTTATAATTTTTGAGTTTTGAATAATGAAACACCAAAACATAAGTAATTTTGCTTATTTCAAGAATGTTTATAATCAAAAGATTCAAACTTTATGTGTGTTTCCTATAATTTTTGAGTTTTGAATAATGAAACACCAAAACTTAGGTGGTTTTACTCATTTCAAGCATGTTTACAATCAAAATATTTAATCTTTAAGTCCATTTCCTATAATTTTTAAATTTTTAATAATGCAACACTAAAACTTAAGTAATTTCTCTCATTTCATGCATGTTTATTATTTAAAGATTCAAACTTTATGCATGTTTCTTATAATTTTTGAGTTTTGAATAATGCAACACCAAAATTTGAGTGGTTTTACTCATTTTGAGCATATTTACAATCAAGTGATTCCAAAATTATGTAGGTTTCCTATAATTTTTGTGTTTTGAATAATGCAATGCCAAAAGTTAAGTGGTTTTACTCATTTTGAGCATGTTTACAATCAGAAGATTCAACTTTTATGTGTGTTTCCTATAATTTTGAGTTTTGAATAATGCAACACAAAAACTTAAGAAGTTTTACATGTTTCAAGTATGTTTACAATCAAAATTTTGAAACTTAATGCTCTTTTCTTATAACATTGTAGTGTTGAATAATACAACACTAAAACTTTGGTATTTTTACTCATTTCAAGCATATTTTCAATCAATAATTCACACTTTATTTCTATTTCCTATAAGTTTTCAGTTTTAAATAATGCAACACCAAAACCTAGGTGTTTTTAGTCATTTTAAACATGTTTACAATCAAAAGATTCAAACTTTATGCATGTTTCTTTTAATTTTGAGTTTTGAAATGCAACACCAGAGCTTAGGCAGTTTTACAAAATTTTAGCTTGTTTACAATCAAAAGATTCAAACTTTATGTGCATTTCCTATCATTTGAGTTTTTAATAATGGAACACCAAAAGATAGGTAGTTTTACTTGTTTTGAGCATCTTTATAGTCAAAATATTCAAAAATTTTGTTTTTCCTATCATTTTTGTGTTTTGAATAATTTAACACCAAAATTCAGGTAGTTTTACTCATTTTGAGCATGTTTACAATCAAAATATCCAAATTTATGCATTTTTCCTATGATTTTTGAGTTTTGAATAATGTAAAACAAAAATTTATGTGGTTTTACTTGTTTCAAACATGTTTATAATCAAAATATTCAAACTTTCTATACATTTCATATAATTTTTGAGTTTTTAATAATGGAACACTAAAACTTAGCAAGTTTACTCATTTTGAGCATGTTTACAATATAAATATTTAAACTTTATGCAAATTTCTTATAATTTTATAGTTTTGAATAATGAAACACCAAAATTTAGGTGGTTTTACTCATTTTGAGCATGTTTACAATCAAAAGATTCAAACTTTATGCACTTTTCCTATAATTTTTGAGTTTTGAATAATGCAACACTAAAAACTTAAGAAGTTTTGCTCATTTTTAACATGTTTACAATCAAAATATTGAGACTTTATGCATGTTTCCTATAATTTTATAGTTTTGAATAATGCAATAACAAAACTTAAGTGATTTTACTCATTTTGAGCATGTTTAGAAACAAAACATGTAAACTTTATGCATGTATCTTATAATTTGTGAGTTTTGAATAATGGAACACCAAAACCTAAGTAGTTTTACTCATTTCAAGCATGCCTTCAATATAAAGATTAAAACTTTGTGCATGTTTCCTATAGTTTTTGTGTTTTGAATAATGCAACACAAAAACATAGTTTTACTCATTTTTGGCATGTTTACAATCAAAAGATTCAAACTTTATGTGTGTTCCCTATAAATTTTGAGTTTTGAATAATGTAACAACAAAAATTAAGTGGTTTTACTCATTTCAAGCACGTTTACAATCAAAAGATTCAAATTTTATGCACATTTCCTATAATTTTTGAGTTTTGAATAATTAAACACAAAAACTTAAGAAGTTTTACTCATTTTGAGCATGTTTATAATCAAAATATTGAAACTTTATGTGTGTTTCCTATAATTTTTTTATTTTGATTAATGTAACAATAAAACTTAAGCAATTTTTCTCATTTTGAGCATATTTAGAATCAAAACATTAAAACTTTATGCACGTTTGTTATCATTTTTGAGTTTTGAATAATGTAAGACCAAAAAGGTGGTTTTATTCATCTCTAGTATGCTTACAATATAAATATTCAAACTTAATGCATGTTTCCTAATTTTTTTGAATTTTGAATAATGGAACACCAAAACATAGGTGGTTTTACTCATTTTATACATGTTTACGACCAAAAGATTCAAACTTTATGCATATTTTAAATTTTTTTTGAGTTTTGAATAATGCAATAGTTAGTTTTACTTATTTTGAGCATGCTTAAAATCAAAAGATTCAAAATTTATGCATGTTTCCTAAATTTTTTGTGTTTTGAATAGTGCATAACCAAAACTTAGGTAGTTTTACTCATTTTGAGAATGTTTGGAATCAAAATATTTAAACTTTATGCATGTTTCCTATAATTTTTTAGTTTTGAATAATGCAACACCAAAACATCGATGATTTTACTTGTTTTGAGCATGTTTATAATCAAAATATTAAACCTTTGTGTTTTTCCTATAATTTTTGAGTTTTGAATAACACAACTCCATTTTGAGCATGTTTACAACATAAAGATTCAAAATTTATGTGTTTCTTATTATTTTTGAGTTTTGAATAATGTAACACAAAAACTTAAGCAATTTTACTGATTTTGAGAGTGTTCATCATCAAAAGATTCAAACTTTCTATGCATTTCCTATAATTTTTGAGTTTTGTATAATGCAACTCCAAATCTTAAGTGGTTTTACTCATTTTTAGCATGTTTACAATCAAAATATTCAAATTTTATATGTGTTTCTTATAATTTTTTATTTTCGAATAATGAAACATCAAAATTTAAGCAATTTTACCCATTTAGAGCATGTTTACAATCAAATGATTCAAATATTATACATGTCTCCTATAATTTTTGTGTTTTGAATAATGCAACACCAAAACTTAGGTGGTTTTACTCTTTTAGAGCATGTATACAATCAAAATATTTAAACTTTAGTTGAATTTCCTATAATTTTTGAGGTTTTAATAATGCAACAATAAAACTTGGGTAGTTTTACACATTTTGATCATGTTTACAATCAAAAGATTCAAATTTTGTATATATTTCCTATATTTTTTGAATTTTGAATAATGCAACACCTAAACTTATTTTGTTTTACTCATTTTGAGAATGTTTACAATTAAAATATTTGAACTTTATACGCATTTCCTATAATTTGAGTTTTTAATAATGTAACACCAAAACATGGGCAATTTTACTCATTTTGACAATGTTTACAATTAAAAGATGCAAATTTTAAGCATGTCTCCTATAATTTGAGTTTTGAATAATGCAACACCAAAACATAAGCATTTTTGCTCATTTCAATCATCTTTACAATCAAAAGATTCAACTTGTCTGTGTTTCTTATATTTTTTGAGTTTTGAATAATGCAATAATAAAACTTTGATCATGTTTACAATATAAATATTCAAATTTTATTCGTGTTTCTTTTAATTTTTGAGTTTTTAATAATGTAACACCAAATTTTAAGTGGTTTTACTCATTTTGAGCATGTTTACAATCAAAATATTGAGATTTGAATAATTTGACACCAAAACTTATGCAATTTTACTCATTTGGAGAATGTTTATAATCAAAAGATTCAAATTTTATGTGCTTCCTATAATTTTTTAGTTTTGTAGAAGGCTACACCAAATCTTAATTTATTTTAATTGATTAGAGCATGTTTACAATCAAAAAATTCAAACTTTATGCACATTTCTTATAATTTTTGAGTTTTCAATAATGCAACACTAAAACTTAAGTGGTTTTACTCATTTCTAGTATGTTTACAATCAAAATATTCAATCTTTATGTATGTTTCCTATAATTTTTGAGTTTTGAATAATGCAACACCAAAACTCAGGTAGTTTTCTTGTTTCCAGCATGTTTTTAATCAAAAGATTCAAAATTTATGCATGTTTCCTATAATTTTTGAGAAAACTTAGGTGGTTTTTGTTTACAATCAAAATATTCAAACTTTATGCATATTTCTTATAATATTTTATTTTTAAATAATGTAACACCAAAAGTTAGGCAATTTTGCTTGTTTCAAACATGTTCACAATCAAAAGAATCAAACTTCTTATGTGTTTCCTATAATTTTTGAGTTTTGAATAATGCTACACCAAAACTTAGGTGGTTTTACTTGTTTCATGCATGTTTACAATTAAAAAATTCAAACTTTATGCATGTTTCTTATAATTTATGAGTTTTGAATAATGCAACACCAAAATTTTATTGGTTTTACTCATTTCAAGCATGTTTAGAATCAAAATATTCAAACTATATGCATGTTTCCTATAATTTTTGTTTTTTGAATAATGCAACACCAAAACTTAGGCTTCTTTACTCATTTTGAGCATGATTACAATCAAAAATTCAAATTTTATGCATGGTTCTTATAATTTGAGTTTGGAATAATGCAACACTAAATCATGACCAATTTTACTCATTTTGAGAATGTTTACAATCAAAATACTCAAACTTTATGTGTGTTTCCTATAATTTTTGACTTTTGAATAATGCAAGACCAAAACATAGGTGGTTTTACTCATTTCAAGCATGTTTAGAATCAAAAGATTCATACTTTAAGTGTGTTTCCTATTATTTTTGAGTTTTCAATAATGAAACACTAAACTTAGGTGGTTTTACTCATTTTGAGCATGTTTACAATCAAAAAATTCAAAATTTATGTGCACTTCCTATAGTTTTCAAGTTTTGATTAATTCAACAATAAAATTTAGGTGGTTTTACTCATTTTGAGCATGTTTACAATCAATAAATTCAAAATTTATGAGCACTTCGTATAACTTTTGAGTTTTGATTAATGCAACACCAAAATTTAAGATATTTTACTCATTTAGAGCATGTTTAGAATCAAAAGAATCAAAATTTATGTATGTTTCCTATAATTTGAGTTTTGAATAATGTAAAATCTAAATATAATCAGTTTTACTCATTTTGAGCATGTTTAGAATATAAAAATTCCAACTTTATGTGTGTTTCTTATAATTTTTTAGTTTTGAATAATGCAACACTAAAACTTGGGTTGTTT
This sequence comes from Torreya grandis, assembly GCA_037957365.1. Lineage (NCBI taxonomy): Eukaryota > Viridiplantae > Streptophyta > Pinopsida > Cupressales > Taxaceae > Torreya > Torreya grandis. Next base: position 546,987 of record JARHVA010003303.1, read on the forward strand.
TATTCATTTTAAGAATGTTTACAATCAAAAGATTCAAATTTTATGAGTATTTCCTATAAATTTTGGTTTTAATAATGCAACACCAAAACTTAGGTGGTTTTACTCATTTCAAGCATGTTTACAATCAAAAGATTCAAACTTGATGTGTGTTTCCTATCATTTTTGAGTTTTGAATAGTACAACCTCAAAACTTAGTTGGTTTTACTCATTTTGAGCATGTTTACAATATAAAAAAATCAAACTTTATGCATGTTTCTTATACTTTTTGACTTTTGAACAATACAAAAATAAAACTTAAGTAGTTTTGATCATTTCAAGCATGTTTAAAATCAATAGATTCAAAATTTATGCATGTTTCCTATCATTTGAGCTTTGAATAATATAACACCAAAACTTAGGTAGTTTTACTCATTTCAATTATGTTTAAAATGTAAATATTTCAATTTTATGTGCATTTCCTATCATTTTTGAGTTTTGAATACTGCAACAATAGAACTTAAGTAGTTTTACTCATTTCGAGCATGTTTATAGTGTAGAGATTTAAACTTTATTCGTGTTTCCTATAATTTTTGAGTTTTGAATAATGTAACACTAAAAATTAAGTAATTTTACTTGTTTTGAGCATATTTACAATCAAAGATTTAAACTTTATGCATGTTTCCTATAATTTTTTTATTTTTGAATAATGTAACATGAAAACTTAAGTGTTTTTACTCATTTTGAGCATGTTTACAATCAAAAGATTCAACATTTATGCATGTTTCCTATAATTTTGAGTTTTGAATAATGCAACACAAAAAATTAAGAGGTCTTACTTGTTTCAAGCATGTTGACAATCAAAAGTTTGAAACTTAATATGGATTTTCTATAATTTTTTTTGTTTTGAATAATGCAACACCAAAACTTCAGTAATTTTACTCATTTTGAGCATGTTTAAAATCAAAAGATTCAAAATTTATGCACATTCCCAATAATTTTTAAGTTTTGAATAATGCAACACCAAAACTTAAGCAATTTTACTCATTTCAAGCATGTTTATAATTAAAAGATTCTAACATTATGCATTTTGCCTATAATTTTTTAATTTTGATTAATACAACACCAAAATTTAAGTAGTTTTACTTATTTAGAGCATGTTTACAATCAAAATATTCTAAATTTATGCACATTTCCTATAATTTTTGAGTTTTAAATATTTATAACACCAAAACTTAAGCAGTTTTCCTCTTTTTTAGTATGTTTACAATCAAAAGATTAAAAATTTATTCAAATTTCCTACAATTTTTAAGTTTTGTATAATGCAACACCAAAACATAGGAAATTTTACTTATTTTGAACATGTTTACAATTAAAAGATTCAAAATTTATGTGTGTTTCCTATAATTAGAGTTTTTAATAATGCAACACTAAAAACTTAAGTACTTTTGAATAATTTGAGTTTCAATCATCTTTATAATTAAAAGATATAAATTTTATTTGTGTTTCCTATAATTTTTGAGTTTTGAATAATGCAACAGCAAAACATAGGTGGTTTTACTCATTTCAATCATGTTTAGAATAAAAAGATTCAAACTTTATGAGTGTTTCATATAATTTTGGAGTTTTGAATAATGCAACACCAAAACTTAGGCGGTTTTACTTATTTTAAGTATGTTTATAGTCAATATATTCAAACTTTATGCACATTTACTATAATCTTTGAGTTTTGAATAATGCAACACCAAAACTTAGGCAGTTTTCATTTTGAGCATGTTTATAATATAAAGATTCCAATTTTATGCATGTTTCTTATAATTTTTGAGTTTTGAATCATGCAAATCCAAATCTTAAGTGGTTTTACTCATTTTGATCATGTTTATAATCAAAAAATTCAATATTTATACACATTTCATATAGTTTTTAAGATTTGAATAATGCAACACCAAAACTTAAATAGTCTTACTCGCTTCGAGAATGTTTATAATCAAAAGATACAAACTTTATGTGTGTTTCCTATAAATTTTTATTTTTTTATAAGGCATCACCAAATCCTAGGTATTTTTTCTTATTGTAAGCATGTTTATGATAAAAAAAAATTCAACCTTTATTCTCATTTCTTAAAATTTTTGAGTTTTGAAAAATACAACACCAAATCTTAAGTGGTTTTACTCATTTTGATCATGTTCACAATCAAAAGATTCAAAATATATGCACATTTTTTATAAATTTTGACATTTGAATAATGCAACACCAAAACTTAGGTGGTTTTACTTGTCTTGAGCATGTATATAATCAAAAAATTCAAAATTTATGTGTATTTACTATAATTTTTGAGTTTTGAATAATGCAACACCAAAACTTAGGTGGTTTTACTCATTTTAAGCATATTTATGATATAATGATTCAAACTTTATTCATGTTTCTTATTATTTTTTATTTTTGAATAACACAAATCCAAATCTTAAGTGGTCTTACTCATTTTGAGCATGTTTACAATCAAAAGATTCAAATTTTATACATATTTCTTATAATTTTTGAGATTTTAATAGTGCAACACAAAAACTTAAGGAATTTTACTCATTTTGAGAATGTTAATAATCAAAAGATTTGAACGTTATGTTCATTTCCTATAATTTCTGAGTTTTGTATAAGTCAACAACAAATTTTAGGTAGTTTTACATGTTTCGAGCATGTTTACAATCAAAAGATTTAGATTTTATGCACATTTCCTATAATTTTTTAGTTTTTGATAATGTAACACCAAAAATTAGGAGGTTTTACTCATTTATAGCATGTTTAAAATCAAAATATTCAATCTTTATACACATTTCATATAAGTTTTGAGTTTTGAATAATGCAACACCAAAACTTAGGTAGATTTTTTCATTTCGAGCATGTTTTCAATCAAAAGCTTCAAACTTTATGCATGTTTCCCATAATTTTTGAGTTTTGAATAATTCAACACCAAAACTTAGGTAGTTTTACTCATTTTGAGCATGTTTGCAATCAAAAGATTCAAAATTTATGTGTGTTTCTTATATTTTTTGAGTTTTGAATAATTCAACAAAAAACTTAAGTGATTTTGTTTGTTTTGAACATGTTCACAATCAAAAGATTCAAAATTTATGTATATTTCCTAAAATTTTTTAGTATTGAACAATGCAACACTTAAACTTAGGTGGTTTTACTTGTTTTGATCATGATTACTATTAAAAAAAATCAAACTTTATGCATGTTTCCTATAATTTTTGAGTTTTGAATAATGCAACACCAAAACTTAGTCAATTTTACTCATTTCAAAGATTTTTACAATCAAATGTATCAAACTTTATGTGTTTCCTATAATTTTTGAATTTTGAAAAATGCAACACCAAAACTTAGCCAGTATTACTTGTTTCAAGATTGTTTACAATCAAAAGATTAATTTTTTTTTGTATGTTTCCTATAATTTTTTAGTTTTTAATAATGCAACACCAAAAAATAGGTGGTTTTACTTGTTTTAGCATACTTATAATCAAAAGATTCAAACTTTATTCATGTTTCCTATAATTTTTGTGTTTTGACTAATGTAATACTAAAAAATTAGTAGTTTTACTTGTTACAATCATGTTTAATATCTCAAAAGGTTCAAACTTTATGCATGTTTTCTAGAATTTTTGAGTTTTGAATAATGCAACACCAAAACTTAAATAGTTTCACTCATTTTGAGCATGTTTATAATCAAAAGATTCAAACTTTATGGACATTTCCTATAAGTTTTGAGTTTTGAATAATGCAACATCAAAACATTGGTAGTTTTTCTAGTTTCTAACATGTTTATAATCAAAACATTCAATTTTTATGTATGTTTCCTATAATCTTTGAGTTTTGAATAATGCAACACCAAAACTTAAGCAGTTTTACTCATTTTGATCATGTTTACAATAATATAAAGATTCAAAACTAATGCATATTTCTTATAATTTTTAAGTTTTGAATAATGCAACAACAAATCTTGAGTGATTTTACTCTTTTTGAGCATGTTTACAATCAAAATATTCAAACTTTAATCATGTTTCTTATCATTTTTGAGTTTTGAATAATGTAACACCAAAATTTAAGTAGTTTTACTCATTTTGAGAATGTTTACAATCAAAAGATTCAAAATTTATGTGTATTTCCTATAATTTTTTAATTTTGTATAAGGTAACACCAAATATTAGGTAGTTTTACTCATTTTTAACGTGTTTACAATCAAAAAATTCAAACTCAATGTGCATCTACTATAATTTTTTAGTTTTGAATAATGCAACACCAAAACTTAGTAGTTTTACTGATTTTGAGCATGTTTAGAATTAAAAAATTCAAACTTTATTATGAGTGTTTCCTATAACTTTTGAGTTTTAAATTATGTAACACCAAAACTTAGCTAGTTTTACTCATTTTGAGCATGTTTACAATCAAAAGACTCCAACTTTATGTGTGTTTCTTTTAATTTTTATGTTTTGAATAATGAAACACCAAAAATTAGGTGGTTTTACTCATTTCAAGAATGTTTATAATCAAAAAGTTTCCAATTTTATGCATGTTTCTGATAATGTTTAGGTTTTGAATGATGCAACACCAAAACTTTGGTAGTTTTACTCATTTCTAGCATGTTTACAATTAAAAGATTTAAACTTTATGTGTATTTCTTATAATTTTTGTGTTATAAATAATGCAACAAAAAAACTTAAGATTCCAACATTATGTGAATTTCATGTAATTTTTGTGTTTTGAATAATGCAACACCAAAACTTACGCAATTTTACTCATTTGGAGCATGTTTACAATCAAAATATTCCAACTTTATGAACATTTCCTATTATTTTTGAGTTTTGAATAATGTAACATCAAAACTTATGAGGCTTTACTCATTTTGAGCATGTTTACAATCAAAATATTCCAACTTTTTGCACATCTATATAATTTTTGAGTTTTGAATAATACAACACCAAAACTTATGCAGTTTTAATCATTTTATTTTTGTTTACAGTCAAAAAATTCCAAATTTATGCATGTTTCCTATAATTTTTTAGTTTTAAATAATGAAACACCAAAACTTAGGAGGTTTTACTCATTTTGTACATGTTTACAATCAAAACATTCCAACTTTATGTGTGTTTCCTAAAATTTTTTAGTTTTGAATAATGCAACACCAAAATTTATGTAGTTTTAATCATTTTGAATTTGTTTACAATCAAAAGATTCTAATTTTATGCATATTTATTATAATTTTTGAGTTTATAATAAATGAAAACCAAAACTTAGGTGGTTTTACTCATTTTTAGCATGTTTACAATCAAAATATTCAAGCTTTATGCATGTCTCTTCTAATTTTAAAGTTTTGAATAATGCAACACCAAAATTTAGGTAGTTTTACTCATTTTGAGCATGTTTACAATCAAAAGAATCTAAATTTATACATATTTCCTAAATTTTTTGAGTTTTAAATAATACAGCAACAAAACTTAGTCAGTTTTACTCTTTTTGAGCAAGTTTACAATAAAAAAATTTAAAATTTATTCATGTTTCCTATAATTTTTGAGTTTTGAATAATGCAACACCAAAACCTAGGTAGTTTTACTCTTTTTGACCATGTTTACAATCAAGAGTTTCAATATTTAAGCAGGTTTCCTTTAATTTTTTAGTTTTTATTAATGCAACACCAAAACCTAGGCAATTTTACTCAATTTGAGCATGATTACAATCAAAAGATTCAAACTTTATGCATGTTTTCTATAATTTGAGTTTTGAATAATGCAACACCAAAACTTAGGAATTTTTACTCTTTTTTAGCATGTTTACAATCAAAATATTCAAGCTTTTTACATGTTTCTTATAGATTTTGAGTTTTGAATAATACAACAACAAAACTTAGGCATATTTACTCATTTTGAGCATGTTTAGAATTAAAAAACTTAGAGTCTATATGTGTTTCCTATAATATTTGAGTTTTGAATATGCAATAACAAAAAATAGGTGGTTTTACTTGTTTTGAGCATGTTTACAATCAAAAGATTCAAACTTTTTGCACATTTCTTATAATTTTCTAGTTTTGAATAATACAACACCAAAAATTAGGCAATTTTACTCAATTCAAGCATGTTTACATTCAAAAGATTCAAAATTTATGGACATTTCCTATAATTTTTGAGTTTTACCAAAACTTAGGTAGTTTTACTCATTTGGAGCATTTTTACAATCAAAAGATTCAAAATTTATGAGAATTTCCTATAATTTTTAGTTTTGAATAATGTAACACCAAAACTTAGGTAGTTTTACTCATTTTAAACATGTTTACAAATAAAAGAATCAAATTTTATGCATGTTTCCTATAATTTTTTAGTTTTAAATAATGCAACACCAAAATTTACATAGTTTTACTCATTTTGAACATGTTTACAATCAAAATATTCAAACTTTATGCATGTTTCTTATAATTTTTGAGTTTTAAATAATGCAACACTAAAATTTAGGTAATTTTACTCATTTAAAACATGTTTACAATCAAAATATTTAAATTTGATGTGTGTTTGATATAATTTTTGAGTTTTGAACAATACAAGACAAAAGCATGAGTGGTTTTACTCATTTTGAGCAAGTTTAAAATTAAAAGATTCAAAATTTATGCACAATTCATATAATTTTTGAGTTTCTAATAATGTAACACCAAAACTTAAGCAGTTTTAATCATTTCAAGCATGTTTAGAATCAAAATATTCAAACTTTATGCTTGTTTCCTATAATTTATGATTTTTAAATAATACAACATTAAAACTTAAGTGGTTTTACTAGTTTTAAACATGTTTAAAATCAAAATATTTAAAATTTGTGTGTTTCCTATAGTTTTTTATTTTTTAATAATGCAACACCAAAATTTAAGTGGTTTTACTGATTTTGATCATGTTTAAAATCAAAAGATTCAAAATTTATGCACATTTCATTAATTTTTGAGTTTTGAATTATGCAACACCAAAAATTAATAGGTTTTAGTCTTTTGAGCATCTTTACAATCAAAAGATTCAAAATTTATGTGCATTTCCTATAATTTTTTGAGTTTTGAATAATGATAAAGGGTTTTGCATAAATAGTGATCTGATACTTAGACCTAATCTTCAAGAAACCTTACAATGAAATGTTGACCAAATACTCACCTTTTGAATCATATAATGAATAACACTCTCTTTTGACCTCCTTCATGCTTGATTGGACCTTCAACTATTGTTTAGACTAGAAAAACGCCTATTATCATCCCCTTAAATCCATAAGACATTTTAATCCATATACATCATGACAACCCTTATTGTATTAGTTCACTACTCATTAGGTCTATAATATATTGAGTTCACTATCTATTAGACTTATATCTTTCTTGATCACCTTCACCTTACAAAACTATGGCATATTGAGCATATAAACCTATGATACATGACCTGAAGGTCATCTTAAAATTCCTATATTAATCACAATCAATTATTATGAGCATAAAACATATCTATAATCAGTGCTTATCCACCATGTCATAGACTTCATCATGGCAGCTTCCTTGCATCATTCTATCAACTAGGTATGTTCTTACATGCTTAATTATGGTAGACCTTTGTCATAACTTATCTTCTTCATGATATGAAAATTTGGACTACATAATATGTTCCTTGATCCTCTATGACCTTAAATTCATCTTGATTCACATAAAACACTCAAATCTCTCTCACAGCTAGCTCAATAAATAAAATCAAGATATATCTCAGAAATCATGTTCCCCCTAACTCCATGCTTGCCTATATTTAGATAACAAAGGAAACCACTCTCTTGACAAAGAAATCAGATCTACCAAGCTCCCTCTTAGACCAATCATATATCAATCAATGTAACAACTCAACAAAGAAAGATCATATAGAAATACACAACTATGCTCCCCCTTTGTCTTCACAACTTGCTCACCATATGAATCAATAGAAAACACATACCATCTCCAAAATAAATCAATAACCTTGATACCAATACCAAATATAAACATAGATCAAGCTCAACTAAAACTAGATACCAAAAACCTACCTCTCAAAATGTCAACAAACCACACTTCCAGCTCAAACTCAATAATCTTCAACATGTATTCATACCTTCTTGACATAAAACAATTATCAAAGCTCAAAAAGCATACACTATGCTACCAGTTATTAATGAATGTCTCCATTAATCCTAATGGAGTCACCCCTTCCATAGGATACTTATAAAAACACAAATTTAGGAGATTCCTAGATCTCCATACTCTTACAAGAATGAATATTCTTTAACATCCTTCTAGGCTTGATTGTCATTAGGCTTGAATTTTGACATGGACTCTTAAACATATTTCTCAATGAACTCTTAATTCTTATTTATTTAATCAAACATGATAAATAAGACTTTTCTTTCCTCCTAACATGTGCCTTAAGCATCCACTATTTATACTTTGAAATTTCATAGAATCTTCTTCTTTAGTCTTCATTATGTTAGGACCATAATTATTTGGTAGAACATTGACCTTGGATTGAGATTTCTCATTGTGGTCATCTTTGAATCCAATACCTTCATTATTATCATGATAAATACTGTCATCATCACAATCCATGTTTGTGCTTCTTAGGATCACCTTTAGGCTGTTAGGACTATCTCAAAGGACCTACTCTAATACTAAATGTTAGAATCACAATGATTGAGAATGGGGTGAATAATTATTTTAAAACCTTCACTATAATTCCACTTAAGCATTCATGAAAATTCATTCAAACATGTAGATCAAACAGTGACTAAGTAACCATCCACATATACGTGAAACATAAGAATAGAATATAATATAACTTATATGTGGGAAACCCTCAAGGGTAAGAAAACCCATTAATCCTTGAAAATGGAATACAATCTTATAAGATAAAATATCAAGTTTAGTGAAGCACCAAATTCACATGGAGCACTAACCACAACTATCTAAGTACCAACCTAGATAGGCTTTAAGAAGTACCCACTTGAAAGAAGACACCAACCCCCTACATGACTCAACACCAACTCATCCACATAAAAAACTTTATCACGTTTAGAACACATTATTTCTCATATAATAGATGATTATAAAATTCTTTAGCCCTTCACACGCTTATACCTCTCTAAAATTTGACTCTAAGCTTCTTTGCTCTACTATGTCTCTTCAAGACTATTTAGGTCATATGACCTTGATCTCCATATGCAAACCTCCTTTTAGATATTAATGGTTCTCTCTATACCCCTATGATGTTTATACAAGTCACTTGCTCTCACACACCTTGGTCAGCCATACACACACTTGCACACTTTTATTACCCATAAAATATGTATTAGAAAACTTCTTAAACATTAATCAAATAATACATTATGTCAATCATAGTATATAGGACCAAATCCTCTTTTAGGTCTTAAGGAGACGTAATTCAATTAGGCCTACTTTGGCAACATGTTACCTTATGACCCCTTGAAATAAAATACACTTCATTGACAAATAAATAATTTATAAAATAAATAAAATATACCTTATAAAACTTTATTTTAATTCCAAAAAACCTTTTATATCCAACCACCACTTGAACCTCTTCTAAACACACTGTTCACAATAGGCCTTCATACCACAAAGTCTATCTTAAACAATTGAAGGATAAACACAATTTTTATAAACAACCATAAAAAAATAAAATATTAAAAAACATCATGACCTCAGGGTAATCAAAAAATTCACTATATGCTTCAACTTAGGGTATAAAGGCTCAAATTCTTCTCTACAAAATGCTCACTCTAAACTGCCAACTAGCCTCAAAACATAGTCATGGAAAATTGAACTTATAACACCTAAAATAAAATAATAAAAGACATTAAATGCATTAAAATTGTCATAAAAATTCTTTATAACAACCTAAAATAAAAATATCATAATCTCTAATGTCAATGATTGTTCGTGCAGACCAATTTGTTGATCTTATCTCTCATAGACTTCACTCAACCAAAAAAGCCATTTTGGCTTTGACATGTTAACCAATTTCACTATCTATAAAATATTATTAAAAGAATGTATAAGACATAAAAGTTAAAAATAACATATACATTCACTTATATCCATCCACTTAGAACATAGATCCTCAAACTCATCACTACAACTTGCTAATTCAAAATTGCCAATTTACCTTGAAACAAAGTCATGGTGACTATGACCTTAAACACATGTGTAGACATAATTAATGATTTTTTATTCATGTATATTATCCTATGAGATCATTATACCATATTTATATATAAATATAATATGGTCAAATAGAAATATTTATCTTGTAGACCAATCTCACAACCTTGTATCTCACTATCTCATTTGAACCAAATAGGTCAACATATGAGCAACATTTTCATCATTTCCAATGACCTCCAAAACTTCTATCCAACATGAAAATTTATTAAAAGTATTTAAAAATATATCCATGTTCTTATATTCATCCCTATTCCATGATAGCACATCCCTAATCATCTTCTCACTTCTACCTAGGTTCCTCACTATTTGCATCAATAGGCCTGTTAGCAATTTGTCAATTTGGAAGACTAGTTCAGCACACTTAACAGATATAACCTATCCACAAAACACCATGGAAACAAACTAAAAGTCTCAATTTTTTTTATTCAAACATTTATCAACTTTGACTTGGTCAACTCTAACTGCTACAGTAGTTTTCTAAGAAACTAGCACTTTCTTGTAGGGTCTACTCACACACCTAACAAACCAATCACATTTGGAGATGCCTAGGAGAATTGAATACAACATAAAATTGTTTAAATTTCCATAAAAATCCAATTTTATCACTTTATAGAAACTTATTTCATATTGGGTCACTATTAGGATTCTTTGAGGGTTTAAACCATATTCTAGTCTTAATGTTCATTCATAAAATATATCCCCTTAATCCAAAAACAAATGCCTAGAATTTTGAGCTAGGACACTCCCCATATATAATTAAATTATTATGTTCCCATGTATAGGTTACACATGTGAATGAACACTTGGAAGTCCTTTTTGGGTTGAGAACCCTTCATTTTATGCACTTGAGAGACCTCAAAATCACTTTTCATGGCTTTTCTTGTAAAATTTGACCTAAGACTTGGTAAAAAAACCTAGGATAATTTATCACACCACTAAAAACACTCAATTTTCCATAATTGAGTTGGAAATATAACTTTGTACCCTGGTTGGCCACCATCTCTCTCTTTATTCTCTTAGATATTGACCTACAAACCATAATAAGCCTTAAAACTGACCTTCATGCCTCTTTCAATTTTATCTCCACCTCACTCTCAAACTCAAGAAAAATCTCTCATTCTCACACACTACTTTACATCCTTCATAATCCTTGAAAACACCTCATGACACCTCATTAGGTTAGTCAAGATCTAGAAGTAGTCTAGTTGCAAACTTGAGCTTAAGATCTTACCCCTATAGGCTTACCTTGAAACTAACCTAAGTGATCTAATACATCATATGTATTATCAATAAACCTTATATATTCTTTTATGTTTTATTCATCCATCTCACTAGGCCACCACTTTCAAACCTTCTCATTAGGACTTTACATGCCATGGCTAATGCCATGACTAGGCTTCTTAAGCACTTAAAACTTGAAAAATAATATTGAAACACTCTTTGATGCTTCTAAACATTATTCACATGCCTTAAATTCTCCTCAAATAATGTCATAGCTCTATATATACCTTTACACATACATCTTCATACTCATCATGTACATGCCTCTTCATGACATGGCTAGGCTTAGGTTACTTAAGCATTTGACCTTAACAACCTACCTTAAAACACTTTTGAAGGTTTATATACCTAAATATTAAGCCAATATAATTAAAAAAAACTTCTCACAATCCTATGTTCACTCACTTCACCATGATACCTCCACATACCTTCTCACAAAGACTAGACAAGGCTTTATAAGATACCTTGATGCCTTGATACCTTGTCTTGTTCTTTCCACATCATGACTTTAACACAACATCAACTAAGTAGATATAATACATTTGGATCTATACATTTCTCTTTCATGACAATCACTACAGCCCTTCAATGCTCATAAGAATTTACATTAAAGACCACTCACCATGCATCTTCACTAGGTGCATCTAGACATCAATGACAACACACTTTGACAATAATGACATCAGATTGACATCAATGACAACACTATGCCAATAAACTCCTCCTTTATCATTGATGGTAAAACATATTATAGTTTTATAAATCTCTTCTCCTCCAAATTGGTCTTTCTCACCCTTTGACATTAATGACAGGATATTCCATAAATAACTATCTAATCTTTGGACCTAAACTTTAAGAAACCATACAATGAAATGCTAACCAAATACTCACCTTTTGAGTCACATAATTAATAAAAATATCTTCAAACCTCATTCATGATTTATTGGACCTTCAACCTTTGTTTACACCATAAACTCTTGTTATCATCCTATTGACACCACAAGACATTTTGATCCATATACATCATGACAACCCTTCTTGTATTAGTTCACTGCTCATTAGGTCTATAATATACCTGGTTCACTATCTACCAGACTTATATCTTACTTGATCACCTTCACCTTACACAACTAGGGCATACCAATCATATAGAATTGTGATACATGACCCAAAGTTCATCTTAAAATTCCTATATCAATCACACTCAATGCTTATGAGTATAAAACATCTATATAGTCAATGCCTATTCACCATGGCATAAACCTCATCATGACATCTTCCTTGCATTATTATGTCAACTAGATATAGACTTACATGCTTCATTATGGCAAACCTATATCATAAATTGTATTCTTAATGATATCTAAATTGAGACTACATAATATGTGACTTCATTCTCTATGACCTTAAAATCATATTGATGCACATATAACACTAAAATCTCTCTCAAAAATAGAACAACATACATAATCATGAAACATATTAGAAATCATGCTCCCCCTAACTCCAATATTACCTTTATTTAGATATCAAAGTAAATCACTCTCTTTATAAAGAAATCAAATCTACTAAGATCCCCCTTAAACCAAACATATATCAATAAATGCAACAACTCAATAATGAAAGATCATATAGAACTACACAATCATGCTCCCCCTTTGTCTTCACAACTTGATCACCATATGAATCAATAAAACACATAGACCATCTCCAACATAGATCAAGCTTGGCTATAACTATGTACCAAAAACTTACCTCTCAACATGATAACAGACCACACTTCTAGCTTAGACTCAATGATATTAAACATGTCTTCATACCTTCTTGACAAATAACACCTATCAAATCTCAATAAACATCCACCATGATTCCACTTACTAATGACTATCTCCATGAAGCCTAATTGAGTCACCCCTTCTATAAGGCACTTAAAATAACACAAATTCAATAGATTCGTAGATATTCATACTCTTACAAGACTAAATATTCTTCATGTCCTTCTAGGATTGATTATCAACTTAGGCTTGACCTTTGACTTGGACTCTTCATCATTATTCTCAGTTAACTACTTTAATCAACCATATGAGAACCAATACTTCTCTTGTCTCCTAACATGGGGTTTGAGAAACCACTATATATACTATGATCTTTCATAGAATCTTCTTCTTTAGTCTTCATTATGTCAGTACCATCATTATTTGGTAGACCATTAACCTTGGCTTGAGATTTCTCCTTGTGGTCTTCTTTGAATCCAAGACCTTCATTATTATCATGATAAATATTATCATCATCATAATCCATGATTATGCTTCCTAGGATCACCTTTAGGTTGTTATGCCTATCTCAAAGGACCTAATCTTAAACTAAATATTGGAAGTAAAATTATTGGGGGTGAATCATTATTTTAAAAAATATATTATAATTCCACTTAAGCATTCATGAACATTCATTCAAACATGTAGATCAAATAATGACTAAGTAATCCACATATGCATAAAACATAAGAACACAAGATAACACAAATTATATGTTGGAAACCCTCAATAAAAATAAAACCCACCAATCCATTCAAATAGACTACATTATTATAGGATAAAGGATCAAGTTTAGTGAAGCACTAACCCCAACTAACTAAGCACCAATCTAGCTAGGCTTTAACAAGCACCTACTTGCAAGGAGGAACCAACCCCTTAGATGAATCAATAACAAATCAGCCATATGAAACACTTGATCACCTTAAAAACATGTTATTACTCATAAAATATATGATGATCAACTTCTTCAGCTCTTCACACACTTTTATCCCTCTCAAAACTGCCTCTAGGCTTCTTTGCTCTACTAGGTGTCTTCAAGACTTATTAGGTCATATGACCTTGATATCCATAAACATACCTCCTATTATATATTAATGAATATCTATTTACACAAATATAATGGTCTACATTACCTTCTTATTCTCCTTAATGCGTTCTTTCATTTTCCTACACTCATTTGTCTAATATATTCTAATTAGGCCTAATTAGTCTTACTTTTATACAAGTCACTTAATCTCACATACCTTGGTCATCCATAAACACTTTTACACTTGTATTAACCTTATAATAGGTCTTATAACATGTTTTAAACATGAATAAAATAATACACTATGTTTTTCATAGCATATAGGACCCAAACCTCTTTTAGGCCTTAAGGAGACCTAATTTAATCAGGCTTACTTTGGCAACATGTTACCTCATGAATCCTTGAAACAAAATAAACTTCATTGATTAAAAATATCCTATCTCAAATCAATAATATGTACCTTAAATTTTTTTAATTTAAGTACACAATGCTTTCTATATCCAACCATCACTTTAACCCCTTCTCAAAACACTATTCACAATAGGCCTTCATACACACAAAAAGTTTATCTTGAATAACTAAAGCATAGACACAATTTTGTTAAACATCCATGACAAAAAATAATATATTAAAAAATTTCATGACATCACGGTCATCAAAAATTTCATTATATGCTTCAACTCAGGGTATACATGATTAAATTTTTCCTTGCAAATTGCTCACTCTAAACTTCTAATTAACCTCAAAACACAGTCATGGAAAATTGAACTTATGACACCTAAAATAAAAAAATAAAGGAATTAAGATGCATAAAAATTATATTAAAACATACTTAAAACAATATCCAACAAAAATATCATATTATCTAATGGAAACTATTGGTCTTGCAGACTAATTTGTTGACTTTCTCTCTCACAGATATCACTTAGCCAGATAATTCATTTTGGATTTAACATTTTCACCACTTTAAATACATATAAAATTTTATTTAAATAAATAATATAAAATAAAATTCCAAAATAACATATCCATGTACTTATATCCATCCACTTAGATATGCATAGATACTCAAAATCATCACTACAACTTGCTAACTCAGAACTGTCAGTTTACCTTGAAACACAGTCATGGTGATATGACCTTTAACATGTGTACAAATAATAAATGTATATAATCCTATTATATAATTATACCATATTTATATATAAATATAATATGTTAAAATATAAATATTTATCTTATAGACCAATCTCACAACCTTGTATCTCATTGTCTCATCTGAATTAGACAAGTCAACTTATGAGTAACATTTTCATCATTTTCACTGACCTAACAAAGTTATATCCAAAATTAAAATTTATCAAAAGTTTTTAAAAATGTCTCAATTTACATTCATCCCTATTCCATGATAACACATACCTAATCATATTCTCACTTCTACTTGGGTTTCTCATTGTTTCCATAAATAGCCATGTTATTGACTAGTCAATTTAGAAGACCAATTCAACACACCTAAGGGATATAACCTATTTATAAAATACCATGAAAATAAAATAAAAGTTTAAAACATTTTATTCCATCAATTTATCAAATTTCACTTCAAATTTGACTACTACAATATCTTTTTGAGAAATTAGCACTTTCTTATAGGGTCTACTCACACAAATGACAAACCAATCACACTTGGAGATGCCTAGGAGAGTTGAATACAACATACAATCACTTAAATATCTACACCGATACATTTTAATCACTTTAGAACAACTTATTTCATATTGGGTCACTATTAGGGTTCTTTGAGGGTTTAAACCATCTTCTAGTCTTAATAATCATTCATAAACCATATCCCCTTAATACAAAAACTAATGCCTAGAATTTTGAGATAGGACATTTGCCTATCTACCATGAAAGGATTAGGTTCCCATGAAGATATTACATGTGTCAATGAACACTTGAAATTCCTTCTTAGGTTGATAACCCTTCATTTTGTGTACTTGAGAGACAAAACCTAAATAACTATCTAATTTTACTTCAAACTTGGTCAAGACACCTGGGAAAATTTATAACACCACTAATAACACTCACCTATCCATAATTTATCTGAAAACAAAACCTCATACCCCATTTGCCCACCATCTCTCTCTTTGATCTCTTAGATCTTGACCTATAAACCATAATAGGCCTTGAAACTGACCATGCATCTTTCAATGTGATCTATACCTCACTCTCAAACTCAATAAACCTATCTCATGCTCAAAAATTGCTTTAAATATTTTATAGGCCTTGAAAACACCTCATGACACCTCATTAGGTTAGGCAAGGTCTAGAACTAGTCTAGTTGAAAAATTGGGCTTAAGATATTACCCATGTAGGCTCTATATACACATAATATTATTAAAATTTTATCAATTATTGATGATCTTTTGAGTATTAATCTCTCTAAGTGCACACCTTAAGAGGTGCACCAGGAAAGAGGTGGGTATACCATTGGTGCTTCATAGTATTGTTGTCCCTTTCACCACTTGTTATCTACACACTTATCTCTTGAAAACCATTTCTCTAAGCTTGTTCTCATATTTTGCACACTCCTCTAGTTATTTCCCACATTTCATCCCCATTTTCCTAACATAATACCCCTTTCAATAGTTTATAGTATTAAGCTTAATAATTTAACCATATACTCTTATGAGTGAAATTCATTTAGGGTCTAGGTTGGCTCTTGGCTGACCTAGCCTATGACCTAGTGAATTTTTGTCCATAAAAGTACTAGGTTTATTGGTTTGACCCTGTTAGCTTAAAATTTTGAAAGAGATTAGGTTTAAATCTTCATATATATACAAGATCATTTCATCATTATTTAAAAAAGAGAAGAAGATGTAAGAGTTATTGTGTATTTGCTTATCCACCATTCTACTTAAGAAAAAAACTTAGAGTTTCATACTTTCTTTGGAGATATGGATCTTGTCTTGTGGAGAAAGAAGTATTTTAGATGTATTGATAGGTTTTATATCCTAGAGTTTATTTATCTCTGTCATTCTTATATACCACAATAACCTCTTGTGAATCACCTTATCCAAGGGGGAGATTGAGGATTGATAAGTTCATTTTCAAAGGTAAGTATTCTTAACTTTGATTCACCTTTATAAGAGTAGATAGATATTAATTTGTACTTCCCTTCCATGTATTATAATTATGTATACATTGATGTGAGTATATGTCTCTTATGCATGTTTAATTTTAGTTGTTTGTTACCTCCACTTTGTGCCACAAGCCTTGGTAAACACTAGATTAGATTTATTTTCTTTACTTGTTGTTGATTTAGTGAATATGAAGACATAGGGCTTAGTTAGGGTTATTGCATGATTGTGCTTGATTGGAGGCTTTGGAACCCTCCCTAGTATTGTTACTATGATAATAGATCCCCTAATTAGGTCTAGTGGATTCTCATATTGGTCATGTTCCTGATTATCTAATGTATCTCCAATTGGAAGTGTAAATATGATATATCTTTTTTGAGTTAGGATTGATTTATAGACATGATGCATTTATAATTGCATAAATTCTAGTGAAATGGACATGAATCTAACCCTTGCATGTTTTCTTTTAATTTTTGCATTTTTTATATCAATTTATTTATTATTTCTTTCTATATTTATGAGACTAGGTCGACAGGGCTAGTATAATTTATAACTTTTGTACACAGGCTTAACACATAATTGCATCAAAATGATTCTATTTTTTTTGTTTAGGTATTCATAAGATATAGTTTACTAGATCGAATAGGTTGACATAGTACAATTTTTCACTTTCAAATAGGCTATTGGGTTGAATAGGACATAGTACACTTATATGTTTTTAGAAAACATATTGGGTCAAATAATTCAACATAGTCATCTTACAAACTTCCTAAAAACATACTAGGTTGACTAGGCTGGTATAGTCATCTTCACGAGCTTCACTAAATAGGAAACTATAGAACTAGGTTGACCCGATCAATATAGTTGGTAATTTACAACATTTGAGGCACTTCAATTCTAATCTCACATTCCTCTACATATTATAACCCACCAAGGTTCTTTTCTCTCTTTTTATTTCATTTCATTATCCTTACATTTCTATTTTGCATAATTTACAATATTTAAAAATGACCTCATATAGCAAACTAGGTTGACCTAATCAACCTAGTTTTGTATTTTGTCTTTTGTCTGAAAGATTAGGTTGACCCTATCAACATAGTTCTTAACAACCCTTGATTGAGCTGTACAGTAGAGACATTATTGACTTTGTTATGTAATGTTTGCATACACTATCATCTAAACCAACACTGTACTATGTTTCAAATTGGAATTAACATCTATATGCTAGTAATTGCTTCACACTTTCACTTTCAGTTGTTTGCATGATTAGAATATATCACATATTCTAATTAAGAAGTTTTTCAATATACCATTTAGTTGCATTATTTCTATATTTTTTTCACACACTAACAAATCATATAATTTCAAAATGCATTTAAAAAATTTTCTACCCAAGGCCTATGTACTTGGATTTCATCACCAAGGGGAAAGCCAACTTGGTTTTTTGGCCAAGTATAAACACATAGTTAATGGTATATATTAGCAAATCACCTGACACCCTTATCATTGTGAGATTATGAAGTGAGGGTACTAGTAGGAACCAATACCAAGCCAGTACCATTGCCAACATAGATACCTTTCAGCCTAAACATCTTGAAACCATCCATAGATTGCTTTTAAGTTCCCTAATTTCAGCCGACTTCCTTATAACAGTTAAAATAGCATTCTAATAATCTAACAACATTTAGGATGACCATTTAATTAGTATTTACTTTTTAGTTGATTGTTTTCTCTTTGCTCATTATATATTTTATTACAAAAACTTGCTTTGGCCAATTTTGGTTCAATGTTTTATGTTGTGTGCCTCAATTGGATCATTCTCATTGATCCAAGTGCTTATATGTTTCCTTCTATTTCTTGCTTTGAAGCATATTGCAATTTTTTCCCTATTTTCATAACATTATCATCTCTATCAATAGAGTCTCTTATAGATTGATTTACTTGTCTCCCTAGCATACTAAGTTGATTGTGTCTACTTAGTATCATTCAAAACTATCTCTTTTACATACTAGGTTGACTTTATCAATTTATTATCATTCAGAACTATCTCCCTAGCATACTAAGTCAACTGGATCGACTTAGTACCTTCTTGGCTAACCTTGTACATCTTTTTGGCCAATTTTGTTCCTATTCTTCCCTTAGCTTCTTGATCTTTGATCCTATTTGGCATCATGAAGCCACTTATCAAATTCTTTCTTGACAATCTCAAACCATTCCAAATTTACATGGGTTGTTCTCTCCTACCTCACCTATCCACCATATAATATAATTATTTATGGTGCAAATTTTCACCACATGGTTCTAAATCTTCTCATTTTTGATCTAACCCATATCGTATAGTATATTTATAGAATCCTAGTAGACAAATCACAAGCCATGACAATTATATACCTTATACCACTTTTACACCTTCTAAACCTAGAAGTCATAAACTCATCAACCCATCTACATCAAATATTGAAACCTCACATTATGTTGCAACTAATGCTCATAATCCTTTTGTTACATCCATAACCAAAGAACAAAGCCTTATTGCTTCCAAAAGTAACATGGTTGCAACCAATGTTGGGAATCCTCCAACTACAAATAACCCTCCTCCCACTAACATAAATAACCCTCTTCCCACCAAAACTACCAATCCTCCTCTTAACAACACTAATACCCCACCTTCAAATATTAATGCACAAGTCAACACAACTAAAAAAAATTCTCAAAAGTTCAACAAATGAACATCATGTAAACAACTAATCATTCTAAAATGATGCACATGCAACAACATTTATTACACATGACTAGTCAACCAACTCAAGTCATCATGTCTCAACCAAAAGAAAATTTTATCTCTCCTCCTCTTAGAGATGCTAATAGGAATATCATCCATCAACCTCTAATGAATAAAAAAATGCTTCAGCATCTTCAAAATGAACCTTTAGCTCCATTCATTACATTTATAGATCTTAGAAACATTTCTCCAACTATCACATATGATGGGACTAAGGACCCTAATATCTTTCTTAAGTCTTTTGGTAATCTCTATAAGTAATGGGTCCAAAATAACACCTTTTCTACCACCAAGATCTTAGACAAAAATTTTATTGGTGATGCACTTGAATGGTATAACCAAATTCCTAGACATTCCATCTCACAACTAAAGGATTTAGTCAATTATGAAGGAATTCTAACATGATAACCTTCTTTAAAATTACCTTAGCCATTTCATCAATGCGAAGCAACTTCTTTATGAATCTATTCACATTTTCATCAAATGATGGAAGTATAACATGAATGATGATACTCTTTTAAAACTATTTTTTACTTCTCTTAAAGCTCCACTTCAATATAAACTTTGAATTTTTTCCTATAAAACTTTAGAATAAGCCTTAGACCAAGCCAAAGAACCTTTTCCAATCATTTTCTCATAACATTAAATCATCCAAGCCTCCCCAACCTCAAAATGGAGTATGTTTACAATAAAAAGATTCCAACTTTATGCACATTTCCTATATTTTTGAGTTTTGAATAATGTAATACCAAAATTTAAGTAGTTTTACTCATTTTGAGCATGTTACAATCAAAAGATTCTAAATTTATGCATGTTTCCTATCATTTTTGAGTTTGTAATAATGAAACACCAAAACTTAAGTGATTTTCCTCATTTTGAGCATGTCTACAATCAAAAGATTCAAACTCTATGCATGTTTCCTATAAATTTTGAGTTTTAAATAATGCAACACAAAAACTTAACTGGTTTTATTGATTTCAAGCATGTTTACAATAAAAAAGATTCAAAATTTATGATTATTTCCAATAATTTTTTATTTTTGAATAATGTAAGGCCAAAATTTAAGAAGTTTTACTCATTTCAAGCATGTTTACAATTAAAATATTCAAATTTTGTGCGTATTTCCTATAATTTTTTTTATTTTTTAATGATGCTACACAAAAACTTAAGTGGTTTTACTCATTTAGAGCATGTTTACAATCAAAAGATTCAAACTTTATATGTGTTTCCTATAATTTTTTAGTTTTGAATAATGTAACAACAAAACTTAAGTGGTTTTACTCGTTTGGAGAATGTTTACAATCAAAAGATACAATCTTTATATGCATGTCCCATATATTTTGTGTTTTGAATAATGCAACACCAAAACTTACGTGGTTTTACTCATTTTGAGAATGTTTAGAATCAAAATATTTAAATTTTATGTACGTTTCCTATAAATTTTGTGTTTTGAATAATGCAACACCAAAACATAAGAAATTTTATTCATTTTGAGTATGTTTAGAATTAAAAAATTCAATATTTATCTATGTTTCCTATAATTTTTGAGTTTTGAATAATGCAACACCAAAACTAAAGCAATTTACTCATTTCAAGCATGTTTAGAATCAAAAGGTTCAAACTTTATGCACGTTCCATATAATTTTTGAGTTTTGAACAATGCAACACCAAAACTTAGGTAGTTTTACTTGTTTTGATTATGTTTACAATTAAAAGATTCAAACTTTATGCATGTTTCTTATAAATTTTTAGTTTTGAATAATAGAACATTAAAACATAGGTGGTTTTACATGTTTTGAGCATGTTTAGAACCAAAAGATTTAAAATTTATGCATGTTTTCTATAATTTGAGTCTTGAATAATGCAACACCAAAACTTAGGTAGTTTTACCTTTTTGACCATGTTTACAATCAAAAAATTCAAACTTTGTGTGTTTCCTATGTTTTTTGAGTTTTAAATAATCCAATACTAAAACATAGGTCCTTTTACTCATTTTAAGGATGTTTACAATCAAAAGATTCAAAATTTATGCATGTTTTCTTTAATTTTTGAGCTTTGACTAATGCAACACCAAAGCTTAGGTAGTTTTACTAGTTTTGAGCACGTTTACAATTAAAAGATTCAAACATTATGTGTGTTTCCTATTATTTTTGAGTTTTGAATAATGCAACACCAAAACATATATAGTTTTACTTATTGTTTATAATCAAAAGATTCAAAATTTATGCACATTTCCTATAATTTTTGAGGTTTGAATAATCCACCACCAAAACATAGGTGGTTTTACTCATTTTGAAAATGTTTATAATAAAAAGATTCAAACTTTATGCACATTTCTTATAATTTTTGAGTTTTGAATAATGTAACACCAAAACTTAAGTGGTTTTACTCATTTTGAGCATGTTTATAATCAAATAATTCAAACATTATGCACATTTACTATAATTTTTGAGTTTTGAATAATGCAACACCAAAACATAGGCAATTTTACTTATTTCAAAAATCTTTAAAATTCAATAATTCAAACTTTACATGTGTTTCTTATAAATTTAGATTTTTAATAATGCAACACAAAAACTTAGGTGGTTTTACTCCTTTGGAGCATGTTTAAAATCAAAAGATTCAAAACTTTTTGCATGTTTCCTATTTAATGTTTGAGTTTTGAATAATGCAACACAAAAAATTAGGCAGTTTTACTCGTTTCAAGCATGTTTACAATCAAAAGATTCAAAATTTATGTGTGTTCCCTATAGGTTTTTAGTTTTGAATAAAGAAACACCAAAACTCAAGCAATTTTACTTGTTTCAAACATGTTTACAATAAAAAAATTCAAACTTTATACATGTTTCCTATAATTTTTTAGTTTTGAATAATGCAACACCAAAACTTATGTAGTTTTACTCGTTTTCATCCTATTTATAATCAAAAGATTCAAATTTTATGTGGATTTCCTATAAATTTTGAGATTTAAATAATGCAACACCAAAACTTAAGTGGTTGTACTTGTTTTGAGCATGTTTATAGTTAAAAATTAAAACTTGATTCATGTTTCTTATATTTTTTTAGTTTTGAATAATGAAACACCAAAACATAGGCAGTTTTACTCATTTTGAACATGCTTAGAATTCAAATATTAAAACTTTATGTGTGATTCCAATAATTTTTGAGATTTGAATAATGAACACCAAAAAATAGGTAGTTTTACTCATTTTGAGTATGTTTACAATCAAAAGATTCAAACTTTATGCATGTTTCCTATTATTTTTGAGTTTTTAATAATGCAACACTAAAAGATAGGTTGTTTTACTGATTTTAAGCATGTCTACAATGAAAAGATTCAAACTTTATTTGCATTTCCTATGATGTGTTAGTTTTGAATAATTCCTCACCAAAATTTATGCAATTTTACTCATTTCGAGCATGTTTACAATCAAAAGATTCAAGCTTTATGCATGTTCCATATAATTTTTGAGTTCTTAATAGTGCAACACCAAAACTTATTCAATATTACTCATTTCAAGCATGTTTACAATCAAAAGATTCAAAATTTATATGTGTTTCTTATATTTTTGAGTTTTGAATAATACAACACCAAACTTAAGTAGTTTTACTCATTTCAAGCATGTTTAAAATCAAAAGATTCAAACTTTATGCATATTTCCTATCATTTTTTATTTTTAAATAATACAACACCAAAACTTAGGTGGTTTTTTTTCATTTCAAGCATGTTTAAATTCAAATGATTCAAACATTATGGAAGTTTTCATATAATTTTTAAGTTTAAATTAATGTATCATTAAAACTTATGTGGTTTTACACATTTTGAGCACGTTTACAATCCAAATATTCAAAATTTATGCATGTTTGCTATAGTTTTTAAATTTTGAATATTGCAACACAAAAAATTAGGCAATTTTATTCATTCCAAGCATGTTTACAATCAAAATATTCAAACTTTATATGCATTTCCTATTATTATTGTGTTTTGAATAATTCAACATCAAAACTTAAGCAATTTTACTTGCTTCAAACATGTTTAAAATTAAAAGATTCTTTTTTTTTGCACATTTCCCTTATTTTTTGAGTTTTGAACAATGTAAAACCAAAACATAGGTATTTTTACTCATTTTGATCATGTTTAGAATCAAATGATTCAAAATTTGTGTTTCTCCCATAATTTTAAAGTTTTGATTAATGCAACACCAAAACATAGGCAGGTTTACTCATTTCGAGCATGTTTATAATCAAAAGATTCAAACTTTATGGCATTTGGTATAATTTTAGAGTTTTTAATAACAAAGCACTAAAACTTAGGTGGTTTTATTTGTTTTGAGCATGTTTACAATAAAAAAGATTCAAACTTTATGGTATTTCCTATAAATTTTGTGTTTTGAATAATTTAACACCAAAACTTAGGTGATTTTACTCATTTTGAACATGTTTACAATCAAAAGATTTAAACTTTATGTGCATTTTCTATAATTTTTGAGTTTTCAATAGTGCAACACCAAAACTTAGGTTGTTTTACTCATTTTAAACTTGTTTACTATCAAAAGATTCAAAATTTATGCACATTTATTATAATTTTTGAGTTTTGAATAATATAACACAAAAACTGAAGTAGTTTTACTCATTTCAAACATATTTAAATCAAAAGATTCAAACTTTATGCATGTTTAATATAATTTTTGAGTTTTAAATAATGAAACACCAAAACTTAGATGATTTTACTTGTTTTAAGCCTGTTTAAGATCAAAAGATTCAATCTTTACATGTGCTTCCTATACTTTTTGAGTTTTGAATAATGCAACACAAAACTTAAGCAGATTTACAATCAACAAATTTAAACTTTATGCATGTTTCCTATATTTTTTTATTTTTGAATAGTACAACACCAAAACATAAGTAGTTTTACTCATTTTGAGCATGTTTAGAATACAAATATTCAAGATTTATATGTGCTTTCTTAACTTTTTGAGTTTTAAATAATACAACACCAAATCATAAGTAGTTTTACTCATTTTGAGCATGTTTACAAGCAAAAGATTAAAAATTTATGCACATTTCCTAGAATTTTGAATTTTGAATAACACAACACCAAAACATAAGTAGTTTTACTCATTTCAAGCATGTTTACAAGTAAATGATTCAAAATTTATGCACATTTCCTATAATTTTTTAATTTTGAATAATGTAATACAAAAAATTAAGTGGTTTTACTCATTTTGAGCATGTTTACAATCAATAGATTCAAACTTTAGGTTTTTTTCTTATAATTTTTGAATTTTGAATAATGCAACACCAAAACTTAAGCAGCTTTTCTCATTTTGAGCTTGTTTAGAATCAAAAGATTCAAACTTTATGCATGTTTCCTATAATTTTAGAGTTTTGTATAATGAAACACCAAAACATAAGTATTTTTACTAATTTTGAGCATATTTACAATCAAAAGATTCAAACTTAATGCATATTTCCTATATTTCTTGATTTTTGAATGATGCAGCACCAAAATTTAAGTGGTTTTACTCATTTTGAGCATGTTTAGAATAAAAAGATTCAAACTTTAAGCATGTTTCATATAATTTTTGTCTTTTGAATAATGCAACATGAAAAATTAAGAATTTCTACTCATTTTGAGCATGTTTAGAACCAAAAGATTCAAACTTTATACGCATTTTTATAGTTTTTGAGTTTTGAATAATGCCACACCAAAACATAAGTGGTTTTACTCATTTTGAGCACTTTTAAAGTGAAAAGATTCAAACTTTAAGCATATTTCCTATCATTTTTGAGTTTTGATTAATGCAACACCAAAACATAGGTAGTTTTATACATTTCAATCATGTTTACAATCAAAATATTTAGATTGTATGCATGTTACCTTTAAATTTGGAGTTTTGAATAATGCAACACCAAAACTTAAGAGATTTTACTCATTTTGAGCATGTTTACAATCAAAAGATTCAAAATTTATGCATGTTTCTTATAAATTTTGAGTTTTAAATAGTGCAACACCAAAATTTAAGTGGTTTTACTCATTTTGAGCACGTTTAAAATCAAAAGACTCAAATTTTATGAGCATTTCCTATAATGTTTGAGTTTTGAATAATGCAACACCAAAACATAGCTAGTTTTACTCATTTAGAGCATGTTTAAACTCAAAAGATTAAAAAATTATGTAAGTTTCCTATACTTTTTGAGGTTTCATTAATGCAACACCAAAACTTAGGTAGTTTTACTTGTTTCAAGTATGTTTAAAATTAAAAGATTCAAATTTTATGCACATTTCCTATAATTTTTGTGTTTTAAATAATACAATACCAAAACTTAGTATTTTTTTACTCATTTTGAGCATGTTTAAAATTAGAAGATTTAAACTTTATACATGTTTCCTATAATTTTAGAGTTTTGAATAATGCAACACCAAAGCATAGGCAGTTTCACTCATTTTAAGCATGTTTAAAATCAAAAGATTCAAATTTTTTGCATGTTTACTATAATTTTTGGGTTTTGCATAATGCAACACTAAAACTTAAGTGATTTTACTCATTTTGAGCATGTTTAGAATTTAAAGATTCAAACGTTATGCATGTTTCCTATAATTTTTGCATTTTGAATAATGCAACACCAAAACTTAAACAATCTTACTTATTTTGAGCATGTTTAGAATTAAAGGATTCAATATTTATGCATGTTTCCCATAATTTTTGAGTTTTGAATAATGTAACACCAAAATTTGATCAGTTTTACTCATTTTGATCATGTTTAGAATCAAAATATTAAAAATTTATGTGTGTTTTCTAGAATTTTTGAGTTCTAATAATGTAACACCAAAACTTAAATAATTTTACTCATTTTGAGCATGTCATCAATAGATTCAACTTTATGCACATTTCCTATAATTTTTGAGTTTTCAATAATGCAACAATAAATATTAAGCAGTTGTACTCATTTTGAACATGTTTAGAATACAAAAATCAAAATTTTATGCACATTTCCTATAATTTTTGAGTTTTGAATAATACAACAATAAATATTAAGTATTTTTATTCATTTTGAACATGTTTAAAATACAATGATCAAAACATTATGCATGTTTTCTATAAATTTTGAGTTTTGAATAGTGTAACACCAAAACTTAAATGGTTTTACTCATTTTGAGCATGTTTACAATCAAAATATTCAAACTTTAAGTGTATTTCATATAATTTTTCACTTCTAAATAGTACAACACTAAAACTTACATAGTTTTACTCATTTTGAGCATCTTCGGAATCAAAAGATTTAATCTTTATGTATGTTTCCTATAATTTTATAGTTTTGAATAGTGCAACACCAAAACTTAGGTGATTTAACTCATTTTGAGTTTATTTACAATCAAAAGATTCAAAATTTATGTGTGTTTCCTATCATTTTTGAATTTTGAATAATGCAACAATAACACTTAGGTGGTTTTATTCATTTGAGCATGTTTACAATAAAAAGATTCCAAATTTATATGCATTTCCTATAATTTCTTAGTTTTGAATAGTATAACACCAAAACTATGGTAGTTTTACTCATTTGGAGCATGTTTATAATCAAAAGATTCCAAAATTTTGCATGTTTCCTATAATTTTTACTCAACACCAAAACATAGGCAGTTTTACTCATTTCAAAAATATTTATGATCAAAAGATTCAAATTTGAATTGTTTCTTATAATTTTTGACTTTTGAATAATGCAAACCCAAAACATAGGTAGTTTTCTTCATTTCAAACATGTTTACAATCAAAAGATTCAAACTTTATTCATGTTTCCTATAGTTTTTGAGTTTTGAATAATGCAACACCCAAACTTATGTGATTTTAATCATTTTGAGTATGTTTACAATCAAAATATTCAAACTTTATGCATATTTCTTATAATTTTTGAGTTTTGAATAATACAACACCAAAACTTAGGTGGTTTTACTCATTTTCATCATGTTTACAATATAAAGATTCAAACTTTATGCATGTTTCTTATAATAGCAAAACACTTAAAAATTAAGCAGTTCTACTCATTTAGATCTTGGTTTAAAATCAAAAGATTCACATTTTATAAGTGTTTCCTATAATTTTTGAGTTTTGAATAAAGAAACACCAAAAAATAGGTTATTTTTTTCATTCTGAGCATTTTTAAAATGAAACAATTCAAAATTTATGCATATTTCTTATAATTTTTTAGTTTTGAATAATGAAACACCAAAAATTTAGTAGTTTTACTTGTTTTGATCATGTTTGAAATTAAAAGATTCAAACTTTTTGTGCATTTTCTATAATTTTTTAGTTTTGAATAATGTAACACCAAAACATAGGCAGTTTTACTTGTTTCAAACATGTTTACAATCAAAAGATTCAAAATTTATATATGTTTCCTATAATTATAGAGTTTTGAATGATGAAACACCAAAAATTATGTGGTTTTACTCATTTTGAGCTTGTTTATAATCCAAAGATTCAAACTTTATACACATTTCCTATAATTTTTGAGATTTGAATAATGCAACATCAAAACTTAGGCAGTTTTGTTTTGAACATGTTTACAATTAAAAAATTAAAACTTTAATCTTGTTTCCTATAATTTTTGAGTTTAGAATAATGCAACACCAAAACTCTTGTGGTTTTACTCATTCTAAACATGTTTAGAATATAAAGTTTAAAACTTTATTTGCATTTCCTATAATTTCCTAGTTTTTAATAATGCAACACCAAATTCTAGGTAGTTTTACTCATTTTGAACATACTTATAATTAAAATTATTGAAAATTTATGTGTTTAATATAAATTTTGAGTTTTGAATAATGCAACACAAAAACATAGGTAGTTTTACTCATTTTGAGCATGTTTACAATCAAGAAATTCAAATTTTATGCACATTTCCTATAATGTTTTAGTTTTGAATAATGTAACACTAAAACTTATGTGGTTTTAATCATTTTGAGCACGTTTACAATCAAAATTTTCAAACTTTATGCACTTTCCATATAATTTTTGAGTTTTGAATAATACAACACTAAAACTTAGTCAATTTTACTAAATTTGAGCATGTTTACAATCAAAATATTGAAACTTTATGTGGGTTTCCTATAGTTTTTGAGTTTTGAATAATGCAACACCAAGCCATACGTGCTTTTACTCCTTTTGGACATGTTTATAATCAAAAGATTCAAACTTTATACATGTTTCCTATAATTTGTTAGTTTTGAATAATGCAACACCAAGACTTAAGCTGTTTTACTCATTTTGAGCTTGTTTAAATTCAAAAGATTCAAACTTTATGCATGTTTCCTATAATTTTTGAGTTTTGAATAATGAAACACAAAAAACTTAGGTGGTTTTACTTGTTTTGAGCATATTTACAATCAAAAGATTCAAATTTTATGCACATTTCCTATAATGTTTGAGTTTTGAATAATGTGACACAAAAACTTGGGTAGTTTTACTCATTTTGAGCATATTTACAATCAGAAGATTCAAACTTTATGCATATTTCCTATAATTATTGAGTTTTGAATAATACAACACCAAAACATTAGTAGTTTTACTCATTTCAAACATGTTTAGAATCAAAATATTCAAATTTTATGCACATTTCTTATAATTTTTGAATTTTTAATAATGTAAAACCAAAACTTAAGCAGTTTTACTCATTTTGATCATGTTTAGAATCAAATGAATCAAACCTAATGTGTGTTTCTCATAATTTTAAAGTTTTAAATAATGAAACACCAAAACTTAGGCAATTTTACTCATTTTGAGCATGTTTAAAATCAAAAGATTCCAACTTTGTGGCATTTCCTATAATTTTTGAGTTTTTAATAATGCAACACCAAAACATAGGTGGTGTTACTTATTTTGAGAATATATATAATAAAAAAGATTTAAATTTTATGGTGTTTCCTATAATTCTTGAGTTTTGAATAATGCAGCACCAAAACATATGTTTTTTTACTCATGTCAAACATGTTTACAATCAAAAGATTCAAACTTTATGCACATTTTCTATAATTTTAGAGTTTTAAATGATGTAACATAAAAACTTAGGTAGTTTTGAATAATGCAACACCAAAATATAAGAATATTTACTCATTTCAAGAATTTTTACAATTAAAAGATAAAAACTTTATGTGTTCCATATAATTTTTTGAGTTTTAAAGAATGTAACACCAAAACATAAGTGGTTTTACTCATTTTGAGAATGTTTATAATCAATAGATTCAAACTTTATGAATGTTTCCCTCTAATTTTTTAATTTTGAATAATGCAACACAAATACTTAAGTGGTTTTAGTCTTTTGATCATGTTTGCATTCAAAAAATTCAATCTTTATGTATGTTTTTGATAATTTTTGAGTTTTGAATAGTGCAACACCAAAAATTAAGTAGTTTTACTCATTTTGAGCATGTTTAGAATACAGAGATTCAAACTTTATCTACTTTTCCAATAATTTTTTAGTTTTGAATAATACAACACCAAAACATAAGTAGTTCTAATCATTTTGAGCATGTTTACAAGCAAAAGATTCAAGCTTTATGCACATTTCCTATGTTTTTTTATTGTTGAATAACACAACACCAAAACATAAGTAGTTTTACTCATTTCAAGCACGTTTACAAGCAAAAGATTCAAAATTTATGCACATTTCCTATAATTTTTAATTTTTTTAAAATGCAACACCAAATCTTAATTAGTTTTACTCATTTTGAGCATGTTTATAATAAAAAGATTTCAAATTTATGTCCATTTCCTATATTTTTTGAGTTTTGAATAACGCAACACCAAAATTTAAGTAGCTTTACTCATTTTGATCATGTTTACAATCAAAATATTCCAAATTTATGTGTGTTTCCTATAATTTTTATGTTTGTAATAATGTAACACTAAAACTTAGTTGGTTTTACTCATTTTGAGCATGTTTACAATTAAAAGATTCAAACTTTATGCATATTTCCTATAAATTTTGAGTTTTGAGTAATGTAACTCCAAAACTTGAGTGCTCATTTCGAGCATGTTTAAAATAAAAATATTTAGACTTTATGCTTATTTATTTTAGTTTTTAGTTTTGAATGATGCAAATCCAAAATTTAAGTAGTCTCACTCATTTCAAGCATATTTACAATCAAAAGATTAAAACTTTATGCACATTTCCTATAATTTTTTTTATTTTTGAATAATACAACACTAAAACTTAAGTGGTTTTACTTGTTTTGAGTATGTTTAAAATCAAAATATTCAAACTTTGCATATGTTTTTTTATTTTTGAGTTTTGAATAATGAAATCCCAAAACCTAAGCAATTTTACTCGTTTGGAACATGCTTACAATGAAAAGATTCAAACTATATGCTTTTCCTATAATTTTTATGTTTTGAATAATGCAACACCAAAAATTAAGTAGTTTTACTCATTTTGAACATGTTTAGAATCAAAAAATTAAAATTTTATGTGTGTTTTCTATAATTTTTGTTTTTTAAATATCACAACACCAAAACATAAGAGGTTTTACTCATTTTGAGCATGTTTAGAATCAATAGATTTAAACTTTATGTGCATTTCCTATAATTTTTGAGTTGTAAATAATGCAACACAAAACTTTTCCTATTTTACTCATTTTGATTATGTATACAATCAAAAGATTTAAACTATATGTGTATTTCCTATATTTTTTGAGTTTTGAATAATGCAACACCAAAACATAGGTAGTTTTACTCATTTAAAACATGTTTAAAATGAAAAGAATCAAACTTATTTTATCTTTCCTATAGTTTTTGAGTTTTGAATAATGCAACACCAAAACATATATGGTTTTACTCATTTCCAACATGTTTATAATCAAAAGATTCAAACTTTATGCATGTTTCCTATCATTTTTTTGTTTTGAATAATGAAACACCAAAACTTAAGTGGTTTGACTCATTTTGAGCATGTTTACAATCAAAAAATTCAAACTTGGTGCATGTTTCCTATATTTTTTGAGTTTTGAATAGTGCAACACCAAAACTTAAGTAGTTTTACTCATTTAGAGATGCTTAGTATATAAAAATTCAAACTTTATCTATGTTTCCTATAATGTTTTTAGTTTTAAATAATACAACACTAAAATATAAGTAGTTTTACTCATTTTGAGCATGTTTACAAGCAAAGATTCAAAATTTATGCACATTTCCTATAATTTTTGAGTTTTGAATAACACAACACCAAAAACATAAGTAGTTTTACTCATTTCAAGCATGTTTACAAGCAAAAGATTCAAACTTTATCCACATTTCCTATCATTTTTGAGTTTTATATAATGCAACACTAAAACTTAATTGATTTTACTCATTTTGAGAATGTGTACAATAAAAAGATTCCAATTTTATGTCCATATCCTATATTTTTTTAGTTTTGAATAATGCAACGTCAAATTTTAAGCAGTTTTCCTCATTTTGATCATATTTACAATCAAAATATTCCAAATTTATGCATGTTTCCTATAATTTTTATGTTTGTAATAATGCAACACCAGAACCTAGGTGGTATTACTCATTTTGATTATCTTTACAATCAAAAGATTCTAACTTTACGTGTGTTTTTTATAATTTTTTAATTTTTAATAATGCAACACCAAAACTTAGTTGGTTTTACTTATTCTAAACATGTTTACAATGAAAAGACTCAAACTTTGTACATGTTTCGTATAAATTTTGAGTTTTGAATATTACAACTCCTAAACTTAAGTGGTTTTACAATCAAAAGATTTAAACTTTGTGCTTATTTCCTATAATTTTTGATTTTTGAATAATGCAATACCAAAATTTAAGCAGGTTCACTCGTTTTAAACATGTTTACAATCAAAAGTTAAAAATTTATGTGAATTTCCTATAATTTATTAGTTTTGAATATTGTAAAACCAAAAATTAAGTGGTTTTAATCATTCAGAGCATGCTTACAATCAAATGATTCAAACTATATGTGCATTTCTTATCATTTTTGTGTTTTGAGTAATTTAACACCAAAAATTAAGTGGTTTTACTCATTTTGAGCATGTTTAAAATCAAAATATTAAAACTTTATGCACATTTCCTATTATTTTTGTGTTTTAAATAATACAACAAAAAAAATTTAATTGGTTTTACTCATTTCAAACAACTCATTTCAAGCATGTTTACAATCAAAATATTTAAACTTTGTGCTTATTTCCTATATTTTTTTATTTTTTAATAATGCAATACCAAAATTTAAGCAGGTTCACTCGTTTTAAACATGTTTACAATCAAAAGTTAAAAATTTATGTGAATTTCCTATAATTTATTAGTTTTGAATATTTCAAAACCAAAAATTAAGTGGTTTTAATCATTTAGAGCGTGCTTACAGTCAAATGATTCAAACTATATGTGCATTTCTTATCATTTTTGTGTTTTGAGTAATTTAACACCAAAAATTAAGTGGTTTTACTCATTTTGAGCATGTTTAAAATCAAAATATTAAAACTTTATGCACATTTCCTATAATTTTTGTGTTTTAAATAATACAACAAAAAAAATTTAATTGGTTTTACTCATTTCAAACATGTTTAAAATCAAAAGATTCAAACTTTATCTTCATTTCCTATAATTTTTGAGTTTTGAATAATGCAACACCAAAACTTAAGTGGTTTTACTTGTTTCGAGCATGTTTAGAATAAAAAATTCAAATTTTATGCATGTTTCCTATAGTTTTTGAGTTTTGAATAATGTAACATAAAAACCTAGGCAATTTTACTACTTTTGAACATGTTTACAATCAAAAGATTTAAATTTTATGCATGTTTCCTATAATTTTTGAGTTTTAAATAATGGAACAACAAAACTTAGGCAATTTTACTTGTTTTGAGTATGTTGACAATAAAAAGATTCAAACTTTATGGATGTTTCCAATATTTTTTTACTTTTTAATAATACAACACAAAAATTTAGGTGGTTTTACTCATTTGAGCATGTTTAAAATTAAAAGATTCAAACTTTATGCACATTTCCTATAAGTTTTTAGTTTTTAATAATGCAACACCAAATATTAAATGGTTTTACTCATTTCAAAAATATTTATAATACAAAGGTTAAATCTTCATGCATGTTCCCTATAATTTTTGAGTTTTGAATAATGCAACACTAAAACTTAAGTTATTTTACTCATTTTGACCATGTTTAGAATACAAAGATTCAAATGTTATGCATGTTTCTTATAATATTTGAGTTTTAAAAAGTTCAAATTTAAAAATTAAGTTGTTTTACTCATTTTGAGCATGTGTACAATTAAAAAATTAAAATTTTATGCACATTTCATATAATTTTTAGCTTTTGAATAATGCAACACCAAAACTTAGGTGATTTTACTCATTTCAAGCATTGTTTATAATCAAAAGACTCAAACTTTTTGCGTGTTTCCTATATTTTTTAATTTTTGAATAATGCAACACAAAAATTGAGGTTGTTTAGTCATTTTGAGCATGTTTACAATAAAAAAATTCCAACCTTATGCACATTTTCTATAATTTTTTATTTTTAAATAATGCAACACCAAAACATAGGTTTTTTCTCTTTTTGAGCATGTTTATAATCAAAATATTTCAACTTTACATGTTTTTCCTATAACTTTTAAGTTTTGAATAATGCAACACCAAAACTTATGCAATTTTACTCATTTTGAACATGTTTACAATTAAAAGATTCCAACTTTATGCACATTTCCTATAATGTTTTAGTTTTGAATAATGTAAAACCAAAACATAGATGGTTATACTTGTTTTGAACATCTTTACAATCAAAAGATTCAAAATATATGTGCATTTCCTCTAATTTTTGAATTTTGAATAACGTAACACTTAAAATTAGGTGGTTTTACTCTTTTCAAGCATGTTTACAATTAAAAGATTCAAATGTTATGCATGTTTCTTATAATTTTTGGGTTTTGAATAATGCAATACCAAAACTTAAGTAGTTTTACTCATTTTGAACATGTTTACAATCAAAAGATTGAAACTTCATTCATGTTTCTTATCATTTTTGAGTTTTGAATAATGCAACACTAAAACATAAGTGGTTTTACTTATTTTGAGCATGTTTAAATTCAAAAGATTCAAACTTTATGCATGTTTCCTATAATTTTTGAGTTTTGAATAATGCAACACCAAAAATTAGGTGGTTTTACTTGTTTTGAGAATGTTGACAATCAAAATATTTAAAATTTGTGTGTTTTTTATAATTTTTATGTTCTGAAGAATGCAACACAAAAACATAGGCATTTTTACTCATTTTGAGCATGTTTACAATCTAAACATTCCCACTTTATGTGCATTTATTATATTTTTTGAGATTTGAATAATGCAACACAAAAACATAGGCATTTTTACTCATTTCAAGTAATCTTATAGTCAAAATATTTCATCTTTATATACATTTCCTATAATTTTTAAGTTTTGAAAAATGAAACACCAAAACCTAGACAATTTTACTCATTTTTAAGCATGTTTAAAATCAAAAGATTCAAATTTTATGTAGATTTATTTAATTTTTGAGTCTTGAATAATGCAACACCAAAATTTAAATAGTTTTACTCATTTTGAGCATGTTTACAATCAAAATATTTAAATTTTATGTGTTTCACTTATAATTTTTGAGTTTTGAATAATGCAACACCAAAACTTAGGTGATTTTACTCATTTTAAGTATGTTTACAATCAAAAGATTAAAACTTTATGTGGGTTTCCTATAATTTTTTAGTTTTGAATAATGAAACACCAAAACATAAGCAAGCATGTTTACAATCAAAAGATTCAAAATTATGCATGTTTCCTATAATTTAATACTTTTGAATAATGCAACACCAAAATTTAAGTGGTTTTACTTGTTTTGAGCATGTTTAGAATAAAAAGATTCAAACTTTATGCATGTTTCCTATATATTTTGACTTTTGAATAATACAACACAAAAACATAAACAATTTTACTCATTTTGAGCATGTTTAGAATCAAAAGATTCAAACTTTATGTACATTTTCTATAAATTTTGAGTTTTAAATAATGCAACACCAAATTTTAAGAGGTTTTACTCTTTTTGAGCATGTTTAAAATTAAAAGTTTCAAACTTTAAGCACATTTCTTATTATTTTTGAGTTTTGAATAATGAAACACCAAAACTAAAGTAATTTTACTCATTTACATCATGTTTAAAATTAGAAGATTCAGACTTTATGCATGTTTCCCATAACTCTTTAGTTTTAAATAATACAATGCCAAAACTTAAGTGGTTTTACTCCTTTCGAGTATCCTTAAAAGTAAAAGAATCAATTATTCGCGTTTCCTATAATATTTGAATTTTGAATAATTCAACACCAAAAATTAAGTTGTTTTACTTGTTTCAAACATGTTTAAAATCAAAAGATTTAAACTTTTTGTGCATTTCCTATAATTTTTTAGTTTTGAATAATTCAACACCAAAACTTAGGTGGTTTCACTCATTTTAAGCATATTTAGAATCTATTGATCAAAACTTTATATGTGTTTCCTATAATTTTTTAGTTTTGCATAATGCAACCCAAAACCTAAGAAATTTTATTCATTTTGAGCAAATTTAAAATCAAAAGATTCAAACTTTAAGTACATTTCCTATCATTTTTGAATTTTGAATAATACAACACCAAAACATTGTTGGTTTTACACATTTTGAGCATGTTTACAAACAAAATATCCAAATTTTATGGATGTTTCCTTTAATTTTTGAGTTTTGAATAATGCAACACCAAAGCTTGAGATGTTTTATTCATTTCAAGCATGTTTACAATCAAAAGATTCAAACGTTATGCATATTTCTTATAATTTTTGAGTTTTGAATAGTGCAACCCAAAGTTAAGTCGTTTTACTCATTTTGAGCATGTTTAAGATCAAAAGATTCAAATTTTATGAGCATTTCTTATAATTTTTGAGTTTTGAATATTGAAACACCAAAACTTAGGTAGTTTTACTCATTTCAATCATGTTTAAAATCAAAAAAATCAAACTTTATGTATGTTTCTTATATTTTTTGGGTTTTGAATAATGTAACACCAAGACTTAGGTAGTTTTACTTGTTTTGAGCATGTTTGAAAATAAAAGATTTAAACTTTATGCGTATTTCCTATAGTTTTTTAGTTTTAAATAATGCAATACCAAAACTTAAGGAAATTTTACTCATTTCAAGCATGTTTAAAATGAGAAGATTCAAATTTTATGCATGTTTCCTATAATTTTTGAGTTTTGAATAATGAAACACCAAAACATAGGTAATTTTACTCTTTTTGAGCATGTTTAAAATTAAAAGATTCAAAATTTATGCATGTTTCCTATAATTTTTGAGTTTCAAATAATGTAACACTAAAATTTAAGTGGTTTTACTCATTTTAAGCAGGTTTAGAATTAAAATATTCAAATTTTATGCTTGTTTCCTATTATTTTGTG
Organism: Torreya grandis; assembly: GCA_037957365.1. Lineage (NCBI taxonomy): Eukaryota > Viridiplantae > Streptophyta > Pinopsida > Cupressales > Taxaceae > Torreya > Torreya grandis. Next base: position 584,750 of record JARHVA010003303.1, read on the forward strand.
TTTTGAAAAATGCAACACCAAAACTTAAGTTATTTTACTTATTTTGAGCATGTTTAGAATCAAAAAATTCAAAATTTATGGACATTTTCTACAATTTTTGAGTTTTGACTAATGTAACACTAAAACATAAGTGGTTTTACTCATTTCAAGCATCTTTAGAATACAAAGATTTAAAATTTGAGCATGCTTTCTATAAATTTTGAGTTTCAAATAATGCAACACCAAAACTTAAATGGTTTTACTCATTTTGAGCATGTTCACAATCAAAAGATTCAAACTTTATGTGCATTTCATTTAATTTTTGAGTTATAAATAGTGAAAAATAATAACTTATGCATTTTTACTTATTTAAAGCATATTTAGAATCAAAAGATTGAAACTTTATGCATGTTTCCTATAGTTTTTGTGTTTTGAATAGTGCAACAACAAAACATAAGAAATTTTTCTCGTTTTGACTATGTTTATAATTAAACAATTCAAACTTTATGTGTTTCCTATAATTTTTTAATTTTAAATAATGCAACACCAAAACTTAGGTGATTTTACTCATCTTGAGCATATTAACAATAAAAAAATTCCATCTTTATATGTATTTCCTATAATTTTTAAGTTTCAAATAATGCAACACCAAAACTTTGGCAGTTTTATTCATTTTGAGCATGTTTATAATCAAAAGATTCAAACTTTTTGAACATTTCTTATAATTTTAAAAAATGTTTACGATCAAAATATTCAAAATTTATACATGTTTCTAATAATTTTTGAGTTTTAAATAATGCAACACAAAAACTTAGGCAGTTTTACTCATTTTGAGCATGTTTACAATCAAAAATTTCAAACTTTAATCATGTTTCCTGTAATTTTAGAGTTTTGAATAATGCAACACCAGAACTTATGTGGTTTTACTCATTTTGAGGATGTTTACACTCAATAGATTCAAAATTTATGGTTATTTCTTATAATTTTTGAGTTTTGAATAATGCAACACCAAAACATATGAGGTTTTACTTGTATTGAGCATGTTTACAATCAAAATATTCAAAATTTATGCATGTTTCATTTAATTTTTGAGTTTTGAATAATGCAACACCAAAACATAAGAGGTTTTACTCATTTTGAACATGTTTACAATATAAAGATTAAAACTTTATGCATGTTTCTTATAATTTTTGAGTTTTGAATAGTGCAACATTGAAAGTTAAGCAATTTTACTCATTTAGAGCATGATTAAAATCAAAAGATTAAAATTCAATGCATTTCTTATAATTTTTGAGTTTTGAATAATGCAACACCAAACTTAGATAGTTTTTCTCCTTTTGAGCATGTTTAAAATCAAAATATTCAAACTTTATGTAGTTTTCTTAATATTTTTTATTTTTGAATAATGCAATACCTAAACTTAAGTAGTTTTACTTGTTTTGAACATGTTTGAAATCAAAAGATTCAAACCATATGTGTATTTCCTATATTTTTTTGGTTTTGAATAATGCAACACCAACACATAGGTGGATTTAATCATTTCAAACATCTTTACAATCAAAAGATTAAACCCTTATACATGTTTCACATAATTTTTGAGTTTTGAATAATGAAACACCAAAACTTATGCAGTTTTACTCATTTTAAACCTTTTTATAATCAAAAGATTGAAACTTTATACACATTTCCTCTAATTTTTGAGATTTAAATAATGCAACCCAAAAACATAGCTAGTTTTACTTATTTCGAGCATGTTTATAATTAAAATATTAAAACTTTATTCGTGACTCCTATAATTTTTGGGTTTTGAATAATGCAACACCAAAATGTAGGCAGTTTTACACGTTTTGAGAATGTTTAGAATACAAAGTTTCAAACATTATGCGTGCTTCCTATAATTTTTGAATTTTTAATAATGCAACACTAAAACATAAGCAGTTTTAATCATTTTGAGCATGTTTACAATCAAAAGATTCAAACTTTATGGGCTTTTCCTATAAATTTTGAGTTTTGAATAAAGTAACACCAAAAATTAGGTAGGTTTACTCATTTTGATCATTTATACAATCAAAAGATTCAAAATTTATGTGCATTTCCTGCAATATTTTAGTTTTGAATAATGCAATACCAAAATTTATGTGGTTTTACTCTTTTCAAGCATGTTTAAAATAAAAAATTTAAACTTTATGCACTTTCCATATAATTTTTGAGTTTTGAATATTGCAACACCAAAACTTAGGTGATTTTACTCATTTTGAGTATGTTTACAATCAAAAGATTCAAACTTTATGTGTGTTCTCTATAATTTTTTAGTTTTGAATAATGAAACACCAAAACATAGGCAATTTTACTCATTTTGAGCATGCCTAAAATCAAAAGATTTAAACTTTATGCATGTTTCCTATCATTTTTTAGTTTTGAATAATGAAACACCAAAACTTAAGTGGTTTTACTCATTTTGAGCATGTTTAAATTCAAAAGATTTAATCTTTATGGATGTTTCCTGTAATTTTTATGTTTTGAATAGTAAACATAAAAACTTAGGTGGTTTTACTCATTTTGATCATGTTTACAATCAAAAGATTCAAACTTTATGCACGTTTCCTATAGTTTTTGAGTTTTAAATAATGCAACATAAAAACATAGCTAGTTTTACTCATTTCAAACATGTTTACAATCAAAAGATTCTAACTATATGCATGTTTCCTATAATTATTGAGTTTTGAATAATGCAAAACCAAAACATAAGTAATTTACTCAATTCAAGCATGTTTATAATCAAAACATTCAAATTTTATGCATGTTTTTTATAATTTTTGAGTTTTGAATAATGGAAAACTAAAACTTACATGGTCTTACTCATTTTGATCATGTTTAGAGTCAAATGATTCAAAATTTATGTGTTTTTCACTTTATTTTAAAGTTTTGAATAATGCACCACCAAAACCAAGGTATTTTTACTCATTTCAAGTATGTTTACAATCAAAAGATTCAAACTTTATGGCATTTCCTATAATTTTTTAATTTTTAATAATGCAACACCAAAACTTATGTGGTTTTTCTTATTTCAAGCATGTTTACAATAAAAAGATTCAAACTTTATTGCCTTTCCTATAATTATTGTGTTTTGAATAATACAACACCAAAACTTAAGCAATTTTACTCATTTCGATCATGTTTACAATCAAAAGATTTAAAATTTATGCACATTTCTTATAATTTTTGAGTTTTAAATAATGCAACACCAAAATGTAGGTTGTTTTACTCATTTAAAACATGTTTACAATTAAAATATTGAAACTTTATGCATATTTCATATAATTTTAGAGTTTTGAATAATGTAACACAAAAACTTAGGCAGATTTACTCATTTTAAGCATGTTTAAAATCGAAAGATTCAAACTTTACATGTTTTTCATATAATTTTTGTGTTTTGAATAATGCAACACCAAAACATAGGTAGTTTTACTCATTTCAAGCATGTTTATAATCAATAAATTCAAAATGTATGCACATTTCCTATAATTTTTGAGTTTTGAATAATGCAACATCAAAACATAAGTAGTTTTACTCATTTCGAGCATGTTTACAAGAAAAAGATTCAAATTTTATGCACATTTCTTATAATTTTTGAGTTTTAACTAATACAACACCAAAACATAAGTAGTTTTACTCATTTCAAGCATGTTTACAAGCAAAAAATTCAAATTTTATGCACATTTCCTATAATTTTTGAGTTTTGAATAATGCAACACCAAAATTTAATCAATTTTACTCTTTTTGAACAAGTTTACGTTACAAAGATTCCAGCTTTATGTGCATTTCTTATATTTTTTGAGTTTTGAATAATATAACACAAAAATTTAAGTATTTTTACTCATTTTGATCATGTTTACAATGAAAATATTCTAGCCCTATGCACATTTCCTATAATTCTTAAGATTGTAATAATGCAACACCAAAACTTAGGTGGTTTTAATCAATTTGAGCATGTTTACAATCAAAAAAATCAAACTTTATGCATGTTTCATATAAATTTTGAGTTTTCAATAATGCAACTCCAAACCATAAGTTGATTGTACTCATTTACAGCTTTTTTACAATCAAAAGATTTAAACTTTATGCTTATTTCCTATAATTTTAGATTTTTGAATAATGCAACTCCAAAATTCAAGTAGTTTCACTTGTTTTGATCATGTTTACAAGTAAAAGATTAAAACTTTATGCATATTTCTTATAATTTTATATATTTGAATAATGCAACACCAAAACTTAAGTGGTTTTACTTATTTAGATTATGTTTACAATCAAAAAATTCAAACTTTATGTGTGTTTCCTAAATTTTTGGGTTTAGAAATATGTAACACTAAAACTTAAGCAATTTTACTCATTTGGAACATGCTTACAATCAAAATATTTTGAATAATGTAACACCAAAATCTAAGCAATTTTACTCATTTTGAGCATGTTTAGAATCAAAAGATTAAAACTTTATGTGTGTGTCATATAATTTTTGTGTTTTAAATAATACAACACCAAAGCTTAAGCAGTTTACTCATTTTAAGCATGTTTAGTATTAAAATATTCAAACTTTATGCACATTTCATATAATTTTTGAGTTTTGAATAATTCAACACCAAAACTTAAGAGGTTTTACTCATTTTGAGCATATTTAGAGTTAAAAAATTCAAACTTTATGCAAGTTTCCTATGATTTTTGAGTTTTGAATAATGCAACACCATAACTTATGTGGTTTTACTCATTTTGAGCATGTTTATAATTAAAAGCTTCAAATTTTATAAATGTTCCCTATAATTTTTTAGTTTTTAATAATGTAAAACCAAAACTTTGGCAATTTTACTTGTTTCGAGCATGTTTACAATCAAAATATTCAAACTTAAAGCATGTTTCCTATAATTTTAGTCATTTGAGCATGTTTAAAACTTAGGTGATTTTCTATAGTTTTTGGGTTTTTAAAAATGCAACATAAAGTATTGAGTAGTTTCACTCATTTTGAGCATGTTTAGTATACAAAGATTCAATCTTTATGTGTGTTGCCTATAATTTTTATGTTTTGAATAATGAAACACTAAAACTTAAGTTATTTTACTCATTTTAAGCATATATAGAATACAAAGATTCAAACTTTATGTGTGTTTCCTATAATTTTTTTGTTTTAAATAGTGCAACATCAAAAATTAGCAATTTTACTCATTTTGAGCATGTGTACAATTAAAAGATTAAAAATTTATGTGCATTTCATATAATTTTTAACTTTTTAATAATGCAACACTAGATCTTTGCTCATTTTGGGCATTATTTAGAATTAAAAGATTCAAACTTTATGCATGTTTCCTATAAATTTTTTATTTTTTAATAATGTAATACAAAAATTGAGGTGGTTTTTCTCACTTTGAGCATGTTTACAATCAAAAAATTTCAACTTTATGCACATTTCTTATAATGTTTGAGTTTTGAAAAATGACACACTAAAACTTTGGTGGTTTTACTCGTTTAAAGAATGTTTACAATCAAAAGATTTCAACTTTATGTGCATTTCCTATATCTTTTTAGTTTTGAATATTGCAACACCTAAACTTAGGTTATTTTACTCTTACTAAGCATGTTTACAATCAAAAGATTCCATCTTTACATGTGTTTCCTATACTTTTTGAGTTTTCAATAATGCAACACCAAAACTTAGGTGTTTTACTTGTTTCAAGCATGTTTACAATTAAAATATTCTATATTTATGTGTGTTTCCTATAAGTTTTTAGTTTTGAATAATGCAAAACCAAAATTTAGGTGGTTTTACTCATTTTGACCATCTTTATAATTAAAAGATTTAAAGTATACGCATGTTTCCTATAATTTTTGAGTTTTGAATAATGAAACATTAAAACTTAGGCAATTTTACTCTTTTTGAGCATGTTTACAATCAAAAGATTCAAACTTCATGCAGATTTCCTGTAATTTTTGGATTTTGAATAATGCAACACCAAAACTTAAATAGTTTTACTCATTTTGAGCATGTTTACAATCGAAAGATTTAATATTTATGTGTATTTCATGTAATTTTTTTACTTTGAAATAATGCAACACCAAAACTTAGGTGGTTTTACTCATTTTGAGCATTGTTTACAATCAAAAGATTCAAACTTTATCTGTGTTTCCTATAATTTTTTAGTTTTGAATAATGCAACACTAAAATTTAAGTAGTTTTTCTCTTTTAAATTATTTTTAGAATAAAAAGATTCAAAATTTATTTATGTTTCATATAATTTTTGAGATTTGAATAATGAAATGATAGAACATATGTAGTTTTACTCATTTTGAGCATGTTTACAGTCAAAAGATTCAAACTTAATGCATGTTTCCTATAATTTTTGACTTTTGAATAGTGTAACACCAAAATTTAAGTGGTTTTGCTCATTTCAAACATGTTTAGAATTAAAAAATTCAAACTTTATGTGTATTTCTTATAATTTTTTACTTTAAAATAATGTAACACACAAACTTCAACAATTTTACTCGTTTCGAGCATGTTTAGAATCAAAAGATTCAAACTTTATGCATGTTTTCTTTAATTTTTGAGTTTTAAATAATGAAACAATAAAACTAAAGTGGTTTTACTTATTTTGAGTAGGTTAACAATAAAAAAGATTCAAATTTTATGTGTTTTTTATAATCCAACATGAAAAATTAAGCGATTTTACCCATTTTTAGCAAGTTTATAATCAAAAGATTCAAACTTTATGCACGTTTCCTATATTTTTTTAGTTTTGAATAATGCAATACCAAAACTTAAGTGCTTTTAATCCTTTTGTTTAAAATTAAAAGATTCATATTTTATGTGTTTTTCATATAATTTTTGAATTTTCATTAATGCTAACCCAAAACTTAAGTAGTTTTATTCATTTTGAGCATGTTTAGAATCTAAAAATTCAAACTTTATGCACATTTCTTATAATTTTTTAGTTTTGAATAATGAAACACCAAAACTTAGGTGGTTTCACTAATTTTGAGCATGTTTAGAATCAAAAGATCTAAACTTTATGCATGTTTCCCATAATTTTTGAGTTTTGAAAAATGCAACACCAAAACCTAAGTGGTTTTACTCATTTTGAGCATGTTTAAAATCAAAAGATTCAAAATTTAGGTAGTTTTACTCATTTTGAGCATGTTTAAAATCAAAATATTTAAAATTTCTATATGTTTCCTATAATTTTTGAGTTTTGAATAATGCAACACCAAAACTTAGGTAGTTTTACTTGTTTCGAGCATGTTTGAAATTAAAATATTCAAACTTTATACACATTTCTTATAATTTTTGAGTTTTAGATAATGTAATACTAAAACTCAGGTAGTTTTACTCATTTTGAGCATGTTTAAAATCAAAATATTCAAACTTTGTGTGTGTTTCCTATAATTTTTGAGTTTTGAGTAATGCACACCAAAACATATGTAGTTTTACTTGTTTTGAGCATGTTTAAAATCAAAAAATTCAAACTTTATTCATGTTTCCTATAATTTTTATGTTTTGAACAATTCAACACTAAAACATACGCAATTTTACTCATTTTGAGTATGTTTAAAATCAATAGATTCAAACTTTATGCCTATTTCCTATAATATTTGTGTTTTGAATAATGCAACACCAAAACATAAGCATTTTTACTCATTTTGAGCATGTTTAGAATCAAAATATTCAAAGTTTATTTGAGGTTATAGTTATTTATTTGATGGAAGTTGAGCTCTGCTAGGGTTTTGGTAGAGCTCCATTTCTCTACATAGCATGCCTTGACTAGGTGTCATATTATCAATCCTTTAGGATCCAAGTATGATAGTTTACATTAAATCTTGAGGTGGCCTAGCCTTTTTACCATTTGGATGGTGGCCTTTATTTATGGCCTCACACTCTCCTTTTGAATTTCTTGATGTAGGAATGGCTAGAGGATTGAGCCATGGTGAATAAGTGAGGAAATCCATCTCAAAAGTTTATGATGAGGTAATGAAACCTTCCCTCCTATTTCCTCACTTGATATTATTATAGCTACTCCTAAATTTGATTAGTCATGAAACTTTCTTATTTAATGTTCTCTGATTGCTTATTTTGTGTGTAGATTCCCCCTTGAGAGCTTCCTCAAATAGTAGCTTTACAACCATTAGGCTAGTGTTAAACTAAAGGGTATTCAAAATCTTGCCCAGGGCTTTTTCCATTTTTACTTTAGTGATCCTAAACAATGCAATAGAAATATGAGCCATGGCCCATGGTTCATTAGATAATCTTTGAGTGCCTTCTCATAATGGGTAGTTGATTTTCAATTCTTTGAGTAAGACAAGCTCAAAGTGTTGGTATGGGTGAATTCTTTTAGTCTCCCCCTTCCCTTTTGGGGTTTTCTTAGCTAGATAACCCTTATGCTTGGCAAGGTTATCTGTCATGAATAACACAAGTTTTTCTCAGCATAGCCATAAAAGAGAATCTATGTGGAGGTTGACCTAGCAAAGGACCTCAAGGACTCCATTGAGAGATTTAAATAGGGCTTAATAGATTCACCTAGAATGTCCATTACATTAACTTACTTAATACATGCTTTCATTTTTATTTCCCTGACCATATGATTCAAGAGTGTCCTCTTATGGTCCCACCTCTAGAGTCCTCTAATAAAGCACCTTCAGCTCAACCAACCCTATAACCCAAGTCTTTGGTCACTTTAATTAATGGATGGATGATGGTCACTACCAAAAAGGCTCAAAGTAATAGAAAGAATATTAGTAAGGCACAAATGGCCACTTACAAACCAATGAGTAATTTAAACCACTCAACCATACATTCATCCACCATCACTACCCTCTAGCCCATCAACCCCTCTTCTTCAAATCAACCCCCAATAACTGATATCAAAAATCAACTTTCTCCTATCATCAGAACCCCTTAGGCTATGAATTCACTTCTTTCTTCGTATAAGGGGGACTCGCCAAGTAACCACTTTTCATTTGCCTCCCATACCTCCATTAGCAATCTTAAAAATTTTGTCTATCAATGAGAATGGGACCATTGTGGTCAAAAGGAAAGGTATGCTTGTGAGATCTTGTAGTCCCTCATCTACTAGCCATGAGGACTATACTTAGGACAAGTGATATACTTGCTCTATAAGGGATGTAGTCTGTAATTCATAGTCTTTTGTGAATTGCTTTGTACCCTTCATTGATGAAGGTGATGACATGTATCTTAATGAGTGTTAAATGTTTGTTTACACCTAGAATGTATGTGGACTTAATAAACCTACTAGGAGATATCTAGTATGAGATAGTTGTTAGCATTTTGAGAAGATGGATGTGTTTTGCCTATAAGAGCTAAAAGTTTTTGGCTTTTTGTTATTTTCTTTTCTTCATACCATCTAGCCCAAAAATACACCTTTTGTCACCTCTCATGAGGTAGGTAGAGGTAGTGTGGCCACCCTTATCTCTATAAAATTGGGATCACATGTCATTTATTAAGGAATTGACCCCTCACAAAGGGTGCTTTGGGTCATTTTTAACCTTGATAGTCACATTATGGGGTTGGCCAACATTATGACTCTATTGATGCTATTGATAGGTTGAGGCTCTATCAGTGGCTTGGTAACTCCCTTCTTGATGTTTATTGAATTCTCTATGGTGATTTCAACATGGTAGAATCCCTAGAGGATAAGGTCAGTTGCTCTCCCATGCATTGGTGTGTAGGTGAGAAAGAATCCTAGTTTTACTTACATGAGGAATAAGCTTGGTCTATATGATCCTAACCATGGTTAGAAGCTAGCAAACCATAATTCGTTTACTTGGTCCAATTTCTAGCAAGGAGATGACTGAGTTTTAATTAGATTAGATCAAGTTCTCATGGTAGACAATAATATTTTCCATATCCCAAGAAGAGTAAGCCCATCGAGGGTAGTTTGTGAGACTACACTTTTATTAGACCACTAACCTATTTTCTTTCTAAGTGGTTACAAATTCTATGCCTACCAGACTGCATTCTTCTCAATTTTATCTTAACATGGCACATCTCTCTTACCAAAGAATGAGAGAGTATATTCTTAGAATCTAGAATTTAGTAGCTTAGTCTCTTGGTGAAATAGGATGGATTGAGTTGTGGGAGGATGTTATTACTTGAACCACCACTTTCCTTAGATCATTTGGGAAGTAAGCTACCCTTTTCCATAAATGAGAACATGAAGCTTCATACCAGGAGTATGTGATAGACTCTAGGGAGATAGATAATAACCCTTTTAGTATTGATCTCCAAGTTAAAACTTATATGGAAACATAAGCTCAATCTTGAGGAGAATTACCAGGTAAGAGGGATGAAAATTAGAGCTTGACTCCATTGATTGAAGGTTGGTGACAAAGTTTCCAAAGAATTTTTTGCATTTTTACATGCTAAAAAATCCTCTACTAAGATCAAAAACATAAAATTAGGGTCAAAAGCTCTTACCAAACTCCCAAATGTCTTAGTATATTTTGTTAATCATTATAAGAATGTGTTATAGTGTAGCCCAATTCTCTTGCTAGGGAAAAGCCTTGCTCAAGTGTCTGATGGCCATGCCATGCAAACTCACTAAGGCTTAATGTGTGGCTTATGACTACCTTCTTGACATCAATGATCATAAGGAAGCTACCTTCTCCATGGCTTTTGATAAAGCCCCAGGAGTAGATGGTTTCCCATCTAAGTTCTACCAAACCTTTTGTGATATTGTTGGCCGAGATCTGCATAAAGTTTATCTTGAAGCCATGAAATATTAAATTTATCTTGGGCCCACCATCAATAAAGGAAATATTAAATTTATCCCCAAAGAAGGAGATCATGATATTATCACCCCATTGAATGTTTCTTACAAGATCACTGCCAAAGTGCTTGATTTCAAGCTAAGACATCTTCTTCCCGTGATCATTAAAAGTGAGCAGACAGGGTTCATCAAGAATTGTTTCATCCTAGATAATATCACTATAATTTGGGAAGGCATGAAATGGGGTAGGGCCTCTAACCAAAAATATCTATTCATCAAGATTGATTTTGAGAATGCATATGAAAAAATTGAGTGGCCTTTTCTTCTTTCTATGCTTGAGGCTATTGGCTTTGGCCCCCAATTTGTTTGATCTATTTAAATACTATTCAAAGATGTTAAGGTTTATCTCACCATTAATGGGACTTATTCTTAGTGGTTTGAGCTTTAACACTCTAGCATAAAGGGATGCCCATTTACTCTAGATCTTTATGTTATTATGGCAGAAGGTTTCAACTATCATTTAGTAGACTTTACCTCCATGCATTTAATCAAAGGGATCACCTTGCCCAATACCTCACACTAGATGGTTATTCGGGACTTTGTGGATGACTCTTTTTTGATGATTTTGGAGGAAGAAGCCTCAGTGTAGAATGCTTTGATTTGCCTAGACACCTTATACCTAGCTTCAAGTTCATTCATTCAATGGAGGAATACCATATGTTATACACCATCCATATCCCCTAGACCGAGCTGACTTGTCGAATACTATTGGAGTTGGATTGCCCATGGTGAACAACTTAAGTTTTTAGGCATTCGATTTGCATTTCAGTCTTCCCTAGCTAATCTTTGGAATTATGTCATTCAAAGGGTGGAAAATAAGATTACTTATTGGGTTACTAACCACCATCCATGGTGGGCAAGTTATAAATATGTCCCAAGGTCTTAATAGCCACCCATGTTTATTATTTTGCATGTTGGGCTCTATCTAAAGTATCTAATAACAGATTGGAAAAGCTTTTTTGATATTTTTTATGGGCCAATCTTGATAGGAAGAATGGTTTTTATCAGGTGGCCTAGGATTTGTGTTGCAAACCTAGAGAAGTTATGGGGCTTGGTCTCATTGATGTTAGGATTCAAGGGTTTGCTCTCACTACTAAATGTTTTATTTGTTGCATTGAAGGAAACTAGGCCTATAAAATCTTGGTCTGGTATTGTATTACCTAAGGGGTTCATCTTGGGAGATAAGCCTAAAAAGGGCTAAACTTCTATATCATTCTTCTTACTCTAGTCAATGTGAAAATTTAGAGTAATTTTGTTGTTAAAAACATTTAGAAAGCTTAGGAGCTACTCAAACCCTCACTGGTTTGGAAAGGGGTGGAATTTAGGCTAGGGATTTCTATCAATTCATAATCCCTTTGGTGGTCTCCTTTGATCAATTTTCATAATGATCCATTTGCCTAGGTTCCATATATTAAGAGACTTTGGTTCTTTAGATGAGGGATCAAAACCATTGGGGATTTTTTGTATCATTAAACTAGGGATTGGATTCCCTAGGACTAACTTAAAAAGAAATTTAATTGCTCAACAATGATGTTGAGTTCATCAAGGAAATTTAGGAATCTATTCCAGACTTTTTAATCCACAAAATTGGCATTTCCACTAGAGCTCCATGGTGGAGGGACTAGAATTAGCCTAAAGACACCCCTTTCAAAAACTACAGTCCTAATTTGGGGTATCAAATTATAATTCCTAAAGTTCTTCCCTTGGAAAAATTAAACAAGGTCTAGAATATCAAATCTCACCATGTTGTATGGACTACAAGATTTGCCAAGCTATGGAGCATGCCCATTGAGCTTTAAAAAGCTCATTTTCTTTGGTGTTTACTTTACCATGGGCTCCTACTGGGAGAGGAGCTCAAGCATTTTAGGGTTACTAATCCCTTGTGCTTGACCTGCAAGCAACCTGAGTTAATTAAACATCTGTTCTAGTTTTGATTGTATGCTCATTCTACTTGGAAGTGGATTCATTCATTGTTCCAACCCTTTCACCCCTAAGCCTTTCACCTGGAAAATTGCTCTCTTAGGGGACTTAGCCCTTTTGCCTGCAAAATGCAACAAGTTTTGGATTATTCTTTATGTTGATATTCTTTTTTATATATGGAAAGATAAAAATAATGTTATCTTTAACAAACAACATTTAGATAGAAATTTCTTTATTGTTAATAAAGTTAATGTTATCTCTAATTTATCTCTTTAGCTCCTTGACAAGACTGATAAAGTCTAGAGGGAGTTATCCCATCTTCAATCTCTAATGGAGTATCAGGTGGGTGCCCCTTGTGTTGTTGTCAGGTGCCTCCCTCTCTTACATCTTACCATGGTTTGGCTTCCTTGTCCCCACATGATCCCATAAGGTCTCTGTTGAGGAGGAGCTTACAACATGGTACTAGCTTGAATATTCATCATCATCAAGATGACTAGGGACCTCAAAATCAGCCATAGATAGGTGGTTAGGGGGATACCCCCTTACCAAAGACCAAAATGATGGATGGGATGCTTTGCTTCCTCCACCAGATAAGTTTATAAGGTTGGCTTTGGCCATTTCTCTATGGAAGTTTGTTGAAGAATTAAGGAATGATACTAAAGATAATATTGGTGGCTGGGAGCCCTTTAATGACTCTAAGGATCTACCTGCTAATGTGGGGTGGGGTAGAAATCATGATATCTGCCCACTTCCTCCTCCCCCCACCTCTATGTTTATGGCGGTAACCTAATTATGTATTTTCTCTACCCTTTTTTGGTTGGAAGCATTTATTAGCTTTGTTTAGCTTGTCGGTGTGACCTCTCCACCCTTTTTTTTAATGATTATCTATACTTATTAATGGTTTAATATAAATTATTTTCAATCAAAAAATAAAGTAACACCAAGACTTAAGCAGTTTTACTCATTTTGACAATGTTTAGAATCATAAGATTCAAACTTTATGTGCATTTCTTATAATTTTTGAGTTCTAAATAATGCAACACCAAAACTTAAGCAATTTAACTCATTTTGAACATGTCATCAATAGATTGAAACTCTATGCACATTTCCTTTAGTTTTTTTACTTTTGAAACATGCAACACTAAAACATAAGTGGTTTTTACTCATTTTGAGTATGTTTAGAATACAAAAATTCAAAATTTATGCATGTTTTCTATAAATTTTGAGATTCAAATAGTGGAACACCAAAAATTTGGTAATTTTACTCATTTTGAGTATGTTTACAATCAAAAGATTCAAACTTTATGTGTTTTTCCTAAAATTTTTGAGTTTTGAATAATGCAACACTAAAACTTAGGTGGTTTTACTCATTTTGACCATTTTTACAATAAAAAGAATCCAAATTTATACACATCTCCAATAATTTTTGAGTTTTGAATAATGTGACACCAAAACTTTGGTAGTTTTACTCGTATCAAGCATGTTTACAATCAAAAAATTCTAAGTTTTTGTGTGTTTCCTATAATTCTTAAATTTTGAATAATTTAACACCAAAACATAGGTGGTTTTACTTGTTTCAAGAACGTTTATGATGAAAAGATTCAAACTTTATGCGTGTTTCTTATAATTTTTGAGTTTTGAATAATGCAACACCAAAACATAGGTAGGTAGTTTTACTCATTTTGAGCATGTTTACAATCAAAAGTTTCAAATGTTATTCATGTTTCCTATAATTCTTTAGCTTTGAATAATGCAACAGCCAAACTTATGTAGTTTTACTCATTTTCAGCATTTTTACATTCAAAAGATTCAAACTTTATGCATATTTCCCTTAATATTTGAGTTTTGAATAATGCATCACCAAAACATAGGGAAATTTACTTGTTTTGAGAATGTTTACAATCAAAATAATCATATTTTCTGCATGTTTTCTTTAATTTTTGAGTTTTGAATAATGCAACACCAAAACTTAAGAGGGTTTACTTGTTTTGAGCATGTTTACAATATAAAGATTCATACTTTATGCAAGTTTCTTATAATTTTGAGTTTTGAATAGTGCAACACCAAAAGTTAAGTGGTTTTACTCATTTTGAGCATGTTTAAAATCAAAAGATTCAAATTTTATTAGTGTTTCCAATAATTTTTGAGTGTTGAATAATGCAACACTAAAAATTAGGTACTCTTACTCATTTTGAGCATGTTTAAAATGAAAAGATTCAAACTTTATGTACATTTCTTATAATTTTTTAGTTTTGAATAATGTAACACTAGAACATAAGTAGTTTTACTTGTTTTGAGCGTGTTTGAAATTAAAAGATTCCAACTTTATGAATGTTTCCTATAATTTTTGAGTTTTCAATAATGCAATACCAAAACTTAGGTGGTTTTACTCATTTTGAGTATGTTTAAAATCAAAAGATTCAAACTTTATGTGTGTTTCCTATAATTATTGAGTTTTGAATAATGCAACACCAAAACATAGGCAGTTTTACTCATTTTGAGCATGTTTAAAATTAAAAAAATTAAACTTTACATGTGTTTCCTATAATTTTTGTGTTTTGAATAATGTAACACTGAAAATTAAGTGATTTTATTCATTTCAAGCGAATGAAAAGATTCAAAATTTAATCCCATTTCTTATAATGTTTGTGTTTTGAATAATGCAACACCAAAACATAAGCGATTTTATTTGTTTCAAGGATGTTTAGTATCAAAAGATTCAAATTTTATTTACGTTTCCTATAATTTTTAAGTTTTGAATATTGTAACACAAAAACTTAAGTGGTTTTATTCATTTTGTTCTCATTTTTTTTTATAAATTTTGAGTTTTGAATAGCACAACATCAAAACCTAAATGGTTATACTCATTTTGAGCATGTTTACAAACAAAAGATTCAAACTTTATGTGCATTTCATATAATTTTTGAGTTCTAAATAGAGTAACACCAAAAATTATGTAGTTTTACTTATTTCAAGCATCTTTAAAATCAAAATATTGAAACTTTAAGCATGTTTCCTATAATTTTTTAGTTGTGAATGATGAAACACAAAAACTTAGGTAGTTTTACTCATTTAGAGTATGTTTACAATCAAAAGATTCAAACTTTATGTCTGTTTCCTATAATTTTTGCATTTTGAATTATGTAACACCAAAACTTATGCATTTTTACTCATTTTGAGCATGTTTACAATAAAAAGATTCTAAATTTATATGCATTTCCTATAATTTTTTAGGTTTAAATAATGCAACACCAAAACATAGGTGGTTTTACTCATTTTGAGTATGTTTACGATCAAAAGATTCAAATTTTATGTGCATTTCTTATAATTTTTGAGTTTTGAATAATGCAACACCAAAACTTAGGGAGTTTTACTCATTTCAAGCATGTTTATATTCAAAAGTTTCAAACTTTATTCATGTTTCCTATTGTCTTTGATTTTTGAATAATGTAAAACCAAAACTTATGTGGCTTTACTGATTTTTGAATAATGTAACATCAAAAGATTCAAACTTATGAATGTTTCTTATAATTTTTAAGTTTTGAATAATGTAACACAAAAACATAGTTCGTTTTACTCATTTTGAGCATGTTTACAATCAAAATATTCAAACTTTATGCATGTTTCCTTTAATTTTTGAGTTTTAAATAACAAAACACCAAAGCTTAAGAGCATTTACTCATTTTGAGCATGTTTACAATTAAAAGATTCAAACTTTATACATGTTTCTTATAGTTTGTGAGTTTTGAAAAGTGTAACACCAAAAGTTAAGTAGTTTTACTCATTTTGAACATGTTTAAAATCAAAATATTCAATCTTTATGAGTGTTTCCTATAATTTTTGTGTTATAAATAATGCAACACTAAAACTTAGGTAGTTTTACTCATTTTGAGCATGTTTAAAATCAAAAGATTCAATCTTTATGAGTGTTTCTTATAATTTTTGTGTTATAAATAATGCAACACTAAAACTTAGGTAGTTTTACTCATTTTGAGCATGTTTAAAAATCAAAAGATTTCAATCTTTATGTACATTTCCTATCATTTTTGAGTTTTGAATAATGCAACACCAAAACATAAATAGTTTTAATTGTTTTGATCATGTTTGAAATTAAAAGATTCAAACTTTATGCACATGTCCTAAATTTTTGAGTTTTAAATAATGAAATACCAAACCTTTGGTAGTTTAACTCATTTCAAGCTTGTTTAAAATCACAATATTCAAACTTTATGTATGTTTCTTATATTTTTTGAGTTTTGAATAATGTAACTCCAAAACATAGGTAGTTTTACTCATTTAAAGCTTCTTTAAAATCAAAAGATTCAAACTTTGTGCATGTTTCCTATAATTTTTATGTTTTAAATAATGCATCACTAAAACTTAAGTGATTTTACTCATTTTGAGCATGTTTCCTATAATTTTTGTGTCTAGAATAATGCAACACCAAAACATATGTGATTTTACTCATTTTAAGCATATTTAGTATAAAAATGTAAAAAAATTATGTATGTATCCTATAATTTTTGAGTTTTGAATAATGTAACTCCAAAAATTAAGCGGTTTTACTTGTTTTGAGCATGTTTAAAATCAAAATATTCAAACTTTTTGTGTGTTTCCTATATTTTTTGAGTTTTAAATAATGCAATACTAAAACTTAACTAGTTTTACTGATTTTGAGCATGTTTACAATCAAAATATTAAGACTTTATGCATGTTTACTATAATTTTTGAGTTTTGAATAATATAACACCAAAACTTAGGTGGTTTTACTCCTTTCGAACATGTTTACAATCAAAAGATTCAAACTTTATGCATGTTTTCTATATTTTTTGAGTTTTGAATAATGGAACACCAAATATTAAGCAATTTTAGTCATGTTGAGCATGTTTAGAATATAAAGATCAAAAATTTATGTGGGTTTCCTATAATTTTTGAGTTTTGAATAATGCAACACCAAAACATAAGCAATTTTACTTAGTTTAACCATGTTTAGAATACAAAGATTCAAGCTTTATCAATGTTTTCTATAAATTTTTGAGTTTTGAATAGTACAACACCAAAACTTAAATGGTTTTACTCATTTTGAGCATGTCTAAATCAAAAGATTCAAACTTTATGCACATTCCGTATAATTTTTGAGTTCTAAATAGTGCAACACCAAAACTTGTGTATTTTTACTTGTTTCAAGCATCTTCAAAATCAAAGATTAAAACATTATACATGATTCCTATAATTTTTGAGTTTGAATAGTACAACACCAAAACTTAGGTCATTTTACTTGTTTTGAGTATGTTTATAATCAAAAGATTCAAACTTTATGTATGTTTCTTATACTTTTTGTGTTTTTACTCATCTTGAGCATGTTTACAATAAAAACAATCCAACTTTATATGTATTTCTAATATTTTTTGAGTTTTAAATAATGCAACACCAAAACTTTGGTAGTTTTACTCATTTTGAGCATGTATACAATTAAAAGATTCAATTTTTTTGCATGTTTCCTATAATTTTTGAATTTTAAATAATTCAACACCAAAACATAGGTAGTTTTATTCATTTTGAGAATGTTTACAATCAAAACATTCAAACTTTATGCATGTTTCTTATAATTTTTGAGTTTTGAATAATGTAACACCAAAACTTATGTGCTTTTACTCATTTTGAGCATGTTTACAATCAAAATATTCAAACTTTATGCTTTTTTCCTTTAATTTTTGAGTTTTGAATAATGCAACACCAAAACTTAAGAGGTTTTACTCATTTTGCACATGTTTACAATCAAAAGATTCAAACTTTATGCATATTTTCTATAATTTTTGAGTATTAAATAGTGCAACACCAAAATTTAAGTGGATTTACTTATCTTGAGCATGTTTAAAATCAAAAGATTCAAATTTTATGAGCGTTCCCTATAATTTTTGAGTTTTGAATAATGCAACACCAAAACTTAGGTTGGTTTACTCATTTTGAGCATGTTTAAAACCAAAAGATTGAAACTTTATGTATGATTCCTATAATTTTTGAGATTTCCATAATGTAACACCAAAATTTAGATAGTTTTACTTGTTTTGAGCTTGTTTGAAATCAAAAGATTCAAACTTTATGCATGTTTATTATAATTTTTGAGTTTTGAATAATGTGATACCAAAACTTAAGAAGTTTTACTCCTTAAGAGCATGTTTAAAATCAGAGGATTCCAACTTTATGCATGTTTCCTATATTTTTTTAGTTTTGAATAATGTAACACCAAAACATAGGCAATTTTACTCATTTTGAGCATGTTTAAAATCAAAAGATTCAAACTTTATGTGTATTTTCTATAATTTTTGTGTTTTGAATTATGCAATACTAAATATTAAGTGATTTTTCTCTTTTCAAACATGTTTAAAATCAAAAGATTCAAAGTTTATACCTGTTTCCTATATTTTTTGTTTTGAATAATGCAACACCAAAACCTAAGCAATTTTACTCATTTTGAGCATGTTTAGAATCAAAATATTTAAATTTTAATCACGTTTCTTATAATTTTTGAGTTTTGAATAATGGAACACCAAAACTTTAATGTCTTTACTCATTTTGAGCATTTTTAGAATCAAAAGATTCAAACTTTATGTGCATTTCTTATAATTTTTGAGTTATAAATAATGCAAAACTAAAACTTTAACATTTTTACTCATTTCGAGCATGTAATCGATGGATTCAAACTTTATGCATATTTCCTATAATTTTTTATTTTTAAATAATGCGACACCAAATATTAAGTAGTTTTACTCATTTTGAGCATGTTTAAAATCAAAAGATTCAAAATTTATGTGTGTTTCCTATAATTTTTGAGTTTGAAATAATGCAACACCAAAACTTAGGTGATTTTACTCATTTTGAGAATGTTTACAATAAAAATATTTTGACTTTATACACATTTCATATAATTTTTTAGTTTTGAATAATGTAACACCAAGACATTTGTAGTTTTACTAATTTTGAGCATGTTTACAATCAAAAGATTACAAATTTATGTGTGTTTCTTATAATAATTGAGTTTTAAATAATGCAACACCAAAACTTAAGCAGTTTTACTCATTTTGAGCATGTTTACAATCAAAAGTTTCAAACTTTATTCATGTTTCCTATAATTTTTGAGTTTTGAATAATGCAACTCTAAAACCTAAGCGGCTTTACTCCTTTTTAACATGTTTATAATCAAAATATTCAAACTTTATGTGCCTTGCATATATTTTTTGAGTTTGAATAATGCAACACCAAAACTTAGGTAGTTTTACTCATTCCAAACATGTTTACAATTAAAGTATTCCAACTTTCTATGTGTTTCTTATATTTTTTAGTTTTGAATAATGGAACATAAAAACATATGTAGTTATACTCATTTTGAGCATGTTTACAATCAAAAGATTCAAACTTTATGCATGTTTCCTATCATTTTTGAATTCTGTATAATGCAAACCCAAGACATAGGTAATTTTCATTGTTTCAAGCATGTTTACAATCAAAAGATTCAAATTGTATGCACACTTCATATAATTTTTAAGTTTTGAATAATGTAACAACAAGAATTACGTAATTTTACTCATTTTGAGCATGTTTACAATCAAAAGATTCAAACTTTATCCATTTTTCTTATAATTTTCAAGTTTTGAATAGTGCAACAATAAATTTTAAGTAGTTTAATTCATTTTGAGCATGTTTACAATCAAAATATTCAAACATTGTATGAGTTTTTGATAAATTTTGAGTTTTGAAAAATGTAACATGAAAACTTAAGTGATTTTACTCATTTTGAGCATGTTTACAAACAGAAAGATTCAAATTTTATGCACATTTCAAATAACTCTTGAGTTTTGAATAGTGTAACACCAAAACTTAGGTGGTTTTACATGTTTACAATTGAAAGATTAAAACTTTATTTGTGTTTCCTATAATTTTTGAGTTATAAATAATGCAACACCAAAATTTAAGCAATTTTACTCATTTTGAGCATGTTTACAATCAAACGATTCAAACTTTAAGCACGTTTCCTATTATTTTTGAGTTTTGAATAATGTAACACCAAAACTTAAGTGGTTTTACTCATTTTGAGCATGTTTAGAATCGAAAGATTCAAATTTTATGCATGTTTCTAAAATTTATTTGAGGTTTGAATAATGCGACACCAAAACTTAGGTGATATCACTCATTTTGAGCATGTTTAGAATCAAAAGATTCAAACTTTGTCTGTTTACTATAAATTTTGAGTTTTGAGTAATGCAAAACAAAAACTTAGCCAATTTTACTTGTTTCAATCATGTTTACAATCAAAAGATTCAAAATTGGTGTGCATATCCTACAATTTTTGAATTTAAATAATGCAAAACCAAAAATTAAGTAGTTATACTCATTTCCATCATGTTTACAATATAAAGATTCAAACTTTATCCACATTTCCTATAATTTTTAAGTTTTGAATAATGCAACACCAAAATTTAGGAGTGTTTATTCATTTTGAGCATGTTTACAATCAAAAGATTCAAACTTTATGCATTTTTCCTATAATTTTCAAGTTTTGAATAGTGCAACAATAAATTTTAAGTAGTTTAATTCATTTTGAGCATGTTTACAATCAAAAGATTCTAATTTTGTGTGTGTTTCTTATGATTTTTGAGTTTTGAATAATGTAACACTAAAAATTAAGTAGTTTTACTTATTTTGAGCATGTTTACAATCAAAAGATTTAAACTTTATGCACATTCACAATTAATTTTAAGTTTTGAATAATTTAACACCAAAACTTATGTGGTTTTACTCATTTTGAGCATGTTTATAATCAAAATATTGAAACTATAAGAGCATTTCCTATAATTTTTGAGTTTTGAATAATATAACACCAAAACTTAGCTAGTTTTCCTCATTTCAAGCATGTTTACAATCAAAAGATTTAATGTTTATGCATATTTACTATAATGTTTTAGTTTTGAATAATGCAACACTAAAATTTATGCTATTTTACACATTTTAGGCATGTTTACAATCAAAATATTCAAACTTTATTCACATTCCCTATAATTTTTGAATTTTTAATAATGCAACAACAAAACCTAGGTAATTTTACTCATTTCAAGCATTTTTGAAATCCATAGATTCAAACTTTATGTGAATTTCCTATCATTTTTGAGTTTTGAACAATGCAACACCAAAACATAAGTGGTTATACTCATTTTAAGCATATTTAGAATCAAAAGATTCAAATTTTATTCATGTTTCCTCTAATTTTTTGAGTTTTGATTAATGTAACACCAAAACATAGGTAGTTTTACTCATTTAAAGCATGTTTAGAATCAAAAGATTTAAACTTTATGTGTGTTTCCTATAATTTTTGAGTTTTGAATAATGCAACACCAAAGCTTAAGTGGTTTTACTCATTATGAGCATGTTTAGAATCAAAATATTGAAACCTTATATGTCTTTCCTATAATTTTTGGGTTTTGAATAATGCAACACCAAAGTTTAAATGGTTTTATTGATTTTGAACATCTTTAGAAATAAAAGATTCAAACTTCATGCATGTTTCCTATAATTATTGAGTTTTGAATAATGCCACACCAAAACCTAGGTAGTTTTACTCATTTTAGGCATGTTTCAAATCAAAAGATTCAAACTTTATGGGTGTTTCCTTCAATTTTTTAGTTTGTAATAATGCAAAACGAAAACATTATGTGGTTTTACTTGTTTCAAGCATGTTTACAATTGAAAGATTCAATATTTATGAGCATATCCTACAATTTTTGAGTTTTGAGTAATGCAACACCAAAACTTAAGCAGTTTTACTCATTTCAATCATGTTTACAATATAAAGATTCAAAATTTATGTGCATTTCCTATAATTTTTGAGTTTTGAATAATGCAACACTAAACTTTAGGTGATTTTACTTATTTTGAGTATGTTCACAATCAAAATATTCAAAATTTATGGTTTTACTCATTTTCAGCATGTTTATAATCAAAAGATTCAAACTTTATGCATGTTTCTTATCATTTTTTAGTTTTGAATAATGTAACACCAAAACTTAAGTAATTTTACTCATTTTGAGAATGTATAATATAATCAAGAGATTCAAACTTTATGTGCATTTTCTATAATTTTTGAGTTTTATATAATGTAAGACCAAATCTTATGTGGTTTTACTCATTTTGAGCATGTCTATAATCAAAAGAATCAAATTTTAATTGTGTTTCCTATAATTTTTGAATAAATGATGCAACAACAAAAGTTAAGTAGTTTTACTCATTTTGAGCATGTTTAAAATTAAAAGATTCAAACTTTATTCAAGTTTCCTATAATTTTTGAGTTTTGAATAATGCAACACCAAAACTAAAGTGGTTTTACTCCTTTTGAGCTTGCTTAGAATAAAAAGATTCAAATTTATTCGAATTTCCTGTAATTTTTTGAGTTTTGAATAATGCAACATAAAAACTTTGATGGTTTTACTTGTTTTGAATTCTCTTTAGGGAGGACCATTTTGCATCATCATTGATAGGTAGGGAAATTCATTGGATATCCACATCAATGGGATTAATCTACAACATTTCAACTAACCTACCCATCTATCCCCTTTATACATAATTATCTAGTTTCCCTTTCTGTCATGTATTTCCCTTTTCTTTTAGTTTGTTTCCTTTGATTTATTTCCTTTGTTGTTTAATTTTTCAAATACATGCCATTGGCATAGGTGGCTGATCTAAATATTCAAAAAATTCTTTGAAAGATAGTTATTTACCCACCTTACCTATCATTTATGTTAGATACTCCATCACACATGATTTACCATAATGATCACTATAAAATATCTCACAAATGGCCCTACAAGAATGTTTATCATGATTAAAATTAATGGAGACACTCATTTTTTAAATTTTCATAATGAGCCCACTAAGTGGCATCAGTGCATAAATACTCCTCTTATTCAAAGCCAAATACTAAAAACTTTTTGATTTTATGAAAAGCATTGAGAAACTGAGATCAATAGAGAAAGAGTGTCTACAGGTGAATGAGGTTGCAAAGAAATAATGTTAATCCAATTTTAAGGTAGAAATAAAGAGTGATTTTGAAGTAGATATCTCAACATGGAATCTTCTACATCCTCATCTAGAAGTGGCAAGCTTCCTTCAAAATAGAGAACCTACAGAATGAGTAGTGGTGGAAATCCTCCCCCTAAGTATACCATGAGAAAATACTATGCTTTATCCCTTACCCAAGTGAATAAAAAAGTGTCAAATATAGGCAACCAAGGGGACTTACAAGGACAAGAATTTAGTAACTAATTTTGTGGATGACATATTCGACTTGGAGTTAGCCTAAAATCCCAAGAATATGAGAGAGGGTACCCATGCTTGGATGCTTGAGATGATCGTAAAGAAAGAGTATAACTCCTTTGGATGTAGAATATGGGATTACACACTGGCACAACACATGGTTCCATATGTACACCCATGCCTTGAGGTTGTCACTCTCTGCATAGAGAGATACAATGCTGATATTTGTATTTTCACTAGCAATGCCTATCTAAAGGTTAAGATTAGTGTATATAAAATTAGGGAAATGCTTTGGCTCTTATATTATCCTAAATAAATTGTCTATAGCAGCGAGAGACTCTAGATAATCTAGGATTCCTTGAGAGACAAGATGAGCTTCTTTGGATATCTCCTTAAGGAAGAAGTCACAAAGATGGCTCTATTGACCATGTCTCTATTGACTTTTCCCATGTAGCACTTAAAAGACACCATATCCATGCTAGCATTCATCATGGGTATGGAATTAAATGAAAATCACCATTCACCCCACTCTATGGACTTCCACCTTTCTCCCATTTAACTCTCACCATCCATTCACTCAACTTCATGGGAGAAGGATCCACTACTTTGCAACAATAATTAGCTATTCCATTTACACTACCATAGGGGATGCCCTTTACAAGATATATCATCCAAGTGTCAAACTAGTACCATTAGTATGTATATGCAACATATGGTTCTCATTTAAGCCCCTAATGTCTCTAAGGTGGAGAAGATCTTGTACCCGCTCACCCAACTAGAGTTCTAGATGTTGGTGGTGGTTAAAAGCTTGGGTAAAATCTCCTTTAAGGAGATAATAGACCAATATTGAGCCTTTGAGGACATCAAGAAGAAGACCCCTTCAAAGGATAAAGATTAGATGCCCTTACAGGTAGCCCTTCAAAAAATATAGGTTTCTATTCCTTCTTCATAATTTTGTCATTTCGCTACAACTGGTCTGAGTGTTAGAGTTTTTTGGGTTCTCCCATCCACAAGCGGACACCCCTATGAGTCACTAAGAAATGTGGATTAAAAATCCATATTTATTATTTTAGAGTAGTTCATTTGTAGGTTTAGACTTTCTCGATAGTTATCAGTTCTTTATCACCTTTCAGTAGCCCCCTTTTTAGCCTCTTTCTTCTTCAGGACTGCTTTGAAAATTTTCCAAGTTCTAACCCTCATCTACTTCTAATGCATGGAAAATTGAAGCTCATTCAGATAAAAAAGACTTCCTTCTCACTCTAGATAAGTTAGTTTGAGATGTGGCTCCCCCACACTCGATCTCACCAAAGAGTCTCTAGTCCCTCTAGAGAAGCACAACTTGACATGTGTCATCTTTACACTTGCCCAAAAGTAGCATTAGGTTTCCAAAGCTTATAATAACACCATTCAATGAAGGTGTGGATCTTTCCTCATGAGAAAAGCTTTTTAAACACTTTAATATTAGATTAAAGTGTAAACTAATGATTTTTATGAGGATCAAGGCTATTAGTTTTAACATAACAGGGAAAGCTCTAGAAGAGAACATGTGGGATCACCTTGCTTCTCCCAAGCATAGTGGCCATAATAGAATGGTACATTTGTGCCATATCTAGGGTCTAGAGGCTAACTACAATCATGAGCTCAAGACCCTATTTCATTTGTAACAAAATCATCATGGGCATGAGTGTGGGGATCTCTTAATGTCACTTTCTCCAATAAGTTGCCTCACATATATATTATAGGCTCTTCCTATTTAGAAGGGGCTAGATATCATTTTTTCAAGTTATCATATTTTTATTCACCGTTACAATAGACTAAGAATAGAAAAAGTTAGAAAAATTTTCATTCTACAAACATAACAGGTACATCTCATGAGTGTGAAAGGACACTTTGTATGTACCCTCTTGCAGCCTTCTATATTCAATCTCCATTTACAATGAATAGTATGTGATGTTCTATGTTATTTGGAGTGGTAAATTGTCTCTAACTATTGTTTCTTTCTTTTTGCTTATATAATAGGGAAAATCCATAATTGAAGCATGTTTGAAAGGTACCTCCTAGGAGATACCTTGAAAATATTACAAGGGCCTTCAAAATATCACCTAGTAGTGCCTTCCATGTAAAGTAAAATTCCACTTGTTCCTTGAAGGAGAAATCCACTCTTGCACCTATTTGAAAGGTATCTCCTAGGAGATACCTTTTAGTGGAATTCCACTCTTGTGCTTGAAAGGTATCTCTTGGGAGATTCATTTAAGGTATTATAAAAGCCTTCAAAATATCACCCAGTAATGCCTTCCATGTAAAGGAAAATTCCACTTGTTCCTTGAAAGAGAAATCCACTCTTGCACCTACTCTTGCACCTATTTGAAAGGTATCTCTTAGGAGATAACTTGAAGAGGAAATACACTTTGTGCATGTTTGAAAGGTATCTCCTAGAATATACTTTGAAGGTATTATAGGGGCCTTCAAAACATAACATAGTAGTAACTTCCATGTAAAGGAAAATTCCACTTGTTCCTTGAAGGAGAAATCCACAAAATAGACTTTAGGCTAAAAACATTAGGCTAAGATTTAATCATGATTTGACTAACCAAAAGCTAATAAAAGATCAATTTAACATTGAAGCACAAAGACCCTAAGCATGTTCATTTACAAATAAAATTACATTAAACCTATAATATATAAATGCAAGCAACATTAGAAGGGGTAAAACCATGATCATCTAAAAACATGTCCATTAATCCAAATGAGAGTCAGGAATAATGTATAGCCAAAATAGGCATGGATGATCTTATAATTAGAAAATGTCACTTGGTAATGAGTGAGATTGGTTCTTACAAACAATTGGAAATATTAAAATTAGGACTCAGGAATAGATAAAAGCTTAAATCAAGTGACATAGATTAAATTTTTGTACATGATAAAATGACCATAGCACAAAAATAGTCCAAGTAAATCAATGTCTTAGGAAAATTATCTCGAGAGAATTATTTCATAGGCCAAAGTGACAATGAAAAATAGCCTAAAGGGTCTTTGAAAAAAAGGCTGAAGGGCACTTTCAGAATGTCCAAAGGGCACTTCTCATCAAGGAAAGGTCCAAGACAAAATTCTTGAAGGGCAAAGGCCCATTCCGAAAAGGTTGAAGGGTAATTTCAAAAAGCTCAAATGGTACTTTCAAAAAGTGTGATGGGTAATTTCAAAAATCCCAAAGGGTAATTTCAAAAAGCCTGAAGGGTATTTCACAAGGCCCAAATGGCACTTGTCATTGAGGAAAGGGCCATAAAGGGCCTTTTCATCATCAATAATCTTTCTTTGATTTTTCCCTTCCCCTTATTGTTTCCTTTTACAAATAAGTGTTGTTGGCACAAGTGGTTGACCTATTAGTCATGCATCCTTTCCCCTAGTTCTCTTAAATCCCCAAAAACATTCTCTGAAAGATGGTTATTTTCCCACCTTACCTAGAATTAATATCATACAATCCATCATGTATAAATTCCCATGATGATTGACATAAATCTATAGCATATGGCTCCTAAGAATATGTGCCACCCCCATTATTTATGAAATCACCTCTTTCCAAAAAATTCCCATGATGGACACACCTAATAGTGGTAATAGCACATAAATATCTTTTTTCTCTTTTCGAGCCAAACACTTGACACTATAATTTTAGAGAAAGCATTGAGAAATTTGGAAGGAAAGAAAGAGAGTTTGTAGGATGAATGAGGTAGTAACAATCAATCCAGTTTAATAGATAGAAGCAAAAAAGGGCAATTGAAATAGATACAGATATGGAGGCCTCTATATCCTCATCCAATAGTGGTAATCATCCCTAAAATTTGATAACTCATAGTTCAAGTAATGGAGGAGATCCTACCTTTAAGAACATAATGGATAAATCATACACTTCAACACCTACTCAAGCAAAGGATAAGGTACCATATACCAGACTAGTAACTAGGGGAACCTATAGAGACTGAGCTTTGGTAATTGATTTCATGGATAATATATTCAATCTAAAATTGAACCAAAACTCCAAGAATTTGAGAGAGGGTGCTTATGCATGAATTATTGATAAGGTAAGCAAGAAATATTATAATGCCTTTAGATTCATATTATGGGAAAGAATGTTGCTAGAACATATGGTGCCTTAGGTACACCTATGCCTTATGATTATTACCCTCTACCTAAGAAGTTATGCCATCAACACTAGAGTGATCATTGGTAATACCCACTTAAGGATAAAACTTAGTGAAGATGATATCAGAGAGATGCTCTAGCTCCTTTACAAACCCAAAGCCATTATCTACAACATCAAGAGCCTCTAGCTTGTATGGTATTCCTAAGTCAAGGATAAGGTGAGTTTCCTTAAGACTACTCAACTATGAGGTTATCAAGATTCCTCTTCTATCTAAAGGACACTCTGACTATGCCAAATTTTGTCTTGGGCATGGATGAAGATGTCAATGTCTATGACTTTTAGCTAGGGGTGCTCTTCTTGTTGACATCAAAAGAAAATGGGTAGAAATTTAGAATGGACTTTGCCAAAACCATTGCTTCCAACATGAAGAATAAAATAGATAATTTCTTGTAATTATTACCTTCTAGTATTCATCCTTCCTCATGTACATAATCCTACACAAACATTCCCATTTCTTTTCCAAGTATCTCTAACTTAACACCTTCAATATTGAGAATTTTCCCCATGTAGTGGCCCCCATAAAAGTATGGAATAATGTCTAGTCAAATACCAAGGACTACTATGAGTTCTTAGAGCAATTCATGGCTCTAGTTCTCATGG
The DNA here is from genome assembly GCA_037957365.1 of Torreya grandis. NCBI lineage: Eukaryota > Viridiplantae > Streptophyta > Pinopsida > Cupressales > Taxaceae > Torreya > Torreya grandis. The sequence continues at coordinate 613,580 of JARHVA010003303.1, forward strand.
ATCTCAACCAAATGGTCAACACTTCCAAGATGACAAAGTATCAATAAGCTTGGCTACCAACCAACAATGTCTCAACTGAATGGTTTTAGGGAGCCCACTTCTCTTTCATATGAGTACATGGTTTCAAAGGAGAGCCCTTCTGGCTTCCCCACACATTGATAAATAGAACCATAGCCCTTGAGTTAGCTCAACAACTTGATGTGGTAGACCTTGTCTATGGGGATAGGAAGAAGATAAAGGGTGTATATGACGTCCCATTCTCAAAGGGCAACATCGTAGTGCAAAAAAGGCACTAGGGGTGCTTATTTATGGCCAAACTAGTAGAACTTGGCCATAAATTGATGGGATTATGATCTGAAAGGATACATATCTAAATTGAAGATTGCCAATGCTCCCAAACATCAAGCTCAACCCTACTTGGAGAAAAATAAGTCACCCACAGAGGACGTCCCCCAAAATCATGTGGACCTAGTTCAGATGTCAAAAGATGCCCTTAAACTATGGGAGTCCTTTTATGAAAAGGTCTAAAAATATGACTTGACCCAAAATTTATCAAATAGAATGAAGGTCATTCTCACCCAATTAACTTGAAGCATAGAGAAGAAAGTTGACTTCATCAAATACAAGTTGAAACTAACAAGCTATCTAAGGGCTTATATTATGATGAATAGGATGAGAAGTTCAAGAAGATATAGGATTAGTTTCCCCTTAAAGAGGTTAGGTTTGAGGAAGAATATACTCCCAAGTTCAAGATGGGGGGATGAAGAAGAAGAATAAGAAGACACTCTCATGGAGGAAGCAAGGGACATGCCCCCAAAAGAGGAATCAAAATAAGTGGAGGTAGTGGCCACCCAAGAGCCTTTAACATGGTCAACTCCCATACCTTCAAATACTTCATCCCCACAACAATAGTATAATCCCTTCATTCACCTTGTGGTTGGGTCATCCTAACTCAAGAACATCAGGGTAACCATTTCTAGTCCTCTTTTAGATTCCTAATAGAAGAAGATTTGCTTCATGAATCCATTAATTTCTACCTCTGTATCTTTATCCACTACCCTATTCCCCTTTATAGCTCTACAATAGGTTATGACATCATATATTACCCAACCAAGCACTTTATCTTCCCTTGTCACTTCATCATCTACCTTGACAACCCCACGATAGGTTATAGTACCTTTCATTTCTCAACTTGGTACCACTTTGGCTCTATTCTCCTCTTCATCCAATAAAATTGTCACCGAGTCTAACCCCTTCTCTTTTTCTATACCAATCTCCTACCATGTCCCTTTTCTCACTTCCCCACCTTTGTCTTCCACCTCATCCCTCCTAGTGACCCAATCCCTATTCACCTCACCCTATAAACTCCCATATTTCTCCCCTTCAACCCTTTACTTTTGTTCACTCACCTCCATAAGCATAGGGCCTATTGCTTCATAGCAACAATTGGTTTCCCATTCATGCTTCCATAAGGGACCCCATTTATGGGAGAGATCATTCAAGAACTAAACTAGTTTAAAAAATAGGTGGACATAGTAAGGGAAACCCAAAAGGCCCAAGTGAAAAAGAAAAGGGGAAAATAGGCCAAGGCTTATGCCTAGGCTCACATTTGGTTATTTTATGACCCAATACAAAAATCTCTTATGGTCACTCACTTGACTCCCCAAGTATTCAATCTCCTTGAATAGATACAACTAGGGGTCTATGCTATCCAAGCTACTAGCCTTAACCTCAGTCAAGCCTGACCCACTAATAGAGTCAAGCTTATGGAGGAGATGTAAAAGTCCATGATAATGTACTATGTTAAGGTGGCTCATCAGCTATAAAATACTAATATAGAGATCTCAAGAGTAAAATCTATGGTTGACCACCTCAATATTAAGGCTAAGGCTAAATATACTAACCTCAACAAGGCATGACTAGAGCTACAAGGTAGTATCCTAGATGAAAGCTTCCAAGAGGAAGTTAATTTATGTAGAGCCATTAAGACAAAGTTACAAGATTAGGAGACAAATATGGATGAGATCTACCAAAATATCTACAATGTAAATTAGTCATATCAACTATTTTAGAACCAAGCATAATAAGACTCCTTAATCAAGGGCTAGGAGATTGAAAAGTTGAAAAATGACCTTATCGCTCACCCCCAAGCCATTGAAATCCTTCCCATAATCCATTAGCTATATAGATCTTATTGGGATGGATCAAATATATAGTGGAAAATCTGTAGACAACACTAACCTTCATCATAGATGCATAGAAGCTATCCTCTTAGGTGATCACATCTATTGATCAGATGATTGCTTTCATCTCCTTAAGGTCTTAGAGTCACAAAGCCTTGTTTAAAATATCTACACCACTTCTCCTAAAGCATTAAAGGTACTAAGGGTGATCAACTAGAGGCAAGTAATGGCAAAGGTAAATGAGTTTTTAATCTATAACAAGGAAAAAATTAAGTGCAAGGTATTGTTTAATCCCTTAGATCAAGTGGCCCAAGAAAGGTAGGTACATATAGACCATTTGGTCTAGTTGGGACTCCCCTCCCATTTCTTAGAAAATAATAGTGTCCAATTTGAGGATCAAATCAAGTCAGTACTTGAGTAAAATTAGGATGACTAGACCATCTTTGTGACACTTGATCAAGTGCCCAATACCTCTAAGGTGGAAAAAATATTATACCCACTCACTTAGTTGGAGTTCTAGACATTGGTGATGGTTGAGGGATTGGGAATCATCTCCTTTAAGGAGATGATAGATATGGATAGAGCCTTTGAGGCTCTCAAAAAAAGACCTAACCAAGAGAGGAGGAGTAGGCACCCTTATAGGCAACCCTTCAAAAGTTGTAGATTTTTGCACCTTCTTGTCTTTTGTAGTTTTTTTTTTTACTAGTTTGAGCACCAGAGTTTTAGGTTTTCCCACCTATAGGTAGATGCCCCTATGAGTCACCAAGAACTATGGATTGGAAATCCATATTTTTTTCATTTTTGGAGCTATTCATTTATTTCTTCAGACTCATTCAGCACGACATGGTTTGTTGGTACCTTCCAGTGGATCCCCTTTTAGTGCTTCTTCTCTAGGCTCCCTTTCATAATTTTGAAGAGGTCCCAGCCTTCATCCACCTTCAACACATGGAATTTCCATGCTTTAACTCACTAAATAAGTCCCCAAATACTCTAAATAAGCACTCATATTGCATGGGTCATATTTTCACTTGCCCAAGAGTTGTGTTGGTTCATCAATATTTAAAGAAGTGTTATTGGATGATAGTATGGGTCCTCCTTTTGAGCAAAGCTTTTAAAACACTTTAGGCTTAGCCTAAGGTGTATTCCTTTTATTTTTGGAGGCCAAAATTATTGAGAAAAATATAAGTGGGACATCTCCAAGAATAGACACATGGCACCACCTTGCTTCTCCCAAGTGTAGTGGTCTTAATAAAATAATACAATTACCCCATATCTAGGATTTGGAGGACAATTGCACTCATGAGCTTGAGACCTCCTTTCAGTTATAATGGCATCATCATGGTCATAGAGAGGGAATCTCTAGTGTCTCTTCTTTTGATGTTTACCTCACCCATTTATTTAGAGCTCATTTATTTTGTAAGGGGTGACTAGTGATCATTTGGTTTCTTTGCATTCTCATTTTTATGGACAACCATTGTAATAGATTAGGATAGTGGTAGTTAGCATTTTTTTATTTTGTAACCTTAGTAATCATAATTTCATCTCACATCTATAAAGCATTCCATAGGAAACTATTCACTAAGAGTAATATTTTTAGGCATCAACAGTATCAACTAGGAGATTTCTTCATGGGTAACTTGAAGTATCTCCTAGGAGATACCTTGAATAAATTACAAACCTCAATAACACTAGGCAAGTTCATACTCAATGTATCCAATAGGAGATTCCTTCAAGGGCCTTCTAATACCTTCATGAGTAACTTGAAGGTTTCTCCTAAGAGATACTTTGAAGATATTAAAAGGACCATAGTAAAGGAAAATTTTAGAAGTATAACAAGGAAATTATTCAAAAATGAAAATATTAATGTAACAAGGAAAAATTATTAAACTGGATTGAGGTGGAAAGAGCATGTGCATAGGACATAAAATGTGTGTTCTCCCAAGTATTAGAAGGATCTTCAAGTTATAAATTTATCAACTTGTAGTGATTTTAAGGTGAAACAAAGTTATATTGGGAGATACATTTAATGTCCATTTGAATGTATGACATCACCCTTTGTGGTGTCCACTAGGAGATTCCTTCAAGGGCCTTGAAGTACATTTTTAATACCATTATGGTTAAATTTTAAGTATCTCTTATGAGATGTCTTGTAATAAAAATTCACTCTTGTGAATGATTGAAAGATATCTCTCAGGAGATACCTTGAAGGTAGTTATTGATGGGCATTTTGACACATATTAGATACATACTTACCCTCATATTTTTCCTTGAAAACAAAAGTTTGTGGATTCCTTTGCCCATCATATTATATTCTCTAGTGCACATAATGTATTTTTGATTTGGTAATACCTTATTAGTTAAAGTGAGAGTTAATGTATATATTACAAATATTTAATATGTATTTTGTATTATAGTTTAGAATTAACATTTACTGATATACATTTAATCACTACTCAAACACAAAAAATTTTATAAACCAATGCAATATGTAACTTGAATTTTATAAAAGATCAATATTTAAATCATTTCAATTGCTTTGCATAATTTATTTAGGTGAAAAAATAATTACCACACTTAAAAGGTAGAAGGCAGCCTCACTCTAAGACAATTTGGATGAAAATTAGAAGAAGGCCTCACTCTAAGATAATTTGGATAAATTAGTACCATTTAAAATACCAAAAATGAAATTAAATCCACATAAACATCTTCCATTTTATTATGGTGACAAAATTTCTATTGATGATTGGTATTTTGAATTGTTTATTCTGCCAAACAAGCATCCAAATATATACTCGTTTAGCACTACATCAAGAAAATAATCTTTCTCCAATTAAAATAATCCTAGATTGTAATAAGGATGAACTTGAATATTCCCTTCAATTCCAACTAGATGTAAGGAATGGAGAAAAAGGAATTCTCAATTGAGCTACAACTAATTTCAATAAATTTACACCTAGTAAAATAGAGTTGACAAAAATTAATTTTTCTCCTTCTTGTGAAATATTTAGGTTCCATTTGAATATCTATGATAACCTTCAAATGTATAGGTTAATAGATAGAGATAATTTTCTCATTAGAATACAAAACATTTTGAAATAAAAACATAAACAAGGGGTGACAACTTCTTCTAATTTCCACCATGCAAACATGTATTTAAGATACCCTACAAATATGAGAGAAAAAACATTAAAAAAATAAGACAAGTAAGGGAAACATATTTGTATACAGATTTGAAAGAGGCCATACAAGTACTCACACTAGTGGAGAAAAGTAAGATTGAGCAAAATGTTAAAACACTTTTGTTAACACAAACTTTTGATGAGACACATAGTGAATTCTCTACATGGTATATTTCCTCTATCAATTATGCCTTAAACATTCTTGTAGGGACACAAATATAAAAATAAAAAATATAAATGAAAGAAGGGTTAATGATATAATTCATTCATTTTTAAAACAGAATAAGGTTCTAATGAAGGATGCTTTATTAATTCCTTTTGATCCAACCAACCCCGACTATTTTATTGAATCAAAGGAAGTCCTAGAAGATATGATAGAAAAAAAACCATAAGGTTCAAAATTATAGATGGCCAACACACAATTACATCACAATAAAAAATTATTTTAGAGGAGGAATACAATTCACAATCATTGAGAAATAAATTTTGTGTTTGAAGGGAAAGATTTTTGAAAACTTATACTTCGTTCCATATTGTGCATAAAATATATAATCAATATAATGAGCCAATGAAACAATTATAAGGATACATTTGTATAAAGAGTTTGATCTACACATGACCTTGTCAAACTAAGAGGTTGGAAAAATCTTGAAATAGAGAAGAAAAAGATGGAATAAATACATGAACAAGATAGACACTTATTCACACAAATGAACTATTCAACACAACAACTACAGGAGAGAAATTTTTTTTTTATATGGAACAACCTATTTGGGATTATTTTAATAATGCATTTGATTTGTTTGAAATTGGTCCTTTACCTGGTTTAGATAAACAATATTTAAATTTGATTAGTATAATATTACTTAGAAATATTCAAGGGCTCTTAGACAAATAAAAAGTATAACTAGCAGATTTATTGGAAAAATGGTCTATTTCCTTCTTGAAAACCCCTAGGTACAATAACATGGACAATTGGTGCAAAAATGTGAATTTGGAAAGTAAGATATTATCAAAAATTATAGATTATTTCAACAACCATGATATGACACTACCACTAGACCTAAAGACGTAATGGAGCATTATAAAATTTCTACCAAAAGGTTTGATGATTTATGTGTCCTAAATGAAGGTATTTCAAAAAGCAAAAAGGGTTGGGAAGCATTATTTCAAGATTCATTAAGCATATTGAAAATTTATCTACATAATGATCTAGGTTAACTTCCTAAGATAAATATAAAAAGATTCAGCTACCATTATGGGGGGGCCCTTGTCTCTGGCCATTCATTTTAGAAGATTTTAGTGAAATGTTCATCTTGGTCTGAACACTAATTTGATAATTAGTTATCTTTTGAATCTCACTAAAGTTTATAAGGAATCATCTTCACCTATTTATTCAAGCATTAATTGAAAAATTTGTCAAGGCCTTCAATATATTCATCATCCATAAATTAGAATATTATCCTACCATTTAGACTTCTCTCAAGAATCTACATATTGGTGATTTTCATTACATGAAAGATACGTGTGTCTACTATGGGGTCCAAATAGTTATAAATTCAATTAGACACATATTATAGGTATCAATTTTTGTCAGGATCTAGCTCATTTTTTAGATGAAAGGTTTCTGAATCCATTCACAAAAAGGTAGATTAGAGGATGGTTTTGACATCTACAAAGACGTAAAAATATTTCAAATGATTGGTTCACAAAAAATAGGAATCCCATTAAAAAATGAACTAGATAACATCTTTTGGCAGACAGCTATCTCTAATTTTAATGATCTAGAAGTATTTGATGTGCTAAGGGTGTATACAGGAGTTGGATTGGTGCATGCTTGTACAAAATTGTAAATAAATTTATCTTGCATTAAAAAAACTAAAGAACAAACAATTTTTGATGTTTAATTTCAATTTTTTTGATAAATTCAAAGCAACTAATACAAGTACAACCACTTTGATTAGTACCATGTGCATAACATTTTTAATTTATTTTATAATCATGCTTCATTTTCCAAATATAACATCTTAAAATTATTTAGGTGTGTATGCCTTATTTTTCAAACCTACAACTTCCAATATTTTACTGTGTAGCACCAATGACATTTCATGCAAGTAAAGAAATAATAATAATGGAAAATTGTATCAATGAACATGACACATAACAAGTTAAAGAAGGTAACATAAGATCATGCATATTTATTTAGTTATAAAATTTTTATTTATCAATAACTTATAATACTGACATAATATTTATTCATCTATTTATGTCTCAATTAAAATAGTTCACAACATAGCTCTAGCACTTTGTGTCTATAACACAACAACCCATGACACAGCTCTATAAGTTGGTGCCTCCACAAAAATAACACAAGGTAAAATTGTACAACAAGACACATTTTTAAAATACAAATATAAAATCAATTTATAATGATAATTTTTAGTCACTACATTATATAATACCTTCCAAGAAATAAAGAACCAAAGTCTCAATGAAAGAGTGCACCCATAAAAACAAAAAAAATGTGAAAACCCCTTTCAATAAATGTGTAATTATACAATTTCGTACAAGTCTAGAATATATTAATTATCTTTATTTATTTAAACACATTATAATTGAATGTTTCTTCATGGATAGGATATTTTAGTAGACAATAAAATATATACTTGCATCAGCTTGGGATTTGGAAGTGTGGTTCATTTTATTGTTGTGTAGACTCAATGTGGTTGCATTTATCCATTAAAATATTGTTTATAAGTTTAATTTACCCATTACAATGTTGTTTAGATGTTTAATTTACCTAGTTTAAAACAACAAAATATGTGATCAATATGTGTTATACTATGTTTTCAATACAATAAATTTTGATGCAGGGTATCCATGTGTTCTTTATCAATAAAAAACCATAAAGTATATTGTGCTAGAAATAATTATATTGCTATTGATTCAAATAGTTTTTAGTTCTATGTGTCTTATTGGAAGTATATGAAGGGGATTCGACTATTAAGGTGTATTATATTCATTTGAATTTAGTGATAGTGAACTATGGATTAGAAGAGTAAATCCTATTTTGTTTGTTGTGATGGGATGTGTAAACATATAAATAGGTATTGGTATGCATAATAATAGCTGATACTTTCATTACTATAAAAATATAGATATTGGTTGATCAATGTTAAATTATTATCAACATCTATGAGAAACAAGTTATGGCAAAACTGGATTGATTCAGATTATGGTACTGTCATGGTCAAGTTATAAAGATTAAATATGAACTTTTATATGCATGTGTGTTACAAAACTAGCAATAAAAATGGTAGTGCATCTATGTATAATGAGTATTATAGTTACAATGTACCTAAGCATGTATTTATTTTTATGTGTTTATATGAATCTTTGTAACATTTAAATAAATGCAAAAAAATGAATCAAATGAAATGCATTATGTTTTTATGTTACAATAATAAATGTAAATCAAAATCACATCAATGACTAGTCTAGTAACATGTAAAACATTTTCTTAGAAAGTTTTCATGTTATATCTCTTGTAATATAATATTGTTAATAAATGATTCATTTATTTTCTTAAAATTTGTAGACATTTCAAAGGAGGAACTAAAATCAACTTCTAAAAAATTATTGATTTTGGAGTTGGATGAATTATTACTTTTTTGTGCACCAAAAAAAAGATATGAAAATGCATGATATAGGAAAAAAAAGATTATAAAAGTCAAAATATGTCATACTACATTCAAGATCATTCCAATAAAATTTTGAAAGTAGCACTGTAGTCTTTTTCTCACGTTGGCATTTGGTTAATGATAGAGGACAATCATTTAAGGATACTCATTCAAGCCATGGGTTACACAAGATCAAATTTTATGTTTATTTGGGGAAACAATATTCTAAGCCGTTCAATATAAAAATATAAAAAATTGGAATAATTTATTTTTAAAGGGACATTCGAAGATGATTTTTCAATTGCCAACACATTGTTCATTGATTGTAATTCTCAGAATTGTGTTACAAATCAAAAATTAAAAATGAGTTATTCTACATCAAGTAGATATACTGGAAATGGAATTCAAAAAGATGAAAAGGATTGGAGAATCAAAATGACGTCAATCATCACATTCTTAGGAGAAAGAAGAAAACTCATGTCATGCAAGTAGTTTTGAACTGATGTTTAGAAAGATGTAACTACACATGATTCTTTCAAGAGTATTTATTGATTATAAACTAGAATTCTAGTAATAAACATTATCATCAATTTCATACAAATCAATTCTAAATTATTTAAAATATAGTTCAATTCATTTAAAAATAATTGATTCTAATTTAGAATTACTTTGCTCTGGTTATTAGTGCAATTTGATTTATAGTTGGAGATTCCTCAAAATTATCGAATTAGTATATTGACACTTGTTCATGCAGAAGATTTTCTTAATGAACAACAAACAATTGTCATGATATTTTATTATGTGGATGAACTAGATTACTTAATATGTTTTCATCCATAATTTGGCCAATCAAATGGTGCCACGTGTCCCAACAATATAAGCTACTTAAAAGGATCAATGGTTGGTATGAAGGCCTAGAAGGGTGCCACGAGTTCAAAAGAGTCCAATCTATTCAAAATGATCTGCTCCCAAATGGTTTGAATTAATTCAATTTATTTGGAATATAGAAAACATATCTATGGAGAAAATATTCTCCACTCCACTTTAGTGGGTATAATTTCAAATTATTTAAAATATCCCAATTTAATCAAAATAATCTATGTTCAAATGGTTTGAAATAGTCTAATTTATTTGGAATAAAAAAAATTGTTTTTTGAGAAAATCTTCTTCTAAATCACTCCATTTTATAGGTAGTCTAAATTATTCAAAATAGCCCTATTATATCAAAATGATCTATGCCCAAATGTTTTGAAATAGTCTAATTTATTTCTAATATAACACATTTATTTTTACAAAAAATTCTCTTCACTCCACTTTAGTGGGTATAAGTCCATTTTATTTAAAATAGCCTAATTTATTTGAAATGATCTATGCCCAAATGGTTTTGAATACTCCAATTTATTTAGAATATATGAAATTTATTTTTGTGAAAAAAAATTCTCCACTCCAATTTAAGGGGTATAAGTCCAAATTATTCAAAATAGTCTAATTCATTCAAAATGATCTATGTCAGAAATGGTTTGAAACGGTCCATTTTATTTGGAACATAAGAAAAATATTTTGGAGAAAATTTTCTCCACTCCACTTTAGTGGGTATAAGTCCAAATTATATGAAATAGTCCTTTATTTTTTGAATTTCTAATAGTGCAACATCAAAACATAAGTGGTTTTACTCATTTAAAGCATGTTTAAAACCAAAATATTTAAACTTTATGCATTATTCTTATAATTTTTTGAGTTTTGAATAATGCAACACCAAAACTCAAGTGGTTTTACTCATTTTGAGCATGCTTACAATAAACATATTGAACCTTTATATGTGTTTCTTATAATTTATGAGTTTTGAATATTACAACACAAAAACTTAAGTGGTTTTACTCATTTTGTGAATGTTTACAATCAAAAGATTCAAACTTTATGTGTGTTTCCTATAATTTTTGAGTTTTCAATAATTCAACACTAAAACTTAAGTGGTTTCACTGATTTCAAGCATGTTTACAATCAAAATATTCAAACTTTATGCATGCTTCCTATAATTTTTGAGTTTTGAATAATGCAACATCAAAACTGAAGTAGTTTTACTTGTTTTGAGCATGTTCACAATCAAAATATTCAATCTTTATTCATGTTTTCTATAATATTTGAGTTTTGAATAATGCAATACCAAAAATTAAATGGTTTTACTAATTTCAAGCATGTTTACAATTAAAAGATTCAAATTTTATGCTTATTTCCTATATTTTTTGAGTTTTAAATAATGCAACACCAAAATTTAAGTGGCTTTACTCATTTCAAATATGTTTACAATCAAAATATTCAAACTTTATTCTCATTTCTTATCATTTTTGAGCTTTGAATAATGTAACTCCAAAACTTAATCTATTTTACTCCTTTAGAACATGTTTCAAATCAAAAATTCAATTTTTTTGCATATTTCCTATTATTTTTGAGTCTTGAATAATGCAACACAAGAGCTTAGGTAGTTTTTACTCATTTCAAGCATGTTTCAACTCAAAAGATTCAAATTTTATGCACGCATCTTATAATTTTTGAGTTTTGTATAATGCAACATCAAAATTTAGGCATTTTTACTTGTTTTGAGCATTTTTATGATTAAAAGATTTAAACTTTATGGGAATTTCCTATAATTTTTGAGTTTTCTAGAATGTAACACTAAAACATAGGTAATTTTACTTATTTTGAGCATGTTTACAATCAAAATATTTAAACTTTATGTGCATTTCCTATAATTTTTGTGTTTTAAATAATACAACACCAAAACTTAAGTGGTTTTACTCATTTTAAGCATGTTTACAATAAAAAGATTCAAAATTTATGCATGTTTCTTATAATTTTTGAGTTTTGATTAACGTAAAACCAAAACTTAAGTAGTTTTACTCATTCTAAGCATGTTTACAATCAAAAGGTTCAAACTTTATTTGCATTTCCTATAATTTTTTAGTTTTGAATAATGTAACACCAAAACATAAATGGTTTTGCTCATTTTGATCATGTTTAGAATCAACAGATTCAAAATTTATGTGTGTTTCTTATTAATTTTGAGTTTTGAATAATGCAACACTAAAATGCAAGTAGTTTTACTCATTTCAAGCATGTTTAAAATCAAAATATCAAAATATTCAAACTTTGTGTGAGTTTCCTATAATTTTTGAGTTTTGAATAATGTAACACCAAAACTTAATCAGATTTATTCGTTTGAAGCATGTTTACAATCAAAAGATTCAAACTATATAGGCACTTGTTATAATTTTTGAATTTTGAATAATGCAACACCAAAACTTAGGTAGTTTTACTCATTTTGAGCATGTTTAAAATAAAAATATTCAAACTTTAAGCATGTTTCCTATAAGTTTTGAGTTTTGAATGATGTAAAACCAAAACTTAAGTAATTTAACTCATTTTGAGCATGTTTATAGTCAAAATATTTAAACTTTATGCATGTTTCTTATAATTTTTAAGTTTTAAATAATGGAACGCACAAACTTAGATAGTTTTACTCATTTTGAGCATGTTTAGAATAAAAAAATTCAAGTTTTTTGTGAGTTTCCTATATTTTTTTGAGTTTTGAATAATGAAACACCAAAACTTAGTCAATTTTAATCAGTTTGAGCATGTTTATGTTGAAGTATGTTCACATTATTAAGTTGTAATATTATTATTATTATTATTATTATTATTATTATTATTATTATTATTATTATTATTATTATGCATAATAGAAATAAAATACCATGTTAGTTTTATTAGTTTATGGTAGTTACATAAATATATTATTATAATAATATATTTTATATATAGTTCATTTGTTAGATTGAGTTATTATAGGGATGTGAGAGATTTATGGTAGAGATATGATCTCCCTAATTATAGAAAAGACTTTTCCTATATATGTATTATATGTATAAAATAATATGGAGTGAGAATATTATTATGATTAATTATTTTATCTAGTATTCAGCTTTCTCTATTGTGCAATTTGGTTATTACCAATATCTGGTATCAGAGTGAGAGGGTGTTTAAATGAGAGTATGTGAAATGTTTTCAATATTTTCATGAGATTCATGACCCATTGAAGGACATAGTCTAACTTTGTTGGTGTTCTCTATGCTAGTCATTGGTAATTTTGATATTCTTTGTATAGAATAGGACTTTCATCTATGAGTGAAAATATATGATATCCACGTGCATAATTTCTCCTCTTAAGTGAAACCTGCATTACAATTTCAATATTTTGGTCAATTTATCAAGTTGTTATTTTGATCAGGTAAAGGAGCATGCATTTCAATAAAGTTTTGGATATATTCCCACATCTAGTGTAATATCACTTAAGGCATATTAAAAATCTAGTCAATTTATCTATGCCATTTTAAACAAGCCACTAGGCTCTCTTTCTTCATCTCTATGTAGAGTTATTTATTAAATCTTATCATTTTAAATCTATAGAGATCAACATAATTTTCATGTATTTTGGCTTGAAGTTTAGTAAACATCTTGAATATTGAAGTTTATTTACGATGGATCGTTTATACTCAGCAGATCCATGTAGATTGAGTTCACCATCACCCTTTCAAATTTGTCATTTAGGCACCATTCCATTCCCCATTCTAGTTTAAGTTGGTAGGACTCTTGACATATTTATTTACATCCATCATAGCCATCATATCTCTACCATGACAAGGTTTATTATTGTGTAACAATCCATGTGTCAATGTCTTTTAATCTCTTATCATACATAATCCACCTTTTTTTAATTTAAAAGTTGTTATACTGAAGTCAAAATTATGTGTAATCTATAGTCTCAAAATTAGAGTCTTAATTGAGCCTTTTGATTAGCTTAGGATTAGTCATGTAAATTTGTGTTTATAAGTCATTATTATCGATATGAGTCTATAGTTTTAGTCTGTAAAGTTTGGGGAGTTACTTTAAATGTTTTTAATTATAGTTATATTTGCTAAAATTGTTTAATTAAGTCTTTGTGTCAAATTTTTAAGGTGTTAAAAATTAATTAAATACTACTTTTTAATTTAAAAGTATTAGTATTTCAAACTATCAAAAAATATCAGAAGTGTCAATTTTTTGGGTTTATTATAAAAATTAAAAAAATGAGTCAAGAATCAAAAGTCAACCAATCACTTTTTATAAGAGTCATTTTTATGTCAAAGTTATTAAAGTTAATTCCATCTTATGTAAAGGATGCATTTTTGGGTGAACCCAACATCCTGAGTCAAAAGTGTCAGTTATGTATGTGTTTCACTAAAATTTTACTTTGTTTTCTTTAGAAAGAATACTGTAAAACTTGAAATAAGGATAAGGTTAGTAGAACCTAATGTGTTGTGCATGCATGAATCTAAATGATTATGGATACTCTTTGTTTAGGGAGGATGACCTGAAGATAATAAAACATTATAAAAGAATGGTTGATTAGTGAGATAGTAGGGTCGATTGCCTAGTGTGAGCTAGATCCAAGAAGCATAAACTTCCTTGGAGGATATCAATCCACACTTTTAAAACATTTAAATTATAATATTCTAAAAATAGATGCTTACATAAAATATTAGAAGGTACTAAAATTAAATATAAGTAGTGTTTGAAAAGAAACAAGTGATATTGATTAAAAATAACAAAAAATCAAATAATATTACTAAATCACTCAAAATTGATTCAAAAAATAAGTTGAAGTTATGTGATAAAATAGAAACTTAGAAAGTGGATTCTTGGTATAGGTAGATAGGTCAATTTAGCTTATTATTGTGAAAATAGACACATAGTGACCATTAGAAGCTTGGGTATGATGATAGATGGTTATTTTACCATCAATGTTTGTTAACCATCGATGGTTAAAGAATTCAATCGATTATTAGGTAAGACCATCAATCATTACTGTGGGATCTAATTTTGGAAAGTAAATTTCTTGGGAGATTTTAGAGAGATTATAGGTGTGGTATTTGGGTTGAATATTGGTCACAAGATAAGAAATGATACTTAAAGATATTTGGTTATGGTATTAGGTGTTTGGGTGATTGAAATATGCTATGAGTGGTTTTAGGTAAGACCTAAGGTGTCTGGTGTTATATAACTCCAACACAAGAAAGTGAGGTGAAAGATAAATAAAGGGGAAAGATATAAGCAATTAAAAAAATGTAGCTAATTACTAAATCTTGATGGAAACTATAGATACTTAACTTCTAGGTATTATTAGTTTAAGGAATACAAAAGTTGTCTAAAATTTGTTGTGGATCTTGGAGTGATGTTAGTAGAGTAACAGTGTCCTAGCTCTTGATAGTGAGTTACAAAAGTACCCTAAGTTTCTAGCCTAGTTCATAGTTTACTAGGAAGCTTTTTGATTTTCCTAGGAGTAAGAATTACTTACCCCTAAATGATCTATCTTGATGATGATTTTAACCTTTTCTTCATCTCTTAATATAGAGAAAAGGAGAATTGAAATCAAGAAAGATAAAAAATAGTTTGAAGGGCAATACAACATGCATTGATCATGTAGACTATCGGTTTGATAATGTAAAGAGTGAGTTATATTTGAGTCCTTTGATCATGCACTCTGAGGTAGAGTTATGTAACCATCGATGATCAAGTTCAACCATCGATGGTCGAGGCTCAACCATCGATGGTCGAGGGTCAACAATCAGTGGTTAGAGAGACATAGTCAAAATGGATAAGATTAGTCATTTTAACTTATGTTTGGTAGTTAAGAAGTTAGGAAGTTATCCAAGGTAATAAAAGGGGGTCATGTGGTGATTTGATAACTAGAAATACATTGCATGATTTTTCTGTGTTTACATTTTTACCCTTTTTGTTATTTAGTTTGTATCAACAAGCTGTAAAATAAAAATGGATAGGTTGGTAGAAGGTTGAATGCCCTAAGTATGGGAGGAAGTGTTCCCCTCAAACTAAGAATTTATGAGTTGAAATAGAGTCAAGTTCAAGTTTGATAAGTGGATATGTGGGTGAAAAAATGGGTGGTAGATTGGGCATTTAAACACAAACAAGTGAAAAGAATGTGACTAAGTGTGATATCATAGATCATACATAGACAAGGCTATCATAGTTGAGGTAGGTCTTAAAATAAGTTTGGATTATAAGAATAGGTGATAGGGTAACCAAGACATACCATTAGGCATAGATGACATGGGTTTCTCTATAAACTCAAGTATCATAGGCAAGGTCAATGAATTCATAGGTATCCAAGGTAGGATGTGATCCTGAGAAGATAAAAATGGTTACAAGTGTTGAGACCATAAAGGGTCATTCTTTGACACACCTAAATGGTCAATGTACAAAAGTAGGACAAGTTCATCAAATATGGAAAGGTAATCAATGCATTCAAAATGTCCAAGGCAAGGCTATCATAAAAGGTGTGAATGGTGAGATAAAATAACCAAGGTGATGTTACTTAGTTGGTTGGTTGGTTGAGAAGGAGTTTCTTTGCAATGGGCTCATGATTATGGTAAGGTAGTCCTTTGGGAAAAAGATATGATAGGATGAGAGAACCCTAGATGGGTTGACCATCAACGGTCAGGGTCAACTATCAATGGTTGCCTAGTGACCATCGATGGTCTAGAGAGAACCCTAAAAGGGTAACCATAAAGGTCAAAAGTGGGTTTTATTTGTTCCTTGTGAAATTAACCCATAGTGCTTCCCAATTTCATCTTATGTAAAAATGATGATGTTTTGTCTTATGTTAGTTGAGTTAGGTAGTGTCTGACTGAGAGTTGACTGAGGAGGTGGAGGTTGATCAAGGTAGGCTAGAGCATATTTGAGATCCAACTAGGATGTAGTGAGGCAAGGGTAGAGCATAGGGCTAAGTGGCAACATTGGTTCTAAGGTCTCCACTATGATGGAGGACACATAATGAGTTAGGGGTGTCTTAAATTTATAGTTTTTGTTACAATTTTTAATTATTTTATTATATGGTTGGGTTAGGTGTTGAAAATTGGGGGATTTTAGTTTTTGGTATAAAATTTGTAGTTAAGGTAGGGGAGGATTGTAGAGGTTTAGGTATAAATTAAGTGTTTTATTGATTATTCTTAAGGTTGGGTGGGTTGTACCTAGGTTTAGGTCACTGACGATCACCACATAGGGATCATCAATAGTCACTATCGATTGTCACTATTTGATAGGTGACCATTAAATGGTTAATGTGTGGATTGTCAATGCTCTACCATTGAACTATTAGTATTTGAGGTTGATCGGTGATGATTCCTTAAGCAACCATCACCAGCTGATACTTGACCATCAATGGTTTAACACAAGGTTGGTATAAGGTTTAAAGTTTAGTTTAGGTTTGTTTGAAGGTAAGAGTTCTGAATGTAATGGGATAGAGAAGGTAGGGGTTAGGTATGGGTGAAGGGTAGGAGTTGTATAAAGTACGTAAGGTAGGATAGGTCTTAAGATAAGACATGGTTAAGGTAGGATTAGGTGAAGTTGAGGTGAAGTTAAGGTAGGGGTGAGGGTTAATAGATAGAATATACAAGCAAAGTTTGATAGGTAAGTTAAATTAAAGTATACATCCAACTTTATAGGTGAGATAATAGCTAAATCTACAAGATTAAGTGCCTCTAACTCCTAGATGAGGTACATAGGGATATGATAGACTAGGAGTGGGAGCTATGACTATAGTGAGCCTAAGAGGCATGAAGTATTATCAGAACATGCCTAGAGACATGGCTATGTTGGTGGCCCTCATTAAGATATGTGATATGGATACCAACACTTTCTTGCTTCTTACTAGAGATATTACCATCCTACCAGAGGATATTCATTATATTTTATGGACACTAATATGGGGTAAGACAATAGAGCATATTAACCAGTGAGAAGCATGACATGTATATCAATCAATTGTTTAGTGTGGACTTTGTTTATGCTAGGTGTCACATGAGAGGTTTTTATTATGCACCTATGTATCAAATGGATAGGGAGGGAGATAACTTGTCACAATGATGATGATAGCCATTACCTATTATGTACTTATAGATTTTAGTAGTGGTATATATTTTTTTTTTAATTTCTATGTGTTTTTGCTGTCATAATGATAGACTAGATAGTGTTTACTTTGGTCTTGCTTTTACTAGTTTATATCTATTGAGAGATGTGGGGATATAGAGTACATAGGCATTATTGTATCATCATCAACTTTTTTTTGTAATATTGGGCATATGAGTACATTAGAGTGCTATGACTAGGTGGATTACCATGACACACATGGACCCAAATGGACTTCAAAGTTGGTTTTATGAGGTGGAGAGCTGATTACTTACTTACATGACTAGGGGGAATAGCATGAGACTTAGAGTGGTATCCAAATAGATTAGAGGAACTAGTGGATGGAGAGGTAATATAGAGGTTGTATATCAAATTCCTAGCATGGGTGAGCTATGCTAGGTAGACCCTATCATTGTAGAGCTATAGGTGGATTTATGAGAGGTGATAACATGAGGTGGGGATCATTCCATTTGACATGGTTAAGAGATATTTAAAACTTATATATGGTGTCCCAAATAATTTTCTAAGGTATAGGAATGAGGATGTTGAAGTGCCATTGCCTCCACCATAACCTGAGGATATAAAGATCGACCATGAGGAGATAATGGTTGTATTTATTGATGATGTAAGGGTTATGCTAGATTACCTTATATGGTTTTAGGCACATTATAAAATGACAATGTTTAGGGGAGATGGTCTTAAAATTAAGTGATCCT
The DNA here is from genome assembly GCA_037957365.1 of Torreya grandis. Lineage (NCBI taxonomy): Eukaryota > Viridiplantae > Streptophyta > Pinopsida > Cupressales > Taxaceae > Torreya > Torreya grandis. The sequence continues at coordinate 632,359 of JARHVA010003303.1, forward strand.
ACAGTTGTTAGGATTCATGTTCACCATGACTATGTTTTGAGTCAAGATGACTATTATACGCATGTTGAGGGAAGTAAAGTGTTTGAGGTTATTTGACAAGAGTTGATGAATATAATGAATATATTCATGTTTTTAAAAACCTAATTGGAATATTCATGCTTTATGAAATTTATAGATAGATTTTGATCAATTGAATTGTTAAAGCCAAAAAGGCTTGTCTAGTTGTGTATGTATAGTGTGAGAGTGGTCTAAGGGATTGGTGTGTTATACTAATGATTGATGCCAAGACAAGAGATATAATTGATTAATAATGATATATAACCTAAAAAAACCATGAACATGGAATAGATGTTATGAAATTTCCATTTCAAGTGATAAACATGAACTTGTTCATGACTATGTTTTTGTGCTATAGGTAGTTTCTTAGTGATCACTTTGTAGAAGTGATTTGGAAGTATTGTTGGTATAATTGAAGAATAAAATGAGTATGGAGATGTTTTATAAGTATAAAAGGATTATAAGAAGGAATTAAAAGTCATAGTTGATCCCTGATCAAGTTTGAAATGTTAAAGTTACTTGACTATACTTTGACTGTGTTTGACTAGTCTAAGTGGTCCTATTACAGAGGTGGTTTTGGATGCTTGGATCCTAAGTGAAGATTTAAAATGGACATGGATAGGTTTATTAAGTAATTAATTATATATTAATGGTTTTTAAAGTGTATTTTTAAAAAAAAGTGATATTATGCTTCTATTTTTTAAGATAGACATTTTTGTGTTTTTAGGCCTAATGGTGAGTAGGCTAAAATGGCTTATTTCAAGTGGTGAGTTGGAGTTATAGGTGATATGGACCTGTGTGGGAGTGATAAAGGGTCTATTGGAGGTGTGTTATATATGTTTCAAGAATTAGTAAAAGTTCAAGATGGTCTAAGGAGTTCAAGAGTAACATGAGGCTTGAAGAAGGGCTAATTTTATTAGGCCTCTATTAGGCCTGATTGAGTTCTAGCCTCTATGAGTTATAACTAACCTATGGAGTGTTTGGTTCTCATATGTAACGTATGTATGAACCTATTTTAAGTTTGTTTCAATTAGTTTAAGTATCTTGGCTGACCAAGATGGGTTAGATGAAATGTGTGGTATAAAGGTAAGGCCTAATTAGCCTATTTAGACTAGTTAAGGGAGGGTGGACTTAAGCGAGGATAAGAGCTTAATCAAGGAGTAGGGGTAGGTCATTCAGGACCATCAAAGGGTAAATAAAATTAGTCATGCATATCTAACCAGGTTTATGTATGTGGATACAAATTTCATTAGACCTAATGAGCCTAGAAGATACATATTGAGCGAAGGAGCCTAAGTGGCTTATATGAGGTAAAGAGGCAGGTTGCAGGTGTTAGAGATAAGTCCATCATCAGGTGTGTTAGACATCATATCAGTAGTGGAGATTAGTTTGGAGGTGAATTAGTTGTTTCTTGATCATATAGGGGTTTGTAGCCTCCTTGCTAGTTGGTGCTAGATAAAGGTTAAGTGGGTGCTTGACTAAATTGAGGGGTGGGTACTACTTGATCAGTTGGTGCTAGTCTAAATTGAAGCAATACCTTTATAGGATAATATTTCAAAGCTTATTTTAATGGTTTTTACCCCCTAATAGGGTTTCCCATATAATCTCTTATGCTATATTGTGATGTACTTGTGTGATTATTTGCTTATGCATTGATCTCTTATGAATGTTTCATGAAATGGTGTTTGGAATTAAATATGCATTATTGTTATGCAACTGATTCACCACCCCCTCTTAGTAGCTCCTTCTGACATTTTACTCATTTTGAGCATATTTAAAATCAAAATATTCAAACTTTATGTGCATTTCTTATCATTTTTGAGTTTTGAATAATGCAACACCAAAATATAAGTGGTTTTACTCATTTCAAACATGTTTACAATTAAAAAAATTCAAATTTTATGTGTGTTTCCTATAATTTTTTAGTTTTGAATAATACAAAACCAAAAATTAAGTGGGTTTACTCACTTTGAACATCTTTACAATCAAAATATTCAAACTTTATGCATGTTTCCTATAATTTTTTAGTTTTGAAGAATGCAACACCAAAAATTAAGTAGTTTTACACATTTCGAGCATGTTTATAATCAAAAGATTCAAAATTTATGTGCATTTTCTATAGTTTTTGAGTTTTGAATAATAAAAAACATAAGTAGTTTTACTTATTTTGAGCATGTTTAGAATCAATAAATTCAAACTTTATGTGTGTTTTATGTAATTTTTGAGTTTTTAATGATTCAACACCAAAACCTAATTGGTTTTACTCATGTTGAGTATGTTTACAATCAAAATATTCAAATTTTATATGTGTTTCCTATCATTTTTGAGTTCTGAATAATGCAATAGCAAATCTAAGGTGGTTTTACTTGTTTTGAGCATGTTTACAATCAAAAGATTCAATTTTTATACATGTTTCCTATAATTTTTTAGTTTTGAATAATGCATCACCAAAACTTAAGTAGTTTTACTCATTTCAAGAATGTTTACAATCATAATATTCAAAATTTATGCATGTTTCCTATAATTTTTGAGTTTTGAATAATGTAAGACAAAAACATAAGTAGTTTTACTTGTTTCAAGCATGTTTACAAACAAATGATGCAAACTTTATGGATGTTTCTTACAACTTTTAAGTTTTGAATAATGCAACAGCAAAAGATAAGTGGTTTTACTTGTTTCAAGCATGTTTACAATCAAAAGATTCAAAATTTATGTGTGGTCCCTATAATATTTGATTTTTAAATAATGCAACACCAAAACTTAAACAATATTACTTTTTTCGATCATGTTTACAAAAGAAAGATTCAACCCTTATGTGTGTTTCCTATAATTTTTGAGTTTTGAATAATGAAACATAAAAACATAAGTAGTTTTACTCATTTTGTGCATGTTTACAATCAAAAAATTCAAAGTTTATGTGTGTTTCTTATAATTTTTGAGTTTTGAATAATGCAACACTAAACATTTTCAACATGTTTACAATTAAAAGATTCGAACTTTATGCATGTTTCCTATAATTTTGGAGTTTTGAATAATGCAACATGAAAACTTAAATGGTTTTACTTATTTTGAGCATGTTTAAAATTAAAAGATTCAAACTTTCTATGCATTTCCTATATTTTTGAGTTTTAAATAATGCAACACCAAAATTTAAGTAGTTTTACTCTTTTCAACGATGTTTTTGATAATATAAGGTGACAAACTAGGGGCCATACCCTTAAAAAAGAATAAAAACCTAGAAGTCAATCAACATAAATGATGTCTTACAACAAGAATGACACATTCAGTGAGCCAACAAACATAAAAAAACTAAAATAAAACTAGAACAAGAAAAAATGAGAGACATAGAATCTAGAAAAAACAAGAGCTAAAGTGGCCATATATCTCCTTATATAAACATATATTTGATAAGGTCATTCAATTTCTCAGTGTTCTCTACATTGACAATAGATGTAGAAGTGCCCAAGTCTTGCAGCATAGACATGTTCAGAAGAATAAAATTTTGGAGCCCAGTGGTAAAGTTCTGCTCTAGTTTTTGGATGTGACCCTTTAAGGCAGCAATTTTAGCTTTAAAACTAGTCAATTTTGATTTTCTCATCAGCTTCCTCTACATACATCTTTCCCTCTTTGTCAGCATTTTTTGCAAAGTCAGCCACATCTTCCATAGTAGCCTCAAATTCTCTTATCTCCTACTTACCTACAGTATCCTCAAAGATTTCTTGAAATTCTATTTCCTTATTCTCCTCATCTTGAGTGGCTTCTTCTAAGGCACTCTTAGAGTAGTCAATGAACCTACCCTTGGGAGCAAGTTTGCTAGCAATCTACCCTGATCATTGAACTCCTGAGGAGAGGCCCTCCATACTAACCTTAGTGGATAGATGGGATTTACTACCTTGACCCCCAAGGGTCATACAAGGATTTTTAGGGGTCCCCATAGTGATCCCCCCAATCCCCTCTTCACCAGCATAAAACTTCCTCTTCTTTCCCTTCATACTCACAAAGGAGCCAGGGGTGTCTAAGGGAGTCTCCTCAGGAGTAGAAAAGGAAACTTCTTTAGTTTTAGTAGAGATAGGGGAAGGACAACGCTCTTCAATAGCATCACCAGCAATAGGGTTAAAAGAAATTTTTCCACTATCAATCCTAATAGTCTTAGATGGCTCGAGGGAATGGTGAAAATTATATATATAGAAAATGAGGCCCTGATGAAGGGAGATAGGATTCATATCAAGTTTTTTTTTTCTAATTTTGCTCTCACCCTAAGGATAGAATGCTCTAGGGAAGAGAGCAAATAAAAGGGAAAGCTGATGAGAGCATTATGCCTAAAATAATTTAAAAGGGGGAGATGATAATTATAGATTCTGGTAAAACATCCCTCTAGTGTGAAATACTTCATGAGGATGAAGCACACGCCGTCCCACGACTCGGGCAATTTGGCTCGATCAAATCTTTCTTGATAAGGGGCAAGTTCTTCACCTTCTCTTAAAAACAACTTCTGGCTGGAAAGGTCTATGATTTTTGTTTTTTGTTGTAGCTTTATCCCCTACATAGACATGCCTATAGCCATAGCTATCACTTTTCAAAAATTTCAAAGCTAATTCCTCCAATAGTGACTCACTGGTTTAGCCAAGACCTCATGAATTAATTAGATAAGTTTTCATCAAACTTGTTGAGCCTCTCTAGATAGGGACTAATCCCACCCTCTTTGTAGTAGTGCTAAACCATTGGGTTGTCTTTATACTCATAGAAAGAAACTGGTTCTATTCAAATTCTATCACCCCCCCCATTTTGGACTTATAGAATAGACTAGGAGAATTCCCAATTTTTTCCTTCGTAAATGAAGTAGCTTCAAGCCCTTGCTCTTGATTATACATAATGAAAATGTGATAGAACATAATTCAAAGCATCATTTAGAGATGAAACTTACTCCTCCCATGCTTAAACATAATTTCTTAATGATATCCATAATGATGAAGCAATCCGCTCGCTTAACAAATTGGTACAATAAATCAGAAATGATTATCAAAAGAGTACAATAAGCCCCTAACTCTGAGATCCATGTCAACACCCTCCAAAGGGACTGACTAATAGAGCTATCCTTCCAATATGTCCAAATCATCCTTAACACATCACTTTCTTTTGGATGATATCCCTAATATTTAAGGGGATATGATTTATTTGGCACCAAACTCGCCAATTTGAAAATTGTTGGCCGAGATTGGCACATGCATCAGCTATATTATTTCCCTCTCTATAAAATGTGAAATATTAACTCTAGTAAGCTTCTGTAGAAGAAATTAAATATCCCTAATGATATCTTTTAACTTAATGCCCACACTCGATGCCTTGTTAACTACATCGATAACCATTTTAGAGTCCCCTTAGATACTCAAATTCCTTATACCGAGGGATATAGCCAATTTTATCCCCCATAAAAGAGCAGTTACTTCAGCATAGTTATTACTTTGGTAGCTATTCCATCAGCATAGACAATAATCATCCATCTTTTGTCATTTCTTATAATCCCTCCCCCACTAGCTTCCCATCAGACTTGGAGGCCCCATCAAAGTTAAGTTTCATCTAGTTAGGCTTTGGGCGATTCTATCTAGTGTTAAGTCTCTATAGAATTTTGGAATTATTATAAGCAGGAATATGATTAATACCTTCTATTTAACTACATTTTGTTCTTCTTCTTGAGTTAGGGGTTTCTCCACAATATGAATATGAGCACTGGTGACACTTTCCAAAAGAGTCCTAATAAAAGAATGAAACACTTGAGAGGCATTTTTACTAGTATCCCTAAAAATCATTTGATTGCGCTCTTTCCATAAAATCCAACTCAAACAGGGTAGATTTTGATTCCATAATTCCATTAGCCAGGGATGAGAAAAGGTAGGATTCTATCTAATAATGACTTCCTTAAGGTCAGAGTTACAAATCCACTCAATACCAAAATTATTTAAGATTATGCCCCAAAACATCTTGGCAAAATCATAGTGTATGAAAAGGTGAAAATTGGTTTCCTCTTTTGAATAACATAAATAACATCTGTTGACCAAGGTAAACCCTTTCTTCTGAAAGTTGTCTTGGGTTAAAATTTTGTTATGAGCAGTAGCCCACCAAAACATGTTGATTTTTTGTATAAATTTATAGTTCCAAACTTTTTTCCATATCTCCTTATTCTGAGCCTCAGGAATCAGCAAATGATAAGCAGGCTTGATAGAGAACCATCCATTTTTATCTGCCCACCAGTACTGTTCATCTTCTCACAAGAAGAGAGGGATTCTAATCCCCTAAATCAACTTTTGGATATCTAGAAATTCAGGGAAGAGCTCAGGCCAATGAACACAATAATCTAATAAATTTTTCTAGCTCGTTATGCCATTGTTATTAGCCATGTAATCATTGAATTTATCTCTAAAAAACTAAGTAGCAATGTCAGCAATTTCTTCATAGTTTCCATATGTGATAAGAGCCTTATCCTTTACCCAAATGTCATTCCAAAATTTAATATGCCATCTATTTCCCAATTTACATCTAATTCCTTGTTTAAGAAGACTTCTAATTTTTAGCATTTTATTTCATATCACAGATCCCTGAGGTAACCCTACCTATTGAAGAAAGTTGGAACCATTAGTACTATGCATATATTTGACATACATTATTTCTCTCCAATCATTATTTTTATGAATCAGATTCTATTTGATTTTGAAGAGAAGAGCTTTGTTCATGTTCTTGATGGATCTAATATTGAGGCCACCATGTGATTTTAGAACACACACTTTTTCTTAACTGACCAAGACATTCTCTATTTGTCTTCCAGTACCATCCATAAAATTTTCTTTGAATCTGTTCCAATTTGTTAGCAAAATACGTAGGTATTTTAAAGTGAGATAGGAAGTAGGTAGGAATCCCTTGTAGAGAGGCTCGAATAAGCTATAGTTTGCCTACATTGCTGAGAAGTTTCCCTTTCCAACCAAGAAGTTTCTTCTAAGTTCTTTCCAATATTTCATTCCAAAAACATGGAGATACCTCTTTGACCATGAGGGGAAGGCCCAAATAGGGAGCAGGTAGAACAACTTTAGCACACTCTAGGATGTCAATGATTTGTTGTCTAAGGTCATTAGGAGTGTTAAAGAAGTACACATTTCTCTTTTAGAGATTTATGCTTTGCCTAAACTCTATGGCATAGTTATTTAAAATATCCTTCCATTTCCTAGCTTCAATCACTGAGAAGATGCCAAAAAGAATGGTATCATCTACAAACTATTGCACTGCCATAGGAGGAAGGGAGGAAGCAAGTTTGATGCCCACTAAATATTTAGAGACTATATTAGCTTGTATGTATCTCGCCAATGCCTCTGCCATTATGATGAACAAATAAGGGGAGAGAGGGTCCCCCTGGCAGATTCTTCTTGAAGAAGAGAAAAAACTTCTAGGGACCTCACTGACAAGAACCAACAATTTAGTAGAAGAAACAACGTTCCATACAAGGCGAGACATTTTATCATTAAACCCAAATTTCTTGATGATTTAGAATAAAAAAGTCCATGAGACCCTATCATATGCTTTAGAGATGTCTAGCTTAAGAGTCATACTAGGGATTCTACTCTTGTCCATGGAATGGATAGTCTCATGAGTGGAGATCACTGCATCAAGAATTTACTGACTTGGGACAAAGCCTTTTTGTGCAGGGGAAATAATTTTGTCTAAAAAAGGTTGAATTCTCATAACCAACACTTTAGTATAGAGCTTATAAACAGTGTTACATAGACTAATAGGTCTGAATTTTGAAAGGTGTGTGGGCTGCGACCTTTTAAGAACAAGTACTATAAAAGTATTATTAACTTGTTTCAAAAGTTTACCTGATCTGAAGAAGTCATAGATAGTAGTAGTAAGATCCATTCCCACTATATTCCAATATTATTGGAAGAATATAGGAGGGAAGCCATCAGGACCCGGGGATTTTAAATAACCCATAGAGAATAAAACAACACATACTTCCTCCTTGGATATAGGCCTTAACATCTCCAAGTTGTCTTCCTTAGATATCAAATAAGGGATTTTATCAATGAATTGATTCATAGTTCCATCATTCCCATCATCATTAGTTTATTCAGTCAACAAATTCTAAAAGAATATCCTAACTTGTTCCCCTATCTCTTTATCTTCCGTTATAATGTTGTCATTATCTAAACATAGCTTCATTATGGAGTTAGCCTTCTTGTGTTTCATGACTGAGAGATGAAAGAAGGTCATGTTCCTGTCCCCCTCTTTGAGCCATTGAACTCTAGATTTCTATTTCTAAAATACCTCTTCTCTATCCATAAGACTCTTCTAGTCAGAAATCAAGACATTCTTTTCTTTAGAAGTGTCTTTTGAATCATCTCCTTGAGCAATCCACTGCTAGATATCTGCAAGTTTTTTGGCTATGTTTTTCTTCAAATAAAAAACTTGACCAAAGCTATATCTATTCCATCCATGAAATTCCTATTTGATATGCTAAAGTTTTTTGACTAATATATAGGAGTGCCCTGGATAGGAATTTGCCACCATTGGGACACCAATTGTCTGAAGTATTTATGTTTAATCCACATAGCTTCAAAATGGAAGGGAAAAAGACCACATTGTCCCTGATCTTTTCAACTGAAGAAGATAGGGAAATGATCGAACATAGTTTTGGGAAAAGCTTGCAAGTGCATATTATGATAATCATTCTAGTTACTAGAAATAAGAAATCTATCTAACTTAACTTGGATCATTTGGTCTCCTCTTCTTTTATTAGACTAGGTGAAATTTTGATTTTGTAATTCAACATCCAATAATCCCTAATCATTTATAAATTCAGCAAAGTCAAACATGCTGTCAGATTAATCAATAATTCCATCCTATTTTTTAGAAGGGTATAATGGAGTGTTAAAGTCTCTAGCCAGCATCCATCTAGTGTGTGGGGTGTTAGTCCTGAAGCTACTCAAATTGGTCCATAAATTTTGCCTCAATGCTCTGTTATTCAGGCCATAGACATTGATCAACGACTAGTTCAAAGAGGACAAAGAGAAGTTAATAATCAAAAAATGTTTATTATAAGCAATAAGAGATCCCTAAATTTTAGCACTATTTCACATAGTTACAATCCCACCCGAAGCCCCTTCAGTCAGACTAATGCAAAAAGCAACCTTAGGCCATATGTAGTCAGCTATTTTTTAAAAACTCTCCTCATTCATCTTGACCTCTTGGAGTAATAAAATATTTAATTTATTATCTAGAATGCAATTTTTAACCTCAAACTATTTGGAGGGGATGTTAAAGCCCCTCAGGTTCTAGGATAAAATTCTCATTTAGAGGATTTGAGTGAATGGGTCTCTAGTGTTTTCTATTTACCACTGGCAATCTCTCTATCAATCTCTCATTGTCTTATTTCTCTTAGGGTTGGTCTCCCTTGTTTGGGGTCAGTGCCAACATCTACAGATTTTTTACCTTTGCGATTCTTTTTCTTTGGGGTAACCCATTCTTCCTATTCATTACTACTACCATTTTGTCCTATTTCACCTGCCATTGAATAATTTCTTGATTGGTCACCTACTTCTAGAGCATGGAAAGTATCTATGTTTGAATGGAAGGCTATTTCTCCCTTAGTATCTACTATTTTTGGAGGTAGTTCTAAATGATCATCTCTTAAAACTTTGCCTTCTACATCATCCCCATCTATTGGTTGGGTATGTATTTCTCCTTCCTCAGACATATTGGTTTGTTGATCCAAAGAGTTATCTGTGTTTATTATAACCTTCTAACTATCACTGTCCAAGACCTTATTATTCTCGTCTAGGATAGATTTTTCCCCATTACCAGAGACTTCCTCCTAACTAGCCTTTTCCCTAACCTTTTCAGTATTATCAGCATTTTCTGCATTACCCCCCATTCCCTGACTGCTAGAGTTTTTGTATTTGTGAGATTGATCCTCACCTTCAACTAGGGAATCATCTTTCCTTCCCATTTGCTTCACCTTACATTGGGTCATTATATGTCCCTTTTTTATACATATTTGACAAAAAGTGGTAACATTTTCATATATGATTGGTTGAGTCCAAATCCCATATTTAGAGTTTAACTTTATAGACATGGGAAGGGTCTGATTAATCTCTACATTGACACACAACTGAGCATACACACATCTGGATTGTGTTCTGATGGTATGATCTATAGTGACGTATTAGCCAATAGAGTTGCCAATAGCCGTAAATATTTTTTCATCCCAAAATTCCAATGGGAACCCTCGCAATCTTACCCAAATAGGAGCAGACTTGTTGAGGTCTGAGTTGGGGTCGAACCCCAGTTTCCAAGAGCACAAGGTAAGCAATTGTGGACCATATAGCCATGGTCCTCTAGTAAGAATATCTATCATATCCTCCCTATTCATAAATCTAAATATGAATAAGCCTCTTGCCATAGTAGTGATCTAGACACTACCTTTAATTCTCCACCAAGACATTACCCATTTCCTAACCATCTCAATATTAGGACGGAAGGAGAAAAACTTACCTACCAGTGCAAAGTCCATGGTCACCATGATTTCCTCAACCAAATCATCTGGGATAGTCAGGGTCGTACCCTTAGTGGAATCATTTTTGATAGGAAGGCTCGACATGCTTTTAGTAGAACACATCTTTTCCCCCATTAATGCTTTCTTCCATCTGTTGGAGGGAATGTCCTATATTAGATTCAGGTCCCTAGAGGCACTGCCATAGGCAGTAGCCTCCATTGGATTCCTAAGCACTCAAATCACACTCAGAGGGCCCTATAAGGCAAGAAAAAACCAGTTTTCAAATTTTTTTCCCCAGAGCATAAAATACAACACTCCTTACATTTTTTCCTCAGAGTAGAGAATTATGTTTTTCCAAGCATGTTTATAATGAAAAAATTCAAACTTTATGTGTCTTTCCTATAATTTTTGAGATTTGAATAATGAAACACCAAAACTTAAGTAGTTTTACTCATTTCAAGCATGTTTACAATCAAAAGAATCAAACTATATGTGTATTTCTTATAATTTTTTAGTTTTAAATAATGTAAAATCAAAACATAACCGGTTTTACTCATTTTGTGCATCTTTACAATTAATAAATTCAAACTTTATGTGTGTTTCCTATATTTTTTTTATTTTTGAATAATGCAACACCAAACCTTAAGTGATTTTAATCCTTTAAAGCATGTTTAGAATCAAAAGATTCAAATTTTATGTGTGTTTCCTATAATTTCTGAATTTTGAATAATTCAACACCAAAACTTAAGCATTTTTTCTCATTTTAAACATGTTTAGAATCAAAAGACTCAAAGTGTATGCACGTTTCCTATAGTTTTTGAGTTTTGAATAATGCAACACATAAAATTGAGTGATTTTACATGTTTTTAGCTTCTTTAAAATTAAAATATTCAAACTTTGTGTGTTTCCTATAATTTTTGAGTTTTAAATAATGCAATACTAAAACTTAAGAAATTTTAATTGTTTTGAGCATGTTTAAAATCAAAAGATTCAAACTTTATATGTGTTTTCTATAATTCTTGAGTTTTGAATAATGAAACACCAAAACCTGAGCCATTTTAGTTGGTTCAAGCAATTTTAAAATCAAAATATTCAAACTTTATGCTTGTTTTCTATAAGTTTTGAGTTTTGAATGATGCAACACCAAAACCTAAGCGTTTTTACTCATATTGAGTATGTTTAAAATCAAAAGATTCAAAATTTATCTATGTTTCTTATAAATTTTGAGTTTTGAATAATGCAACCCCAAAATTTAGGTAGTTTTACTCATTTTGAGCATGTTTAAAATAAAAATATTTGAACTTTATGCAAGTTTCCTATAATTTTTGAGTTTTGAATAATTCAACACAAAAGCTTAGGCAATTTTACTCATTTCAAATGCGTTTAGAATTAAAAGATTTAAACTTTGTGCGTGTTTCCTATAATTTTGTATTTTTAAATAATACAACACTAATCTACTTTATCTTTTTGAGTATTATTCAAATCAAAAGATTCAATCTTTATGTGTGTTTCCTATAATTCTTGAGTTTTGAATAATGAAACAACAAAACTTATGTGGTTTTACTCATTTTGAGCATGTTTCAAATCAAAATATTCAAACTTTATGCATGTTCCCTATAAGTTTTGAGTTTTGTATAATGCAACATGAAAACATAGGTGATTTTAATAATTTTGAGTATTTTTACAATCAAAAGATTCAAGTTGACTTTATGTGCATTTCCTATAATTTTTTAGTTTTTAATAATGTAACACCAAATCTTAAGTGATTTTACTCCTTTCGAGCATGTTTACAATTAAAATATTCAAGCTTTGTTCATGTTTCTTATAATTTTTTGAGTTTTGAATAATGCAACACTAGAACATAAGTGTATTTAATCAATTCAAGCATGTTGACGATCAAAAGATTCAAAATTTATGCACATTTTCTATAATTTTTAGGTTTTGAATAATGTAACACCAAAAGCTAAGTGGCTTTACTTGTTTTGAGCATGTTTAGAATCTAAAGATTTAAACTTTATGTGTGTTTCCTATAATTTTTTAGTTTTGATAATGCAACACCAAAACATAAGAAATTTCACTTGTTTTGAGCATGTTTATAATCAAAATATTCAAACTTCATGCATGTTTCCTATAATTTTTTAGTTTTGAATAATGCAACACCAAAATGTAATCGATTTTACTCATTTTGAGCATGTTTAAAATCAAAAGATTCAAATTTTTTCCTCATTTCCTATATTTTTTGAGTTTTGAATAATGTGACATTAAAACTTAAGTGATTTTACTCATTTTGAGCTTGTTTAGAATCAAAATATTCAAATTATATACATGTTTCCTATAATTTTTGAGTTATGAATAATGTAATACCAAAACATAAGAAGTTTTACTTATTTAAAACATGTTTACCATGTTGAAGAATTATCAATGATGTCATTGTGATGTTATGTAGGTGTCCTAGTGAGTGGATAAAGTGCCTTGATAGTCTAAGTGACAATGATAAAGTGTTCAATGTGATTATCCTAGTATGCTTAAAGGAAGCTTGGTTGATCTTCCTTTAAGCATAATATTCAAACTTCATGCACGTTTTCTATAATTTTTTAGTTTTGAATAATGCAACACCAAAATGTAATCAATTTTACTCATTTTGAGCATGTTTAAAATCAAAAGATTCAAACTTTTTGCTCATTTCCTATATTTTTTGAGTTTTGAATAATGTAACATTAAAACTTAAGTGGTTTTACTCATTTTGAGCTTGTTTAGAATTAAAAGATTCAAATTATATGCATATTTCCTATAATTTTTTAGTTTTGAATAATGTAACACTGAAACATAAGTAGGTTTACTGATTTTGATTATGTTTAAAACCAAAAGATTAAAACTATATATGAGCATTTCCTATATTTGTTGAGTTTTGAATAATACAACACCAAATCTTAAGTAGTTTTATTTAATTTGAGTATGTTTTAAATCAAAAGATTCAAACTTTACGCATGTTTCATATCATTTTTGAGTTTTGAATAATACAACACCAAAACATAAGTGGTTTTACTCCTTTTGAGCATGTATAAAATCTAAATATTCAAACATTATGCATGTTTCTTATAATTTTTAAGTTACACTAAAATTTAAGTAGTTTTACTCATTTCAAGCATGTTTAGAATCAAAAGATTCAAACTTTATGTGCATTTCAAATAATTTTTCAGTTTTGAATAATACAACACCAAAACTTAATTAACTTTACTCATTTTGAGCATATTTATAATTAAATTATTTAAACTTTATGCACAATTCCTATAATTTTTGAGCTTTTAATTATGTAACACCAAAGTTTAGGTGGTTTTACTCATTTCGAGCATTTTTAAAATTAGAAGATTCAAACTTTATGTGCATTTCATATAAATTTTTTTTAATGCAACAATAAAACTTGAGTGGTTTTACTCATTTTTTGCATGTGTAGAATTAAAAGATTTAGACTTTGTGCACATTTCCTATAATTCTTGTGTTTTGAATAATGCAACACCAAATCTTAAGTGGCTTTACTCATATAGAGCATGTTTACAATCAAAAGATTCAAATTTTATGTGCATGTTCTATAGATTTTGTGTTTTGAATAATGTAACTTGAAAATTTATCATTTTGAGCATGTTTATAATCAAAAGATTTAAACTTTATGCATGTTTCATAAAATTTTTAAGTTTTGAATAATGCAACACAAAAATGTAAGTAATTTTACTCATTTTGAGCATGTTTACAATTAAAATATTTAAACTTTATGCGTTTTTCCTATAATTTTTGAGTTTTGAATAATCAACACCAGAAATTAAGCAGTTTTACAATAAAAAGATTCAAAATCTATGTGGGTTACCTATAATTTTTGAGTTTTGAATAATGCAACACTGAGACTTAAGCAGTTTTACTATTTTCAAGCATGTTTACAATCCAAATATTCAAACTTTATGCACCATTCCTATCATTTTTGAGTTTTAAATAATACAACACCAAAACTTAGGTGGTTTTACTCATTTCGAACATGTTTACAATCAAAAGATTCAATATTTATATGTGTTTTCTATAATTTTTGAATTTTTAATAATCCAACACCAAAACTTAGGTGGTTTTACTTGTTTTGAGCATATTTACAATTAAAAATATCAAAAGTTATTAGTGTTTATTATAATTTTTGAGTTTTGAATAAAGCAACAACAAAATTTAGGCAATTTTACTATTTTCAAGCATGTTTATAATCAAAAGATTCAAACTTTATGCTTGTTTCCTATAATTTTTAAGTTTAGAATAATGCAACACCAATATTTAGGTAGTTTTACTCATTTTGAGTATGTTTATCATCAAAAGATTCAAATTTTATGCACATTTCTTATAGTTTTATAGTTTTGAATAATGAAACACCAACCCTTAGGTTATTTTACTCATTTGAAGCATGTTTACATTAAAAATATTCAAATTTTATGCATGTTTCCTATAACTTTTAACATATGAATATAACTTTTAACATATGAATAATGCAACACCAAGACTGAAGTGATTTTACTCATTTTGAGCATGTTTACAATCAAAAGATTCAAAATTTATGCATGTTTCTTATAATGTTTGAGTTTTGAATAATGAAAAATCAAAACATAGGTAGTTTTAATTGTTTTGAGCATGTTTACAATCAAAAGATTCAAACTCTATGCGTGTTTCCTATAATTTTTAAGTTTTAAATAATGCAATTCCAAAACTTAAGTATTTTTACTCATTTTGAGCTTGTTTAAAATCAAAATATTTAAACTTTATGCATGTTTCCTATAATTTTTTAGTTTTGAATAGTGCAACACAAAAACTTAAGTGGTTTTACTCTTTTTGAGTATGTTTAAAATAAAAAGATTCAAACTTTATTCACATTCCATATAATTTTTGAGTTTTGAATAATGCAACACTAAAACTTAAGTGGTTTTACTAATTTTGAGAAAGTTTAAATCAAAAGATTCAAAATTTATGTGCATTTCCAATAATTTTAGAGTTTTGAAAGATGCAACACTAAAACTTAAGCATTTTTACTCATTTCAAGCATGTTTTAAAAAATATATATTCAAACTTTATCCATGTTTCCAATAATTTTAGAGTTTTGAATAATGCAACACCAAAACTCAAGTAGTTTTAATCATTTCAAGGATGTTTAAAATCAAAAGATTCAAACTTCCTATGTGTTTCATATAATTTTTGAGTTTTGAATCATGCAACACCAAAACTTAATAGTTTTACTTGTTTTGAGCATGTTTACAATCAAAAGATTTAAACTTTATGCCCATTTCCTATATTTTTCAGGTTTTGAATAATGTAACACCAAACTTAAGTGGTTTTTACTCATTTTGAGCATGTTTATAGTAAAAAGATTCAAAATTTATGCACATTTTTTATAATTTTTGAGTTTCAAATAACGCAACACCAAAACTTTAGTGGTTTTACTCATTTTGGGCATGTTTACAATCAAAAGATTCAAACTTTATGTGCATTCCCTAAATTTTTAAGTTTTGAATAATGGAACACAAAATGTAAGCTTTTTTTACTCATTTCAAGCATGTTTACAATCAAAAGATTCAAAATTTATGTGGGTTTCTTATAATTTTTGAGATTTGAATAATGCAACACCAAAATTTAAGAAGGTTTACTCGTTTTTAGTAGGTTAAAATCAAAAGATTCAGACTTTATATGTGTTTCCCATAAATTTTGAGTTTCAAATAATGCAACACCAAAACATAAGTAGTTTTTCTCGTTACGAGAATGTTTACAGTCAATAGATTCAAACTTTATGTATATTCCCTATGATTTTTGAGTTTCAAATAATGGAACACCAAAACTTAAGCAATTTTATTCATTTTGAACCTCTTTAAAATCAAAAGATTCAAACTTTATGCACATTTTCTATAATTCTTCAGTTTTGAATAATGCAACACCAAAACTTAATTGGTTTTACTAATTTTGAGCATTTTTAGAATCTAAAGATTCAAACTTTATGTATGTTTCCTATGATATTTGAGTTTTAAATAGTGCAACACCAAAACATAAGTGGTTTTACTCATTTTGAACATGTTTAAAATCAAAATATTCAAATTGGTTTGCATTTTTCCTATAATTTTTGAGTTTTAAATAATACAACCCCAAAAACTTATGCAGTTTTACTCATTTTGAGCATGTTTATAATTAAACGAATCAAACTTTATGTGTGTTTCCTATATTTTTTGAGTTTTGAATAATGCAACAACAAAACTTAAGTGGTTTTACTTGTTTTGAGCATGTTTAAAATCAAAATATTCAAAATTTATGCATGCTTTTTATAATTTTTGAGTTTTCAATAATACAAAACCAAAACTTAAGTGATTTTACTCATTTTGAGCATGTTTACAATCAAATATTCAAATTTTATGAGTGTTTCCTATAATTTTTGAGTTTTGAATAATGTAACACCAAAACTTAAGTAGTTTTATTCAGTTCAAGCATGTTTAGAATCAAGAGATTCAGCGTTTATGTGCATTTCCTATAATTTTTGAGTTTTAAATAATGCAACACAAAAACTTAAGAATTTTTACAAGTTTCAAGCATGTTTAGAATCAAAACATTCATAGTTTATGTGCATTTCCTATACTTTATGAATTTTGAATAATGCAAGACCAAAACTTAAGTGGTTTTACTAGTTTTGAGAATTTTTAAAATCAAAAGATTCATATTTAATGCATGTTTCCTATAATTTTTGAGTTTTGAATAATGCAACACCAAAACTTATGTGCTTTTACTTATTTCAAGCATGTTTAGAATTAAAAGATTCAAACTTTATGCATGTTTCTTATGATTGTTTTTTTTTTTAATAATATAACACCAAATCTTTAGCATCTTTACTCATTTGGAGTATGTTTATAGTCAAAATATTCAAAATTTATGCATGTGTCCTATAATTTTTGAGTTTTGAATAATGCAACACCAAAATTTAAGTAGTTTTAGTCATTTTGAGCATGTTTCCAATCAAAAGATTCAAATTTTATTCGTATTTCCTATAATTTTTATGTGTTTAATAATGCAACACCAAAAGTCAAGAAATTTTACTCATTTTGAGCATGTTTACAACAAATCATTCAAAGTTTTTGCTCGTTTCCTATAATTTTTGAGATTTGAATAATGCAACACCAAAACTTAAGTGGTTTTACTCCTATCGAATATGTTTACAATAAAAAGATTCAAACTTTATGTGTGTTTCCTATAATTTTTTAGTTTTGGATAATGCAACACCAAAACTTAAGAAATTTTACTCATTTCAATAATGTTTACAATCAAAAGATTCAAACTTTATGTATGTTTCCTATATTTTTTTAGTTTTGAATAAAGCAACACCAAAATAAAAGTGGTTTTACTTGTTTTCAACATGTTTACAATCAAAAGATTAGAAGTTTATGTGCATTCCCTATACTTTTTTGAGTTTTGAATAATTCAACACTTAAACTTAATCTTTTTACTTGTTTCGAGCATGTTTAAAATCAAAAGATTCAAAATTTATGTGCATTTCCTATAATTTTTTAGTTTTAAATAATGTAACACCAAAATAAAAGTGGTTTTACTCTTTTTGACTATGTTTATAATGAAAAGATTCAAATTTTATGCATGTTTCATATAATTTTTGAGTTTTGAATAATGCAACACCAAAACATAAGTGGTTTTACTCATTTTGAGCATGTTTAAAATCAAAAGATTCAAAATGTATGCATGTGTTTTATAATTTTTGAGTTTTGAATAATACAACACCAAAACATAAGTCATTTTACTCATTTCAAGCATGTCTAAAATCAAAAGATTCTTACTTTATCTGTGTTTCCTATACTTTTTGAGTTTTAAATAATGTAACACAAAATTTTAGGTAGTTTTAATCATTTTGAGCATGTTTAAATTCAAAAGATTTAGACTTTATAATAATTTTTTAGTTTTGAATAATGCAAGACCAGAACATAAGTAGTTTTATTCATTTTGAGCATGTTTAGAATCAAAAAATTCAAAATTTAAGTGCATTTCTTGTAATCTTTTAGTTTTGAATAATAACACCAAACGTAAGCATTTTTAAAATCAAAAGATTTAAAATTTATGCACGTTTCCTATAATTTTTGAGTTTTACATAATGCAACACCAAAACTTAAGTGCTTTTACTTATTTCAGGCATGTTGAGGATCAAAATATTCAAACTTTATGCATGTTTCCTATAATTTTTATTTTTTGAATAATGCAACACCAAATCTTAAGCGGCTTTACTCATTTGAAGAATGTTTACAATAAAAAAATTGAAATTTATGCGCGTGTCTTATAAATTTTGAGTTTTAAATAATGCAATACCAAAATTAAAATAATTTTACTCATTCGGAGCATGTTTGTAATCAAAAGATTCAAACATTATGCATGTTTCATATAATTTTTATGTGTTGAATATTGCAACACCAAAACTTAAACATATTTACTCATTTTGAGCATGTTTACAATCAAAAGATTCAAACCTTATGCACATTTCCTATAATTTTTGGGTTTTGAATAATGCAATAAAAAAACTTAAGAAGTTTTACTCATTTTGAGCATGTTTACAATCAAAAGACTTAAACTTTAATTACATTTCTTCTCCTTTTTGAGTTTTGAATAATGTAACACTAAAACTTTATTAGTTTTCCTCATTTTGAGCATGTTTACAATCAAAATTTTCAAAATTGATGCACATTTCCTATAATCTTGAGATTTGAATAATGCAACACTAAAACTTAAGTGGTTTTACTCATTTGAAGCATCTTTACAATCAAAAGATTCAAAATTTATGCGTGTTTCTTATAATTTTTAAGTTTTTAATAATGCCACACTAAAACTTAAGTAGTTTTACTCATTTCAAGAATGTTTAGAGTAAAAGGATTCAAAATTTATGTGCGTTTTTTATAATTTTTTAATTTTGAATAATGCAACACCAAAACTTAAGTGGTTTTAGTCATTTTGAGCAAGTTTACAATCAAAAAATTCAAATTTTATGTAAGTTCCATATAATTTTTGAGTTTTAAATAATGCAACACCAAAACTTAAGTGGTTTTAATCTTTCTGAGCATGTTTAGAATTAAAAAATTCAAACTTTATGCATGTTTCTTATAATTTTTGTGTTTTGAATAATACAAAACCAAGATAAAAGTAGTTTTACTCATTTGAAGCATGTTTACAATCAAATGATTCAAGCATGATTAAAATTAAAAGATTCAAAATTTATGCATGTTTCATATAATTTTTGAGTTTAGAATAATGCAACATGAAAACATATGAGTTACTTGTTTTGAGCATGTTTACAATCAAATAATTCAAAATTTATGATGTTTCCTATAATTTTTGAGTTTTGAATAATGTAAACCCAAAACTTAAGTGGTTTTACTCATTTATTGCATGTTTAAAATCAAAGAATTTATGCACATTTCTTATAATTTTTTGAGTTTTGTATAATGCAACACCAAAACTTCGGTGGTTTTACTCATTTTAAGGATGTTTACAATCAAAAGATTCAAAATTTATGTGCATTTCCTATAATTTTTGAGTTTCAATAAAAGCAACACCAAAACTTAAGTAGTTTTAATTAATTTGAGCATGTTTACAATCCAAAGATTCAAAATTTATGCATTTTTCCCATAATTTTTTAGTTTTGAAGAATGCAACACCCAAACTTAAGTAGTTTTACTCGTTTCAAGCATGTTTAGAATCCAAAGATTCAAACTTTAAGCTCATTTACTATAATTTTTTAGTTTTGAATAATGCAACACCAAAACTTAAGCTATATTACTCATCTTGAGCATGTTTCAAATCAATAAATTCAAACTTTATGCACATTTCCTATAATTTTTGAGTTTTGAATAATGCAACACCAAAGCTTAGGCAATTTTTACTCATTTCAATAATGTTTCAAATAAAAAGATTCAATTTTTATGTGCATTTCCTATAATTTATGAGTTTTGTATAATGCAACACCAAAACATAGGCAGTTTTACTCATTTTGAGCATTTTTCAATCAAAAGATTCAAACTTTATGTGCATTTCCTATAATTTTTTGAGTTTTGTATAATGCAACACTAAAAATTAGGTGGTTTACTCATTTTAAAGATGTTTACAATTAAAAGATTCAAACTTTATGTGTATTTCTTATAATTTTAGATTTTTGAATAATGTAACACAAAAACTTGAGCAGTTCTAATTGATTTGAGCATGTTTACAATCAAAAGATTCAAAATTTATGTGTGTTTCATATAATTTTTGAGTTTTGAAGAATGCAACACCCGAACTTAAGTAGTTTTACTCATTTCAAGCATGTTTAGAATCCAAAGATTCAAACTTTATGTGAGTTTCATATAATTTTTGAGTTTTATATAATGCAACACCAAAATGTAAGTAGTTTTACTCATTTCGAGCATGTTTAGAATCAAAAGATTCAAACTTCATGTGAGTTTCTTATAAATTTTGAGTTTTGAATAATGTAACACCAAAACTTAAGTGGTTTTACTCATTTCGAGCATATTTAGAATCAAAATATTCAAACTTTATGTGCATTTCTTATAATTTTTTTGTTTTGAATAATACAACATCAAAACTTGAGCGATTTTACTCAATTTAAACGTGTTTAAAATGAAAAGATTCAAACTTTATGCACATTTCTGGTAATTATTGAGTTTTGACTAATACAACACTAAAACTTAAGCAATTCTACTCATTTCAAGCATGTTTAGAATCAAAAGATAGAAACTTTATGCATGTTTCCTATAATTTTTGAATTTCAATAATGCAAAACCAAAACTTAAGTGGGTTTACTCATTTTTAGAATGTTTGAAATCAAAAGCTTCAAATTTTATCCATGTTTCTTATAATTTTTGAGTTTTAAATAATACAACACAAAAAACTTATGTAATTTTACTCATTTTGAGCATGTTTACAATCAAAAGATTCAACATTTATGCATGCTTCCTATAATTTTTGAGTTTTTAATTATATAAAAGCAAAACTTAAGTTGTTTCACACATTTTGAGCATGCTTAGAATCAAAAGATTTGAACTTTATTTGATTTTCCTATATTTTTTGAGTTCTGAATAATGCAACACCAAAACATACACGATTTTAGTCATTTTGAGCTCATAAGATTCAAACTTTATGTGATTTTCCTATATTTTTTGAGTTTTGAATAATGCAACGCCAAAACATACACGGTTTTAGTCATTTTGATCTCATTTACAATGAAAAGATTAAAAATTTGTGTGTTTCCTATATTTTTTGAGTTTTGAATAATACAACACTAAAACTTGGCAATTTTTACTCATTTTGAGCATGTTTCAAATAAAAGATTCAAGTTTTATGATCATTTCTAATAATTTTTGAGTTTTGCATAATTCAACACTAAAGCGTAGGTGGTTTACTCATTTTAAACATTTTTGAAATCAAAAGATTCAAACCTTATTTGCATTTCCTATAATTTTTGAGTTATGAATAATGCAACACCAAAACTTAAGTAGTTTTACTCATTTTGAGCATATTTACAATCAAAAGTTTTAAAATTTATCCATGTTTCATATAATTTTTCAGTTTTGAATAATGCAATAGCCAAACTTAAGAAGTTTTACTCATTTAAATCACATTTAGAGTGAAAAGATTCAAACTTTATGCATGTTTCCTATCATTTTTGAGTTTTAAATAATGTAACACTGAAATGTAAATAGTTTTACTCATTTTGAGCATGTTTAGACTCAAAAGATGTAAAATTTATGTGAGTTTCCTATAAATTTTGAGTTTTGAATAATGCAACACCAAAACCTAAGCTTGTTTCCTCATTTCGAGCATGTTTAGAGTCAAAAGATTTAAACTTTATGTGCATTTCTTATAATTTTTGAGTTTTAAATAATGTAACACTGAAAATTAAGAGGGTTTACCCATTTTGAGCATGTTTAGAATCAAAAGATTCAAACCTTATGCATGTTTCCTATAATTTTTGAGTTTTGAATAATGTAACACCAAAATATAAGCAGTTTTACTCATTTAGAGCATGTTTAGAATGAAAAGATTCAAACTTTATGCTTGTTTTTTATAATTTTTAAATTTTGAATAATGCAACACCAAAATTTAAGTGGGTTTACTCATTTTGAGCACATTTAAAAATAAAAGATTAAAACCTTATGCATGTTTCCTAGAATTTTTGAGTTTTGAATAGTGCAACACCAAAATTTAGGCAATTTTACTTATTGGAGCTATTTATAGTCAAAAGATTTAAACTTTATGCACATTTCCTATAATTTTTTATTTTTAAATAATGTAACACCAAAACTTAAGTGGTTTTACTCATTTCAAGCCTGTTTAAAATTAAAATACTCAAACTTTATTTGAGTTTTCTATAATTTTTTAGTTTTGAATAATATAACACCAAAACTTAGATAATTTTACTGATTTTGAACATGTTTACAATCAAAATATTTAAACTTTATGTGTGTTCCTTATAATTTTTGTGTTTTAAATAATACAAAACTAAAATTTGACTAGTTTTAGTCATTTTGAGCATGTTTGCAATCAAAAGATTCAAACTTTATGCATGTTTACAATTAAAAGATTCAAACTTTATGCATGTTTCCCATAATATTTGAGATTTGAATAATGCAACACCAAAGCTTAAGTGGTTTTACTCATTTCAAACATGTTTACAATCAAAAGATTCAAACTTTATGCATATTTCCTATAATTTTTGAGTTTTGAATAATGGAACAGCAAAACTTAGGTTGTTTTACAAGTTTTGAAAATTTTACAATCAAAATATTTGAAATTTATGCATGTTTCCTATAATTTTTGAGTTTTGAAAAGTGCAACTCAAAAAATTAGGCATTTTTAATCATTTTGAGAATGTTTATAATCAAAAGATTCAAAATTTATGCACTATTTCTATATTTTTTGAGTTTTAAATAATGCAACACCAAAACTTATGTGGTTTTACTCATTTCGAGCATGTTTACAATCAAAAGATTCAAAATTTATGTTCATTCCTTATAATTTTTGAGTTTTGAATAATGTAACACCAAAACTTAAGCAATTTTACTCATAAATTTTTGAGCTCACCATTGAGTTTAAAGTGCCTGAGATAGTCAACATTGTCTACAATTTTATCCAAATTAAGCACAAAAGGCGAAATTGGCAAGGGTTTGATCTAGAAACACCATGCCCAAATCTAATAAATACCTAAAAATAAAAGTGTTGTTAAACAAAATGGACCTCACAATTGAATTTAGAAGGTATAAAAATCTATAGATCCATATAAAATTTGTCTAATTTGGATAGTCACTCGAAAGGCAATATTTTTTTGCTCTCAGGTATGGCTATACAGAGTGCAAACCAAAAAAAAAATTGGCAGGCCTCATGGATCAATAGACAGATTTGAAAGGGAAACTTCAAGATTCCACCATTTGAACATCAAGAGGTATTTTTAAGAATTTTTTTTTGAAATAGCTTAAAATTTCATGCTCTTCATAGTTGTACTTTCAATTTTTTTTCCATATTTTCAACAAATTCAAACTTTATTTCTATTTCTTAAATTTTTGAGTTTTGAATAATGCAACACCAAAACTTAAGTGGTTTTACTAATTTTGATCATGTTTAGAAACAAAATATTTAAACATTATGCCTATTTCCTCTAATTTTTGTGTTTGGAATAATGTAACACCAAAATTTAATTGGTTTCACTTTATTCGAGCATGATTAGAATCAAAAAAATCAAACTTGATGCATGTTTTTTACAATTTTTTAGTTTTAAATAATGAAAAACCAAAAATTAAGTGGTTTTACTCATTTTGAACATGCTTAAAATCAAAAGATTCAAAATTTATGTGCCATATATTTTTTTAATTTTGAATAATGTAACATCAAAACTTAAGAAGTTTTACTTGTTTTGAGCATGTTTACAATCAAAATATTTGTTGCTTCATTTATTTGATTTATTGCATTTACATATATTCATTATTTATTTTGGTGCACTAATTACTTATTTTAATTAGTTTATTATGTTTATTAATACTTTGTACCATATAAAATAATTTTGTTTAGCTAGTAGTCAACTTAGACACCTATCTTGTTATAGTGGATTTCCACTCCAATATTCATTGTAAGATAGGATAAGAATTCTTAACTAGTAGTCAACTTGTGTTGATCATTTAGATAAGTTGAATACCTATTTTATTAGTGTGGAATTACACTCTACTATTCTTGTAGTCAGATATCAGTTGAACTACATGTGTTATGTGAGTCCCTTGATCTTTATCATGCATGCCTTACTCTATATAAGTAATGGATACTTGTGTATTTTATATTAGATTAGTATTGAATTATCAGAGTAATTCATCATATTTGAGTTATTTATTTATTTCAGTTATTATCTTAGATATATAGTTATTTTTTATTATTATTACTATTTTATCTCTTATTTATACTTGATATTAGATTAATTAGATCATATAGCTAATTTTAAAATATTTAAGATATCTTGAATCTATTGATTGCTAAATATTTAAGAGAAAAATATCTAGATATAGGATTGGTTTTTTGATTTTATATATAAGCACAAATTAGAGCCTTGTGGAGAATGTTTTAGCTCACCATTGAGTTTAGAGTGCCTGAGATAGTCAAAATTGTCTACAATTTTATCTAAATTAGGCATAGAAGGCAAAATTGGCAAGGGTTTGATCTAGAAGCACCATGCCCAAATCTAGTAAGTACCTAAAAATAAAAGTGTTTTTGAACAAAATGGACCTCACAATTGAATTTAGAAGGTAGCAAAATCTATAGATCCATATAAAATTTATCTAATTTGGATAGTCACTCGAAAGGCAATATTTTTTTGCTCTCAGGTATGGTTGTACAGAGTGTGCGAACCAAAAAAAATTGGCAGGCCTCATGGATCAACAGACAGATTTGAAAGGGGAACTTTGAGAGTCCACCATTTAAAACACTGAGAGGTATTTTTAAGAATTTATTTTTGAAATAGCTTAAAATTTTATGCTCTTCACAGTTGTACTTTCAATTTTTTTTCCATATTTTCCTAAATTTTTCTACAATAGCTCTTGCCCATCCTCATTTTTTCAACTTTAGAGGCTTGTAACTTTCACATACAAACTCATATTGATTTCCTTTTTTTTTTAAGTTAATATTTTTTTAGCACAACACATTGATGTAGAAAGTTTTATAATAAACTGCATATTTTTGTACTTTTAGACTAGAGTGCCTAATTGAACTTTTTGTACACTAAAAAAATTATAATCTAGCCTTGTAATTGCAATCAATTATAAAGTGCCAATAAATACTTGTTGGGTGGGATAAAACTAAGTAATTCAAAGGGGTTTTGTGGTGTGTTATATACTTTGATTTCTTTTTTGTGATGGTTTATTTCCAAAGGCATCATGGGAAATCCTAAGTTCCCACTATTAATAACATATAACTACAACACATGGAAATGAAATGCTTGGAATGCATTAATGTTATTAGGATATATGCATTACATAATAGCTCTTCTTACTCCACATACTGATGTAAAAGCTTTACAACACTTTTTATTTGAAACTACTAAGGTAATTAGATGCATTCGGTCTTACATGTCTTTAGATTTGAATTTCTATCTTGATAAATGTACAACTCCAAAAGAAGCTTGGGATAATTAGCATCATTGTTTAGAAAAATAGATGAGGTTTTTGGTTACCAAATTGATAATGAACTCATTAGTTTAGATCCTAAAAATTATTCTTCAATACAAGACTACATCACTAAATTCATAGATCTTAGACCGCAAATTTATGAATGTAAAATTGATAAAAAAAAATATATTCAATTGATTTTCAATGCCTTACATAAATCAGGTCCTAAATATTCATTTTTTGTCTCCAGATTTTAGACTCATAGGCTCACATTGGGCATATCATATCAAATCCCACCTTTGAGGTATTCTTTGAGATTCTAATGGCTGAAGAAGAAAAGTTAATAGTTATGGGTCTAATCAAGTCATCCAAATCTCAAGCTCTAATTGTAAGCTAACCTCAACATAAGCAAGTTTCAACATCAACATCAAATATAGGTTCACGTAAAAAGAAACAAAATAATTAGAATAAGTCATAGAAAGATAAGAATAAAGGGCAACAATCTTCCTCACAAGGAGATTATAAATCCACTAATAAGAAAGGGGATTCACAAAAAAGGATTGACACTCCTTGCCCTTATTAAAAAAAGGGGTTTCATATTCAACAAGATTATTGGAAGAAAGAAATTGATGAATTTAAGGGTCTTCTCAAAAATAATAACATCAATCAATCAAAGGATTCTTCCACTCCTTCAAATTTAGGGAAAGGAAAATCTACTACACTAGTTGCACTAGAAAATTCTCCCAAGTCACATGGGTAATTGAGTCAAGTGCTTCACACCATATGGGTTCTGATCAAGAAATTTATTTTAGATTAGAACCAAGTTCCTTGCCTCAAATTCTCATAAGTGATGATTTTAAGGTAGATGTTATATGAAAAGGTACATTTGATGTTGATAGTGGTGTATTTGAGGATGTCCTCTATGTGCCAAAGTTATAACTAACCTTCTCTCTATCTACAAAATCAATTACTTTGATATTGGTAGGAAAGGTGAGTTCATACCTAGTTCTGTATCAATCAAAAAATTTGAAGATAATGCCTTAGTTGTAGTGGGAAAAGTTGACAATAATACTTAGATTTATTCATTCTCCCACTTTGTGCCTCAATCTTTCTCTACAACTTTACTCTCACACACTGATTAAGTGAGTAAGCTATGGGATGAGTGGTTTGGTCATCTAAACTATCACTATTTACAATAACTTAGTCAGTAAGAGATGGTTAGATGACTTCCATAGATTTATTTTTCATGGGGTGTATGTCATGGTTGTGCCTTAGGCAAACATCTAGAGGATAAGTTTGATAAAGGGAAGGCTTAGAGGGTTCACAAGTCCTCAAAATTGTTGATAGTGGTTTAGCGGGTCCATTACCTACTTTATATTTTAGTAAAACCCATTATGTTCTCGCATTTATTGATGACTATTCCAAATATACTTAGGTTTATTTTTTAAAACTTAAAAGTGAAGTATTTGATAGATTTCTAGAGTTCAAAGCTCTAGTAGAGAAACAATCTAGGAAGTATGTCAAGATTATCCACACAAATAATGGGAAGAAATATGTGAACAATAAGTTTGAACAATTATATGTTCTTGAAGGATTTGATATTCAACATTTAGTTGCATACACACCTCAACAGAATGGTGTAGTAGAGAGGAAGAATAAATTCTTAAAAGAGATAACAAGTTGTATGATTTATGTAAAATCATTAGTACCTGAGTACTGGGTGGAAGTGATTAATTGTGTTATATATATATAAAGTTCCTCACAAATCTTTAAAGGGGACAACACCTCTTAAATCTTAGTGTAATAGGAAGCCAGATGTGCATCATTTTAGAGTCTTTAGTAGTCTAGCATGGGCTCACATACCTTTAGATAAGCATCATGATTTAGAAAAACAAAGCCAAACTAGCATGTTTATGGGATATCCTGATGGTGTTAAGAGATATCAGCTCATTGATCTAGATTCACATGAGCTTATTATATCCATAAGTGTTGACTTTGAATAAAGTCCTTTAGACTTGCCTTCTAACATTTCTCAGTCTTCTTCCTTAGAAGAATTAGATAGCAATGATGATGATCCTACTATCGAGTTGTTGCTAGAATCCAGATAATGTGAGTGCAATGGAGACATGATCACACAAGATGAAGCAAGTGCACACCACATAGATGCTAAAGCAATTTGAAAATTACACAAGAAGATAAATTGCACAAGACAAAATGGATAAAACTAAAATCTGATTAACATAAGATGGCCAAAGTGAAGAATACATATAGGAGAGCACGTAATTAACTCCTCCACAAAAGATGGCGAAGGCACCCCAAGAATAGACTATAACTCCTCCATGAAACGTGGTGACAAGGTCCTAAGAATAGAGAAGTAAATCCCATCAAGGGAGTTACTTATGACATTCTTATGACACCTATGAAACATCTATGACACACATCTCCACATTAGGTAGCCTATTCCACAAATGTAGGAAAACTCCATGTATGCACAAGAAATACAATTTCCCTAATTAAAAATAGGGAAAAATAAAAACCTACACTAATACCTACTTCTTCTACTCATAGAGATGATGAGGTAATACCTTCCCAACATGGTTTAGTAGGTCATGTTCTTCCTCTTCCTCTAGATCCTCACCCATTGATGCCTTTTTGAGTTAGACAAACTTTGGCAGATGCAGACCCTCTTGTTAAGGATCTATCAGATAGAAGGAGAACTCAGTCACAACATAATCTTCCACATTACTACATTTCCACAGCTTTTGATCCATAATATTTTCAAGAATCCATCGAGATAGTTGAGTCAGATTCAATAATGTAAGATGAGTATGACTCATTGATTAGGAACAACACTTTGGATCTTATTCCTCTTCCTAAGGAAAAAAATAGTATGATGTAGGTGGATATATCAGACTAAGTTTTTAGTAGATGAAAATATTGATAAGTATAAATCACACTTAGTGGCCAAAGGTTTTTTCCAAGTGGAAAACATTGACTATATAAAAACCTTTGTGTCTATTTCTAAGATGAATTCCATTTGCTTGATACTAGTTATTGGTGCAACTCATGGTTGGGTTGTACATTAGATGGATGTGAAGAGCATATTTCTTCACCTGGAATTCCCTTGGTTGATGCCATATATATGGATTAGCCATAGGGGTTCATTTAGGATTCTTCATTTGTGTGTTGCTTGTAGAAGTCTCTCTATGGTCTAAAACAAGCCCCAAGGACTTAGTATTCCAAGATGTACACATGTCTTCTCTCAGTTGGGTTCTCAAGATGTAACTCAAATATGAATGTCTACATTCTATGGGAGGAGGATTCACTATTGTACTTAGTTTTATATCTTGATGATCTCATTATTATAGCGAGCACAACATCCATCATTAGTAGTTTTAAGACTACACTTCGTGATAGGTTTTCTATGATAGACATGGGCCTATTGCACTATTTTCTTGGGATTCAAATAACATAGTCTTTTTTTGGGATTACACTTTCACAACCCAAGTATGTCATGGACTTGTTAGCTCAGTTTCACATGGTTGATTGTAGGCCTACACTGACACCTTTCTTGTATGGAGTTTGACTTGAGGTTCATTATTCCACTCCCTTGGTTGATGCCACATTGTATCACCAAATTATAGGTAGCCTCATCTATCTGACTCATACACAACTCGACATTTCATATGTAGTTTCCATGGTTTCATGCTTTATGCAGACACCACATGAGCTTCATTATAGTGTTGCCAAGTGCATTTTAACCTACATTTAGGGAACTATCAGATACAAGATTCATTATATAGTAGGTATAGGTTTAGACTTGGTGGAATACATAGATTTTGATTAGGCTGGTAATTATGATGATTGTAAGTCCACTTTTGGTTACAACTTTCACTTTGGATCCAACCCCAATTGTTGGTAGAGAAAGAAGTAAAATGCTATTGCTCTTTCATCTATAGAGGATAAGTATCATGGCATTGTTAATGCCACTATTGAGGCTATTTAGCTTCAAAATATTCTCACTAAGCTTGGTGTTCCATTTTGAAAGCCATCAATAATCTAATATGACAATTAGAGAACTATCCAGATCTTGAAGAATCTAGTTCATCATTAGAGAACCAAACACATAAAGATCCATATGCACTTTATCAGGGAGCTGATTTAAGTGGAGATCATTAATCTACAATATTATATCTTATGGAGGAGTAGGTTACAGATATTTTCACCAAACGTTTCATTGAGAGTAAGTATCTTCACTTGTGATTTTTTTTGGGGGTGTGGGATATCAGTTCTTTAGGGGGGTCTCCTAGACCTTCATTTTGAGGAGTTTTTTTCCTTCAGGTTTTCTCCTTTCCTTACTATTTGTATAGAGTACCTAATATGGATACACATTATCAAGACTCTTATCTGCATAGCCCTACCTAATATTCACTTATGGGGGGGTGTTGGTGCATTTATTTGCTTTATTACATTTACTTGTATTTATTATTTATTTTGGTGCACTAATCACTTATTGTAATTAGTTTATTATGTTTATTAATAACTTGCACCAGATAAGACATGTTTTCTTAGCTAGTAGTCAATTTGGACACCTATCTTGTTACAGTGGAGTTCCACTCCACTATTTATGGCAAGATAAGATAAGATTGTTTAACTAGTAGTTAAATTGTGTTGTTCATTTACACAAGTTAGACACCTATCTTGTTATAGTGGAGTTTCACTCCAATATTCTTGTAATTAGATATCTGTTAAACTACATGTGTTGTGTGAGTTCCTTAATCTATATAAGCAATCACTATTATTAAAGTAATTTATCATATTTGAGTTATTTATTCATTTTAGTTATTATCTTGGATATACAGTTATTGTTTATTACTATTACTATTTTATCTCTTATTTATGCTTTCTATTAAATTCATTAGATCTTGTAGCTAATTCTAACAATATTCAAACTTTATCTATTTTTCTTATAATTTTTGAGTTTTGAATAATGCAACACTAAAACTTAAGTGTTTTTACTCATTTCAGGCATGTTTGCAATCAAAAGATTCTAACATTATACATGTTTCCTATTATGTTTGAGTTTTGAATAATGTAACACTAAAACTTAAGTGGTTTCACTCATTTCAAGCATGTTTACAATCAAGAGATTCAAACTTATGAATATTTACTATAATTTTTGAGTTTTGAGTAATGCAACACAAAAACTTAGGCAATTTTACTCATTTCGAGCATGTTCACAATCAAAAAATTCAAACTTTGTGAATGTTTCCTAGAATTTTTGAGTTTTGAATAATGCAACACCAAACCTTAAATGGTTTTACTCATTTTGTACATGTTTAAAATCAAAATATTCAAACTTTATGTGCGTTTCCTATAATTTTTGAGTTTTGAATAATGCAACATAAATACTTAACTAGTTTTATTCATTTCATGTATGTTTACAATCAAAAGATTAAAACTTTATGTGTGATTCCTATAATATTTGAGTTTTGAATAATACGACACCTAAATTAAGTGTTTTACTTGATTCAAGCATGTTTAAAATCAAAACAATCAAAATTTATTTACATTTCCTATAATTTTTGAGTTTTGAATAATGTAACACCAAAACTTAATTAGTTTACAATTGAAAAGAAATCAAACTTTAAGCATATTTCTTATCATTTTTGAGTTTTAAATAATGTAACAACAAAAACTAAGTGGTTTTACTCATTTTGATCATGTTTATAATCAAAATATTTAAGCTTTAAGTATGTTTCAGTTAAATTTTGAGTTTTAGATAATACAACAATAAAACTTAAGTGGTTTTACTAGTTTCGAGCATGTTTAAATTTAAAAGATTCAGACTTTATGCATGTTTCCTATACATTTTGAGTTTTGAATAATGCAACACCAAAACTTAAGTTGTTTTACTCATTTCAAACATGTTTAAAATAAAAATATTTAAACTTTAAGCATGTTTCCTATAATTATTAATGTTTGAATAATATAACATGAAAACATAAGTAGTTTTACTCATTTTGAGCATGTTTACAATCAAAAGACTCAAACTTTATGCATGTTTCTTATAATTTTTGAGTTTTGAATAATGAAACACCCAAACATAAGTAGTTTTATTTGTTTCAAGCATATTTATAATAAAAATATTCAAATTTTATGCATGTTTCCTATAATTTTTGAGTTTTGAACAATGTAACACCAAAACTTAAGTGATTAACATGTTTAGCATCAAAATATTCAAACTTTATGTGCATTTCTTATAATTTTTGTGCTTTGAATAATGAAACACCAAAATTTAAGTGGTTTAACTCATTTTGAAGATGTTTATAATCAAATAATTCAAATTTTTTGTATGTTTCCTGTAATTTTTGAGTTTGGAATAATGAAACACCAAAACTTACATAATTTTTCCCATTTCAAGGATGTTTACAATCAAAATATTTCAGCTGTATGCATATTTCATATAATTTTTGAGTTTTGAATAATGTACCACCAAAACATAAGCAATTTTACTCATTTTGAAGTTGATTAAAATCAAAAGATTCAAACTTTATATGTGTTTCCTATAATTTTTGAGTTTTGAATAATGCAACACCAAAACATAGTATGTTTTTCTCATTTTGAGCATGTTTAAAATCAATAGATTCAAACTTTTTGCATGTTTGCTATAAGTTTATAGTTTTAATTTAATGTAACACTAAAACCTAAGTGGTTTTACTCATTTCAACTTAATCTGCTTTTCCTATAATTTTTGAGTTTTTAATATTGTAACACTAAAACTTAAGCAATTTTACTCTTTTTGAGTATGTTTAGAATTAGTAGATTTAAAGTTTATGCCCGTTTATTAAATTTTTAGAGTCTATAATAATGCAACACAAAAAATTAAGTAGTTTTACTTGTTTTGAGCATGTTTAGAATCAAAATATTCAAACTTTATGTGTGTTTCCTATAATTTTTGAGTTTTGGATAATGCAACACTAAAACTTAATAATTTTTACTCATTTTGAGCATGTTTACATGCAAAAAATTAAAACTTTATGTGCATTCCTATAAATTTTGAGTTTTGAATAATGAAACACCAAACTTACATAGTTTTACTCATTTCAAAAATGTTTATAATCAAAATATTCAAACTTTATGCATGTTTCCTATAATTTTTGAGTTTTGAATAATGTAATACCAAAACATAAGAAGTTTTACTTATTTAGAACATGTTTACCATGTTGAAAAATTGTCAATGATGTCATTGTGATTTTATGTAGGTTTCCTAGTGAGTGGATAAAGTGTTCAATGTGATTATCCTAGTATGTTTAAAGGAAGCTTGGTTGATCTTCTATTTTGGCATGGATAAAGATGTTCAAGGATAAATATGGAATTTTGATCATGTGTAAAGGTTCCTATAAGATTTTTTTATGATTTGATTACTTTTGTGCATGAGTGGATTTCATTTGGTTGATCATTGTTTTCATATAAACATTTTGGGTCTAGTTGTAGAAAATCTGAGTAGGCAATTTATTGACATCAACATTACCATGTGTGGATGAGTCAAGGGGAGTTGGTCATATGGTTATGATAAAAAAGTTTCTTAAATATTATGTCTTAAATATTAGGTCATACATATAATAAAAACAAAATATATGCAAGAGCAAAGTTGGGCTCCTAGGTAGTTTGACAGTGTTTTCCCATACATAGCCAAATTTGCAATGTGGTAGGAAAATCTATGTAAGAATTTTTATGTTGTTATATTTCACACATGTGGAGGCACAAAGATAAAATGATCATATGGGTTTGTTTAGTTTTGTACCTAATTGATATGTACTACATCATACGATAAATCACATCAAAAGATATGCATGTGTAAAGTTGGCCTTCTAGGCAATTCTTGACATTATTAGATCTATGGTAGAAAAATTTTAGTGAAAAGATTAATCACACATGTAAAGTTTTTATGAGTAGTTTAACACATTATTTTATTCTCCTATGTGAAGAGATGAGAACATGCGAGTGAGTGAGGTAAAAGATATGACTGTGCAAAGTTGGCCTTTCAGGCAGATTGTAATCATTCCCATACTTAGTCATTTTTTCACAAGATAAAGTTTGAGCAACATTGACAAAGTGCATTTCTCTAAGATGCCAATAATCAATGAGATGGTTCCAAGTGTTTACTGTTTAATGTTGAGTAGAGATAAAGATTGATATTCTTCTAAGGATCAACAATGATCAAGTGATCATATAGATAAAGATAAATAATGTACATTAGAGTTAAGAGGTTAAAGTGAAATTTATCTAGCATTTTTAAAGTAAGGATATTCCCATAAAGATTGATGATGTGCATTGAGTCAAAGTTTCTAGATTGCATGAGATGAAGTCAATTATTAGAAGTTTAACATTTAGGCATTGGCACACTATGAGTTAAAGCTCAAAGAGGATCAATGATGCATGATCAATTTGAAGATGTGAGAACATGAGATGAAAGCATAGTCTCTAAAGTTTAACTATGATCATTTGCATTTGAATATTTGATAACAAAAGAAAATTGAGTGCTTTGTATTTTGTCCATATCTTTTGATACAGATAGAATTTTCTCATGGTATAAAAAGTGTATTTGTAAAGGACTCCAAGTTACATATATAAATATATATTTGAAGGTTTGAAAGTGTGTATAGTAAAATTTATGAAGGTTCAAATATGACTATGTGTTTGGCATCCATCTGTTAGGAACTTGAGAAGGTTGTTTGAGCTTGTGTTGATGTTGTTTCGATGTTTCATGATGTATTAACTATTGGAGAGTGTTATACACTCCATAAGGATGTTACATGAGTATTTTATATGTCTGATGAATATATATTAAGTATGAACAATGCTTAATAAGTTGACTATGTGTTCATGTATGCTCTGTGAGTAACTTGAGAAGATTACTCAATCTTGTTTTGATGTTGTTTCAATATATCATGATGAATTAAATATTTTGAAGTGTTTTAGTGCATTATGAAGGTCTGAATAATCATTTGAAATATGAACAAAGGGTTACAAGTCAATTATGTTTTCTTTCATAATTACTATGTGTGTAGAGAAGTATTTGAGCTAATTAGGGGTTAATAAAAGAGTGTTATAATGGATGTTGGAACTTAAGGACCTATAAATCATGTGACATGAATATATGTGTTTTAAAGTGTTCCTATGTTCTTAATTTTCTTGGATAAGTGTCAAAGAGGTGAATGGGTCAACCATAAGACCTAAAAAGTGACTTAGGCTTATTTGAAAGAGAGTTATGTTTAAGAGTGACCCATGCAAGATGACTTAAGGGTGAAGACATGTATTATGGTTGATAAGGAAATATTGTGGACTTGATAATTCATGAATTATCTATAAATAGTGAAACTAAATGTGACGGTTTCAAGTCTTTTGGAAGACTTGTGGAAGATTTGAGAGAATTGAGTAAGGCTTGTTGGTGAAGAGGATAGGTAGTGTGCCTGTTGGATGAGTTAATGAGAAAAAGAGTATGTTGACTATGTAAGTGACCTTTTGGTCATATTTATGATGTCATAATAGTTCTCTTATAGTTTGAGGATATGCAAAGAGGTCTGAGTGTGCATATGAGGATAGTTTAACTGAAGAAGGAAAGAGATTATGGCATGCCTATATGAGAGGCATGTATGAGATAGAGAGGGAGTTTGTGTAAGGGTTAGATAATAATAGATCCATCATCAAGTATTGAAGACATCAGTTCTAAGGTGGAGGTGTTCACTTCAAAGGAGGGTATAAAGGACTTGATCTTCTTTAGGGACACTTTCTCCTTGTGAAGTGGATCTTCTTTAGGGGTATAAAGGCCTTTGGTTATGAGGACTTGATCAAGGATTTTGGTCTAAAGGACTTGACAAATATCTTATTTTTAATCTCTTATAGGATGATTAGTCCATGTTTTATAGGCTTGAGAGTGGGTTTTATTCCCCATGAGGGTTTCTCATAGGAACCATGTGTTGTGTGTTAGATCATATATTTTCATTGATTGAATTAACTCTCTTGTTATTGTTGATGATCAAGTTGATATTTGATGATTGTTTAATAAGTTTGAAATGATTGGAATTGAAATTGAAATATCTAGGCTCACTGATTCACCCCTCCCTTTTAGTGATTGTACCTCTAATAATTGGTATTAGAGTAGATCCTTTCCTAAAGGCTTGACAACTTGAAGGTGATCTAAAGTACAATATGGGTAGTCATCAAGAAAGTTTCTTTACTAAGTAAACATTGTTGGATCCAATTGTGAATTTTGGAGTGATAGGATGAGGACATACATTATATCCCTAGGGTTTGATGTATGGCAATATGTTATGGATGGTTATATTGTTCTTGCTACTCCATCTAGTGTCGTTGACAAAAACTTGTTTGAGACTAATTTTAAGGCAATGAATGGCATCACTTGTGGTCTTACAAAGACTAAGTTCACCAAGATAATTTATTGTAAATAAACTAAAGATATATGAGACAAACTATAGATTATTTATGAAGGAGATTTAAAGGTCAAGCTTTCTAAGTTACAAACTCATATAAGGCAACTTAAAAGTCTCAAGATGAAGGAAGAGTATTCTATGGCATATTTTTTATAGAGGGCTGTTGAGATTGTAAACATCACTAGAGCTCTTGGAGAGATATTTGAAGAGGATATTGTAGTTCAAAAAATATTAAGGTCTATATCCCTCAAATTTGATCCAAAATTATCTACTATATAAGAAAGTCATGATCTTACTCAGTTGAAGATGGATTGATTTCATGACACCATTGCTACCTATGAGATGAAGAAGGATGATGATGTAACACCAAAGAAGGAAGCAACATTCAAGATAGAGATGAAGACAAAGAAGAAGTTCCAAGGTAAGAAACCCAATGAGGATGAAATTTATGATATAGATGAGGATGAACTAATTTCTTTGACTTCAAAGAAATTGAAAATAGGTTCAAGAAATTATAAGGGTAAACTACCCCTCAGATGCTTCAATTATGGAGAGGTAGGACATTTTTCTAATAATTTGCCTCATAAGTGTAAGAAGGATGATGATGAAGAGAATTATCAAGGTCATGATGATGACAAGATATCATTCAGGTTTGATAAAATTAAAAAGGGATTCAGAAGGTTTGACAATAATAAGAATTACTTGAAGAATAACAAGAGTCTTTACACCAAAGAAGATTGTAGCTCATCAAATGAGAGTGAAGTTAGTGACTCAGAGTATGATCATGAAGGTGATGGTCTTTTTGAAGATGAAGCCCTATTCTTGGATGAGGAAGGTAATTTCTCACATAAAAATGAGTCCACTTGGAGTGACTCAAATGATGATGAAGAGGTGGACTATGAGACTACATTGACAAATGCTCATGAAGAACTAAATATTGATAAGAAGATCAATAAGAAGATGAAATATAAAATCAAGGACTTTGAGGAGAAATTGAGTGTATATGAAGAAAGAATAAATGAAGACACCACCAAGGAGAATGAAGATATGGTCAAGCATCTCAATTATTAAATAGAAATTTTGTCTACAATCCTTAAAGCTAAAGAATATGAATGTGCAAGGTATGTAATTGAAAATGAGTCATTAAAATATGAGTTAGAGAAGACATATAGTAATTTAATGTCAGTTGTGAGATTTAAAAAGATCTCAAGTGATTTAGATAATATTCTAAATGATTAGAAGCATGCAAGTGATAGAACTGGTCTTGGATACAAAGAATAACCAAAGAATGCAACTCAAGATAATATGAAGATTAATGTGAACAAAGAAAATCATACTTTGAAAACAAATCATCAAACAAAGAATGAAGGTGTTGGTAGAATGAAGACAAATCAAATCAGATAATTAAATGTCATGAGGTATGAAAATTTCAATGGTTACTACTATACCTATAGTTAGTTTGGGCATAGAGATAGAGAATGTAGAAGACCTATTAGAAATGAGTTTGCATGGGACTATGATGGGGTCATCAATAAAAAGGTGTGAACAAGGTTGATTATTTGAACTATCATAACATGGAACACTTTACAAAACATTTCCATTTAAGGTAAGACAAGTCGAGTTTCCATCAATAAGTATTACTTGCTACAACTATGAAAAGATTGGTCACATTACTAGATTCTACAAGAAAAGGTCTACAAATTAAAATAGGTTCAATCAAGATCCCAAAGTATAATTAAGAAGACAAATTTACTCATGGAAACCAAAAGTGGTAAGTATAATTCATGATGAGACTACACATCAAAGTAATCCATTTGCTATGGTGGAGAATGCTATAAAAGGTGAAGAGTGTCAAGGGCTCTCATTGTCTACTCATGTTGTGAATGAAGAGACCAAGCTTAAGGAGAAGACCAAAGTAGTGGATGAGGATTTATATGAGATATGTATGGATCCAAATTTACATCCTACCATTGTTGAACATATATCATATAAATAAAATTAATTGTCAGTGCCTAGTGATAAGGTTACTAACTACAAAGTGGATTTTACAGATGAAAAGGTATGTCTTCAATCTATGTTGTCTTCATATATTATTAATCCAATCTTAGAAAAGAAGAATAACAAAATCAAGAAATCTTATAGCAACAAGAGGATTCTAGTGGTTACTGAGGAGATGTGGGCCACTCCTAGATTCACTTCATTTTAAAGAATTGTGGTGAAAAGGATGTATCTGACTATGATTCTTAAGAGACTCCTTTTAGTGGAGAAGAAAATGTTGATGTGGTGTTCTTCATATGGTCCTAGAAGGCTAGATATGAGTTTTTTAAGTTGGATCAGGTATGCTCAAGTGGAAGAAATGTTGTAGTGATGTCAAAGTGATGTCATAGCTATATATGGTCAGTCTTCAAGGTTAGATTGAAGGTTTTCAAGTGAAAAAAGAGGATTTGTGATTTTTCAAGATGAAATTTTTTCATAGAATTTTTTTTTAACCTTATTTTATCATTTCCTAAGTAGTTTTATAGTTTTAAGGTATGTTGAAGTCAAATTAGATATTTTTGTTTGCTCTTGGGTTTCCTAGTTTGTGATTAAGAGTATGCTAGTCCTAAAATGGGTTATAGGATGTATGAGTTCCTAAATATGTGTAATATAAAAACTTGTTCCATAATTATGTAATGATTGCCTCTAAGTTTACAAGGATTTTCAGAGGTGGGCATTGACCAGAAGGAGGGTTATTGACTCTATTTGTTTTAAGATTCTAGTGTTTTGGGCTTTGTTAGAAAAATGAATTACCTTATGATTTAAGGTCTAAGTCTTCTTAATAGGATAAATGGGATAAATGGGTTGTCATATAAATCTTCACAGAGATTTAAAAGTTTGTGGATTTTAAGTTATTCATATTTTTGTTAAGATGGAGGCCTAATTGGCAAATTGGTTTGTGAAGGAAGTATGTTGCATAGGATGAGATAGGTGATGAAAATTGATTTTCTTAAGGGGACATATGAGAGTGCTACATTTACGAAGTTTTAAGTCTTAAAGATACATCTATTAAAAGTTATGGGATCTACAAGTTCAAGGTAGGTCTACAAGGAGTCTAGACAGGCCTAGTAATGAAGATATGATGTTTTTTACTCAGTTTCTCAAAAATATCAAGGCATGAGTGTTTATATGAGATTTATTATGTTGGATAATAAAATGTGTCATATTTGGTGAGTGGCATGAAGTTTTGTTGGTGATCCTTGAGGTGGTTTGAGAGAGAAGGCTAGTAAACATGTACGGTGTTTTTTCATGGTGTATGGAAATTTGAAGATGCTCAAGTGATGCAATGGATTATAAATATTAGAAGGAGTCCCCATCAGATGTTTCTTGGTAAGTTTCATCATATTTTAGTGTTTTTTTGTGTGTTTTTTTCATTATTTATAGTACTTAGTTGAAGAGAGTGTTAGCATATGGCAAGAGAAAGTTGTCAAGGCAAATAAGAGGTAGGCTCAAAGAAAGGGGGATTTTGTATCATATTTATAATATGGTCCTCTTTATTTATAGTATTTTATAGGTCCTTAAGATCAGTTAGTGCCCACTTTTTCATTATGTCAAAGGGGGAGAAAGTT
Source organism: Torreya grandis (assembly GCA_037957365.1). Lineage (NCBI taxonomy): Eukaryota > Viridiplantae > Streptophyta > Pinopsida > Cupressales > Taxaceae > Torreya > Torreya grandis. The sequence continues at coordinate 672,704 of JARHVA010003303.1, forward strand.
CCTATTGTGGAGTGCTTAAAGAGAGAAAAGGGAGGTGAGTTGTATATTGTTATATGATGGTTGTTGACATAAATGATAAAGGGGGATATTATTGGAGAATTATCAATGATGTCATGGTGATTTCATGGATGTGTCCTGGTGAGTGGATGAAGTGCCTTGATAGTCTAAGTGACAATAACAAAGTGTGCAATGTGCTTGTCCTAGTATGTTTGAAGGATGCTTGGTTGATCTTGAGTTTTAACATGGATAGAGATGTTCAAGGATTAGTATGGAGTTTTGATAATGTAAAAGGGGTCCTATAAGAGGTTTTCTATGCTTTGATTGATTTTTTTCATGAGTGTATTTCATCTAGTTGATCATTGTTTTCATCTAGACATTTTGGGTCTAGTGGAAAAAAATCTGAGTAGTCAGTTTGTTGATGTCCCATTACCACGTGTGGATGATTCAAGGGAAGTTAGTCATATGGTTTTGATCATATTTTTTCTTAGATCTTATATTCTAAATCTTAAGTCATGTAACTAATAGTGAAAAAAGATATACAAGTGCAAAGTTGGGATCCTAGGCAATTTAATAGTGTTTTCCCATACTTAGCCAAATTTGCAATATGGCAAGAAAAGCTATGTAGGCATTTTTATGTTTTTATATTTCATAGTGTGAAAGTGTGAGGAGAAAATGATCATATGTATTTGTTAAGTTTGTGCCTAGTTGATATGCGCTAAATTTTAGGCCATGTGATAAAGTGCATCAAAATATATGCATGTGTAAAGTTGGCCTTCTAATAAATTCTTGACATTCTTGGATCCATGGCAAAAAAATCTGAGTGAGCAGATTAATGGTTTTATATATCGCACATACAAATGTTTCAAAAGTAGTTTGACACATGGTTGTATTTTCCTATGTGAGGAGATCATATGATCCAAATTTGAGAACTTGTGAGTGAGGTAAAATATATCACTATGCAATGTTGGCCTTCTAGACAAATTGAAATGGTTCCCATAGTATTTTTTTCACAAAGTAATGTTTGAGAAACATCGACGAAGCACAATACTCCAAGATGTTAGGAAGCAGCGAGATGGTGCCAAGTGTTCAATGTTAAATGTTGAGAATAGATAAATATTGAGATTATTTCAAAGATCAATGATGAGCAGGTGATCATATAGATAGAGATCAATGGTGTGTATTAAAGTCAAGAGGTCAAAGTGATAGTTATCTAGCATTGTTAAAGCAAAGATAATCCCATAGATATTGATGGTGCACATTGAGTCAAAGTTACCAGATTACATGAGATGAGATCAAATGTTCATAGTTTAACATTTAGACACTAGTACACTATGAGTTGAAGCTTGAATAAGATTGATGGTGCATGATCAATTTGAAGATACAAGGACATGAGATGTGATCATAGTTTCCAAAGTTTGACTATGATCATTTGCATTTGAATATTTGAAATTAATAAAATAAAAATCAGTGCTCTATGTTTTGGCCATATCTTTTGATAAAGACAAAATTTACTCATGGTGTAAAAATTGAATTTGTAAAGGACTCCAAGATGCATCCTGAAATATAGATCTGAACATATGAAAGTGTGTACAATCAAATTTATGAAGGTTTAAAGTTGACCATGTGCTCGACATCCATCTATTAAGAACCTAGGAAGGTTGTTTGATCTTGTTTTGATGTTGTTTCGATGTTTCATGATGTCTTAACTATTAGAGAGTGTTGTAGACTCCATAAGGACCATTTGTGTGCATTATGAAGGTCTGAATAATAATCTTGAGTATGAAAAATGCTTATGAATGACCTATGTGGATTTTATAGGTGTGATCAATCTATCTTGAGTATGAACAATGCTTATGAAGTTGATTGTGTATTTGTGTATGCTCTATAACTAACTTGAGAAGATTATTTGAGCTTGTTTTGATGTTGTTTCAATATATCATGATGAATTAGCTATTTGGGAGTGTTGTAGCATCCATGAGGACCATTTGTGTGCATTATGAAGGTCTGACTAATAATATGTTGTATGAACAAAGGGTTAGAAGTAGACTATGTTTTCTTTCATAATGACAGAAGTGTTTGAGCTAATTGGGGGTTAATAAAAGAGTGATATGATGGATGTTGAAACTTAAGGAGGACTTATAGATCATGTGACATGAGTCAATGTGTTGGAAAATGAAATTTACCACTTTAAATGGAACAGTCTCTATTCTAATTTTGCTTGATTAATTTTAGTTTGACGGATACAACATTTTATCAAACACATATTATAGCAGGGCATATAATGCAATAGTGTTCAAATTAAAGAAACACAATGGTTTATTATTCTAATATTCCACTTTTCCTTTCAACATTAGGGTTTGATATAAATTATGGTGACTTAGATATACATCACAAATTCATACATACTCAATTTGAGTAGTAGTTAATGAACAAACTTAAATATTGTACTCAGAAATGGATTACAATGATAAGAAGTGTATACATAGAATATTTTGAGCTTTAACAACCTTCATATTTCATTATAATAAAAAAATTATATCCTCATTTTATAGTTATTACATCACCATTTTGAGTCACAATCTGAATAACAACTATATAAGGTTCTAAATTCACCATATAAGATTAGCAACAACAAAATAGAGAGAGAAACAAATACTTTTAGACCTAGATATGATTTTTGAGTAATTGTTATCTCTATTGATGAAAGTCAAGATGATATATGAAGACAAAATAATAGATAGAAGCTAGAAATATATGCACAATTTGCCTAGAACTGGTAAATCATGTCTAGACTAGCATATACGTCCTCTACAATGACTGCAACTCCCTTGTAAAAGAATGAAATCATGCCCAACACCTCTGAAAATGCTCAGCACTTAGACAAAGATGTTGCAATAGTCATGGTGATGGAAATATGGGAAGCTTCACCCCTTTTAAATTCTCCATAACTCCTTACCAAATCTCCATGATTCATTATGAATAGTAACTCAAACCCTAGTACAAAATATTGATACTAAAATGAGTCGCCTCTATTATTCATTTCAGCTGCTAATGAATAAACTCTAAATGATGCAGCATTTGGTCTAATACTAATATCAAAGGAAGATAGAAGTATTGTATTATCTTCAAACTCAACCCTTGCATAAACTAAAATCAAATCATTTCTCCTCAAATTTGGTCTCTACATATCAACAATTAAATCATCAAACCCTTACCTAGTAATGATGCACAATATTCTGATAAATCCTTCAAAACCCTGAATAAAGAAATCTTCCTAAATTTGATGAAGCACAAGCACAATCCCTACAATGGATTGTGCTTGTGCTTCCTAAGGGGTTACATCCTCAAAAAACTTGAGAAAATTAGGCTCTCTAGTCTTCAACAAATCCCTTAGCCAAATTCTTCTTTTTTAATAATGAACCCATGAAAATGAGCTTTAAATTCCATTTTATAATATTCAATTTGCATTTGACTTCATCTCATTTAATTTACTTTAATTCCATATACTTTTCCCTCCTTTTCGGTGCACAACTTTAAAATATAAATTATACTTTATTATTCACTTATATCTCCCCTTTAAAATAACACTTTAACACTTATTATAAAGTATACTTTTAAAAGCATTTAAATCCCCCTTTTAAATAAATTCCACTTAATTAATTAATGATATGCACTTAATAATTAATTATTATTAAAGTATAACTTTAATAATAATTATAATATTATAACTCCATCATTAATCATCGTAAATCAATTCTGACTTCACTAGGAGGGTAGCCCACTGCATTCAATGCTAACTATGGTCCCTTACTATAAATAGTAAGGTTGGCCTCTATCATCCAATTGACTTACTATAAATAGTATGTATACACCAATGAAGCTAGAAACCCCTAAATAACATCACCTCTAAACAAGCTAAGGATCTAGAAATGAAAACACTACCAACTGCCCATTGGAGAACCAACTAACTCCAATATTAGGCCCTCTAATCACCCTGATTAGCCTATGAGGAATTGATGATAGGCTAAACCACTAAACTTCTAATGGTCACTCAAAAGGGGACATTACAAAAAGTGTTATTGTGTTCTAAGTTTGCTCATATAATTGTCAAAGATATGAATGGGTCAACATAAGACCTAAAAAGTGACTTAGGCTTATTTGAAAGAGAGGTATGCTGAAGTATGACCCACGTAAGATGCCTTAAGGGTGAAGGCATGTATTTTGGCCAACAAGGAAAGATTATGGACTTGATAATTCATGAATGCTCTATAAATAGTGAAACCAAATGTGATGGTTTTTAGTGTTATGGAAGATTTGAGAGACTTAAGCAAATCTTGTTGGTGAAGAAGATAGGTAGTGTGGCATGTTAGATGAGAAGAGTTTGTTGACTATGTGTATGACCTTTTGGTCATATTTATGATGTCAGTATAGTGATCTTATAGTTTAAGGATATGCGTAGAGGTCTAAGTGTGCATATGAGGAGAGTTTGAGTGAAGAAGGAGAGAGATTATGGCATGCCTATGTGAGAGGCATGTATGAGATAGAGAGGGAGTTTGCGCATGGATTAGATAATCAGAGATCCATCATCAGGTGTTGAAGACATTAGTTCTAAAGTGGAGATTTTCACTTTAAAGGAGGGTATAAAGGACTTGATCCTCCTTAGGAGTGGTTGCTCCTTGTGAAACAAGTGTTTCAATAAAGGCCTTTGTTCAGGAGGACTTGATCAAGGTTTCTTGTCTAAAGGACTTGAAGACCAGTCTATTATTTGTAATCTCTTATACGATGAGTAGTCCATGTGTTTTAGACTTGAGAGTGGGTTTTATTCCCCATGAGGGTTTCTCACAGCAACCATGTCTTGTGCATTTGATCTTGTGTATTCACTGATTGAATGAGATTTCTTATTAATGTTGATTGATCAAGTTGATATTTGCTAATAGTTTAATAAGTTTGAAAGGACTAGAATTGAGATTGAAATATCTAGTCTCATTGCTTCACCCCCCTTATATGATTGTACCTCTAACATACCATCAAAAGATTCAAACTTTATCCACATTTCCTATAATTTTTGAGTTTTGAATAATGCAACAACAAAACTTAAGTGGTTTTACTTGTTTTGAGCATTTTTACAATCAAAATATTAAAACTTTATGCATGTTTCCTATAATGTTTGAGTTTTGAATAATGTAAAACGAAAACTTGAGTGGTTTTAGTCATTTTGAGAATGTTTACAATCAAAAAATTCAAACTTTATGTGTGCTTCCTAAATTTTTTGAGTTTTGAATAATGCAACACCAAAACATAAGAAGTTTTACTTGTTCTGAGCATGTTTATGATCAAAATATTCAAACTTTGTCCACATTTCCTATGATTTTTGAGTTTTAAATAATGAAACACCAAAACATAAGTGGTTTTACTCATTTTAAACATGTTTGCAATCAAAAGATTTAAACTTTATGCTTATTTCCTATAATGTTTGAATTTTGAATAACGTAACACCAAAACCTAAGTGGTTTTACTCATTTCAAACATGTTTACAATCAAAAGATTAAAACTTATGTTGTTTATTATGATTTTTGTGGTTTACATAATACAACACCAAAAATTAGGTAGTATTACTCATTTTGAGCATGTTTATAGTCAAAAGATTCAAAATTTATGCACGTTTCCTATAATTTTTAAATTTTGAATAATGCAACACCAAAACTTAAACGAGTTTACCCATTTTATGCATGTTTAATATCAAAAGATTCAAACTTTATGTGTGTTTCCTTTAATTTTTGAGTATTGAACTATACAACACCAATAATTAAGTGGTTTTATTCCTTTCAAGCATGCTTACAATCAAAAAATTCAAACTTTATGCATGTTTCCTATAATTTTTGAGTTTTGAATAATGTAACACTAAAACATAAATGGTTTTACTCATTTTGAGGATGTTTACAATCAAAAGATCTAAACTTTATTTGTGTTTCTTATAGTTTTTGAGTTTTGAATAATGCAACACCAAAACATACGTGGTTTTACACATTAGGCATGTTTACAATCAAAAAAATTCAAACGTTATGCATGTTCCCTATAATTTTTGAGTTTTGAATAGTGCATTACCAAAACATAAGTGGTTTTAATCATTTTGATCATGTTTAGAGTCAAAAGATTCAATTTTTATATGTGTTTCCTTTAACTTTTAAGTTTTGAATAATATCACACGAAAACTTAAGTGGTTATACTCATTTTGAGCACGTTTAAAATCAAAAGGTTTAAAATTTATACATGATTCCTATAATCTTTTAGTTTTGAATAATGCAACACCAAAGCTTAAGTGGTTTTACTCATTTTGAATATCTTTAGAATCAAACTTTATACATGTTTCCTTTAATTTTTATGTTTTGAGTAGTGCAACACCAAAACTTAACCGGTTTTACTCATTTCAAGCATGTTTACAATCAATAGATTCAAACTTTAGGTGCATTTCCTATAATTTTTGGGTTTTAAATAAAATAACACCAAAACTTAAATGGTTTTACTTGTTTTGAGCATGTTTATAATCAAAATATTCAATTTTATTAATGTTTCCTATAATTGTTGAGTTTTAAATAATACAACACCAAATCTTAAGCAGTTATCATGTTTACAAGTGAAATATTCAAACTTTATGTGCATTTTCTATAATTTTTGACTTTTGAATAATCTAAAACAAAAACTTAGGTGGTTTTACTCATTTCAAGGATGTTTACAATCAAAAGATTCCAACTTTGTGTGTTTCCTATAATTTTTGAGTTTTGAATAACACAACACCAAGACATACGTAGTTTTACTCATTTCAAGGATGTTTATAATCAAAATATTTAAATTTTATTTGTGTTTCCTATAATTTTTGAGTTTTGAATAATATAACACCAAAAATTAAGTAGTTTTACTCATTTTGAACATGTTTAAAATAAAAAGATTCAAACTTTATGTGTGTTTCCTATAATTTTTGCATTTTGAAAAATGAAACACTAAAACATAGGAAGTTATACTCATTTTGAGCATGTTTAAAATCAATAGATTCAAAGTTTATGCACATTTCTTATAATTTTGTAGTTTTGAATAATGCAACACCAAAACCTAAGGGGTTTAACTCATTTTGATCATGTTTACAATCAAAAGATTCCAAATTTATCCATTTTTACTTTGATTTTAGAGTTTTGAATAATGTAACACCAAAACATTAAAAGTTTTACTCATTTTGAGCATGTTTAGAATCAAAAGATTCAAAATTTATGCACATTTACTAATTTTTGAGTTTTAAATAATGAAACACCAAAAATTAAGAGGTTTTACTCATTTTAGGCATGTTATAATCAAAATATTCAAACTTTATGCATATTTCCTATAAGTTTTGAGTTTTGAATAATGCAACACCAGATCTTAAGTGGTTTTACTCATTTTGTGCATGTTTAAAATCAAAAGATTTAAACTTTATTCATGTTTCCTATAAATTTTGAGTTTTGAATAATGCAACACCAAAGCTTAAGAAGTTTTACTTGTTTCAAGCATGTTTACAATCAAAAGATTCAAATTTTATGCATGTTTCCTATGGATTTTGAGTTTTGCATAATGAAACACCAAAGCTTAAGAAGTTTTACTTGTTTTGAGCATGTTTACAATCAAAAGATTCAAACTTTACGTGTGTTTCATATACTGTTTGAGTTTTTAATAATGCAACACCAAAAATAAAATAGCTTTACTTGTTTCAAACATGTTTACAATCAAAAAATTTAAACTTATCCATGTTTAGTATAATTTTTGAATTTTTATTAATGCAACACCAAAATTTAGATGATTTTACTCATTTCAAGCATGTCTACATTAAAAATATTCAAACTTTATACACATTTCCTATAATTTTTGAGTTTTAAATAATGCAACACCAAAACTAAAAGATTTTACTCATTTTGAGCACATTTAAAATCAAAAGATTCAAAATTTATGTGTGTTTCATATAATTTTTCAGTTCTAGATAATGCAACACCAAAACATAGGTGATTTTTCTCATTTTAATCATGTTTACAATCAAAATATTCAAACATTATGTGAGTTTCCTATACTTTTCCAATTTTGTATAACGAAACACTAAAACTTAAGTGGTTTTACTCATTTAGAGCATGTTTACAATTAAAAGATTCAAAATTTATGCATGTTTCCTATATTTTTTGAGTTTTCTATAATGCATCACCAAAAACTAAAGAGGTTTCAAACATGTTTAGAATCAACATCAAATAATTTTAACTTTATGTGCATTTTAAATTTATGCATGTTTCCTATAATTTTTGGATATTGATTAATGTATCACCAAAACCTAGGTTGTTTTACTCATTTTAAGCATGTTTAAAATCAAAAGATTCAAAATTTATGCATGTTTCCTATAATTTTTGAGTTTTAAATAATACAACACTAAAACTTAATGGATTTTACACATTTTGAGCATCTTTAGAATCAAAAGATTCAAACTTTATGTGTTTCCTATAATTTTTGAGTTTTGAATAATGCAACACCAAAATTTAGGTGGTTTTACTTGTTTTGAGCATGTTTAGATTTAAAAGATTTAAACTTTATATGTGTTTCATATAATTTTTGAGTTTTGAATAATGCAACACTAAAACTTAAGAAGTTCTACTTGTTTTGACCATGTTTACAATCAAAAGATTCAAACTTTATCGACATTTTTTATAATTTTTGAGTTTTGAATAATGCAACACTAAAATAGAAGTGATTTTACTCGTTACAAGCATGTTTACAAACAAGGATTCAGACTTTATCCATGTTTCCTATAATTTTTTAGTTTTGAATAATGCAACATGAAAACTTAAGAGGTTTTACTCATTTCAAACATGTTTAGAATCAAAAGATTCAAACTTTATACGTGTTTCCTATAATTTTTGAGTTTTGAATAATGCAACACCAAAATTTAAGTAGTTTTACTGATTTCCAACATGTTTACAATCAAAAGATTCAAAATTTATGCATGTTTCCTATAATTCTTGAGTTTTGAATAATGCAACACCAAAACTTAAGTGGTTTTACTCATTTTGAGCATGTTTAGAATCAAAAGATTTAAAATTTATGCATGTTTCCTATAATTTTTTAAGTTTTGAATAATGCAACACCAAAACTTAAGTAGTTTTACTCATTTTAAGCATGTTTAGAATCAAAAGATTCTAACTTTAGTGGTTTTCTCATTTTGAGCACGTTTAAAGTCGAAAGATCTAAACATTTTATGCATTTCCTATAATTTTTGAGTTTTTAATAATTCAACACCAAAATTTAAGTTTTCAATTATGCACATTATAACCTATAATTATAATTTTTTGTGCATTATAACTTTATAAGTGTTTCCTATAATTTTTAACTTTTGAATAATGTAACACCAAAACTTAGGCAATTTTAATTATTTTGAGCATGTTTAGAATCAAAAGATTTAAAATTTATGCCCATTTCCTATAATTCTTGAGTTTTAGATAGTGCAACACCAAAACATAGGTAATTTTACTCATTTTGAGCATGTTTACAATATAAAGATTGAACCTTTATTCATGTTTCCTATAATTTTTGAGTTTTGAATAATGCAACACCAAAACATGCTCCAAATGAGTAAAAATACTTAAGTTTTGGTGTTGAATTATTCAAAACTCAAAAAATATAGGAAACATGTATAAAGTTTTAATCGTTTGATTCTAAACATGTTCAAAATGAGTAAAATCTCTTAAGTTTTGGTGTTGAATTATTCAAAACTCAAAAATTATAACATTATGTGCATTATAACTTTATGCATATTTCCTATAATTTTTTACTTTTGAAAACTGTAACACCAAAACTTAGGTAGTTTTACTCATTTTAAGCATGTTTAGAGTCAAAAGATTCAAACTTTATGTGCATTTTCTATCATTTTTGAGTTTTGAATAATGCAACACCAAAACTTAAGTACTTTTACTCATTTTAAGCATATTTAGAATCAAAATATTTAAAATTTATGCATATTTCCTATAATTTTTTAGCTTTGAATAATGCAACACCAAAATTTAGGAGGTTTTACTCATTTTGAGTTTGTTTACAATCAAAAGATTCAAACTTTATGCGTGTCTTTTATAATATTTGAGTTTTGAATAATGCAACACCTAAACTTAAGAATTTTTACTTGTTTTGAGCATGTTTACAATCAAAAGTTTCAAGTTTATGCAAGTTCCATATAATTTTTGAGTTTTGAATAATTCAATAACTAAACATAAGTGGTTTTACTCATTTCAAGCATGTTTAGAATTAAAAGATTAATTTTTTTTGCATATTTTCCATAATTTTTGAGTTTTGAATAATGGAACACAAAAACAAAAGTGGTTTTACTCTTTATGAATATGTTTATGATGAAAAGATTCAAACTTTATGCATGTTTCCTATAATTTTTGAGTTTTGATTAATGAAACACCAAAACATAAGCAGTTTTACTCATTTTGAGCATGTATAAAATCAAAAGATTCAAACTTTATGTAGGTTTCCTATAATTTTTTAGTTTTGAATAAGGCAACAAAAAAATTTAAGTGCTTTCACTCATTTTGAGAAAGTTTAAAATCAAAAGATTCAAAATTTATGCACATTTCCTATAATTTTTGAGTTTTGAATGATGCAACATGAAGGCTTAAGTAGTTTTGCTCATTTCAAGCATGTTTAAAATCAAAAGATTCAAACTTTATACATGTTTCTAACATTTTTTTTGTTTTGAATAATGCAACACCAAAGCTTAGGTGGTTTTACTCATTTGGGGCATGTTTACAATCAAAAGATTTAGACATTATGCATGTTTCCTATAATTTTTGAGTTTTGTGCATGCAACACCAAAACTTGAATGATTTTACTCATTTTGAGCATGTTTACAATGAAAAGATTCAAACTTTATGCACATTTCCTATATTTTTTCAGTTTTTTTATATTGCAATAGAAAAGCCTAAATGGTTTTACTCATTTAAAGCATGGTTACAGTCAAAAGATGCAAATTTTATGTGCATTTCCTATAATTTTTGAGTTTTAAATAATGCAACACCAAACTTAAGTGATTTTACTCATTTCAAAAATGTTTACAATCAAAAGACTCAAACTTTATGCATGTTCCTTATAATTTTTGACTTTCAAATAATGCAACACCAAAACTTAAGTGGTTTTACTCATTTTGATCATGTTTACAATCAAAAAATTTAAACTTTATGCATGTTCCCTATAATTTTTGAGTTTTGAATAATGTAACAGTAAAACATAAACAGTTTTACTCCTTTTAAACATGTTTACAATCAAAATATTCAAATCTTATGCATGTTTCCTATAATTTTTGAGTTTCAAATAATGCAATAAGAAAACATAAGTGGTTTTAATAGTTTGGGCATGTTTACAATCAAAATATTCAAAGTATATGCATGCTCCCTATAGTTATTGATTTTTGAATAATGCAACACCAAAAAATAAACATTTTTATTTATTTCAAGCATGTTTAGAATTAAAAGATTCAAAACTTTATGCATTTTTCCAATAATTTTTGAGTTTTGAATAATGCAACATCAAAACTTAAGAGGTTTTACTCATTTTAATCATGTTTGGAATATAAAGATTCAAAGTTGAGGCACATTTCCTATAATTCTTGAGTTTTTAATAATGCAACACCAAAACATAAGTAGTTTTATTCCTTTCAAGCATCTTTACAATTAAAAGATTCAAACTTTATGTGCATTTCCTATAATTTTTTAGTTTTAAAAAATGCAACACCAAAACATACGTAATTTTACTCATTTTGAGCATGTTTACAATCAAAAAATTCAAACTTTATGCTCATTTCCTATAATTTTTGAGTTTTGAATAATGCAACACCAAAACTTAAGCGGTTTTACTCAATTTGAGCATGTTAGGAATCAAAAGATTTAAACTTTATGTGTGTTTCTTATAATTTTTGTGTTTTGAATAATGCAACACAAAAACTTAAGTAGTTTTACTTCTTTTAAGCATGTTTACAATCAAAAGATTAAAAATTTATGTGTTTCCTATAATTTTTGTGTTTTGATTAATGCAGCACCAAAACTTAATTGGCTTTACTCATTTTGAGCATGTTTAAAATCAAAATATTTAAACTTTATTCATATTTCAAATAGTTTTTGAGTTTTGAGTAATGGAACACCAAAACATAAGTGGTTTTACTCATTTTGAGCATGTTTAAAATCAAATGATTCAAAATTTATGTGCATTTCCAATAATTTTTAAGTTTTGAATAAATGCAACACAAAAAATTAAGTGATTTTAGTCATTTCAAACATGTCTAGAATCAAAAGATTTAAACTTCATGTGCATCATCTATCATTTTTAAATTTTAAATAATGCAACACCAAAACATGAGTGGTTTTACTCATTTTAAGTGTATTTAGAATAAGAAGATTCAATATTTATGTAAGTTTCCTGTAATTTTTGAGTTTTTAATAATGCAACACCAAAACTTAAGTAGTTTTACTCATTTCAAGCATCTTTACAATAAAAATATTCAAACTTTATGCACATTTCCTATAATTTTTGAGTTTTGAATAATGTGACAGCAAAACTTAAGTTGTTTTACTCATTTTAAGCATGTATACAATCAAAATATTCAAAATTTATCCATGTTTCTTATAATTTTTTAGTTTTGAATACTGCAACACCAAAACTTGAGTTTTTTTACTCATTTTGATCATGTTTACAATTAAAATATTCAAACTTGAGTTTTGAGTAATTCAACACCAAAACCTAAGTGGTTTTACTTGTTTTGATCATGTTGAAAAGTAAAAAGATTCAAACTTTATGCACATTTTCTAAAATTTTATAATTTTGAATAATGCAACACATAAACCTATGTGGCTCTACTCATTTAGAGAATGTTTACAATCAAAATATTCCTTCTTTATCCACTTTTCCTATAATTTTTGAGGATTGAATTATGTAACACCAAAAATTAAGTGATTTTACTTGTTTCAAGCATTTTTAGAATTAAAAGACTCAAACGTTATGTGTGTTTCTTAAATTTTTTGAGTTTTGAATAATTCATCATCAAAACATAAAAGGTCTTACTCATTTTGAGCATGTTTAGAATCAAAAGATTCAAAATTTATGCATGTTTCCAATAATTTTTAAATTTTACTCATTTTAAGCATGATTAAAATCAAAAGATTCAAAAGATTCAAAATTTATGCATGAACTTAAACAATTTTACTCATTTTAAGCATGATTACAATCAAAAGATTTAAACTTGATGCATGTCTCCTATAATTTTTGAGTTTTGAATAATGCAACACCAAAACTTAAGTGTTTATAATCATTTTGAGCATGCTTAAAATTAAAAGATTTAAACTTAATGCATGTTTCCTATAATTTTTGAGTTTTGAATAATGTAACACCAAAACTTAAGAAATTTTACGTATTTCTAGCATGTTTACATTCAAAGGATTCAAACTTTATCTACGTTTCCTATAATTTTGAGTTTTGAATAATGCAACACCAAAACTTAAGTGGTTTTACTTGTTTTGAGCACGTTTACAATCAAAAGATGCAAACATTATACATGTTTCCTAGAATGTTTGAGTTTTAAATAATGCAACACCAAAATTTAAGTGGTTTTACTCATTTCAAGCATGTTTACATTTAAAAGATTCAAACTTATACACATTTACTATAATTTTTGAGTTTTGAGTAATGCAACATAAAAACATAGGTAGTTTTACTTGTTTTGAGCATGTTTACAGTTAAAAGATTCAAACTTTATGAATGTTTCCTATAAATTTTGAGTTTTGAATAATGCAACACCAAAACTTAAATGGTTTTACTCATTTTGAGCATGTTTAAAATCAAATGATTTAAATTGAATGTTTCCTATAATTTTTGAGTTTTTAATAATGCAACACAAATAGTTAACTGGTTTTATTCATTTTAATCATGTTTACAATCAAAAGATTCAAACTTTATGTTTGTTTCTTATAATTTTTTAGTTTTAAATAATGCAACACCAAAACTTAAGTGGTTTTACTCAATTTGAGCATCTTTAAAATAAAAATATTTAAACTTTATTTGTGCTTCATATAATTTTTTAGTTTTGAATAATGCATCACCAAAGCTTAAGAAATTTTATTCATTTTGAGCATGTTTACAATTAAAACAATCAAACTTTATGCATGTTTCCTATAATTTTGAGTTTTGAATAATGTAACACCAAAACTTAAGAGGTTTTACTCATTTTGGTCACTTTTAGAATCAAAACATTAAATCTTTATGTGTGTTTCCTTTAAATTTTGAGTTTTGTATAATACAACAACAAAACCTGTGGTTAGGTGAGAAATGAAGATATCTAATGAATGACAAAAGTTGTAATGAACCTTTTTAGTCTCTTAAAAGGTCCTAATATTGGTTATGATTGTATTTATGAGTAAAAGAGTGAGGTGACAGTCCACCACCCTACATAGGTTTAGGAGGTTGATAGGAAATCTTGTTAAAGAAACTGTTAGGAATCTTGTTTTAAGAGTTTTCAAATATATAAGAGTTATAAAAGTGTGTAGAATAGGTTTTTTTGGCTCATCCCACTCAAGGATGATAAGGAAAAAAATAGGGGTAGACCATGTGAAAAGAAGCATTGGAGGTCTATGATAATAGTGAATAGGATTAGATGAGTCTTTTGTAATGATCCACAACTTCAAAGGAATATAAATGGTGTTTTAGATTGAATATATGTTCATTGATTACCTAATAATCATGCATTGAGATAAGATTAGCAAAGTTGTTACTATCCATTTCTTATTTATGTTGATTTTACTTAATGGACATGGTATACGTGTGTTTGGGAAAACTCATTGTGGTAAGTAGTTTTTATGAATGATTCCTAATTTTGTTATGATTAATTTATAATTATTAATATAGTATATAGAGGAATAATTTGTGTTTGATGAAGTTACCTTGGAAAGACTATTAAGAATGTTAATAAAAAATTCATGCTTATATTTTTTGTTAAAATGTTATTATGAGTGTTTGATATTTCCATCATTGAACTTCTATGGAGAACATGGATAGGAAATATGTATGCAGAGTTTGAGAGATCTTGTTATGATTTATATGAGGTCTAAAGTTGTAAGTATCAACTTGTTCACAATTCTTACTCATTGGTGGCATAGAGTCCACAAATCTTAAATTATGTGCAATGTGGGTGTTAGCATTGAGACTTGTTTGATTCAAAGGTGTTATATAAGGGTTAGAAAGAAGCATATAAGTAAGATTGAGAATAATATTATGATTTAAAATTGATAAATAAATGGTAAGTTCTTAGTTGATCATAGTATTTTTCCATTGAAACAAATAGTCCTTAAAGTTCAAGAAAATCTTTGTATTGTCTTCTTTACATGGTAGTTGGTTTTGATACAGAAGAGATTGGACTAAACTAGAATAGTAAATATTGATGGAGATCATCCTGTGGTAAGATAAAAATTCATAGAGAGTTGAAATAACAAGAGAAACCTAGTTTACCCTATTTTCCTATATTTAAACATAGTAGTGCAAATCTAAGTTTTCATGATTATGAATGATCAAGGGGTTATAGTGACTTGATTAAATAAGGAAAAAGTTTAACAGAGCCTATACAAAACTATTCTAACCATTTTTTATATGAAATTATGTTTGGTTTAAGTTATGTAAATTTGTGCACTCTAAGGTTTGATTGAGATATAGAAACCTTAGATTAGGGTTTTAGCATTTGGAGTAGTTTCCACTAGCCAAAAATTTGTTATTAGGTTTGTTTTAAAAATAAATAAGAGATTCATATGGTTTCAAGTTTTTACCTTATATATTCCATACAATGTTGAATTAATGGTTTTGAACAGGGCTAAATGGCCTAATTAGGGACTAAAATAGTGGAAGGAAAAAGGGTATGCATGTGGTGTTGAGACTAGTGGTGAATGGTGAAGATATAATACCCAAAAAGAACCTTGAAAACAGTTTCAATTTGTTGTAGATTTTTTAATACTCCAAACCAAAGATGAGTACCCAAAATAGGGTTAGGAGGAGGTAAAGCTCATAAAGAACTTGTGAGAAGAAAGTGAACACAAGAATTGAGTTAGTGACCTAATTAGGGTCAAATAGGAGTGAGATATGAATATATGTAGGTCTTGATATGTTTTAGACCATCATTATGATTTGATATCCCATGCGAAATTCATTTTAGTAGTGATGTATTGTGAATATTTTCATGAAGGTAAAGTGGTTATATGTGATCAAGTAATATGTTAGTTTAATATTTGAATGGTTCATTGACTATGTAAAGTTCATTTGAAAACTTTTAAAGAATGTTTATATGAATCATTATGTATGAAAATTATATCCATTATGACATGTCTACCCCAAATGACTAAGGGAATGGTTGAATTAAGAAAAGATAATTTTTGAATGAAAGGAAAAGGTAGAGTTTGTTAAAAAAGTGAATTTTGCTCTACATCATTTTGGTATCAGAGCCATCTAGATGATCTATGGAGGGAAAATACATTGTTATTATGTAGGTAATCAAGCAAGTATTATTGTTGGTGGACAAAGTAATACAATAGGAAAAAGAGAAGGTATGATCTATTTTATGATTAAATTATTGATTTGGATGTATGACTGATATAAGACAAGTATTGTGGTAGCAACCCTAAATCAAGAGAAAAGAATATCATAAATAGAGCTCAAGAAGGAGAGAATAGTCCTAGAGTAAAAGGATGAGAATTTTAAAGGCTCAAGTGTGGTCTAAAATAGAAGGTTCCAAGTGTGAACCAAAAGTGATGGTCCAAGTGAGACCAAAACAAGGAGAAAAATGTGCCCAAGTGAGGTACTCAATTAGAAGATGAAAAAGAGGTAGATAGGAAAGTAAAAGATTGGGTTAAGCATGAAATCCACAAAGAAAATATTGTGGATAAAAACACCAAAGAAAATATTGAGATGGAGAGATAAATGGTAGAGATGAGGTAGTAAATGAATAAGATATTGACCAAGATAGAGTAGATGAAAGAGTTTTTAAACCCAAATCTTGGATGGGTCATGAAAAGGAAGCCAATTAAATGGCCAATCAAGTAATTAGTGAAAAACTAAGAATACAAAAGATGAAAGACAAGGAGGCAATCAAGCCTCATGATTTGAAATCTAATGTTGCTTTGATATGTTTGAATACATGTTTGACAGATGAAGAGAAAGAAGAGATAGGTGAGATCATTCATAGTCATAAAAGACAAGAGGAAGAGGCATATGACCAAGTCATGATCAAAATAAGTCAAGATGAAGAAGAGACTTAAGATAGAGCCATGTTAATGGAATAAGAAAAAATAGGTCAACCATTGTGGAAGTAATATAAAAGGTATCTTCACTCAAGCATAATGAAAGGTATGAATTATATTCAAACTTGTATGAGTCTTTGAATCAAGAATATGGATTTTATCCTCACAAAATGTATAGAGAAATGGTTAAATAGGTTACCAAGGAAAGCATAGACTTATGGAATGTAGCAATAGTGTCTAAGATAAGAGAATTAATGAAGGAAAGAAGGAGTCAAGTATATGAAGGTACTCCCCAAGATGAAGTTTTAGCTATTGAGGTTGAAGTATAGGTGGAAGATGAAGGAGAAGTTATGAAAGGAGAGGAGAAAGATGCATTAATAGTTGATGCAAAGAAGAAGAGTGAAGTAAAAAAATAACGAAAGGTGCTTGGGAGCAAGAGGAACAAGGAAGCAAAGAGAGAATATGGAGAGTGATTTAAGGGTATGAGGAAGAGTATGTTTTCTTCAATGAGTTGTTATATTTTGTAGGTGTAGCATGGAGGAGGATAATAAAAAGCAAGACAAAGTAGAAGTGTGGTAGTCAAGAGCACACACACCTATATGAGTGTTTGAAAGAAGAAGAACATGGATGGAAAGATTTTTATCCCATTAGGATTATTATTTAGGATAATCTTGGAATGCTCACACGAGGTCTATAATGTGTCTTTAGTATGTTCAAATTTGAATTTGAGTTCAAGTAGGTTTTCTCACCAAAAGGGAATTTCAAAAATTTCAAGTTTCATTTGGGGTCTAGGTGAGAAATGAATATATTTAATGGATTTAAAAATTTGTAATAGACCTTTTTTATCTCTTTAAAGTCCTAATATTGGTTACTAATGTATTTGTCAAGAAAGGAATGAGGTAAAAGTCAACCACCCTATGTAGGTATATGAGATTGATAGGAAATATTGTTTAAGAAATAGTTAGGAATATTGTTTTAGGAGTTTTGATATATATAAGAGTTATAGAAGTGTGTAGAATAGGTTTTTTGGCTCATCCCATTTGAGGATGACAAAGAAAAAAATAGTGGCAGACCATGTGAAAAGAAGGAATAGAGGTCTGCTACAATAGTGAATAAGATTGTATGAGTATTTTTTAATGATCCAAAGATTTAGAATAATAGAAATGGTTTTTTTGCTTGTAGATATGTTCCTTGATTATTTATGAATTATGAATTGATATAATATTATCAAATTTGGAACTATCCATTTCCTATTTCTATTGAATTTGCTTGATGGAGAGGGTATAGGTGTGTTTCAAAAAACTCAGTTTGGTAAGTAGTTTTTGTGAGTGATTATTGATATTTTTATGATTAATTTATACTTATTATGATGGTATATAAAGGAACAATTTGTGTTGTAATAAGTTACATTGGAAAGATTATTAAGACTACTAATAAAAATGCATGCTTATAGTTTTTGTTCAAATGTTATTCTGAGTGTTTGATCTTTCCATCATTGAAATTCTATGGAGAACATAGATAGGAAATATGTATGAATAGGTTAAGAGATATTTTTGTGACTTATGGGATCTCTAAAGTTTTAAGTATCGACTTGTTCATAATTCTTACTCATTGGTGGCATACAGTCCACAAATCTTCTATGCACTGTGGGTGTTAGTATTGAGTCTTGTTTGATTCAAAGGTGTTATATAAAGGTTAGAAAGAAGCACATAAGTAATATTGAGAGTAATATTTATTATTATTTTCAATTGATAAATAGATGGTAAGTTCTCATCTGATCATAGTATTTGTCCATTAAAATAAATAGTCCTTTGCATGGTAGTTGGTTTGGATGAAAAAGATATTGGATTAAATTAGAATATTAACTATATATGGAGATAAAAATATGGGAAGATGGAGATAAATGGATTGTTGAAAGAACAAGAAAACCCTAGTTTATCCTTTTTCATGCATGCAAACACAAGACTATAAAATTGAGTTTTCATTATTATGAATGATCAAGGGGTTATAGTGACTTGCTTAAAGAATTAAAAAGTTTAAAAAATATTAGAAAGAACTATTATAACCATTTGTTTAATTTTAAATTATGTTTGGCTTAATTTATGTACGTTTGCATACTCTCAAGTCTGACTAAGACATATAAACCCTAAATTATGATTTTAGCATTCAGAGGAGTTTTCACTAGCCAAAATGGTCAAAAATTTGTTATTAGGTTATTTTTACAATAAATAAGATATTTATATGGTTTCATGTTTGTGCCTTATATATTCCATACAATATTGACCTGAGTGTTTGAACAGGGTTAAATGGCCTAATTAAGGATTGAGATAGTGGAGGAAAAAGGGTATACATGTGGAGTTGAGACTAGTGGTGAATGGTGAAGATAGAATACCCAAAAATAACCTTGAAAATAGTTTCAATTTATTTTAAAACTTTGTTGATACTCCAAACCAGATATGATTACACAAAATAGGGTTAGTAGGAGGTAAAGCTGGGAAGGAACTTCAGAGAAGAAAGTGAACAAAGGAATTTAGTGACCTAATCAGGGTCATATAGGAGTGAGATAAAAATAGAGGGAGGTCTTGATATGGTTTAGACCATCATTATGATTTGATTTCCCATGCTAAGGTTATTTTGGCATTAATGTATTATGAATATTATCATGAAGGTAAAGTGGGTATATGAATAAGAAATGTTTTAGTTTAGTATTTGAATGGTTTGTTAACTATGTAAAGTTCATTAGAAAACTTGTAAATCATAATTATATGAATCATTATGTATGAACATTATATACATTATGGTATGTTTACCCCAAATGACTGATGGAATGGTTGAATGAAGAAAAGTTAATTCTTAAATGTAAGGAAAAGGCAAAGTTTGTTAAAGAAGTGAATTTTTCTATGCATCATTTTAGTATTAGAGCCATATAGATGCTTTGGGGAAGGTAAATACATTGTTATTTTACAAGTTGAATGAATTTACATGTAATCAAATAAGGAGTCTTTTTGGAGGGTAAAGTAAGATAGTAGGAAAAAGAGGAAGTATGATCTATTTCATGATTTATTTATTTATTTGGATGTATGAATGATATAAAATAGTAAGTATTATGGTGTAAACCATAAATAAAGATAAAATAATATCATAAATAGAGATCCAGAAGGAGAGAATAGTCCTAGATTAAAGGACAAAAAGTTGAAAGGCCCAAGTGTGGTATGAAATAGAAGGTTCCAAGTGTGAACCAAAGAAAATGGTTCAAATGAGACCAAAACAAGGAGAAGAATGTGCCCAAGTGAGGTACTCAAGGATAAAATGAAAAAAGAAAGTGAAAGATATGGTTAAGCATGCAATCCATAAATAAAAGATTGTGCATGAAGACACCAAAGAAAATATTGAGATCGAAAGACAAATGATAGTGATGAAGTAGCAAATGAATAATATATTAACCAAGATAGACCAGATGAAAGAGTTTATGAATCCACATCTTGGATGGGTCATGAGAATGAATCCAATCATGCAATTAGTGAAAAAAACAAGATAAAATATGAAGGATAAGGAGGCAATCAAGCCTCATGATTTGAAATCTAATGTTGCTTTGATATGTTTGAATGTAGGTTTGAGAGATGAAGAGAAGGAAGAGATAATACATCCCATTCATAGTCTCAAGAGACAATAAAAAGAGGCATGTGACCAAGTGGTGATAAAAATAAGTCAATATGAAGAAGAGACTCAAGATAGAGTCATGTTAATGGAATAAGAACAAATAGATCAACCATTATGGAAGCAAGAAATCATGAAAAAGGAAGAGATCCTCAAGTAAAGCCAATGAAGAATTGGGATAGTCACATAAAGAAAGGTATGAAGTATACTCAATATTTTATAAGACTTTAAAGAAAGAGTATATATTTTATCCTCACTAAATGTATAGATAAATGGTTAAAGAGGTTATCAAGGAAGGCCTAGACTTATGGAATGCAACAATAGTGTCTAAGAGAAGAGAATTAATAAAGGCAAGAAGGAGTTAAGTATATAAAGGTACTCCCTAAGATGAAGTTTTAACTATTGAGGTTGAAGTATAGGTGGAATATAAAGGATAAGTTATGCACGTATAGGAGTAAGATGAATTGATAGCTGATACAAAGAATAAGAATGAAGCAAACAAAACACATGAATGTGATTGGGAGAAAGAGAAACAAGGAAGAAAAGAGATAAGATGTAAAATGATTCAAGGGCATGAGGAAGAGTATGTTTTCTTTAATAGGTTGTTGTATTTTGCAAGTGTAGCATGGATGAGGATAGCAAAAGGCAAGACAAAGTAGAAGTGTGGCAGTCAAGAACATACACACCTATATGAGTGTTTGAAAGAATAAGAACATGGATGAAAATATTTTTTCCCCTTGGGAGTATTATGTAGGGGAATATTGGCATGCTAACACAAGGTCTATAATGTGTCTTAAGTATGTTCAAATTTGAATTTGAGTTCAAATAGGTTTTCTCACCGAAAGGGAACTTCAAAAATTTCAAGATTTCATTTGTGGTCTAGGTGAGAAATGAAGACATCTAATGGATGAAAAAAGTTGTAATAGATCTTGTTGGTCTCTTAAAAGGTTCTAATATTGTTTATGAATGTATTTGTCAAGAAAGGACTGAGGTGAAAGTCAACCACCATATGTAGGTTTATGAGATTGATAGGAAATCTTGTTCAAGAAATAGTTAGGAATTTTATTTTAGGAGTTTTGATATATATAAGAGTTATATAAGTCTGTATATTAGTTTTTTTGGCTAATCCCATTTGAGGAAGACAAAGGAAAAAAAAAGGGGCAGACCATGTGAAAAGAAGGAACATAGGTCTGCTACAATAGTGCATAAGATTGTATGATTCCTTTTTAATGATCCAAAGCTTCAAAATAATAGAAATGGTTTTTTGGATAATAGATATGTTCCTTGATTATTTATGAATCATGCATTTAGATAATATTATCAAAGTTGGAACTATCCATTTCCTATTTGTATTGAATTTACTTGATGGATAGGGTATAGGTGTGTTTCAAAAAACTCAGTGTGGTAAGTAGTTTTTGTGAATTATTCTTGATCTTGTTATGATTAATTTATACTTCTTAATCTAGTATATAAAGGACTAATTTGTGTTTGAATAAGTTACCTTGGCAAGACTATTAAGACTGCTAACAAAAAATGCATGCTTATAGTTTTTGTTCAAATGTTATTCTGAGTGTTTGATCTTTCCATCATTGAAATTATATGGAGAACATAGATAGGAAATATGTATGAATAGGTTGAGAGATATTTTTGTGAATTATAGGAGATATAAAGTTTTAAGTATCAACTTGTTCATAATTCTTACTCATTAGTGGCATACAGTCCACAAATCTTGAATTTCATGCACTGTGGGTGTTAGTATTGAGTCTTGTTTGATTTAAAGGTGTTATTTAAGGGTTAGAAAGAAGAATATAAGTAATATTGATTATTATTTACAATTGATAAATATATGGTAAGTTCTCATTTGATCATAGTATTTGTCCATTGAAACAAACAGTCCTTAAAGCCCAAGAAAATCTGTGTATTATCTTCTTTGCATGGTAGTTGGTTTGGATGAAAAAGATATTGGATTAAATTGGAATAGTCACTATATATGGAGATCAACCTATGGGAAGATAAAGATAAATGGAGATTTGAAAGAACAAGAAAGACCTAGTTCACCCTTTTTCATGCATACAAACACAAGAGTGCAAAATTGAGTTCTCATTGTTATGAATGATCAAAGGGTTATAGTGAATTTATTAAAGAAGGAAAAGTTTAAAAAGTCTTAGAAAGAACTATTATGACCATTGGTTTGTTGTGAAATTATGTTTAGCTTAAGTTATGTACGTTTTTGCACTCTCAAGTTTGACTAAGACATATAAACCCTAAATTATAATTTTAGTATTTACGAGAGTTTTCATTGGCCAAAAAGGACAAAAATTTGTTGTTGGGTTTTTTAATCAATAAATAAAATATTTATATGGTTTCATGTTTATACCTTATATATTAGGTACAATATTGACCTGAGTGTTTTAAACATGGATAAATAGCCTAATTAAGGACTGAGATAATGGAGGAAAAAGGATATACATGTGGAGTTGAGACCAGTGGTTAATGGTGAAGATACAAGACCTGAAAATAACCTTGAAAATAGTTTCAATTTATTTTGAAATTTTGTTGATACTCCAAACCAAAGATGATTACCCAAAATAGGGCTGGTAGGAGGTAAAACTAGGAAGGAACTTATGAGAAGAAAGTGAACAAAGGAATTTAGTGACCTAACAAGGTCATATAGGAGTGAGATAAAAATAGAGGGAGGTCTTGATAGAGTTTAGACCATAATTGTGATTTGATTTGCCATGCTAAGGTTATTTTGGTAGTGATATATTATGAAGATTATCATGAAGGTAAAGTGGGTATATGAATAATAAATGTTTTAGTTTAGTATTTGAATGATTTATTGACTGTATAAAATTCATTTGAAAACTTGTAAATCATGTTTATATGAATCATTATGTATGAACATTATATCCATTATGGCATGTTTACCCCGAATGACTGATTAAATGGTTGAATGAAGAAAAGTTAATTATTGAATGTAAGGAAACGACAAAGTTTGTTAAATAAGTGAATTTTTATATGCATCATTTTGGTATCAGAGCCATATAGATGCTCTAGGGAAGGTAAATACATTGTTATTTTATAGGTTGCATGAATTTATAGGTAAGCAAACAAGGAGTCTTGTTGGAGGGCAAAGTAAGATTATAGGAAAAAGAGGAAGTATGATCTATTTTGTGATTAATTATTAGTTTCAATGTATAAATGATATAAAATAGTAAGTATTATGGTGGAAACCCTAAATCAAGAGAAAAAACTCATAAATCGAGATCCAAAAGGAGAGAATAGTCCTAGATTAAAGGACAAGAAATTGAAAGGCCTAAGTGTGGTATGAAATAGAAGGTTCCAAGTGTGAACCAAAAGGTATGGTCAAAGTGAGACCAAAACAAGTTAAAGAATGTGCCCAAGTGAGGTACTCAAGGAGAAAATGAAAAAAGAGGTAGATAGAAAAGTGAAAGATAGGGTTAAACATGAAAGCCATAAGGAAAAGATTGTGCATGAAGATACCAATGAAAAGATTGAGATGGAGAGAGAAATGGTAGAGATGAGGTAGAAAATGAACAAGATATTAACCAAGATATAAAAAAAAAATTGTGAACCCACATCTTGGATGGGTCATGAGAAGGAAGCCAATCAAATAACCAATCAAGCAATTAGTGAAAAAATAAGAAGACAAAAGATGAAGAATAAGGAGGCAATCAAGCCTCATGATTTGAAATCTAATGTTGCTTTGATATGTTTGAATGTAGGTTTGAGAGATGAAGAGAATGAAGAGATAGTTTATCCCATTCATAAGCTCAAGAGATAAGAGGAAGAGGCATATGACCAAGTGGTGATCAAAGGAAATCAAGATGAAGAAGAGACTCAAGATAGAGTCATGTTATTGGAACAAGAATAAATAGGTCAACCATTATGGAAGCAAGATATCATGAAGAAGGAAGAGATCTTCACTCAAGTAGATGCAAGTGAAGAAAATGAAGAAATGGGACAGTCACATAAAGAAAGGTATGAAGTATATTCAAGCTTGTATAAGTCTTTGAAGAAAGAGTATAGATTTGATCCTCACCAAATGTGTGGATAAATGGTTAAAGAGGTTACCAAGGAAAGCATAGACTTATGGAATTTAGTAATTTTATATAAGATAAGAGCATTAATGAAGGCAAGGAGGAGTCAATCATTTGAAGGTATGCCCCAAGATGAAGTTATGGTTATTGAGGTAGAAGTATAGGTAGAAGTGAAGGAGAAGTTATTCAAAGAGGGGAGCAAGATGCATTGATATCTGATGCAAAGAGGAAGAGTGAAGCAAACAAAGCACATGAAGGTGCTTGGGAGCAAGAGGAACAAAGAAGCAAAAAAAGGAGATTGCCTCAAGGGCAGAGGAAGAGTATGTTTTCTTTAATAGATTATTGTATTATGAATGTGTAGCATGGAGGAGGATAGCCAAAGGTAAAAAGAAGTACAAGTGTGGTAGTCAAGATCACACACACCTATATGAGTATTTCAAAGAAGAAGAACATGGATGGCAAGACTTTTCTCCCCTTGGGAGTATGATGTAGGGGCATCTTGGAATGCTCACACAAGGTCTAGAATGTATTTAAAGTATGTTCAAATTTGAATTTGAGATCAAATATATTTTATTTTCAAAAGGGAATTTAAAAAATTTCATGATGTATATATGGTCTAGGTGAGAAATGAAGATATCTAATAGATGACAAAAGCTGTAATGGACCTTGTTGGTCTATTCAAAGGTCCTAATATTAGTTATGAATGTATTTATCAAGAAATTAGTGAGGTGGCTATCCACCACCCTACGTAGGTCTAGGAGGTTGATAGAAAATATTGTTCAAGAAATAGTTAGGAATCTTGTTTTAGGAGTTTTGATATATATAAGAGTTAAATAAGTGTGTAGAATAGGTTTTTTGGCTCATCCCATTTGAGGATGACGAGGAAAAAAAGGGGTAAACCATGTGAAAAGAAGTAATGGAGGTATGATATAATAATGATTAAGAATGTATGAGTCCTTTATAATGATCCATAGCTTCAAAAGAATATCGTGTTTTATCTAGCAGATATGTTCCTCAATTATTTATGAATCATGCATTGAGATACGATTAACAAAGTTGGTACTATCCATTTCTTGTTTATATTGAATTTTCTTGATGGAGAGGGTATAGGCGTGTTTGGGAAAACTTAGTGTGGTAAGTTATTTTTATGAATGATTCCTGATCTTTTTATGACTAATTTATACTTCTTAGTTTGGTATAGAAAGGACTAATTTGTGTTGGAGGAAGTTACCTTGGAAAGACTATTAAGACTACTAAAAAAAAAATTATGCTTACAATTTTTGTTCAAATGTTATTATGAGTGTTTGATCTTTCTATCATTGAAGTTATATGGAGAACATGGATAAGAAATATGTATGAAGAGGTTGAGATTTATTGTTGTGACTTACAGGAGGTCTAAAGTTGTAAGTATCAACTTATTCATTATTTTTACTCGTTGGTGGCATACATTTCACATATCCTAAATTCTATGCATTGTGGGTGCTAGTATTGAGTCTTATTTTATTATTAATTATAATTTATAAAGATATGGTAAGTTCTCATCTGATCAAAGTATTTGTCCATTGAAATAAATAATCCTTAAAGCCTATGAAAATTTGTGTATATCTTCTTTGTATGGTAGTTGATTTGGATGAAAAAGAGGATTGGAGTAAATTGGAATAGTCAATATAGATGGAAATAAACCTATGGTAAGATAAAGAGTCATGGAGAGATGAAATAATAATAGAAACTTGGTTTACCCTATTTTATTGCATGCAAACACAGTAGTGCAAAACTAAGTTTTCATTATTACGAATGATCAAAGGGTTATATTGAATTGATTAAAGAAGGAAAAAGTTGAAAAAGGCCTAGATGGAACTATTAAGACTATTGGGTTTTTTTGAAAGGATCTTTAGTTTAAGTTATACAATTTTGTGCACTCTTAGGTTTGATTGAGACATAAAAACCCTAGATTAGGGTTTTATTGTTTGGAGGATTTTTCACTAGATAAAAAGGAAAAAATTTGTTATTATGTTTATTTTAATAATATAATTTTATGGTTTCAAGTTTTTACCTTATATATTTTGTACAATATTGACCTAAGGGTTTTAAACATGGCTAAATGGCCTAATTGAGGTCTGAGATAATGGAGGAAAAAGGGTATGCATGTGGAGTTGAGACTAGTGGTGAATGGTGAAGATAGAATACCCTAAAGCAACCTTAAATATTGTTTTTAAAGTTTATTGATACTTTAAACCAAATATGGTTACCCAAAATAGGGCTAGTAGGAGGTAAAGCTAGGAAGGAACTTGTGAAAAGAAAGTGAATATAGGAATTAAGTTAGTGACCTAATCAAGGTTAGATAGGAGTGAGATAAGAAAAGAGGGAGGTAGTGATATGGTTTAAACCATCATTGTGATTTAATTTCCCATGTAAAGGTCATTTTGGTAGTGATGTACTATGAAGATTGTCATGAAGGTAAAGTGGGTATATGAACAAGGAATGTTTCAGTTTAGTATTTGAATGGTTTGTTGACTATGTAAAGTTCATTTAATTTTTTTTAAAGAATGTTTATATTAATCATTATTTATGGACATTATATTCATTATGGCATGTTTACCCCAAATGACTAAGGAAATGGTTGAATGAAGAAAAAAATTATTGAATGGAAGGAAAAGGCAGAGTTTGTTAAGGAAGTGAATTTTGCTTTGCATCATTTTGGTATCAGAGCCATCTAGATGCTCTGGGGAAGGTAAATACATTGTTATTGTGTATGTTTCATAAATTTATAGGTAAGAAAGTAAGGATTCTTTTTGGATAACAAAGTAAGACAATAGGAAAAAGAGGAGGTATGATCTATTTTAGGATTGATTCATTGATTTGGATGTATGACTAATATAACATAGTAAGTATTGTGGTGGTAGCCCTGAATCAAGAGAAAATAAGCTCATAAATATATATCAAGGAGAGAATAGTCCTAGAGTGAAGGACAAGAATTTAAAATGCCCAGGTGTTGTTTGAAATAGAAGGTTCCAAGTGTGACTTAAATGGGGTGAGGCCAAAATAAGGAGAAGAATGTGCCCAAGTGAGGTTCTCAAGGAGAAGATGAAAAAAGAGGTAGGGAAGAAATTTAAAGATAGGGTTAAGCATGAAAGCCATAAAGAAAATATAGTGCCTGAAGACATCAAGGAAAATATTGAGATGGAGAGAGAACTGGTAGAGATGAGGTAGCAAATGAATAAGATATTGACCAAGATAGGGTAGATGAAAGAGTTTTTGAACCCAAATCTTGTATGGGATAAGGAAGCCAATCAAATGAACAATCAAGAAATTAGTGAAAAAAGAAGAAGACAAAAGATGAAGGACAAGGGGCAAGGATAAAGCCTCATGATTTGAAATTTAATGTTTCTTTGATAAGTTTGACTGCAGGTTTGAGAGATGAAGTTATAAGGAAGAGATAGTTGAGCCCATTCATAGGCTCAACAAATAAGAGGAAGAGGAATATGACCAAGTAGTTACAAAAATAAGTCATGGTAGAGTCATGTTAATAGAATAAGACCAAATAGGTCATCCATTATGGAAGCAAGATAGCATGAAAAAGGAAGTGATCATCACTCAAGTAGATGAAAGTGATGCCAAAGAAGGAATGGGACAATAACATAATGAAAGGTATGAAGTATATTCAAGCTTGTATGAGTCTTTGAAGTAAGAGTATGAATTTGATCCTCAAAAAATGTATAGAGAAATGGTTAAAGAGGTTACCAAGGAAAGCATAAACTTATGGAATGCAGTAGTAGTGTCTAAGATAAGAGCATTAATGAAGACAAGGAGGACTCATTCATATGAAGGTACTCCCCAAGATGAAGTTGCAGATGTTGAGGTTGAATTATAGGTGGAAGATAAAGGAGAGGAATAAGATATATACAAAGAGGAAGAGTGAAGCAAATAAAAAACATTAATTTTCTTGGGAGCAAAAGGAACAAACAATCAAAGAGAGAAGATGGAGAATGCCTCAAGGGCATGAGGAAGAGTATGTTTTCTTTAATGATTTATTGTATTTTGTAGGTGTAGCATGGAGGAGGATAACAAAAGGCAAGACAAAGTACAAGTGTGGCAATCAAGAGCACACACACATATATGAGTGTTTAAAAGAAGAACATGGATGGAAAGATTTTTTCTCCTTGGTATTATGATGTGCAGGCATCTTTGAATGCTCACACAATGTATATAATGTGTCTTAAGTATTTTCAAATTTGAATTTGAATTCAAATAGGTTTTCCCACCGAAAGGGAAATTTGAAAATTTCATGATGTATTTATGGTCTAAGTGAGAAATGAAGATATCTAATGGATAATAAAAGTTGTAATGGACTTTTTTTGTCTCTTGAAAGGTCTTAACATTGGTTATGAATGTATTTGTCAATAAAGGAGTGAGGTGGCAGTCCACCACCCTACATAGTTCTAGTAGGTTGATAGGAAATATTATTCATGAAATAATTAGGAGTATTTTTTTAGGAGTTTTGATATATATAGGAGTTATACAAGTGTGTAGAAAAGGTTTTTTGGCTCATCCCATTTGAGGATGACAAGGAAAAAATAAGGTTAGACCACATAAAAAAAGGAATGGAGGTCTACTACAATAGTGAATAGGACTATATGAGTCCTTTGTAATGATCCATAACATTAAAGGAATAGAAATGGTGTTTTGGATTGTAGATATGTTCCTTGATTATTTATGAATCATGCATTGAGATAAGATTAGAAAAGTTGGTACTATCCATTTCCTATTTGTATTGAATTTGCTTGATGGATAGTGTATAAGTGTATTTGGGAAAACTTAGTGTGGTAATTAGTTTTTGTGAATGATTCCTGATCTTGTTAAGATTAATTTATACTTCTTAATATGGTATAAAAAGGACTAATTTATGTTGGAGGAAGTTACCTTGGAAAGACTATTAATAAAAAATGTATGCTTATAGTTTTTGTTCAAATATTATTCTAAGTGTTTGATATTTCCATAATTGAAGTTCTATGGAGAATGTGGATATGAAATATGTATGAAGAGGTTGAGATATCTTGTTGTGACTTATAAGAGGTCTAAAGTTGTAAGTATCAACTTGTTCACAATTCTTACTCATTGGTGGCATATAGTCCACTAATCTTGAATTATGTGCACTGTGAGTGCTAGTATTGAGTCTTATTTGATTCAAAGTTGTTATAGAAGGGTTAGAAAGAATCAAATAAGGAATATTGAGAGTAATATTTATTATTATTTACAATGGATAAATAGATGGTAAATTCTCATATGATCATAGTGTTTGTCCATTAAAACAAATAGTTCTTAAAGCTTAAGAAAATTTATGTATTGTATTCTTTGCATGGTAGTTGGTTTAGATGAAAAAGAGATTGGATTAAATTGGAATATTCATTGTAGATGGTGATAAACCTATGGTAAGATAAAGAGTCATGGAGAGTTGAAAGAATAATAAAAAATTGGTTTACCTTATTTTCTTGCATGCAAACACAATAGTGCAAAACTGAATTTTCATTGTTATGAATGATCAAGGGGTTATAGTGACTTGTTTAAAGAAGGAAAAATATAGTGACT
Organism: Torreya grandis; assembly: GCA_037957365.1. Classification (NCBI taxonomy): domain Eukaryota; kingdom Viridiplantae; phylum Streptophyta; class Pinopsida; order Cupressales; family Taxaceae; genus Torreya; species Torreya grandis. Next base: position 703,329 of record JARHVA010003303.1, read on the forward strand.
TGGTTTTATTTGAAATGATGTTTGGTTTAATTTATACAATTTTGTGCACTCTCAGGTCTGATTGAGACATAAAAACCCTAGATTAGGGTTTTAGCATTTGGAGGAGTTTTCACCTGCCAAAAAGGTCAAAAATTTGTTATTGGGTTTATTTTATCAATACCTAAGAGATTGATATGGTTTAAAGTTTATAACTTATATATACTATACAATAATAACCTGAGGGTTTTGAATAGGGATAAATGGCCTAATTGAGGATTGAGACAGTGGAGAAAAAAGGGTATGCATGTGGAGTTGAGACTAGTGGTAAATGGTGAAGATAGAAAACCCCAAAGGAACCTTGAAAATAGTTTCAATTTGTTTTTAAATTTTGTTGATACTCCAAACCAAAGATGATTACCCAAAATAGGGCTAGTAGAAGGTAAAACTAGGAAGGAAAATGTGAGAAGAAAGTTTATAGAGGAATTGAGTTAGTGACCTAATCAGGGTCAGATAGGAGTGAGATAAGATCATAGGGAGGACTTGATATGGTTTAGACCATCATTATGAGTTGATTTCCCATACAAAGCTCATTTTGGTAGTGATGTATTGTGAATATTGTCATGAAGGTAAAGTGGGTATATGAACAAGGACTGTTTTAGTTTAGTATTTGAATGTTTGGTGACTGTGTAAAGTTAATTTGAAAACTTGTAAAACTTGTTTATGTGAATCATTATGTATGAAAATTATATATATCATGGAATGCTTACCTCAAATGACTAAGGGAATGGTTGAATGAAGAAAATAAAATTACTAAATAGAAGGAAATGGTAGAGTTTTTTATAGAAACGAATTTAGTTCTATATCATTTTGGTATCAGATCCATCTAGATGCTATAGGGAAGGTAAATACATTGTTATTGTAAAAGTTTCATGAATTCACAAGTAAGCAAGAAAAGAGTCTTGTTGGAGGACAAAGTAAGATAGCAATAAAAAGAGGAGGTATGATCTATTTGTGATTGATTTATTGATTTGGATGTATGACTAATATAAGACATTAATTATTATGGTGGCAACCCTAAATCAAGAGAAAAGAAGCTCATAAATAGAGATCAAAAGGGATATAATAGCCCTAGAGTGAAGGACATGAAGTTGAAAGGCCCAAGTGTCGTTTGAAATAGAAGGTTCCAAGTCTAAGTGCAACCAAAACAAAGAGAAGAATGTGCCCAAGTGAGGTACTCAAGGAGAAGATGACAAAAGAGGTAGAGAGAAAAGTGAAAGATAGGGTTAAAAATGAAAGCCACAAAGAAAAGATGGTGCATGAAGACACCAAGGAAAAGATTGATATGGTGAGAGAAATGATAGAGATGAGGTAGGAAATGAACAAGATATTGACCAAGATAGAGAGTTGAAAGAGTTTGTGAACCGCATCTTGGATGGGTCATGAGAAAGAAGTTAATCAAATGGCCAATCAAGAAATTAGTGAAAAAAATAAGAAGACAAAAGGTGAAGGATAAGGATGCAATCAAGCCTCATGATTTGAAATCTAATGTTGTTTTGATATGTTTGAATGTAGGTTTGAGAGATGAAGAGAAGGGAGAGATAGTTGAGCCCATTCATAGGTTGAAAGATAAGAGGAAGAGGCATATGACCAAGTGGTGATCAAAAGAAGTCAAGATGAACAAGATACTCAATATAGAGTTATGTTAATGGAACAAGAACAAACAAGGCAGCCATTGTGGAAGCAAGATAGCATGAAGAAGGAAGAGATCCTCACTCAAGTGGATGAAAGTGAAGCCAAAGAAGAAATGGGAAAAAAAATAAGGAAAGGTATGAAGTATATTCAATCTTGTATGAGTCTTTGAAGCAAGAGTATGGATTTGATCCTCAATAAATGTATAGAGAAATTGTTAAATAGGTTACCAAGGTAAGCATAGAATTTTCAAATGCAGTAGTAGTGTCTAAGATAAGAGCATTAATGAAGGCAAGGAGGAGTCAAGCATATGAAGGTACTCCCCAAGATGAAGTTGTAGTTATTGAGGTTGAAGTATAGGTGGAAGATGAATGAAAAGTTATGTAAGGAGAGGAACAAGATGCATTGATAGCTGATGCAAAGAGGAAGAGTGAAGTAAACAAAGCACATGAATGTGCTTGGGAGCAAGAGGAACAAGCAAGCAAAGAGAGAAGATGGAGAATGCCTCAAGGGCATGATGAAGAGTATGTTTTATTTAATGAGTTGTTTTATTTTATAGGTTTATCATGGAGGAGGATATCAAAAGGCAAGACAAAGTACAAGTGTGGTAGTTAAGATCACACACACTTATATAAGTGTTTGTAAGAAGAAAAACATGGATGGAGAGATTTTTCTCACCTTGGGAGTATGATGCAAGGGAATCTTGGAATGTACACATGAGGTCTATAATGTGTCTTAATTATGTTTAAATTTGAATTTGAATTCAAATAGGTTTTCTCGCCAAAAGATAATTTCAAAAAATTTATGGTGTATTTGTGGTCTAGGTGAGAAATGAAGATATATAATGGATGATAAAAGTTGTAATGGACCTTGTTAGTCTCTTGACAGGTCCTAATATTAGTTATGAATGTATTTTTCAAGAAAGGAATGAGGTGACAATACACCACCCTACGTAGGTCTAGGAGGTTAACATGAAATCTTACTCAAGAAAAGTTAGGAGTCTTGTTTTAGGAGTTTTGATATATATGGGAGTTATAGAAGTGTGTGGAATAGGTTTTTTGGCTCATCCCATTTGAGGATGACAAGGAAAAAGATAGGAGCAGACCATGTGAAAAGAAGGAATAGAGGTGTGCGACAATAGTGAATAGGACTATATGAGTCCTTTGTAATTATCCACAACTTCAAAGGAATATAAATGGTGTTTTGTATTGTAGATATGTTCCTTTATTATTTATGAATCATGCATTAAGATAAGATTATCAAAGTTGGTACTATCCATTTCCTATTTGTATTTAATTTGCTTGATGGACAAGGTATAGGTGTGTTTGGGAAAACTCAGTATGGTAAGTATTTTTTGTGAATGATTCCTGGTCTTTTTATGATTAATTTATACTTCTTGATCAATTATAGAAAGGATTAATTTATGTTGGAGGAAGTTACCTTGGAAAGAATGTTAAGATTGCTAATAAAAAATGCATGCTTACAGTTTGTGTTCAAATGTTATTTTGAGTCTTTGATCTTTCCATCTTTGAAGTTATATGGAAAACATGGATATAAAATATGTATGAAGAGGTTGAGATATCTTGTTGTGAACTACAGGAGGTTTAAAGTTGTAAGTATCAACTTATTCATAATTCTTATTCATTGGTTGCATACAGTCCACAAATCCTAAATTATGTGCACTGTGGGTGCTAGCATTGAGTCTTTTTTGATTCAAAGTTATTATAGAAGGGTTAGAAAGAAGAATATAAGTAATATTGAGAGTAATTTATAATTGATAAATATATGGTAAGTTCTCATCTAATCATAGTATTTGTCCATTGAAAAAACAGTCCTTAAAGCTCAGGAAAATTTGTGTATTGTCTTCTTTGCATGGTAGTTGCTTTGGATGAAAAAGAGATTGGAGTAAATTGGAATTGTCACTATAGATGGAGATAAAGAGTCATGGATAGTTAAAATAATAAGAGAAACTTGGTTTACCCTATTTTCCTGCATGCAAGCATAATAGTGTAAAACTAAGTTTTCATTATTATGAATGATCAAGGGGTTATAATGACTTACTAAAAGAAAGAAAAATTTGAAAAAGGCCTAGAAAAAACTATTCTAATCATTGGTTTGCTTTGAAATGATGTTTGGTTTAAGCTATGCAAGTTTGTACACTCTCAGGTCTGACTGAGACACAAAAACCCTAGATTGGGGTTTTAGCATTTGGAAGAGTTTTCATGGGTCAAAAAGGCCAAAAATTTGTTATTAGGTTTATTTTATCATTACCTAATAGATTTGTATGGATTCAAGTTTTTACCTTATATGTTGTGTATAATATTGACTTGAGCATTTTGAACAGGATTAAATGCCCTAATTGAGGATTGAGACAATGGAGGCAAAAGGATATGCATGTGGAGTTGATACTAGTGGTGAATGGTGGAGATAGAATACCCCAAAGGATACTTGAAAATAGTTTAAATTTGTTTTGAAAGTTTGTTGATACTCCAAACCAAAGATGATTACCCAAAATAGGGCTAGCAGGAGGTAAAGCTAGGAAGGAACTTGTGAGAAGTGAACATAAGAATTGAGTTAATGACATAATGAGGGTCAGATAGGAGTGATTTAAGAATAGAAGGAGGTCTTGATATGGTTTAGATAATCATTGTGATTTGATTGACCATGCAAAGGTCATTTTGGTAGTGTTGTATTATGAAGATTATCATGAAGGTAAAGAGGGTATATGAACAAGGAATGTTTTAGTTTAGTATTTGAATGGTTTGCCGACTATGTAAAGTTCATTTGAAAACTTGTAAAGCATGTTTATATGAATCATTGTGTATGAACATTATATCCATTATGGCATGTTTACCCCAAATGACTAAGGGAATGGTTGAATGAAAAAAAGAAAATTCTTGAATGGAAGGAAAAGGCAAAGTTTGTTAAATAAGTGAATTTGGCTCTACTTTAAAAGGGTTCAAACTTTATGTGTGTTTCTTATAATTTTTGAGTTTTGAATAATGCAACACCAAAAATTAAGTGGTTTTACTCATTTCAAACATGTTTAAAATCAAAATATTTAAACTTTATGCATGTTTCCCATAATTTGTGTCTTTTTTATAATGCGACACCAAAACATAAGTGGTTTCACTCATTTCAAGCATGTTTATAATCAAAAGACTCAAACTTTATGCGCATTTCCTATAGTTTTTGAGTTTTGAATAATTCAACACAAAAACTTAAGTGGTTTTATTGGTTTCAAGCATGTTTACAATTAAAACATTCAAATTTTATGCATGTTTCCTATAATTTTTGAGTTTTGATTAATGCAACACCAAAACTTAAGCAGTAAGCATGTTTACAATCAAAATATTCAAACTTTTTGTGCATTTCCTATAATTTTTTAGTTTTGAATACTGTAACACCAAAACTTAAGTGCTTTTACTCATTTCAAGGATGTTTATAATCAAAAGATTTAAACTTTATGTGTGTTTCCCATAATTTTTGATTTTTGAATATTGTAACACTAAAACTTACATAGTTTTAATTGTTTTGAGGATGTTTACAATCAAAAGATTTAAAATTTATGTGTGTTTCTTAACACCAAAACTTAAGTAGTTTTACTCATTTTGAACATGTTTAAAATCAGAAGATTCAAACTTTATGCATGTTTCCTATATTTTTTAAGTTTTGAATAATGCAAAACTAAAACATAGGATGTTTTACTTATTTTTAAGAATGTTTAAAATCAATAGATTTAAACTTTATGCATGTTTCCTATAATTTTGTAGTTTTGAATAATGCAACACCAAAAACTAAGCATTTTTACTCATTTTGAGCATGTTTTCAATTCAAAAGATTTTAACTTTATATGATTTTCCTATAATTTTTGAGTTTTGAATAATACAACACCAAAACATAAGTGATTTTACTATTTTCAAGCATGTTTAGATTCAATAGATTCAAACTTTATGCACATTTTCTAAAATTATTGAGTTTTTGAATAATGCAACACTAAAACTTAAGTGGTTTTAATCATTTTGAGCATGTTTAGAATAAAAAAATCCAACCTTTATGTGTGTTTCCTCTAAATTTTGAGTTTTGAATAATGCAATAACATAACTTAAATAGTTTTACTCATTTCAAGCATGTTTAAAATCAAAAGATTCAAAATTTATGCGTGTTTCCTATAATTTTTGAGTTTTGACTAATGCAACACCAAACCATAGGATGTTTTACTTGTTTCGAGCATGTTTACAATCAAAAAATTCAAACTTTATCCACGTTTTATATAAATTTTGAGTTTTGAATAATGCAACACCAAAACTTAAGCGGTTTTACTTCTTCTGACATGTCTACAATCAAAAGATTCAAACTTTATGCATGTTTCCTATAATGTTTGAGTTTTGAATAATGCAACACCAAAACATAAGTGATTTTACTTGATTGGAGATTGTTTACAATCAAAAGATTCAAAATTTATGCGTGCTTCCTATAATTTTTGAGTTTTGAATATTGTAAAACAAAAACTTAAGAAGTTTTACTTGTTTCGAGCATGTTTGGAATCAAAAGATTCAAACTTTATCCATGTTTCCTATAATTTTTGAGTTTTGAATAATGCAACACAAAAATATAACCAGTTTTACTCGTTTCAAGTATGTTTACAATCAAAAGATTCAAACTTTATGTGTGTTTCCTATAATTTGTTATTTTTGAATAATGTAACACTAAAACTTACATAATTTTACTCATTTTGAGGATGTTTACAATCAAAAGATTTAAACTTTGTGTTTCCTATAATTTTTAAGTTTTGAATAATGCAACATGAAAACTTAAGTAGTTTTACTCATTTTGCACATGTTTAAAATTAAAAGATTCAAACTTTATGCGTGTTTCCTATATTTTTTGAGTTTTGAATAACGCAAAACCAAAACATAGGATGTTTTACTTGTTTTTAAGCATGTTTAAAATCAATAGATTTAAACTTTATCAATGTTTCCTATAATTTTCTAGTTTTGAATAATGCAACACTAAAAACTAAGCGGTTTTACACATTTTGAGCATGTTTTCAATTCAAAAGATTCCAACTTTATCTGCTTTTCTTATATTTTTTGAGTTTTGAATAATGTAACATCACAACATAAGTGATTTTACCATTTCTAAGCATGTTTAGAATTAAAAGATTCAAACTTTATGCATGTTTTCTAAAATTTCCAAGTTTTTGAATAATGCAACACTAAAACTTAAGTGGTTTTAATCATTTTGAGCATGTTTAGAATAAAAAGATCCAACCTTTACATGTGTTTCGTCTAAATTTTGAGTTTTGAATAATGCAATAGTAGAACTTAAATAGTTTTACTCATTTCAATCATGTTTAAAATCAAAAGATTCAAACTTTATGCGTGTTTCCTATAATTTTAGAGTTTTGAATAATGCAACAACAAACCATAATAATGTTTTACTTGTTTTGAGCATGTTTACAATCAAAAGATTCAAACTTTATCCATGCTTCCTATAATTTTGAGTTTTGAATAATGCAACACCAAAAATTAAGCGGTTTTACTTCTTTCTAGCATGTTTACAATCAAAAGATTCAAACTTTAAGCAGGTTTCCTATAATGTTTGATTTTTGAATAATGCAACACCAAAACATAAGTTATTTTACTCGATTGGAGAATGCTTACAATCAAAAAATTCAAACTCTATGCATGTTTCCCAATTTTTTCGAGTTTTGAATAATGTAACACAAAAACTTAAGAAGTTTTACTTGTTTTGAGCATGTTTGCAATCAAAAGATTCAAACTTTATCCGCGTTTCCTATAATTTTTGAGTTTGAATAATGCAATATAAAAATATAATTGGTTTAACTCATTTCAAGCATATTTACAATCAAAAGATTTAAACTCTATATGTGTTTTCTTTAATGTTTGAGTTTTTAATAGTGCAACACCAAAACCTAAGTGATTTTACTCATTTTAAGAATGTTTACAATCAAAAGATTCAAACTTAAGCCATTTATTATAATTTTTTAGTTTTGAATAATGCAACACCAAAACTTAGGTAGTTTTACTCAATTTGAGCATGTTTAGAGTCAAAAGATTCAAACTTTATGCACATTTCCTATAATGTTTAAGTTTTGAAAAAGACAACACCAAAACATAAATGGTTTTACTCATCTTATTTATGTTTAAAATCAAAGGATTCAAACTTTATGTGTGTTTCCTATAATTTTTGAGTTTTGAAAAATGCAACACCAATACTTAAGTTGTTTTATTCATTTAAAGCATGCTTACAATTAAGAGATTTAGACTTTATATCTGTTTCCTATTTTTTTTGAGTTTTGAATAATGCAACACCAAAACTTAATCAATTTTACTCATTTTGAGGATGTTTAAGAACAAAATATTTAAACTTTATTTGCATTTCTATAGTTTTTGAGTTTTTAATAATGCAACACCAAAACATAAGTAGTTTTACTCATTTTGATTATGTTTAGAGTCAAAATATTCAAGCTTTATCCACATTTATTTTAACTTTTGAGTTTTGAATAATTCCACACTAAAACTTAAGTGGTTTTACTCATTTTGAGCATGTTTAATTAAAATCAAAAGATTTGAACTTTATGCATGATTCCTATAATTTTGAGTTTTGAATAATGCAACACCAAAATTTAAGTTGTTTTACTCATTTTGAGCTTGTTTAGAATTAAAATATTTAAACTTTATGCATGTTTACTATAATTTTTTTATTTTGAATAATACAACACCAAACCATAAGCCGTTAGCATGTTTATAATCAAAATATTCAAACTTTATTTACATTTCCTATATTTTTTTACTTTTGAATAATGCAACACCAAAACTTAAGTGGTTTTACTCATTTTGAAGATGTTTACAATCAAAAGATTCAAACTTTATGTGTGTTTCTTATAATTTTTGAGTTTTGAACAATGCAACACTAAAACATTTGCAGTTTTACTCATTTTGAGCATGTTTAATTTCAAAAGATTCAATCTTTATGTGTGTTTCCTATAATTTTTGAGTTTTTAATAATGCAACACTAAAACATAAGATGTGTTACTCATTTTGAGCATGTTTAAAATCAATAGTTCAAACTTTATGCACGTTTTCTATAGTTTTATATAATGCAACACAAAAACCTAAGTGGTTTTACTCATTTTGAGCATCTTTACAATTAAAAGATTCAAACTTTATCCACTTTTCCTATAAATTTTGAGTTTTGAATTATCCAAAACAAAAAGTTAAGAAGTTTTACTTGTTTGGAGTATGTTTACAATCAAAAGATTAAAATATTTATCCATGTTTCCTATAATTTTTGAGTTTTGGAGTATGTTTACAATCAAAAGATTAAAATATTTACTCATTTCAAGAATGTTTACAGTTGAAAGATTCAAACTTTATGTTTGTTTCCTATAATTTTTGAGTTTTGAATAATCCAACACTTTGAACTTAAGATGTTTTACTCATTTTGAGCATGTTTAGAATCAAAAGATTGAAACTTTATATGTATTTCCTATATTTTTTGAGTTTTGAATAATGCAACACCAAAATCTAAGTAGTTTTACTCATTTTGAGCATGTTTACAATGAAAATATTCAAACGTTTGAGTTTTGAGTTTTGAATAATGCAAGACCAAAACATAAGTGTTTTTTCTCATTTTGAGCATGTTTAGAATCAAAATATTTAAACTTTATGTGTGTTTCCTATTATTTTTGAGTTTTGAATAATGCAACACTAAAACTTAAGTAATTTTACTCATTTTGAGCATGATTAGAATCAAAAGATTCAAAATTTAGAGGTTTTCTCATTTTGAGCATGTTTAAAGTCAAAAGATTCAAGCTTTATATGTGTTTCCAATAATTTTTAAGATTTGAATAATGTAACAACAAAATTTAAATTTTGAATAATGCACATTATAACCTTTAATTATAAATTTATGTGCATTATAACGTTATGAATGTTTCCTATAATTTTTGAGTTTTGAATAATTTAACACCAAAACTTAGGAGGTTTTATTCATTTTCAACATGTTTAGAATCAAAAGATTCAAACTTTATGCAGATTTCCTATAATTTTTGAGTTTTGAATAATGCAACACCAAAACTTAAGTGGTTTTACTCATTTTGACCATGTTTAGAATCAAAGGATTCAAACTTTATGCATGTTTCCTATAATTTTTGAGTTTTGAATAATGCAACACCAAAACATGCTCAAAAAGAGTAAAACTACTTAAATTTTGGTGGCCCATTATTCAAAACTCAAAAATTATAGGAAACATGCATAAAGTTTGAATCTTTTGATTCTAAACATGTAAAACCTCTTAAGTTTTCATGTTGTATTATTCAAAACTCAAAAATTATAACTTTATGCACATTATAACTTTATGCATGTTTCCTCTAATTTTTTATTTTTGAATTATGTAACACCAAAACTTAGGTGGTTTTACTTACTTTGAACATGTTTAAAATTAAAAGATTCAAACTTTATACACTTTTGCTATAATTTTTGAGTTTTGAATTAAGCAATACCAAAACCTAATTGATTTTACTCATTTCAAGCATGTTTAGAATCAAAAGATTAAAACTTTATGCGTGTTTCCTATAATTTTTGAGCTTTGAATAACGCAACACCAAAACTTAGGTGGTTTTACTCATTTTGAGCATGTTTACAATCAAAATATTCAAATTTTATGTGCTTTTCCTATAATTCTTGAGTTCTGAATAATGCGACACCAAAACTTGAGAAGTTTTACTTGTTTTGAGCATATTTATATTAGAAATTTGAAACTTTATGCACGTTCCCAATAATTTTTTATGTTTGAATAATTCAACACCTAAATTTAAGTGGTTTTCCTCATTTTGAGCATGTTTAAAATCAAAAGATTCAAACTTTATGCACATTTCCTATAATTTTTATGTTTTGAATAATGCAATAGCAATAGAAACATGGTTTTACTCTTTTCAAGTATGCTTATAATGAAAATATTCAAATTTTATACACATTTCCTATAATTTTTGAGTTTTGAATAATGCAACACCATAACTTAAGTGGTTTTACTCATTTTGAGCATGCTTAAAATCAAAAGATTCAAACTAAAACGTTTCCTATAATTTTAGTGTTTTGAATAATGCAACACCAAAACTTAAGAAGTTTTACTCATTTCGAGCAAGTTTAAAATCAAAAGATTAAAAATTCATGTGCATTTCGTATAATTTTTGAGTTTTGAATGATGCAACACCAAAACTTAAGCATTTTTTCTCCTTTCAAGCATGTTTAAAATCAAGAGATTCATTCTTTATCTATGTTTCCTATTATTTTTTATTTTTGAATAATGGAACACAAAAATTTAGGTAGTTTTACTCATTTTGAGCATGTTTAAAATCAAAAGATTTAAACTTTATGCCTGTTTCCTATAAATTTTGAGTTTTGAATAATATATCACCTAAGCTTGGGTGGTTTTAGTCATTTCGAGCATGTTTACACTCAAAATATTCAAATTTTATTCATGTGTCCTATAATTTTTAATTTTATATAATGCAACACCAAACATAAATGGTTTTACTTGTTTCAAGCATGTTTACAATCAAAAGATTCAAAATTTATGAGTATTTCCTATATTTTTTTGAGTTTTTTATAATGCAACATCAAAAATTAAATGGTTTTACTCATTTTGAGCATGTTTACAATGAAAAGATTCAAACTTTATTTGCATTTCCTATAATTATGGAGTTTCAAACAATGCAACACCAAAACTTAAGTGTTTTTACTCATTCCAAGCATGTTTACAATCAAAAGATTCAAACTTTATACACATTCTTTATAAATTTAGTGTTTTAAATAATGTAACACCAAAACATAAGCATTTTTACTTATTTTGTGCATGTTTGCAATCAAAATATTCAAACTTTATATGCGTTTCCTATAATTTTTGAGTTTCAAATAATGCAACACCAAAACTTAAGTAGTTTTACTCATTTCAAACATGTTTACAATCAAAAAATTCAAACCTAATGCACATTTTCTATAATTTTTGAGTTTTAAATAATGGAAAAAGAAAACTTAAACAGTTTTTCTCATTTTGAGCATATTTACAATCAAAAAATTTAAACTTTATGCACGTTCCTTATAATTTTATAGTTTTGAAAAATGCAATAGCAAAACTTAAACATTTTTACTCCTTTTGAGCATGTTTACAATCAAAAGATTCAAACCTCATGTGTGTTTCCTATAATTTTTGAGTTTCAAATAATGCAACAAGAAAACTTAAGCAATTTTACTAGTTTCAAGCATGTTTAAAATGAAAATATTCAAACTTTATGCATGTTCTCTATAATGCAACACCAAAACTTAAGCATTGTTACTCATTTTGAGCATGTTTACAATCAAAAGATTCAAATTTTATGCATGTTTCCTATAATTTTTGAGTTTTAAATAATGCAACACTAAAACTTAAGCGGTTTTACTCCTTTCGAGCATGTTTAGAATCTAAAGATTTAAACTTTATGAGCATTTCCAATAATTCTTGAGTTTTGAATAATGAAACACCAAAACTTAAGCAATTTTACTCATTTCGAGCATCTTTACAATCAAAAGATTTAAATTTTATGCATATTTCCTATAATTGTTTAGTTTTGAAAAATGCACCACCAAAACTTACATGGTTTTACTCATTTTGAGCATGTTTACAATCAAAAGATTCAAACTTTATGTGTATTTCTTATAATTTTTTAGTTTTGAATAATGCAACACTAAAACTTAAGCAGTTTTAATCATTTCAAGCATGTTTAGAATCAAAAGATTCAAACTTTATCTACGTTTCCTATAATTTTTGAGTTTTAAAAAATTTAACACCAAAACTTAAGATGTTTTACTCATTTTGAGCATGTTTACAATTGAAAGATTAAAAATTTATGCGCATTTCATATAAATTTTGAGTTATGCAACAATAAAATTTAAGGGGTTTTACTCCTTTTGAGCATGTTTAAAATCAAAAGATTCAAACTTTATGGATGTTTTACTATAATTTTTGAGTTTTGAATAATGCAACACTAAAAATTAGGTAATTTTACTCATTTCTAGCATGTGTAAAATCAAAATATTCAAACTTTATGGATGTTTCCTATAATTTTTGAGTTTTGAAAAATGCAACACAAAAACTTTGGTATTTTTTCTCATTTTGAGCATGTTTAAAATAAAAAGATCCAAGCTTTATGCACATTTCCTGTAAATTTTTTGTTTTGAATAATGCAACATGAAAACATTGGCAATATTACTCATTTTGAACATGTTTACAATCAAAAGATTCAAACTTTATGCACATTTTCTAAATTTTTTGAGTTTTGAATTATACAACACCAAAACTTAAGCGGTTTTACTCATTTCTAGCATGTTTAAAATTAATAAATTCAAAATTTATGTGTGTTTCCTATAATTTATAAGTTTTCAATAATGCAACCCAAAAACTTAGGTGGTATTACTCATTTTGAGCAAGTTTACAATCAAAAGATTCAAATTTTATGCACATTTCTTATAATTTTTTAATTTTGAATAATGTAACACCAGAACATAAGTGGTTTTACTCATTTTGAGCATGTTCAAAATTAAAAGATTCAATCTTTAGGCACGTTTCCTATAATTGTTGAGTTATGAGTATTGTAACACCAAAACATAGGTAGTTTTACTCCTTTCGAGCATGTTTAAAATCAAAAGATTCAAAATTTATGCACATTTCCTATAATATTTGAGTTTTGAATAATGCAACACCTAAACATAGAAAATTTTCTCATTTTGATCAAGCTTAAAATCAAAAGAATCAAACTTTATGCATGTTTCCTATCATTTCTGAGTTTTGAATAATGTAACACCAAAGCTTAGGAGGTTTTACTCATTGTAAGCATGTTTATAATCAAAATATTCAAATTTTATGCATGTTTCCTATAATTTTTGAGTTTTGAATAATGTAACACCAAAACATAGGTATTTTTAATTGTTTTGAGCATGTTTACAATCAAAAAATTCATATTTTATGCACGTTTCTTATTATTTTTTTGTTTTGAATAATGCAACACCAAGAGTTTGGCTATTTTGTTCATCTTGAGCATGTTTACAATCAAAAGATTCAAACTTTATGCATGTTTCCTATAATGTTTTGAGTTTTGAATAATGCAACATCAAGACTTAAATGGTTTTACTCATTTTGAGCATGTTTACTATCAAAAGATTGAAACTTTATTCATGTTTCCTATAATTTTTTACTTTTGAATAATGCAAGACCTAAACTTAAGCAATTTTACTTGTTTCGAGGATGTTTAGAGTCAAAACATTTAAACTTTATGTGCATTTCTTATAATTTTTGAGTTTTGAATAATGCAACACCAAAACTTAAGTAGTTTTACTAGTTTCAAGCATTTTTGAAATAAAAAGATTCAAACTTTATGCATGTTTCTATAATTTTTGAGTTTTAAATAATTCAACACCAAAACATAAGTGCTTTTACTTATTTTTGGCATGTTTATAATAAAAAGATTCAAACTTTATTTGTGTTTCCTATAAATTTTGTTTTTTGAATAATTCAACACCAAATCTTAAGTTGATTTACTCAGTTGGAGCATGTTTACAATCAAAAGATTCAAAATTTATGCGTGTGTCTTATAATTTTTGATTTTGAATAATATAACACCAAAATTTAAGTAGTTTTACTTATTTTGAGCATGTTTCCTATCAAAAGATTCAAACTTTATGCGTGTTTCCTATAATTTTTGTGTTTTGAATATTGCAACACCAAAACATAAGCATTTTTACTCATTTTGAGCATGTTTACAATCAAAACATTCAAAATTTATGCATGTCTATAATTTTTGAGTTTGGAATAATACAACACCAAAACTTAAGTTGTTTTACTCCTTTCAAACATGTTTACAATAAAAAGATTCAAATTTTATGTGTGTTTTCTATTTTTTAATTTTTAAATAATGCAACACCAAAACCTAAGCAACTTTACTCATTTCAAGAATGTTTACAATTAAAAGATTCAAACTTTATGTGTTTCACATAATTTATGAGTTTTGGATAACGTAACATCAAAATCTAAGCGGTTTTACTAATTTTGAGCATGTTTGCAATCAAAAGATTCAAACTTTATGTACATTCCATATAATTTTTCAGTTTTGAATAATTTAAAACCTAAGCTTAACCAAATTTACTTATGTCAAGCATGTTTAAAATTCAAAGATTCAAACTTTATGCATGTTTCCTATAATTTTTGTGTGTTGAATATTCTAAAACCAAAAGTTAGGCATTTTTACTCATTTTGAGCATGTTTTTAATCAAAACATTCAAACTTTTTACATGTTTCCTATAATTTTTTAGTTTTGAATAATGTACCACTAAAACATAAGTGGTTTTACTCCTTTCAGACATGTTTCCAATAAGAACATTCACACTTTATGTGTGTTTCCTATAATTTTTGAGTTCTGAATAATGCAACACAAAAGCTTAAGTAGTTTACTTGTTTCAAGAATGTTTACAATCAAAAGATTCAAAATTTATGCATGTTTCTTATAATTTTTGAGTTTTGAATAATGCAACACCAAAATCTAAGCGGTTTTACTCATTTAGAGCATGTTTACAATCATAAGATTCAAAATTTATGTGTGTTCCATATAATTTTTGGTTTTTAAAAATTCAACACCTAAGCTTAAGTGGTTTTACTTGTTTTGAACGTGTTTAAAATCAAAAAATTCAGACTTTAGGTACATTTCCTATAATTTTTGAGTTTTGAATAATGCAACACCAAAACAAAAGTAGTTTTACTCTTTTTGATTATGTTTATAATGAAATGATTCAAATTTTATGCATGTTTCCTATAATTTTTGAGATTTCAATAATGCAACACCAAAACTAAAACATTTTTACTCATTTCAAGCATGTTTACAATCAAAAGATTCAAACTTTATGTGTGTTTCCTTTAATTTTTGAGTTTTAAATAATTCAACATCAAATCTTAAGTGTTTTTACTCATTTCAAGCATGTTTACAATCAAAAGATTAAAAACTTTATGCATGTTTTCTATAATTTTTTAGTTTTTAATAATGCAAAACCAAAACTTAAGCATTTTTACTTGTTTTGATCATGTTTAAGATCAAAAGTTTTAAACTTTATATGTGTTTTCTATAATTTTTTTTTAATTTTTAAATGCAACACCAAATCTTAAATGGGTTTACTTGTTTGGAGCATGTTTACAATCAAAAGATTCAAAATTTATGTGCATGTCCTATAATTTTTGAGTTTTGAATAATGCAACACCAAAATTTAAGTAGTTTTATTTATTTCAAGCATGTTTCCTATATTTTTAGTGTTTTGAATAATACAACACCAAAACTTAAGCAGTTTTACTCATTTCAAGCATGTTTACAATCAAAAGATTCAAACTTTATGCGTGTTTCCTATTATTTTTGAGTTTGGAATAATGCAACACCAAAACTTAAGTTGTTTTACTTGTTTCAAGCATGTTTAAAATCAAAATATTCAAATTTTATGTATGTTTCCTATAATTTTTGAGTTTTGAATAATGCAACATGAAAACATAAGTAATTAACATGTTTACAATCAAAATATTCAAACTTTATGTACATTTCTTATAATTTTTAATTTTTAAATAATGTAACACCAAAACATAAGTGGTTATACTCATTTTGAACATGTTTAGAATCAAAAGATTCAAACTTTAAGCATGTTTCCTACCATTTTTAAGTTTTGAATAATGCAACATCAAAACTTAGGTGGTTTTACTCATTTTGAACATGTTTACAATCAAAAGATTCAAACTTTGTGCAAATTTCTTATAATTTTTGAGTTTTATATAATGCAACACCAAAACATAAGTAGTTTTACTCATTTTGAGCAAGTTTAAATTCATAAGATTCAAAATTTATGCACATTTCCTATAATTTTTTAGTTTTGAATGATGCAACACCAAATCTTAAGCATGTTTAAAATCAAAAGATTCATATTTCATTTGGGTTTGCTATAATTTTTGAGTTTTGAATAATACAACAAAAAAATGTAGGTAGTTTTACATGTTTTGAGCATGTTTAAAATTAAAAGATTCAAACTTTATGCATGTTTGCTATAATTTTTGAGTTTTGAATAATGCAACACCAAAACCTAGGTGATTTTATTAGTTTCAAGCATGTTTACAATCAAAATATTCAAACGTTATGCATGTTTCCTATAATTTTTGAGTTTTGTATAATGCAACACTAAAATTTAAACAATTTTACTCATTTTGAGCATGTTTACAATCAAAAGACTCAAACTTTATGATCATTTCCTATATTTTTTGAGTTTTGTATAATGCAACAATAAAACTTACATGGTTTTACTCATTTTGAGCATGTTTATAATTAAAAGATTCAAACTTTATGTGCAATTCCTAGAATTTTAGAGTTTCAAGTAATACAACACCAAAAATTAAGATGTTTTACTCATTTCATGCATGTTTACAATCAAAATATTTAAACTTTATGTGCATTCCTTATAATATTTAGTTTTGAATAATGTAACACCAAAACATAAGAATTTTTACTCATTTTCTACGTGTTTACAATCAAAAGTTTCAAACTATATGTGCATTTCCTATAATATTTGAGTTTCAAATAATGCAACACCAAAACAAAAGCGATTTTACATATTTTAAACATGTTTACAATCAAAAAATTCAAACGTTATGTACATTTCCTATAATTTTTGAGTTTGGAATAATGCAACAAGAAAAGTAAAGCATATTTACTCATTTTGAGCATGTTTATAGTCAGAAGATTGAAAATTTATGAGCATTCCCTATAATTTTTGATTTTTGAATATTGAAACACCAAAACTTAAGCATTTTTACTCATTTTGAGCATGTCTACAATCAAAAGATTCAAACCTTAATATGTTTTCTATAATTTTTGAGTTTTGAATAATGCAATAAGAAAACTTAAGTAGTTTTACTCATTTTGAGCATTTTTATAATCAAAAGATTCAAAATTTATGCGAGTTCCCTATAATTCTTGAGTTTTTAATAATGTAACACCAAAACATAAGCATGTTTACTCATTTTGAGCATGTTTACAATCAAAAGATTCAAATTTTATGCGTGTTTCCTATAATTTTTGACTTTCAAATAATGTAACACTAAAACTTACACTATTTTACTCATTTTGAGCATGTTTAGAATCTAAAGATTCAAACTTTATGCACATTTCCTATAATTCTTGAGCTTTGAATAATGTAACATGAAAACATAAGTAGTTTTACTCATTTTGAGCATCTTTAAAATAAAAAGCTTCAAAATTTATGCATGTTTCTTATTATTTTTTTGAGTTTTGAATAATGCAACAATAAAACTTACATGGTTTTACTCATTTTCAGCATGTTTACAATCAAAATATTCAAACTTTATGCATGTTCCCTATAGTTTTTGAGTTTTAAATAATAAAACACTAAAAATTAGATGGTATTACTTGTTTTGAGCAAGTTTGCAATCAAAAGATTCAAACTTTATGCACATTTCCTATAATTTTTTAGTTTTAAATAATTTAACACCAAAACTTAGGTGGTTTTACTTATTTTAAGCATGTTTAAAATCAAAAGATTCAATTTTTATGTGTGTTTCCTATAATTTTAGTGTTTTACATAGGTAGTTTTAATCCTTTTGAGAATGTTTAAAATCAAAAGATTCAAAGTTTATGTGCATTTCTTATAATATTTGAGTTTTGAATAATGCGACACCAAAACATAGGTAATTTTACATGTTTCAAGCAAGTTTAAAAAAAAAATATTCAAATTTTATACATGTTTCCTATAATTTTTGAGTTGTGAATAATGAAACACCAAAGCTTAGGCAATTTTACTTATTTTGAGCATGTTTACAATCAAAATATTCAATATTTATGTGTGTTTCCTATAATTTTTGAGTTTTGAATAATGCAACACAAAAACATATGTAGTTTTACTTGTTTCAAGCATGTTTACAATCAAAAGTTTCAAATTTTATGCATGTTTCCTATAATATTTGAGTTTTGATTAATGTAACACCAAGATTTTTATTATTTTACTCATTTCAAGTATGTTTACAATCAAAATATTCAAACTTTATGCATGTTTCCTATAATTTTTGAGTTTTGAATAATGTAACATCAAGACTTAAGCAATTTTACTCATTTCAAACGTGCTTACAATCAAAAGATTCAAACTTTATGCATGTTTCCTATAATTTTTGAGCTTTAAATAATGTAAGACCAAAACTTAATAAATTTTACTCGTTTTGAGTATGTTTAGTTTAAAACATTCAAATTTTATGCACATTTCCTATCATTTTTGAGTTTTGAACAATGCAACACAAAAACTTAAGCAGTTTTACTTGTTTTGAGCATTTTTAAAATCAAAAGATTCAAACTTTATGTGTGTTTCCTATAATTTTTGACTTTTGAATAATATAACTCAAAAACTTAAGTTCTTTTACTTGTTTCGGGCATGTTTAGAATCAAAAGATTTAAACTTTATGTGTGTTTCATATAATTTTTGTTTTTTTAATAATGCAACACCAAATCTTAAGTGGATTTACTCCTTTAGAGTAGTTTATAATCAAAATATTTATAATTTATTTGCATGTCTTATAATTTTTTAGTTTTAACTAATGTAACACCAAAATTTAAGTAGTTTTACTCATTTCAAGCATGTTTGCAATCAAAAGATTCAAATTTTATGCATGTTTCCTATAATTTTTGTTTGTTTAATATTGTAACACCAAAACTTTGTTAATTTTACTCATTTTGATCATGTTTATAATCAAAACATTCAAACTTTTAGCACATTTCTTATAATTTTTGAGTTTTGACTAATGCAACACCAAAAATTAAGTTGTTTTACTCTTTTCAAACATGTTTACAATAAAAAAATTCAAACTTTATGTGTTTCCTATAAATTTTGAGTTTTGAATAATGTAACACCAAAACTTAGGTAGTTTTTTTCATTTCAAGAATGTTTACAATTAAAAGATTTAAACTTTATACACATTTTCTAAAAATTTTGAGTTTTGAATAATGCAACAACAAAACCTAAGTGGTTTTTCTCATTTTGTGCATGTTTACAATCAAAAGATTACAAATTTATGCACATTCCATATCATTTTTGAGTTTTGAATAAATGAACACCTAAACTTAAGTGGTTTTGCTTGTTTTGAGCATGTTTAAAATCAATAGGTTCAAAATATATGCATATTTCCTATAATTTTTGAGTTTTTAATAATGCAACACCAAAACAAAAGTGGTTTTACTCTTTTAGAGTATGTTTATAATGGAAAGATTCAAAATTTATGCATGTTTCCTATAATTTTTGAGATTTGAATAATAAAACTTAAAATTGAAACTCTTTTACTCATTTTGAGCATGTTTACAATCAAACAATTCAAACATTATTTGTGGTTCTTTTAATTTTAGAGTTTTTAATAATGCAACACAAAAACTTAAGCAATTTTACTCATTTCAAGCACATTTACAATCATAAATATAAAACTTTATGCATGTTTCCTATAATTTTTGACTAATGAATAACACAACATCAAAACTTAAGTGGTTTTACTTGTTTTGAGCATGTTTGAAATAAAAATATTAAACATTTATGCATGTCTCCAATAATTTTTGAGTTTTGAATAATGCAACAAAAAGACGTAAGTAATTTTACTCATTTCATACATCTTTAAAATAAAACAATTCAAACTTTATGCACATTTCCTATAATTTTTGTGTTTTGAATAATGCAACACCAAAACATATGTGGTTTTACTCATTTTGAGCATGTTTAGAATCAAAAGATTCAAACTTTATGTGTGTTTCCTATATTTTTTGGGTTTTGAATAATGTAACACCAAAAATTAAGCATTGTTACTTGTTTCAAACTAGTTTAATATAAAAATATTCATATATGCACATTTCCTATATTTTTAATGTTTTAAATGATGCAACACCAAAACATAATTAGTTTTAATCATTTTGAGCATGTTTACAACCAAAAGATTTGAACTTTATGCCTATTTCCTATAATTTTTTGGTTTTAAATAATGCAACACTTAAACTTAGGCAATTTTACTCATTCTAAGCATGTTTACAATCAAAAGATTGAAACATTATGCATGTTTCCTATAATTTTTAGGTTTTGTATAATGAAACACCAAAACTTAAGTAGTTTTACTTATTTTGAACATGTTTACAATCAAAAGATTCAAACCTTATGCACATTTCCTATAAGTTTTGAGTTTTGAATAATACAACAAGAAAACTTAAGTGGTTTTACACATTTTGAGCTTGTTACAATTAGAAGACTGAAACTTTATGTGCATTTCCTCTAATTTTTGAGTTTTGAATAATGTAACACCAAAACTTAGTCATTTTACTCATTTGAACATGTTTACAATCAAAAGATTCAAACTTTATACATGTTTCCTATAATTCTTGAGTTTTGAAAAAACTTAAGTGGTTTTACTCATTTTAAGCATGTTTAGAATCAAAAGATTCAAACTTTATGCATGTTTCTTATAATTTTTGAGTTTTTAATAATGCAATACTAAAACTTAAACAATTTTACTCATTTTGAGCATGTTTACAATCAAAAGATTCAAACTTTATCTGTGTTTCATATAATTTATGTTTTGAATAATGTAACACCAAAACTTAAGTAGTTTTTCTCCTTTTAGTCATGTTTAAAATAAAATGATTCAAACTTTATGTGTATTTCCTATCATTTTTTTGGTTTTGAATAATGAAACAACTAAAACTAAGCAATTTTACTCATTTTGAGCATGTTTAAAATCAAAATATTCAAACTTTATGTATGTTTCTTATAATTTTTATGTTTTGAATAATACAACACAAAAACTTTGGTAGTTTTACTCATTTCGAGCATGTTTAAAATGAAAAGATTCAAAATTTATGTGCATTACCTATATTTTTAAGTTTTGAATAATGCAACATTAAAACTTAGGTGGTTTTATTTGTTTCAAAAATGTTTAAAATCAATGATTCAAACATTATGCATGTTTCTTATAATTTCTTAGTTTTAAATAATGTGACACAAAAACATAGGTGGTTTTACTCATTTTGAGCATGATTCTAATCAAAAGATTCAAATTTTAAGCACATTTCCTATAATTTTTGAGTTTTGACTATGCAACATCAAAAATTAAATGGTTTTACTCATTTCTACCATGTTTAAAATCAAAATATTCAAACTTTATGCATGTTTCCTATAATTTTTGAGTTTTCAATAATCTAATACCAAAACTTAGGTAGTGTTACTCATTTAGAGCAAGTTTACAATCAAAAGATTTAAAATTTTTGTGTATTTTAGATAATTTTTTAGTTTTGAATAATGCAACACCAAAACATAGGTGGTTTTACTCATTTCAAGCATGTTTAAAATCAAAAGATTTAATCTTTATGTGCATTTCATATTTTTTTGAGTTTTGAATAATGCAACACCAAAACATAGGTGGTTTTATTCCTTTTGAGCATAATTAAAATCAAAATATTCAATCTTTATGTGTGTTTCCTATAATATTTGAGTTTTGAATAATGCAACACTAAAACATAGGTAGTTTTACTCATTTTGAGTAAATTTAAAATCAAAAGACTTAAAATTTATGCATATTTCCTATAATTTACTCATTTTGAGCATGTTTACAATTACAATATTCAAAATTTATGTGTTTTAACTATAATTTATGTGTTTTGAATAATGCAACACTAGAACTTAGGTAGTTTTACTCATTTTAAACATGTTTACAATCAAAAGATTCACACTTTATACATGTTTCATATAATTTTTGAGTTTTGAATAATGTAACACCAAAACTTAGATATTTTTACTCATTTTGAGCATGTTTACAATCAAAATATTTAAACTTTATGCACATTTACTTTAATTTTTTGAGTTTTGAATAATGCAACACCAAAACCTAGATAGTTTTACTCATTTTGAGCATGTTTACAATCAAAAGATTCTAACTTTATCTGTGTTTCCTATAAGTTTTGAGTTTTGAATAATGCAACATTTTATAAAACTTAGGTAGTTTTATTCATTTTGAGAATGTTTACAATGAAAAAATTTAAATTTTATGCATGTTTCCTATAATTCTTTTGTTTTTAATAATGCAACACCAAAATTTAAATGGTTTTACTCATTTTGAGCATTTTTAGAATCAAAAGACTTAAACTTTATGCATGTTTCCTTGCAACACTAAAACTTAAGTAGTTTTGCTCATTTCCCCCATGTTTAGAATCAAAAGATTTAAACTTTATGCATGTTTCCTATAATTTGTTTTTTGAATAATGCAACACTAAAAATTAAATGGTTTTACTCATTTCAAGCATGTTTAAAATCTAAAGATTCAAACTTTATGTGAGTTTTCTATATTTTTGAGTTTTGAATAATATAACACCAAAACATAGGTGGTTTTGCTTACTTCAATCATGTTTATGATCAAAAGATTCAAACTTTATGTACATTTCCTATAATTTTTGAATTTTGAATAATGCAACACAAAAACTGAAGTGGTTTTACTCATTTCAAGCATGTTTAAAATCAAAATATTCAATCTTTATTTGTATTTCATATTTTTTTGAGTGTTGAATAATGCAACACTAAAACATTGGCAATTTTACTCCTTCTAAGCATGATTAAAATCAAAAAATTCAAACTTTATGTGTATTTCCTATAATATATAAGTTTTGAATAATGCAACACTAAAACATAAGTAGTTTTACTCGTTTTGAGCAAGTTGAAAATTAAAAGATTTAAACTTTATGCATGTTTCCTATAATTTACCATTTTGATCATGTTTACAATAAAAATATTCAAAATTTATGTGTGTTTCTTATAATTTTTTAGTTTTGAATAATGCAACACTAGAACTTAGTTTTACTTGTTTTGAGCATGTTTACAATCAAAAGATTCAAATTTTATGTGTGTTTCCTATAATTTTGAGTTTTGAATAATGCAACACCAAAACTTATATAATTTTACTCATTTCAATCATGTTTACAATTAAAATATCCAAACTTTATACATATTTCCATTAATTTTTGAGTTTTGAATATTACAACACCAAAACTTAGATAGTTTTACTCTATTTTGAGCATGTTTACAATTAAAATATTCAAAATTTATTTGTGTTTCCTATAATTTTTGAGTTTTGAATAATGCAACACCAAAACTTATATAGTTTTACTCATTTCAATCATGTTTACAATCAAAATATCCAAACTTTATACATATTTCCATTAATTTTTGAGTTTTGAATATTACAACACCAAAACTTAGATAGTTTTACTGCATTTTGAGCATGTTTACAATTAAAATATTCAAAATTTATTTGTGTTTCCTATAATTTTTGAGTTTTGAATAATGCAACACCAAAACTTATATAGTTTTACTCATTTCAATCATGTTTACAATCAAAATATCCAAACTTTATACATGTTTCTTATAATTTTTGAGTTTTAAATAATGCAACACCAAAACTTATATAGTTTTACTCATTTTGAGCATGTTTACAATCAAAATATTCAAACTTTATGCATATTTCCATTAATTTTGGAGTTTTGAATAATGAAACACCAAAACTTAGACAATTTTACTCATTTTCAGCATGTTTACAATTAAAAGATTCCAACTTTATCTATGTTTCCTACAATTTTTGAATTTTGAATAATGCAACACCAAACATAGGTGGTTTTACTCATTTTGAGCATGTTTAAAATTTAAAAAAAAAATAAATTTTATGAATGTTTTCTATAATTGTTTTTTTTTAATAATGAAACACCAAACTTAAATGGTTTTACTCATTTTGAGCATGTTTAGAATTAAAATATTTATATTTTATGCATGTTTCTTTTAATTTTTGAGTTTTGAATAATGTAACACTAAAATTTAAGTAGTTTTACTCATTTCCCCCATGTTTAAAATCAAAAGATATAAACTTTATACACATGTCCTATAATTTTAGTTTTAAATAATGCAACAGTAAAAATTAAATGATTTACTCATTTCAATAATGTTTATAATCAAAATATTTAAACTTTATGCATGTTTCCTATAATTTTTAATTATTGAATAATGAAAAAATAAAACTTAGATGTTTTTACTTGTTGCAAGCATGTTTACAATCAAAAGATTTAAACTTTATGCATGTTTCTTATAATTTTTGAGTTTTGAATAATGCAACACCAAAACTTAAGTGGTTTTACTCATTTTGAACATCTTTACAATCAAATGATTCAAATTTTATGTGAGTTTCCTAAAATTTTAGAGTTTTGAAAAATTAAATACCAAAACTTAAGTGGTTTTACTCATTTTGAGTATGTTTATAATCAAAAGATTCAAAATTTATTTGTATTTCTTATAATTTTTGTGTTTTGAATAATGTAAAACTAAAAAATTATTGGAGGTTTGTCAATGATGTCTCTAAGGTGACCTAGGATGTTGATAAGGTGTCATGTATGCTATAATGACAATGATAAAGTGTGTTTCAATGTTATTTAGTGTTCTTGTATAGTTATTCAGTGTTTGACTTGGATAGGAAATTTATAAATGATATTGATGTTATGGACATGTTATAGAGACCCTATGGGATGTTATGAGTGCAAATAGTGCTTATGGAAGTGAATTAAATTCATCAAATAAGTCATTTGAATATTTAAGCTCAAGTAGTTATCTTGATAGATAAAGATGAGTAAGTAGTTTGATGACATAATTTTTCATATGTGTGAAGGTTTTAGGATCATTTTGATACATGGATATATTCCCCTATGAGATTTGATCATGTGCTTCAAATTTCAAGTCTGGACATAGCATGTAACAAAAATTATTAAGGTGTAAAGTTAACCTTTCAAGGAGATTATAGTGGTTTTTATACATAACCAAATTTGAAAGAGGAGATATAATATTGAGCATTCAAAAGATATAATGATGAGTATTCATTATGATTGAATAAGGATCTAACAAAGAAAGTGATATTTTTAGATAAAGGTCAATGGTGTGTATGAAGTTAATTTTTCAATGGTTCCTAAAATTGCACATGTTAGTGATATGTGTATGAATCACATTGATTAGACAAAAGATCAATAAAACATGGGTGTTCATATAGATAGAGATGGATCATGTGGATTGAGTCAAATATTCAATGTGCTTAGAAGGCATGCAAAGCGTCCAAGTGGCATGATCATGGAAGTACAGATCTAAGATCAATGGTGAGTGATGAAAGGTTAAAGTCAAGAGACTTATAAGGAGATAAATGAAGTGTATTTGTTCAAATTTACTAGGGGACACAAGATGATGAAAAAGTGTCCAATGTTTATATTTTACATAGTGACCATTGGAATTTAAATATTCAAATTTGTGAAATAAAACTAGTGATGTGTTTTTGATATATATCTTGAACATATGGTAGAATTTGTTGATGGTATAAAAAGAAAAGTTGAAGAGGACTTCAAGGCACATCTATACATTTTTATTACAAGGTCTAAATGTTATGATAAATTTTATATATTGAGATTTAAATTTGAATATTTATTTATTCATGGTGCTACTATGTACAAGACTACTATTTGAGTAAATTATGCTTTAGTAGAAGAGTGGTTTGGTAGGAGTAATCACTTGAAGATGTATTAGAGGTCATATAGAGTGGACCCATGTGTTTGAAAATGATCTTGTGTTCTCATTTTTCTTGATAAAGTGATAAAAGGGATTATAATAGGTATCCATGAGACTCATAAGGTCTACTAAGGCCTAATTGAAAGGTGTAGCTACTTAAGTGTGACCCATGGATGCTATTATGGCTAACCTGTGAGGATGGTAATGAGCTATGTGTTAGCATGATAGAAGTTTTAAGGGTTAAATAAAGTATTATGGCTGACCTAGAAGTTGATGTTCATGAAGACTCTATAAAGAGTGGAGACCAAGATAAAGCTTTCTAGACTTGAATGTGGAGGTGTTAAGAGAGTAGAAGATAGAGATGAAGGAAAGAGATTAGAGGAAGTGCACTCAGTAGATCGACTGATGTAAAAAGTAGTTTGTGGATGAGTGAAGAAGTCTACAGTGATCCAAAATGGGTATTTAGATGCATTGCTTATATGAGAAATTTTTAGTGTGTGTATATATAATACTCTCTTAAGGGTTGAAAGAGAGTATTATATATTATTTCTCTAATCAGATTGAAATGTAATTAAAGTTTTAGAGTTATTGATTTCATAGGTGTTGTGTGGGTGCTCAACATATATAACAAGTGGGTGCTTTTTCATACCAAGGGGTGGATGCTCCTTGTGAAGTGGGTGTTTTACTAAAAAGTCTCATGTTTGTGATCAACTTATAGGATAAGTAGTCCATGTGTTTTTAGGCTTGAGAGTGGGTTTTATTCCCTATGAGGGTTTCCCACAAAATTTATGTGTTATATGTATGATCTTGTATTATCTCTCTTATTCATTATTATGAATAACTTGTATGCTTTATGAATGATTGTGGTATTTGATTAAGAGTTTAAAAGAATTAAAATTGAAATGTGAAATATTTTGCATCACTGATTTACCACCCTCTCAATGATTGTACCTCTAACAATTACCACCCTCTCAATGATTGTACCTCTAACAATTATTATCAGATCAGGGCCTTTATTGTATGTTTAATGAATTAAAGGTGATTTAAGGTA
The DNA here is from genome assembly GCA_037957365.1 of Torreya grandis. NCBI lineage: Eukaryota > Viridiplantae > Streptophyta > Pinopsida > Cupressales > Taxaceae > Torreya > Torreya grandis. The sequence goes on from JARHVA010003303.1 coordinate 730,740, forward strand.
TAATATGACAAGTCAATAAAATCAAGATTTCAATTCAAAGTAAGCACCATTATTCAATGGGTCATATTATACTTTTTGGAGTGTAAGGATGAGGACATACATCATGTCTCTAAGGTTTGATACTTGGAAATCTATCATATATGGTTATACTATACCAGCTACTCCTCCAAATAGTGTTGTTGATAAGAAGTTGAGTGAGATTAATCCTAAAGCTATGAATGCTATCATTTATGGTCTATATGAGGCTGAGTTCACCAAAGTGATCCATTACAAGTCTGACAAAGAAATCGAGGACAAATGAAAGACTATCTATGAACGAAACTCAAAGGTAAAAATAGCTAAATTACAAACCTATCGAAGGTCCCAAAATGAAGGAAGAAGATATTGTGGAATAATATCTTATAAAGTTTGATGAGGTAGTTATTAAACATGGTCAGGGGTCTTGGAGAGGTGATTGATGAAGATACTATAGTAAATAAGGTATTGAGAACTCTTGCACTCAATTTTGATTCAAATTTTTCTATTGTAGATGAAATTCATGATCTCACTCAGTTGAATATGGATGAACTGCATGGCATCCTTACTACTTATGAAATGAGAGTTGTAAGGACAAACCACCAAATAAGGAAGAAACATTTAAGATAGAAATAAATCCAAAGAAGAAGAAAACTCAAGGTAAAGAAGTCAAGTATGAACTAATTGCCTTTTTTACAAGGAAATTAAAAATAGGTTCAAGCAAGTATAAGGGTAAACTACCCTTAAAATGCTTCAATTGTGGAGATGTAGGATTTTTCAAATAAGTACCCTCATAAGCATATTAAGTATGATGATAAAGAACATGATGAAGACCAAAATTAAGGTAATAAGATAAGTCAATTAGATGAAAGATAGATTTAGCATAGAAGACTTTGACATATAAATTGTGATAATATGATAAGGATCGATTCAAATGGCTTAGTAATACATATGCCAAAAATTACCAAAATTCCTCTTTCTCTCTGCAAATCATGTCTTCATGGGAAAAAAATCAAGAAGTGATACAAATCCAAGGAAAATTACACTACAAGGCCATTAGAATTGATACATACTAATCTATGTGAACCTATGATAAATTAAAGTATTTAAGGTAATAACTATTTCATGCTTCTCATTAATGATTTCACTAGAATGACTTGTATATGCTTTCTTAAAGATAAATATGAAGCTCTTGCAAGATTTAAAACATTCAAAGCACTTTTGGAAAATGAAAAAGATTATAAAATTAAGTGTGTATCAGATAGAGGAGGTGAGTTTTGGTCTCATGAATTTAATGAATTCTATGAATAACATGGGGTAAGAAGACAATATTCTACTGCTAGAACACCACAATAGAATGGTGTTATTGAAAATAAAAATAGAACTATTCAAGAAATGAGTAGAATTATGCTTCAAAATGCTAAACTATCAGATGCTTATTGGGAAGAGGTAGAAAACACTTGAGTTTACATTTTTAATATGTACCAAATTAGATTAAATGGTGATAATACTCCATATGAGCTATGGAATAATAGAGATACTAATGTCAAAATTTTTAGAGTATTTGGGAGCAATTGTTATATAAAAAGGTATGAAGAAAATATTAGCAAAATTGACTCAAGATATGATGAGGGCATATTATTAGGCTACTCTCTATCATCTCTAATTATATATGCTTCAACAAGAGACTTCAAAAGATTGTTGAAAACTCAAATGTGAGTGTAGATGAGATAAATATAGTCAAGAAGTCAAACTTACAAGTAAGTGATACTATTCAGAATTATATTTCAAATAAGGATGATTTATCTATTCAAATAAATGATGAAGATGAAGAGGAAGAAGCAAGAATTGACACTAAAGATCTATCTAAGAGAATACAACAGGATCCTCCTACCTCCCAAGTCATTGGTAATGTGAATTCAAGGTTGTAAACTAGAAGAAGAATGTTGATCAATCAGAATCAACAAAACACTATCTTGTTGTCATTGGTTTAACCCAGAACTTTCCTAGAAGATAGCAAAGATGAAAGTTGGACGTGTGCTATAGATGAAAAACTTGATTAAACTATAAAGAATGAAACGTGGGATCTAGTTCCTAGACCAAAAACCAAGGATGTGATAGGTATTAAGTGGGTTGTTAGAATAAGATGAATGAGAAAGGAGAGGTCACAAGAAATAAGGCTAGATTGATGTGTAAAGGATATGCTTATGTTGAAGGGATATATTTTGATGAGAATTTTTTTCTAGTGACAAGGATGGAAGAATTAGACTCTTCTTGGCATATGCTACTTTCAAAGATTTTAAGGTATACCAAATGGATATAAAATCTACCTTTTTGAATGGAAACTTAGAATAGGTGTACATTGAGTTACTTAAAGGATTCTTCTTGACAAGTGATTAAGACTATGTATGCAAATTGAAGAAGGATTTATATGGTCTTAAACAAGCTCATAGAGCTTGGTATGATAGACCAAACAAGTATCTTCTAATTCAAGCTTCTAAAAGTGGGGTATCTGATAGCAATTTGTACATTGCGACTGAAGGTAGTCATCAGTTACTTGTAGTCATTTATGTTGGGGACATAATATTTGGTTCTGACAATGACAACATGAGTAAAGAATTTGTATATGTCATGAAGATTGAATTTGAGATGTCTATGTTGGGGGAGTTTTCATTCTTTTTAGGATTGCAAATTAACTAACTAGATGCATGGATATTCATTTCACAAGCGAAATACATCAATTATATGCTAAGGAAATTTGATATGATGGAGTGTAAATTAATGAGTACACTAATGATTATAGGTTGAAAGATAATTAAGAAAGATGGCTCACCAAAGGTTGATCAAACCTTATATAGATCTATGATTGGAAGTATTTTGTACTCCACTACCTCAAGACCTGACTTCATGCAAGTAGTAGGACTTATTGTTAGGTTTTAAGCTGATCCTAGAGAATCTCACTTAAAATCAGTCAAAATAATCTTAAGGTATCTTAAGGTCACCATATAATATGGTTTATGGTATCCTAGGAGTAAAGAATTCACTCTAAAGACATACACTGATGCAGATTGGGCTAGTTGTGTAGATGATAGGAAAAGTACCATTATTGGTGTATTTTTCTTGGGTAAATGCTTGGTATCTTGGCTAAGTAAGAAGAAAGCCTCAATATCCCTATCCACTATAGAAGTTGGGTATATAGATATTGCCTCATGTTTCACTCAAGCTATATGAATGAAGAAAACCTTGGAAGACTATAAGATAAGGCAAAAAGAAGCTTGTTCCATCTACTAGTGATAATACTAGTGCAATTAATATATCAAAGAATCATATAATGTACTTAAAAACTAAACATATTCCTATAAAGATATCATTTATTAAGAGAACAAGTGAGCAATAAATATGTTAAGTTGGAATATGTGCCTATAAAAGAACAACTTGTAGACATTATGACCAAACCATTACCAAAAGCAACCTTTAAGTATCTAAGACAAAGATTAGGAGTCATCTTCTTGTCTAAAAATTAATAGAAGGTTCTTGGAGGGGGAACAACTAGTTCATGAGATTGCTCTAGTAGTTTGTAGTAAAATGCTTCAAGGGAAGCGTGGAGTTAGGGGGGATAACTCAGATAGTTTGAGAGGATTGAAGAGATGTGCATAATGTAAGGGGGAGTCTCTCTTAATGTTATCAAGGTGAGTTCAATTAGTTTTTATTGCTCTTATATGTTTTGTCTTCATAGAATAGAGTATGATCAAAGAAGAGTAGAGTTTCAAAGCATGTTTAAAAATTTCAAGGTAAGAAGAGGTATGAAGAGTGTTAGGGGGAGTTTTTATCATCTCTTAGAGGTGGTCCTTTCCTATTGTTGGTTCTTGAAGACTTTTCAGGTCCTTAGGATTAGAATATGAGCCCACTTTGTCATTATGTCAAAGGGGGAGAAAGTACTTGAAGAGAGAGATAGAGTCTGAGCATAAGCTTTGTATTGCTATTGACATCAATGACAAAAGGGGAGATTGTTGGAGGTTTGATGATGATGTTTCTAAGGTGACCTAGGATGTTGATAAGGTGTCATGTATGCTAGAATGATAACGATAAAGTGTGTTTTAATGTTCTTTAGTGTTCTTTCATAGTTATTCAATTTTTGACTTGGATAGGCAATTGATGGATGACATCAGTGGTATGGACATGTTACAGAGACCCTATGGGCTGTTATGAGTGTTTAGAGTGCTTATGGAAGTGAATGAAATTCATTAGAATAGTCATATGAATGTGTAAGCTCAAGTAGTCATCTTGACAAATAAGGTTGAGTAAGCAATTTGATGATGTCATTTTTCACATGCATAAAGGTTTCAAGAGAATTTTGATACATGGATAGATTACCTTATGAGAGGTGATCATGTGGTTCAAATTTAAAGTCAAAACATAATGCATAGAAAAATTTATTAAGGTACAAAGTTGGCCTTTCAGATAGATTGCAGTGGTTTTTATATTTAGCCAAATTTACAAGAGGAGATATAATGGTGAGCATTCAAAAGATATAATGGCAAAAATATATTTTGACTAGATAAGGATCTAATTGAGTGCATGATTTTATTAGATAGAGATCAACAAGTCACATGAAGTCAAATTGTCAAAGGTTCTTGAGATTGCACATGTTAGTGACATGTGTCTTAATCACATTGATTTGATAGAAGATCGATGGCATGCAGGTGTTCATATACATGGATATTGACAGTGAAAATTGAGTCAAATATTCAATGTGATCATAAGGCACGTAGAGCTTCCAAGTGGTATGATCATGGAAGTGTAGATCTAATATCAATAATGAGTGATACAAGGATAAAGTTAAGAGACTTATAAGGAGATCAATGGAGCATATTTGTTCAAATTTACTAGGGGATATGAGATGATAACAAAGTGTCTTTGAAATTTAAATATTCAAATTTGTGAAAGAAAACCAATGATGGGTTTTTTTATCTATATCCTAAACATATGGTATAATTTGTTGATGGAGTAAAAAGCAAAGTTGAAGAGGACTTCAAGATGCATCCAACAAAGTTTATAAGAAGGTCTGAGTGTTTTTAAAATTATAGATATTAAGCTTCAAAGTTAATTATTTATTCATTCATGGTTTTACTATGTACAAGACTTCTATTTGAGTAAATTGTGCTTTAGTAGAAGAGTGTTTTGGCAAGAGTAATCACTTGGTCTTAGAGGTCATATGGAGTGGACCCATGTGTTTTAAAGTGATATTGTGTTCTTGTTTTGCTTGATGAAATAAAGGGGTAATAAGTCTCCATGAGAACTATAAGGGCTATTAAGACCTAATTGAAAGCCGTAGTTGCTTAAGTGTGACCCATGAATGTTCAGGCCAACCTATGAGGATGGCATTGAGCTATGTGTTAGCATGATAGAAGTCTTAAGGGTTAAAGTAAATATTATGTCTGACCTAGAAGTTGATATTCATGAAGACTTTATAAAGAGTGGAGACTAAGGTGATGGTTTTTAGACTTGAATGTGGATGTGTTAAGAGAGCAAAAGATAGAGACAAAGGAAAGAGATCAGAGGGAGTGGTCTCAATGGATGGACTAAAGCACATAGTAGTTTGAGAATGGGTAAAGAAGTCTAGAGTGATTCAAAAGGGGTGTTTGGATGCATTGATTATATGAGCAAGCTTAAGTGTGTGTGAAGAATTAAATGATAGGTATTATACATTATTTATCCAATCAGATTGAAATGCAATTAGAATTTTGGAGTTGTTAATTTCATAGGTGTTGTGTGGGTGCTCAACATCTAGAACAAGTGGGTGCTTGTTCATACTAAGGGGTGGGAACTCCTTATGAAGTGGGTGCTTCAATATAAGGTCTCATGTTTGTGATCATCTTATAGGACAAGTAGTCCATGTGTTTCTAGGATTGAGAGTGGGTTTTATTCCCCATTAGGGTTTCCCATAGAATTCATGTGTTATGTGTATGATCTTGCATTATCTCTCTCATTCATTGTTATGAATAACTTGTATGCTTTATGAATGCTTGTGGTCATTGATTAAGAGTTTGAAAGAATTACAATTGAAGTTTCAAATATCTTACATCACTGATTCACTCCCACTGCTACTAATTGTACCTCTAACAAACATAGGCCATTTTACTCATTTTGAGCAAGTTTAAAATTAAAATATTCAAACTTTATACATGTTTCCTATAATTTTTGAATTTTCAACAATACAACACTAAAGCTTAGGTGATTTTATTCATTTTGAGCATGTTTATAATTAAAATATTCAAACATTATGTGTGTTTTCTATAATTTTTGAGTTTTGAAAAATGCAACACCAAAAAATAGGCATTTTACTCATTTCAAGCATGTTTACAATTAAAAATTTCAAAATTTATGCATTTTATCTATAGTTTTTGAGTTTTGAATAAAGCAACACCAAAACATAAAAGGTTATACTTATTAGATCATGTTTACAATCAAAAGATTCAAACATTGTGCACATTTTTTATAAATTTTGAGTTTTGTATAATGCAACACCAAAACATAAGTGGTTTTACTCATTTCAAGCATGTTTACAATCAAAATATTAAAAATTCGTGCATATTTTCTATAGTTTTTGAGTTTTAAATAATGCACAACCAAAACTTCAGTGGTTTTACTAGTTTCGATCATGTTTAGAATCAAAAGATTCAAACTTTATATGCATTTCCTATAATTTTTGAGTTATGAATAATGGAAAAACCAAAACTTAAGTGGAATTACTCATTTTGAGTATGTTTAAAATCATAAGATTAAAAATTTAAGCACATTTCATATAATTTGGAAGTTTTGAATAATGCAATACCAAAATCTTAGCGATTTTACTCATTTTGGGCATGTTTAAAATCAAAAGATTTCAATTTTATGTGCGTTTCTTATAATTTTTGAGTTTTAAATAATGCAACACAAAAAAATAGGCAGTTTTACTTGTTTCAACCATGTTTACAATCAAAATATTGAAAATTTATGCATGTTACATTTAATTTTTGAGTTTTGAGTAATGCAACACCAAAACATAAAAAAATTTAATCATTTTATGCATGTTTACAATCAAAAGATTAAAACTTTATGAATGTTTCTTATAAATTTTGAGTTTTAAATAGTGCAACACCAAAAGTTAAGTGCTTTTACTCATTTTGAGCATGTTTAGAATCAAAAGATTCAAACTTTATAAGTGTTTCCTATAATTTTTGAGTTTTAAATAATGCAAATCCAAAATTTAAGTATTTTTACTTGTTTTGAGCATGTTTACAATCAAAAGAATTAAATTTTATGCATGTTGCCTATAACTTTTTAGATTTGAATAATGCAACACCAAAATGTAAGTGGTTTTACTTATTTTGAGCATGTTTAAAATCAAAAGATTTAAATTTTATGCATGTTTCCTATACCTTTTGAGTTTTCAATAATTCAACACTAAAAGTAAAGTAGTTTACTCAATTTAATAATGTTTAAAATCAAAATATTCAAACTTCAGTAGTTTTATTCATTTTGAGAATGTGTAAAATCAAAAGATTCAAAATTTATGTGTGTTTCCTATAATTTTGGAGTTTTGAATAATGCAACACCAAAATTTAAGTATTTTTAATTTTTTTGAGCATGTTTACAATTCAAAAGATTCAATCTTTATGTGTTTATTATAATTTTTGAGTTTTGAATGATGCAACACCAAAATTTAAGTAGTTTTACTCATTTCAAGCATGTTTACAGTCAAAAAATTCAATCTTTATGCATGTTTCCTTAAAATTTTAAGTTTTGAATAATGCAACACCAAAACTTAAATGATTTTACATGTTTTGAGCATGTTTAAAATAAAAAGATTTAAACTTTATTAACATTTCCTATAATTTTTTAGTTTTGAATAATGCAACACCAAAACGTAAGTGGTTTTACTCATTTTGATCATGTTTAGAATCAAAATATTCAAACTTTATGTGAATTTCCTACAATTTCTAGATTTTGAATAATCCAACACCAAAATTTAAGCAATATTACACCTTTAGAGCATGCTTATAATCAAAAGATTCAAGCTTTATGTGGATTTCCTATAATTCTTGAGTTGTGAATAATGCAACACAAAAACTTAAGTAGTTTTACTCATTTTGAGCATGCTTACAATCAAAAGATTCTAATTTTATGCACGTTTCCTATATTTTTTTGAGTTTTGAATAATGCAACGCCAAAACTTAAGTTATTTTACTCGTTTTGAGCATGCTTACAATCAAAATATTCAAAAATTAATCACATTTGCTTTATAATTTTTAAGTTTTGAATAATGCAACATATAAACTTAAGCTGTTTGACTCATTTTGAACATGCTTATAATGAAAAGATTCAAACTTTATGCACATTTATTATAATTTTTGAGTTTTGAATAATGCGTAAGTCATTTTACTCATTCTGAGCATATTTAGAGTCAAAATATTCAAACTTTATGTGCATGTCTTCTAATTTATTTTTTTGAATAATGCATCACCAAAACATAAGTGGTTTTACACATTTTGACCATGTTTAGAATTAAAAGATTCAAAGTTTGTGTGTTTGCTGTATTTTTTATTTTTAAATAATGCAACCCCAAAACTTATACGGTTTTTCTCATTTCGAGCGTCTTTACAATCAAGAGATTCAGACTTTATGTGTGTTTCCTATAATTTTTGAGTTTTGAATAATCCAACACCTAAACTTAAGTTGGTTTTGCTCATTTTGAGCATCTTTATAATCAAAAGATTCAAACATTATGTGTGTTTCTTATAATTGTTGAGTTTTGAATAATGCAATACCAAAACTTAAGTAATTTTAGTCATTTTGAGCATGTTTATAATAAAAAGAGTCAAATTTTATTCATGTTTCCTATAATTTTTGAGTTTTGAATAATGCAACACCAAAACTTAATTGGTTTTACTCGTTTTAAGCATGTTTACAATCAAAAGATTCGAAATTTATGCACATTTCTTATAATTTTTGAGTTTTGAATAATGAAAAACCAAAACTTAAGTGTTTTAACTCATTTTGAGCTTGTTTAAAATCAAAAGATTCAAACTTTATATGTGTTTCCTATTAGTTTTGAGTCTTGAATAACGCCACACCAAAACTTAAGTGGTTTTACTCATTCCGTGCATGTTTAAAAATAAAAGATTCAAACTTTATGTGCATTTTCTATAATTTTTGAGTTTGGAATAATGCAACACTAAAACTTAAGTGGTTTTTCATATTTGCAGCATGTTTACATTTAAAAGATTCAAAATTTATGTGCATTTCCTGTAATTTTTGAGTTTTGAATATTATAACACCAAAACTCAAGTAGAATTATTCATTTTGAGTATGTTTACAATCAAAAGATTCAAACTTTGTGTATGTTTCCTATAAATTTTGTGTTTTGAATAGTGGAAAACCAAAACTTAAGTAGTTTTACTCATTTCCAGCATGTCTACAATCAAGATACTAAATTTTTTTGCGTGTTTCCTATAATTTTTGAGTTTTGAATAATCCAACATAAAAACTTAAGCAAGTTTACTCGTTTCGATCATGTTTAATATTAAAAGATTCAAAATTTATGCATGTCTCCTATAATTTTTGAGTTTTGAATAATGCAACACCAAAACTTAAGTGGTTTTACTTGTTTCAAGCATATTTAAAATCAAAACATTCAATCTTGATGTGTGTTTGTTTTAAGTTTTGAGTTTTGAAAAATGCAACACCAAAACTTAAGTGGTTTTCCTCATTTCAAGCATGTTTACCATCAAAATATTCAAACTTTATGTGCATTACCTATGATTTTTTAGTTTTGAATAATGCAACACCAAAACATATTCAGTTTTACTTGTTTCAAGAAAGTTTACAATCAAAAAATTTAAACTTCATGCACGTTTCCTATAATTTTATAGGTTTGATTAATGCAACACCAGAACTTAGGTGGATTTACTCATTTTGAGCATGTTTATAATGAAAAGATTCAAAATTTTTGCATGTTTCCTATAATTTCTTAGTTTTTAATATTGAAAAACCAAAACATACATGGTTTTACTTGTTGTGAGCATATTTGCAATCAAAAGATTTAAATCATATATGTGTTCCTTATTATTTTGGAGTTTTGAATAACGCAACACCAAAATTTACAGAGTTTTACTCGTTTTGATCATGTTTACAATCAAAAGATTCAAAATTTATGCATGTTTCTTATAATTTTTGAGTTTCGAATAATGCAACACCAACACTGTTTTTGAGCATGTTTACAATTCAAAAGATTCAATCTTTATGTGTGTTTATTATAATTTTTGAGTTTTGAATGATGCAACACCAAAATTTAAGTAGTTTTACTCATTTCAAGCATGTTTACAATCAAAAAATTCAACTTTATGCGTGTTTCCTAAAAATTTTAAGTTTTGAATAATGCAACACCAAAACATAAATGATTTTACTTGTTTTGAGCATGTTTGAAATCAAAAGATTTAAACTTTATGAACATTTCTTATAATTTTTTAGTTTTGAATGATGTAACACCAAAATGTAATTGGTTTTACTCATTTTGAGCATGTTTAGAATCAAAATATTCAAACTTTATGTGAATTTCCTACAATTTATAAGTTTTGAACAATCCAACACAAAAACTTAAGCAATATTACAACTTTCGAGCATGCTTATAATCAAAAGATTCAAGATTTATATGGATTTCCTATAATTCTCGAGTTGTGAATAATGCAACACCAAAACTTAAGCAGTTTTACTCATTTTGGGCATGCGTACAATCAAAAGATTCTAATTTTATGCATGTTTCCTATATTTTTTTGAGTTTTGAATAACGCAACACCAAAGCTTAAGTTATTTTACTCGTTTTGAGCATGCTTACAATCAAAATATTCAAAAATCAATCACATTTGCTTTATAATTTTTAAGTTTTGAATAATGCAACATATAAGCTTAAGCTGTTTGACTCATTTTGAACATGCTTATAATGAAAAGATTCAAACTTTATGCACATTTATTATAATTTTTGAGTTTTGAATAATACGTAAGTCATTGTACTCATTATGAGCATATTTAGAGTCAAAATATTCAAACTTTATGTGCATGTCTTCTAATTTATTTTTTTGAATAATGCATCACCAAAACATAAGTGGTTTTACACATTTTGACCATGTTTAGAATTAAAAGATTCAAAGTTTGTGTGTTTGCTGTATTTTTTATTTTTAAATAATGCAACCCCAAAACTTATACGGTTTTGCTCATTTCGAGCATCTTTACAATCAAGAGATTCAGACTTTATGTGTGTTTCCTATAATTTTTGAGTTTTGAATAATCCAACACCTAAACTTAAGTGGTTTTGCTCATTTTGAGCATCCTTATAATCAAAAGATTCAAACATTATGTGTGTTTCTTATAATTGTTGAGTTTTGAATAATGCAATACCAAAACTTAAGTAATTTTAGTCATTTTGAGCATGTTTACAATAAAAAGAGTCAAATTTTATTCATGTTTCCTATAATTTTTGAGTTTTGAATAATGCAACACCAAAACTTAATTGGTTTTACTAGTTTTAAGCATGTTTACAATCAAAAGATTCGAAATTTATGCACGTTTCTTATAATTTTTGAGTTTTGAATAATGAAAATCCAAAACTTAAGTGTTTTTACTCATTTTGAGCTTGTTTAAAATCAAAAGATTCAAACTTTATATGTGTTTCCTATTAGTTTTGAGTCTTGAATAACGCCACACCAAAACTTAAGCAGTTTTACTCATTCCGAGCATGTTTAAAAATAAAAGATTCAAACTTTATGTGCATTTCCTATAATTTTGGAGTTTGGAATAATGCAACACTAAAACTTAAGTGGTTTTTCATATTTGTAGCATGTTTACAATTAAAAGATTCAAAATTTATGTGTGTTTCCTGTAATTTTTGAGTTTTGAATATTATAACACCAAAACCCAAGTAGAATTATTCATTTTGAGAATGTTTACAATCAAAAGATTCAAACTTTGTGTATGTTTCCTATAAATTTTGTGTTTTGAATAGTGGAAAACCAAAACTTAAGTAGTTTTACTCATTTCCAGCATGTCTACAATCAAGATACTAAAAATTTATGCGTGTTTCCTATAATTTTTGAGTTTTGAATAATCCAACATAAAAACTTAAGCAAGTTTACTCGTTTCGAGTATGTTTAATATTAAAAGATTCAAAATTTATGCATGTCTCCTATAATTTTTGAGTTTTGAATAATGCAACACCAAAACTTAAGTGGTTTTACTTGTTTCAAGCATATTTAAAATCAAAACATTCAATCTTGATGTGTGTTTGTTATAATTTTTGAGTTTTGAAAAATGCAACACCAAAACTTAAGTGCTTGTACTCATTTCAAGCATGTTTACCATCAAAACATTCAAACTTTATGGGCATTACCTATGATTTTTTAGTTTTGAATAATGCAACACCAAAACTTATTCAGTTTTACTTGTTTCAAGAATGTTTACAATCAAAAAATTTAAGCTTCATGCATGTTTCCTATAATTTTATAGTTTTGATTAATGCAACACTAGAACTTAGGTGGATTTACTCATTTTGAGCATGTTTATAATGAAAAGATTCAAATTTTTTGCATGTTTCCTATAATTTCTTAGTTTTGAATATTGAAAAACCAAAACATACATGGTTTTACTTGTTGTGAGTATGTTTGCAATCAAAAGATTTAAATCATATATGTGTTCCTTATAATTTTGGAGTTTTGAATAATGCAACACCAAAATTTACAGAGTTTTACTCGTTTTGATCATGTTTACAATCAAAATATTCAAAATTTATGCATGTTTCTTATAATTTTTGAGTTTCGAATAATGTAACACCAACACTTTTTTTGAGCATGTTTACAATTCAAAAGATTCAATCTTTATGTGTGTTTATTATAATTTTTGAGGTTTGAATGATGCAACACCAAAATTTAAGTAGTTTTACTCATTTCAAGCATGTTTACAATAAAAAAATTCAATCTTTATGCGTGTTTCCTAAAAATTTTAAGTTTTGAATAATGCAACACCAAAACTTAAATAATTTTACTTGTTTTGAGCATGTTTAAAATCAAAAGATTTAAACTTTATCAACATTTCCTATAATTTTTTAGTTTTGAATAATACAACACCAAAACGTAAGTGGTTTTACTCATTTTGAGCATGTTTAGAATCAAAATATTCAAACTTTATGTGAATTTCCTACAATTTCTAGATTTTGAATAATCCAACACCAAAACTTAAGCAATATCACACCTTTCGAGCATGCTTATAATCAAAAGATTCAAGATTTATGTGGAATTCCTATAATTCTCGATTTGTGAATAATGCAACACAAAAACTTAAGCAGTTTTACTCATTTTGACCATGCTTACAATCAAAAGATTCTAATTTTATGCATGTTTCCTATATTTTTTTGAGTTTTGAATAATGCAACACCAAAGCTTAAGTTATTTTACTCGTTTTGAGCATGCTTACAATCAAAATATTAGAAAATCAATCACATTTGCTTTATAATTTTTAAGTTTTGAATAATGCAACATATAAACTTAAGCTGTTTGACTCATTTTGAACATGCTTATAATGAAAAGATTCAAACTTTATGCACATTTAATATAATTTGAGTTTTGAATAATGCGTAAGTCGTTTTACTCATTCTGAGCATATTTAGAGTCAAATTATTCAAACTTTATGTGCATGTCTTCTAATTTATTTTTTTGAATAATGCATCACCAAAACATAAGTGGTTTTACACATTTTGACCATGTTTAGAATTAAAAGATTCAAAGTTTGTGTGTTTGCTGTATTTTTTGTTTTTAAATAATGCAACCCCAAAACTTATACGGTTTTGCTCATTTTGAGCGTCTTTACAATGAAGAGATTCAGACTTTATGTGTGTTTCCTATAATTTTTGAGTTTTGAATAATCCAACACCTAAACTTAAGTGGTTTTGCTCATTTTGAGCATCTTTATAATCAAAAGATTCAAACATTATGTGTGTTTCTTATAATTGTTGAGTTTTGAATAATGCAATACCAAAACTTAAGTAATTTTAGTCATTTTGAGCATGTTTACAATAAAAAGAGTCAAATTTTATTCATGTTTCCTATAATTTTTGAGTTTTGAATAATGCAACACCAAAACTTAATTGGTTTTACTTGTTTTAAGCATGTTTACAATCAAAAGATTCGAAATTTATGCACGTTTCTTATGATTTTTGAGTTTTGAATAATGAAAAACCAAAACTTAAGTGTTTTAACTCATTTTGAGCTTGTTTAAAATCAAAAGATTCAAACTTTATATGTGTTTCCTATTAGTTTTGAGTCTTGAATAACGCCATACCAAAACTTAAGCGGTTTTACTCATTCCGAGCATGTTTAAAAATAAAAGATTCAAACTTTATGTGCATTTCCTATAATTTTGGAGTTTTGAATAATGTAACACTAAAACTTAAGTGGTTTTTCATATTTGTAGCATGTTTAAAATTAAAAGATTCAAAATTTATGTGCGTTTCCTGTAATTTTTGAGTTTTAAATATTATAACACCAAAACCCAAGTAGAATTATTCATTTTGAGTATGTTTACAATCAAAAGATTCAAACTTTGTGTATGTTTCCTATAAATTTTGTGTTTTGAATAGTGGAAAACCAAAACTTAAGTAGTTTTACTCTTCTCCAGCATGTCTACAATCAAGATACTAAAAATTTATGCGTGTTTCCTATAATTTCTGAGTTTTGAATAATCCAACATAAAAACTTAAGCAAGTTTTCTCGTTTCGAGCATGTTTAATATTAAAAGATTCAAAATTTATGCATGTCTCCTATAATTTTTGAGTTTTGAATAATGCAACACCAAAACTTAAGTGGTTTTACTTGTTTCAAGCATATTTAAAATCAAAACATTCAATCTTGATGTGTGTTTGTTATAATTTTTGAGTTTTGAAAAATGCAACACCAAAACTAAAGTGCTGGTACTCATTTCAAGCATGTTTACCATCAAAACATTCAAACTTTATGGGCATTACCTATGATTTTTTAGTTTTGAATAATGCAACACCAAAACTTATTCAGTTTTACTTGTTTCAAGAATGTTTACAATCAAAAAATTTAAGCTTCATGCATGTTTCCTATAATTTTATAGTTTTGATTAATGCAACACTAGAACTTAGGTGGATTTACTCATTTTGAGCATGTTTATAATGAAAAGATTCAAATTTTTTGCATGTTTCCTATTATTTCTTAGTTTTGAATATTGAAAAAACAAAACATACATGGTTTTACTTGTTGTGAGAATGTTTACAATCAAAAGATTTAATCATATATGTGTTCCTTATAATTTTGGAGTTTTGCATAATGCAACACCAAAATTTACAGAGTTTTACTCGTTTTGATCATGTTTACAATCAAAATATTCAAAATTTATGCATGTTTCTTATAATTTTTGAGTTTCGAATAATGCAACACCAACACTTTTTTTTAGCATGTTTACAATTCAAAAGATTCAATCTTTATGCGTGTTTCCTAAAAAATTTAAGTTTTGAATAATGCAACACCAAAACTTAAATGATTTTACTTGTTTTGAGCATGTTTAAAATCAAAAGATTTAAACTTTATTAACATTTTCTATAATTTTTTAGTTTTGAATAATGTAACACCAAAACCTAAGTGGTTTTACTCATTTTGAGCATGTTTAGAATCAAAATATTCAAACTTTATGTGAATTTCCTACAATTTCTAGATTTTGAATAATCCAACACCAAAACTTAAGCAATATTACACCTTTCGAGCATGCTTATAATCAAAAGATTCAAGCTTTATGTGGATTTCCTATAATTCTTGAGTTGTGAATAATGCAACACCAAAATTTAAGCAGTTTTACTCATTTTGAGCATGCTTACAATCAAAAGATTCTAATTTTATGCATGTTTCCGATAATTTTTTGAGTTTTGAATGATGCAACACCAAAACTTAAGTTATTTTACTCGTTTTGAGCATGCTTACAATCAAAATATTCAAAAATCAATCACATTTGCTTTATAATTTTTAAGTTTTGAATAATGCAACATATAAACTTACGCTGTTTGACTCATTTTGAACATGCTTATAATGAAAAGATTCAAACTTTATGCACATTTATTATAATTTTTGAGTTTTGAATAATGCGTAAGTCATTTTACTCATGCTGAGCATATTTAGAGTCAAAATATTCAAACTTTATGTGCATGTCTTCTAATTTTCTTTTTTGAATAATGCATCACCAAAACATAAGTGGTTTTACACATTTTGACCATGTTTAGAATTAAAAGATTCAATGTTTGTTTGTTTGCTGTATTTTTTGTTTTTAAATAATGCAACCCCAAAACTTATATGGTTTTTCTCATTTCGAGCGTCTTTACAATCAAGAGATTCAGACTTTATGTGTGTTTCCTATAATTTTTGTGTTTTGAATAATCCAACACCTAAACTTAAGTGGTTTTGCTCATTTTGAGCATCTTTATAATCAAAAGATTCAAACATTATGTGTGTTTCTTATAATTGTTGAGTTTTGAATAATGCAATACCAAAACTTAAGTAATTTTAGTCATTTTGAGCATGTTTACAATAAAAAGAGTCAAATTTTATTCATGTTTCCTATAATTTTTGAGTTTTGAATAATGCAACACCAAAATTTAAGTGGTTTTACTCATTTCAAGCATGTTTACCATCAAAACATTCAAACTTTATGTGCATTACCTATGATTTTTTAGTTTTGAATAATGCAACACCAAAACTTATTCAATTTTACTTGTTTCAAGAAAGTTTACAATCAAAAAATTTAAAATTCATGCACGTTTCCTATAATTTTTTAGTTTTAATTAATGCAACACCAAAACATAGGTGGATTTACTCATTTTGAGCATGTTTATAATGAAAAGATTCAAAATTTTTGCATGTTTCCTATAATTTCTTAGTTTTGAATATTGAAAAACCAAAACATACATGGTTTTACTTGTAGTGAGCATGTTTACAATCAAAAGATTTAATCATATATGTGTTCCTTATAATTTTGGAGTTTTGAATAATGCAACACCAAAATTTACAGAGTTTTACTCGTTTTGATCATGTTTACAATCAAAATATTCCAAATTTATGCATGTTTCTTATAATTTTTGAGTTTCGAATAATGCAACACCAACACTTTTTTTGAGCATGTTTACAATTCAAAAGATTCAATCTTTATGTGTGTTTATTATAATTTTTGAGTTTTGAATGATGCAACACCAAAATTTAAGTAGTTTTACTCATTTCAAGCATGTTTACAATCAAAAAATTCAATCTTTATGCGTGTTTCCTAAAAATTTTAAGTTTTGAATAATGCAACACCAAAACTTAAATGATTTTACTTGTTTTGAGCATGTTTAAAATCAAAAGATTTAAACTTTATTAACATTTTCTATAATTTTTTAGTTTTGAATAATGTAACACCAAAACGTAAGTGGTTTTACTCATTTTGAGCATGTTTAGAATCAAAATATTCAAACTTTATGTGAATTTCCTACAATTTCTAGGTTTTGAATAATCCAACACCAAAACTTAAGCAATATTACACCTTTCGAGCATGCTTATAATCAAAAGATTCAAGCTTTATGTGGATTTCCTATAATTCTCGAGTTGTGAATAATGCAACACCAAAATTTAAGCAGTTTTACTCATTTTGAGCATGCTTACAATCAAAAGATTCTAATTTTATGCATGTTTCCTATAATTTTTTGAGTTTTGAATAATGCAACACCAAAACTTATGTTATTTTACTCGTTTTGAGCATGCTTACAATCAAAATATTCAAAAATCAATCACATCTGCTTTATAATTTTTAAGTTTTGAATAATGCAACATATAAACTTAAGCTGTTTGACTCATTTTGAACATGCTTATAATGAAAAGATTCAAACTTTATGCACATTTATTATAAGTTTTGAGTTTTGAATAATGCGTAAGTCATTTTACTCATGCTGAGCATATTTAGAGTCAAAATATTCAAACTTTATGTGCATGTCTTCTAATTTTCTTTTTTGAATAATGCATCACCAAAACATAAGTGGTTTTACACATTTTGACCATGTTTAGAAATAAAAGATTCAAAGTTTGTTTGTTTACTGTATTTTTTGTTTTTAAATAATGCAACCCCAAAACTTATATGGTTTTTCTCATTTCGAGTGTCTTTACAATCAAGAGATTCAGAGTTTATGTGTGTTTCCTATAATTTTTGAGTTTTGAATAATCCAACACCTAAACTTAAGTGGTTTTGCTCATTTTGAGCATCTTTATAATCAAAAGATTCAAACATTATGTGTGTTTCTTATAATTGTTGAGTTTTGAATAATGCAATACCAAAACTTAAGTAATTTTAGTCATTTTGAGCATGTTTACAATAAAAAGAGTCAAATTTTATTCATGTTTCCTATAATTTTTGAGTTTTGAATAATGCAACACCAAAACTTAATTGGTTTTACTCGTTTTAAGAATGTTTACAATCAAAAGATTCTAAATTTATGCACGTTTCTTATAATTTTTGAGTTTTGAATAATGAAAAACCAAAACTTAAGTGTTTTAACTCATTTTGAGCTTGTTTAAAATCAAAAGATTCAAACTTTATATGTGTTTCCTATTAGTTTTGAGTCTTGAATAATGCCACACCAAAACTTAAGTGGTTTTACTCATTCCGAGCATGTTTAAAAATAAAAGATTCAAACTTTATGTGCATTTCCTATAATTTTGGAGTTTTGAATAATGCAACACTAAAACTTAAGTGGTTTTTCATATTTGTAGCATGTTTACAACTAAAAGATTCAAAATTTATGTGCGTTTCCTGTAATTTTTGAGTTTTGAATATTATAACACTAAAACTCAAGTAGGATTATTCATTTTGAGTATGTTTACAATCAAAAGATTCAAACCTTGTGTATGTTTCCTATAAATTTTGTGTTTTGAATAGTGGAAAACCAAAACTTAAGTAGTTTTACTCATTTCCAGCATGTCTACAATCAAGATACTAAAAATTTATGCGTGTTTCCTATAATTTTTGAGTTTTGAATAATCCAACATAAAAACTTAAGCAAGTTTACTCATTTCGAGCATGTTTAATATTAAAAGATTCAAAATTTATGGTCTCCTATAATTTTTGAGTTTTGAATAATGCAACACCAAAACTTAAGTGGTTTTACTTGTTTCAAGCATATTTAAAATCAAAACATCTTGATGTGTGTTTGTTATAATTTTTGAGTTTTGAAAAATGCAACACCAAAACTTAAGGGGTTTTACTCATTTCAAGCATGTTTACCATCAAATATTCAAACTTTATGTGCATTACCTATGAGTTTTTAGTTTTGAATAATGCAACACCAAAACTTATTCAGTTTTACTTGTTTCAAGAATGTTTACAATCAAAAAATTTAAACTTCATGCACGTTTCCTATAATTTTTTAGTTTTGATTAATGCAACACCAGAACTTAGGTGGATTTACTCATTTTGAGCATGTTTATAATGAAAAGATTCAAAGATTTTGCATGTTTCCTATAATTTCTTAGTTTTGAATATTGAAAAACCAAAACATACATGGTTTTACTTGTTGTGAGCATGTTTACAATCAAAAGATTTAAATCATATATGTGTTCCTTATAAGTTTAGAGTTTTGAATAATGCAACACCAAAATTTACAGAGTTTTACTCGTTTTGATCATGTTTACAATCAAAATATTCAAAATTTATGCATGTTTCTTATAATTTTTGAGTTTCGAATAATGCAACACCAACACTTTTTTTGAGCATGTTTACAATTCAAAAGATTCAATCTTTATGTGTGTTTATTATAATTTTTGAGTTTTGAATGATGCAACACCAAAATTTAAGTAGTTTTACTCATTTCAAGCATGTTTACAATCAAAAAATTCAATTTTTATGCGTGTTTCCTAAAAATTTTAAGTTTTGAATAATGCAACACCAAAACTTAAATGATTTTACTTGTTTTGAGCATGTTTAAAATCAAAAGATTTAAACTTTATTAACATTTTCTATAATTTTTTAGTTTTGAATAATGCAACACCAAAACGTAAGTGATTTTACTCATTTTGAGCATGTTTAGAATCAAAATATTCAAACTTTATGTGAATTTCCTACAATTTCTAGATTTTGAATAATCCAACACCAAAACTTAAGCAATATTACACCTTTCGAGCATGCTTATAATCAAAAGATTCAAGCTTTATGTGGATTTCCTATAATTCTCGAGTTGTGAATAATGCAACACCAAAACTTAAGCAGTTTTACTCATTTTGAGCATGCTTACAATCAAAAGATTCTAATTTTATGCATGTTTCCTATATTTTTTTGAGTTTTGAATAATATTAGCAACACCAAAACTTAAGTTATTTTACTCGTTTTCAGCATGCTTACAATCAACATATTCAAAAATCAATCACATTTGCTTTATAATTTTTAAGTTTTGAATAATGCAACATATAAACTTAAGCTGTTTGACTCATTTTGAACATGCTTATAATGAGAAGATTCAAACTTTATGCACATTTATTATAATTTTTGAGTTTTGAATAATGCATAAGTCATTTTACTCATGCTGAGCATTTTTAGAGTCAAAATATTCAAACTTTATGTGCATGTCTTCTAGTTTATTTTTTTGAATAATGCATCACCAAAACATAAGTGGTTTTACACATTTTGACCATGTTTAGAATTAAAAGATTCAAAGTTTGTTTGTTTGCTGTATTTTTTATTTTTAAATAATGCAACCCCAAAACTTACACCGTTTTGCTCATTTCGAGCGTCTTTACAATCAAGAGATTCAGACTTTATGTGTGTTTCCTATAATTTTTGAGTTTTGAATAATCCAACACCTAAACTTAAGTGGTTTTGCTCATTTTGAGCATCTTTATAATCAAAAAATTCAAACATTATGTGTGTTTCTTATAATTGTTTAGTTTTGAATAATGCAATACCAAAACTTAAGTAATTTTAGTCATTTTGAGCATGTTTACAATAAAAAGAGTCAAATTTTATTCATGTTTCCTATAATTTTTGAGTTTTGAATAATGCTACACCAAAACTTAATTGGTTTTACTCGTTTTAAGCATGTTTACAATCAAAAGATTCAAAATTTAAGCATGTTTCTTATAATTTTTGAGTTTTGAATAATGAAAAACCAAAACTTAAGTGTTTTAACTCATTTTGAGCTTGTTTAAATTCAAAAGATTCAAACTTTATATGTGTTTCCTATTAGTTTTTAGTCTTGAATAACGCCACACCAAAACTTAAGTGGTTTTACTCATTCCGAGCATGTTTAAAAATAAAAGATTCAAACTTTATGTGCATTTCCTATAATTTTGGAGTTTGGAATAATGCAACACTAAAACTTAAGTGGTTTTTCATATTTGTAGCATGTTTACAATTAAAAGATTCAAAATTTATGTGCGTTTCCTATAATTTTTGAGTTTTGAATATTTTAACACCAAAACTCAAGTAGAATTATTCATTTTGAGTATGTTTACAATCAAAAGATTGAAACTTTGTTTATGTTTCCTATAAATTTTGTGTTTTGATGAGTGGAAAACCAAAACTTAAGTAGTTTTACTCATTTCCAGTATGTCTACAATCAAGATACTAAAAATTTATGCGTGTTTCCTATAATGTTTGAGTTTTGAATAATCCAACATAAAAACTTAAGCAAGTTTACTCGTTTCGAGCATGTTTAATATTAAAAGATTCAAAATTTATGCATGTCTCCTATAATTTTTGAGTTTTGAATAATGCAACACCAAAACTTAAGTGGTTTTACTTGTTTTAAGCATATTTAAAATCAAAACATTCAATCTTGATGTGTGTTTGTTATAATTTTTGAGTTTTGAAAAATGCAACACCAAAACTTAAGTGGTTTTACTCATTTCAAGCATGTTTGCCATCAAAATATTCAAACTTTATGTGCATTACCTATGATTTTTTAGTTTTGAATAATGCAACACCAAAACTTATTCAGTTTTACTTGTTTCAAGAATGTTTACAATCAAAAATTTTAAACTTCATGCACATTTCGTATAATTTTATAGTTTTGATTAATGCAACACCAGAACTTAGGTGGATTTACTCATTTTGAGCATGTTTATAATGAAAAGATTCAAAATTTTTGCATGTTTCCTATAATTTCTTAGTTTCGAATATTGAAAAACCAAAACATACATGGTTTTACTCATTTTGAGCATGTTTACATTCAAGAGATTCAATTTTCTTTTTGAATTTCCTATAATTTTTATATTTTGCTTAATACAACACAATAATTTAGATAATTTTTCGCATTTCAAACATATTTACAATGAAAAGATTCAAATTTTATGTGTGTTTCCTATAGTTTTTGAGTTTTGAATAATGCAACACCAAAACTTAGGTAGTTTTACTCATTTCAAACATGTTTGCAATTAAAAGATACAAATTTTATGTGCATTTCAATTATTTTTTTAGTTTTAAATAATGCAACACCAAAACTTAGGTGGTTTTACTCATTTTGAGAATGTTTAAAATCATAAGATTCAAATTTTATGCATGTTTCCTATAATTTTTGAGTTTTACATAAGGCAAAACCAAAACTTAGGTAGTTTTACATATTTTGAGCATGTCTACAATCAAGAAATTCATACTTTATGCACGTTTCTTATAATTTTTAAATAATGCAACACCAAAACTTAAGTAGTTTTCCTCATTTTGAACATGTTTATGATCAAGAGATTTAAATTTTTGGTGTGTTTGCTATAATTTTTGAGTTTTGAAAAATGTAACACCAAATTTAAGTGGTTTTACTCTTTTTGAGCATGTTTAAAATCAAAATATTCAAACCTTATGTGTGTTTCCTATAAGTTTTGAGTTTTAAAAATGCAAAACCAAAACTTATGTGATTTTACACATTTCAACCATGTTTACAATCAAAAGATTCAAATTTTTTAGGAGTTTGCTATAATTTTTTAGGTTTGAATAATGCAACACTAAAACTTAGGCCATTTTACTTGTTTTGAGCATGTTTACATTTAAAATATTTAAACTTTATGCATGTTTCCTATAATTTTTGAGTTTTGAATAATGCAACACCAAATTTTAGGTAGTTTTCATAGTTTTGAGCATGTTTACAATCAAAAGATTTAAATTTTATGCATGTTTCCTATATTTTTCTAGTTTTGAATAATGCAGCTCTAAAACATAATCAATTTTGATCATTTTGAGCATGTTTAAAATCAAAATATTCAAACTTTATTGGAATTTCTTATAATTTTTTAGTTTTGAAAAATGCAACACCAAAACTATAGTAATTTTACTCATTTTGAGTATGTTTACAATCAAAAGATTAAAACTTTATGTGTGTTTCCTATAATTTTTGAATATTGAATAATGCAACACCAAAATTTAAGTGGTTTTACTCATTTTGAGCATGCTTTGAATCAAAAGATTAAAAATTTATCAATGTTTCCTATAATTTTTTAGTTTTTAATAATACAACACCAAAACATAAGTGGGTTTACTTGTTTCGAGTATGTTTACAATTAAAAAGATTCAAACCTTATGGGTGTTTCCTATGGTTTTTGAGTTTTGAATTATGAAACACCAAAAATTAGGTAGGTTTACTCATTTCAAATATGTTTAAAATCAAAATATTCAAACTTTATGTGCATTTCCTCTAATTTTTGAGTTTTGACTAATGAAACACCAAAACTTTGGTGTGCAGTTTTACTCATTTTGAGCATTTTTAAAATCAAAAGATTCAAAATTTATGCATGTTTCCCATAATTTTTGAGCTTTAATGAAACACCAAAACCTACATGGTTTAAGTCATTTTGAGCATTTTTACAATCAAAATATTCAAACTTAAAGCATGTTTCCTATAATTTTTTGAGTTTTGAATATTGCATCATAAGAACTTAAGCAATTTTACTCATTTCTAGTAAGTTTACAATGAAAAGATTAAAACTTTATGCATGTTTCCTATAATTTTTTAGTTTTGAATAATGCAACACCAAAACTTAGGTGGTTTTACACATTTCATGTATGTTTACAATCAAAATATTCAAACTTAATGTACATTACCTATAATTTTTGATTTTTGAACAATGCAAAAAATAAAACTTAGGTGGTTTTACTCATTTCGAGTTTATTTACCATCAAAAGATTTAAAATTTATTCATGTTTCCTATAATTTTTGAGTTTTGAATAATGCAACACCAAAACTTAGGCAATTTTACTCATTTTGAGCATGTTTATAATAAAAAAATTAAAATTTTATTCACATTTCTTATAATTTTTTAGATTTGAATAATAAAATACCAAAACTTATGTGGTTTTACTTATTTCAAGCATGTTTATAATTAAAAGATTCAAACTTTATACATAGTTTATATAATATAGGAGTTTTGAATAATGCAATAATAAGACTTAGGCAGTTTTATTCATTTTGAGCATGTTTAAAATCAAAAGATTAAAACTTTATGCATGTTTCCTACATTTTTGAGTTTTGAATAATGCAACAATAATACTTTACTAAATTTCAAGCATGTTTACAATCAAAAGATTCAAAATCTAGGCATGTTTAATATAATTTTTGAGTTTTGAATAATACAACACCAAAACATAGGTGGTTTTACTTATTTTGAGCATGTTTACATTCAATATATTTAATCTTTATGCATGTTTCCTATAATTTTTGAGTTCCAAATAATGCAACACCAAAACTTAGGTGATTTTACTCATTTTAAGCTTGTTTATAATCAAATATTCAAACTTTATATGTGTTTCCTTTAATTTTTAAGATTTGAATAATGCAACAAAAAAATTGAAGTAGTTTTACTTATTTTGAGTATGTTTACAATCAAAAGATTCAAATTTTATGCATGTTTCCTATAATTTTTGAGTTTTGATTAATGCAACACTAGAACTTTGGGAGTTTTACATGTTTTGAGCAAGTTTAAAATCAAAAGAATCAAACTTTATGTGCATTGTCTATAATTTTTGAGTTTTGAATAATGCAACACCAAAACATAGGTGGTTTTACTTTTTTTGAGCATGTTTACAATCAAATGATTCAAAAAGTATGCATTTTTACCATAATTTTTGAGTTTTGTATCAAAACTTAAGTAGTTTTACTCATTTTGAGCATGTTTACAATAAAAAAATTCAAAATTTATGCACATTTTATATAGTTTTTGAGTTTTGTATAATGTAACACCAAAACATAAATGGTTTTACACATTTAGAGCATGTTTACCATCAAAATATTTAAAACTTATTAGTGTTTCCTATAATTTTTGAGTTTTGAATAATGCAACATGAAAACTTAAGTAGTTTTACTCATTTTGAGCATTTTTACAATCCAAAGATTCAAACTTTATCTATGTTTCTTATAATTTTTGAGTTTTGAATAATTTGACACCAAAATTTAAGTAGTTTTACTCATTTTAAGAATGTTTACAATCAAAAGATCTATTCTTTGTGTATGCTTCCTATAATTTTTGTGTTTTGAATAATGCAACACCAAAACATGAGCAGTTTTACTCATTTTGAGCATGTTTAAAATCGAAAGATTCAAACCTTATGTCTATTTCCTATAATTTTTAAGTTTTAAATAATGCAACACTAAAAATTAAGTAGTTTTACTCATTTTGAGCCTATTTAAAATGAAAAGATTCAAACTTTATTTTCATTTCCTATAATTTTTGAGTTTTTATAATGTAACACCAAAACTTAAGTGATTTTACTCATTTTGAGCATGTTGACATTCACAAGATTCAAACTTTTTATGCATTTCATCTAATTTTCAAGGTTTGAATAATGCAACACAAAAACATAGGCAATTTTACTCATTTCAAGTATGTTTACAATCAAAAGAATAAAACTTTATGCGTGTTTCCTAAAATTTTCTAGTTTTGAATAATGCAACACCAAAACTTAAGCAATTTTACTCATTTTGAGCATGTTTACATTCAAAATAATAATTTTTTAATACATTTCTTATCATTTTTGAGTTTTGAATATTGTAACACCAAAACTTAAGTGGTTTTACTTTTTTTGAGCATGTTTATATTCAAAACATTAAAACTTTATGCACATTTCCAATAATTTTTAAGTTTTGAATAATGCAATACTAAAACCAAGCTGGTTTTTCTCATTTTGAGCATTCTTAAAATCAAAAGAGTCAAAATTTATGTGCTTTTCTTATAATTTTTGAGTTTTGAATAATGCAACTCCAAAATTTAAGTAGTTTTTTACTCATGTTGAGCATGTTTATAATCAAAAGATTCAATCTTTATGCCCATTTCATATCATTTTTGAGTTTCAAATATTGCAACACCAAAACATAATTTGTTTTACTCATTTTGACCATGTATACATTCCAAAGATTCAAACTTTATGCATGTTTCCTATAATTTTTGAGTTTTGAATAATGCAACACCAAAAGTTAGGTGGTTTTCCTTGTTTCAAGCATGTTTAAAATCAAAATATTTAAACTTTATGTGATATCCCTATAATTTTTGAGTTTTGAATAATGCAACACTAAAATGTAGGCATTTTTACTAAATTTGAACATATTTAAAATCAAATGAATAAAACATTATGCATATTTCATATAATTTTTTAGTTTTACTTAGCTAACATTGAAGCGTGCTTCGATACCACCTATTTATTTTGTGAATTATTTATTATTTTGTTAAAATATAGATATATTTCATAAAAAAAAGATTAAAACATTATGCACATTCTATATAATTTTTAAGTTTTGTATAATGAACACCAAAATTTAAGTAGTTTTACTCATTTTGAGCATGTTTACAATCAAAAGGTTCAAACTTTATGCACTTTTCCTATATTTTTTGAATTTTGAATAATGGAAAACCAAAACTTAATTGGTTTTACTCATTTTGAGCATGTTTACCATGAAAAGATTCAAAGTTTATGTATCTTTCCTACAATTTTTGCATTTAGAATAATACAACACCAAAACTTAAGTGGTTTTACTCATTCCGAGCATGTTTACAATCCAAAGATTCAAACTTTACATGTGTTTCCTATAATTTTTGTGTTTTGAATAATGCAACACCAAAAATTAAGCTGTTTTACTCCTTTCAAGCATGTTTACAATTAAACATGTCAAACTTTCTGGATGTAACCTATAATTTTTGAGTTTTGAATAATGCAACACCAAAACTTAAGAGGTTTTACTCATTTTGAACATGTTTACAATAAAAATATCAATCTTTATGCACGTTTCCTATAATTTTTGAGTTTTAAATAACACAACATTAAAACTTAGGTGGTTTATTTCATTTCAAGCATATTTAAAATCAAAAGATTCAAACTTTATGCACATTTCTTGTAATTTTTATGTTTTGAATAATGCAACTCCAAAACTTAGTTGGTTTTACTCATTTTGAGCATCTTTAGAATATAAGATTTAAACTTTATGCACATTTCCTATAAGTTTTGAATTTTGAATAATGTAAGACCAAAACATAGGTGGTTTTACTCTTTCCAAATATGTTTACAATCAAAAGATTCAAACTTTGTGTGTGTTTCCTATAATTTTGAGTTTTGAATAATGCAACACCAAAACTTAAGCCATTTTACTCATTTTGAGCATGTTTATAGTAAAAAGATTCAAATTTTATTCATGTTTCCTATAATTTTAAGTTTTGAATAATGCAACACCAAAACTTAGGTATTTTACTCGTTTCAAGCATGTTTAAAATAAAAAAATTCAAAATTTATGTGCATTTCCTATAATTTTTTAGTTTGAATAATGCAACACTAAGACATAGGTGGGTTTACTCATTTTGAGTATGTTTATAATCAAAGGATTCAAACTTTATGCATGTTTCCTATAATTTTTGAGTTTTGAATAATTCAACACCAAAACTTAGGTGATTTTACTCATTTTGAGCATGTTTATAATCAAAAGATTCAAACTTTATGCATGTTTCCTATAATTTTTGAGTTTTGAGTAATAACACCAAAACATAGGTGGTTTTACTCATTTCAAGCATTTTACAATAAAAAGATTCAAACTTTTTATATGTTTCCTATAATTTTTGAGTTTTGAATAATGCAACATCAAAACTTAGAGAGGTTTTCTCATTTTGAGCATATTTACAATCAAAAGATTCAAACTTTATTTGCATTTCTTATAATTTTTGAGATTTGAATAATGTAACATCAAAACATAGGCAATTTTGTGCATGTTTACAATCAAATGAGTCTCTAACTTTATGTATAATTCCTATAATTTTTGAGTTTTGAATAATGTGACACCCTAATTTATTTAATCTTACTTGTTTTGAGCATGTTTAAAATCGAAAGAATCAAACTTTTTGCACGTTTCCTATAATTTTTGAATTTTAAATAATGCAACATCAAAACATAGGCGGTTTTACTTATTTTGATCATGTTGACAATCAAAATATTCAAACATTATGCATGTTTCCTATAGATTTTTAATTTTGTATAATGCAAAACCAAAACTTAAGTGGTTTTACCCATTTCAAGCATGTTTATAATCAAAAGATTCAAACTTTATGCATGTTTCCTATATTTTTTGAGTTTTTTATAATGCAACACCAAAACTTATATGTTTTTACTCATTTTGAGGATGTTGACCATCAAAATATTTAAATTTTATGCATGTTTCAAATAATTTTTGAGTTTTGAATAATGCAACACCAAAACTTAAGCAATTTTACTCATTTTTAACATGTTTATAATCAAAAAATTCAAACTTTATGCATGTTTCCTATAATTTTTTAGCTTTGAATAATGCAACACCAAAACTTAAGTAGTTTTACTTATTTTGAGAATGTTTACTATCAAAAGTTTCAAGCTTTATGCATGATTTCTATATTTTTTTAGCTTTGAATGACAATAATAGAAATTAGGTGGTTTTACTCATTAAGAGTATGTTTAAAATCAAAAGTTTCAAACTATATTCACATTTCTTATAAATTTTGAGTTTTGAATAATGCCATGCCAAAACCTAGTTGGTTTTACTCATTTTGAGCATGTTTAAAATCAAAATATTGAAACTTTATACATGTTTCCTATAATTTTTGAGTTTAAAATAATGAAACACCAAAACTTATGTTTTCCTCATTTCGAGCATATTTACAATCAAAAGAATCAAACTTTATACACATTTTTATAATTTTTCAATTTTGAATAATGCAACACCAAAACTTAAGTCCTTTTACTCATTTCAAGCATGTTTAAAATCAAAAGATTCAAACTTTAAATGTCTTTCTTATAATTTTTTGAGGTTTGAATAATGCAACACCAAAACTTATGTGGTTTTACTCATTTCAAGCATGTTTAGAATCAAAAGATTCAAACTTTATGAGCATTTCCTATGATTGGGTTTTGAATAATGAAACACCAAAACTTAAGTGGTTTCCTCATTTTGAGCATGTTTAATATCAAAACATTCAAAATTTATGCATATTTTCTATAATTTTTGAGTTTTGAATAATGCAAAACCAGAATTTGAACAGTTTTATTCATTTTGAGTATGTTTAATATTAAAAAATTTAAAATTTATGTCTATTTCTTATAAATTTTGAATTTTGAATAATGGAACAACAAAACTTACGTCATTTTATTCATTTTGAGCATGTTTACAATCATAACATTCAAATTTTATGCATGTATCTTTTAATTTTTGAGTTTTGAATAATACAACACAAAAATTTAGCCTATTTTACTCTTTTTGAGCATGTTTACATTCAAAAGATTCAAACTTTAAGTGTACTTCATATAATTTTTGAGTTTTAAATACTACAACACAAAGACTCAAGTTGTTTTACTCATTTTGAACATTTTGCAATCAAAAAATTCAATCTTTATAAGTGTTTCCTATAATTTTTGAATTTTGAATAAAGAAACATTATGACTTAGGTGATTTTACTCATTTCTAGCATGTTTACAATCAAAAGAATTAAACTTTATGCATGTTTTCCAAAATTTTTGAGTTTTGAATAATGCAACACAAAGACCTAAGTAGTTTTACTTGTATCTAGCACGCTTACAATCAAAATATTCAATCTTTATCGATGTTTCTTATAATTTTAGAGTTTTAAATAATTCAACACCAAAACTTAAGTGGTTTTTTTAATTTTGAGCATTTTTAAAATTAAAAGATTCAAAATTTGAGTGTGTTTCCTATATTTTTTTAGTTTTGAATAAGGCAACACAAATACTTAAGAGTTTAACTCATTTCAGCATGATTACAATCAAAAGATTCAAACTTTATGTACGTTTCCTATAATTTTTGTGTTTTGAATAATGTAACACCAAAATTTAAGTAGTTTTACTTGTTCTAAACATGTTTAAAATCAAAAGATTCAAACTTTATGCATATTTCCTATAATTTTTGAGTTTTGAATAATGCAACACCAAGAATTAGGTGGTTTTAGTCATTTTTAAAATTATTATTATCAAAATATTCAAACTATATTCACGTTTCCTATAATTTTTGAATTTTGAATAATGTGACATCAAAACGTAGGTGGGTTTACTCATTTTGACCATGTTTAAAATAAAAAATTCAAACTTTATGCATATTTCCAATAGTTTTTGAGTTTTGAATAATGCAACACCAAAACTTACGCGGTTTTACTCATTTTGAGCATGTTTATAATCAAAAGATTTAATTTTTATGCATATTTCTTATAAGTTTTGAGTTTATAATACTGAAACACCAAAACTTATGCGGTTTTACTCATTTCAATCATGTTTAGAATAAAAAGACTCAAACTTATGCACATTTCCTATCATTTTTGAGTTTTAAATAATGTAACACCAAAACATAAGTGGTTTTACTTGTTTCAAGCATGTTTACAATCAGAGGATTAAATAATAAGTGTGTTTCCTATAAGTTTTGAGTTTTGAATAATGCAATACCAAAACCTAGGTAGTTTTTCTCATTTTAAGCATTTTTACAATCAAAAGATTCAAATTTTATGCATGTTTCCTATTATTATTATTATTATTATTATTGAGTTTTGAATAATGCAACACCAAAACTTAGGTAGTTTTACTCATTGGGAGCATGTTTACACTGAAAAAATTCAAACTTTGTGCATGTTTCCTATAATTTTTGAGTTTTGAATAATGCAACACCAAAACTTTGATGGTTTTACTTATTTTGAGCATGTTTACAATCAAAAGATTCAAACTTTTTGAATTTTGAATAATGAAACACCAAATCTTAGAAAGTTTTACTCATTTTGAGCATGTTTATAATAATTTAAAAAATCAAACTTTATGTATACTTCCTATAAGTTTTGAGTTTTGAATAATGCAACACCTAAACTTAGGTAGTTTAATTCATTTTGAGCATGTTTAAAATCAAAATATTCAAACTTTTCATGCATTTATTATAATTTTTGAGTTTTGAATAATGCAACACCAAAACATAGGTGGTTCTACTTGTTTTGATCATTTTTACAATCAAAATATTTAAACATTATTTATGTTTACTATAAATTTTGAGTTTTGTATAATGCAACACCTAAACTTAAGCAATTTTACTCATTTTGAGCCTATTTACAATTAAAAGATTCAAAGTTTATGCACGTTTTATATATATATATTTGAGTTTTGTATAATGAAACACCAAACCTTAAATTGTTTTACTCATTTTTAGCATGTTTACCATTAAAAGATTTAAACTTTATGCACATTTCCTATAATTTTTGAGTTTTGAATAAGAAAACACCAAAACATAAGTGGTTTTACTCATTTTCAACATGTTTAGAATCAAAAGATTCAAATTTTATTCACATTTCATATAATTTTTTAGTTTTGAATAATGCAAAACCAAACCTTAAGCAGTTTTAATTATTTTGTGCATGTTTACAATCAAAAGTTTCAAACTTTATGCATGTTTCCTATACTTTTTGAGCTTTGAATAACACAACAATAAAACTTAAGTGGTTTTACTTGTTTCAAGTATGTTTAAAATCAAAAAATTCAAACTTTATTTATGTTTCTTATAATTTTTGAGTTCTCAATAATGCAAAGCCAAAACCTATGAGGTTTTACTAATTTTGAGCATGCTTAATCAAAATATTCAAACTTTATGAATGATTCCTATAATATTTGAGTTTTGAATAATGCAACACAAAAAATAAGTTGTTTTACTCATTTTGAACTGTTTACATTCAAAAAATTCAAACTTTATTCATGTTTCCTATAATTTTTGAGTTTTGAATGATGCAACACCAAATTTCAAGTGGTTTTACTCATTTCAAACATGTTTAGAATCAAAATAATTCAAACTTTATACGTGTTTCTTATAATTTTTGAGTTTCAAACAATATAACACCAAAGCTTAAGTGGTTTTACTTGTTTCAAGCATGTTTAGAATCAAAAGATTCAAAGTGTATGTGCATTTCCTATAATTTTTGAGTTTTGAATAATGCAACACCAAAACCTAAGCAATTTTACTTGTTTTGAGCATGCTTAAAATCAAAAGGTTCAAAATTCATGTACATTTCCTATAATTTTTTATTTTTGAATAATGCAACACTAAAATTTAAGTGGTTTTACTTTTTTCGAGCATGTTTAATATTGAAAGAATCAAAATTTATGTGAATTTATTATAATTTTTTAATTTTAAATAGCACAACACAAAACTTACATGGTTTTACTCATTTTGAGCACATTTACAATCATAATATTCAAGCTTTATGTGCATTACCTATAATTTTTGAGTTTTGAATAATGCAACATGAAAAGTTAGGTTATTTTCATCATTTTGAGAATGTCACATTCAAAAGATTTAAACTTTATGCACATTTTCTATAATTTTTTACTTTTAAAAAATGCAATACCAAGACTTAGGTTGTTTTACTCATTTTGAATATTTTACAATCAAAAGATTATAAATTTATGCATGTTTATTATAATTTTGAATAATTTAACATCAGTTTTTAGGTGGTTTTACTCATTTTTAAGATGTTTAAAATCATAAGATTCAAAAAATATGCATGTTTTTTAAATTTTTAAGTTTTTACTAATGCAACACCAAGATTTAAGTAGTAATACTCATTTTGAGCA
The DNA here is from genome assembly GCA_037957365.1 of Torreya grandis. Classification (NCBI taxonomy): domain Eukaryota; kingdom Viridiplantae; phylum Streptophyta; class Pinopsida; order Cupressales; family Taxaceae; genus Torreya; species Torreya grandis. Next base: position 763,905 of record JARHVA010003303.1, read on the forward strand.
TGTTTACAATCAAAATATTCAAAATTTATGTACCTTTCCTATATTTTTTGAGTTTTGAATAGTGCAACACCAAGACTTAGGTGGTTTTACTCATTTCGAGCATGTTTACAATAAAAAGATTCAAATTTTATGCACATTTCCTATAAATTTTATGTTTTGAATAATGTAACACTAAAATGTAAGTGGTTTTATTCATTTCAAGTATTTTTACAATCAAAAGATTCAAACTTTAAGTTTGTTTCTTATAATTTTTGAGTTTTGAATAATTCAACACCAAAACATAAGCAATTTTACTCTTTTCAAGCATGTTTACAATCAAAAGATTTAAACTTTATGTGTGTTACCTATAATTTTTGAGTTATGAATAATGAAACACCAAAACTTATGTGGTTTTACTCATTTTGAGCATGTTTAAAATTAAAATATTCAAAATTTATGTTCATCTCCTATAATTTTTTAGCATGTTTAAAATCAAAACATAAGCAATTTTACACATTTTGAGCATGTTTAAAATCATAATATTCAAACTTTATCTATGTTTCCTATAATTTTTGAGGTTTGAATAATGTGATACAAAAACATAGGAAATTTTACTCATTTCAAGCATGTTTACAATCAAAAGAATCATATTTTATGTGCATTTCCTATAATTTTTGAGTTTTGAATAATACAACACTAAAACATAAGTGGTTTTACTCATTTCAAACATATTTACAATTAAAAGATTCAAATTTTTGCACATTTCTTATAATTTTTGAGTTTTGAATAATGCAACACCAAAACTTGGGCAATTTTAGTCATTTCGAGAATATTTAAAATCAAAAGATTCAAACTTTATCTCTGATTCCTATAATTTTTGAGGTTTGAATAATACACCACAAATACATAGGCAGTTTTATTCATTTCAAGAATGTTTACAATCAAAAGATTCAAACTTCATGGAAGTTCCCTATAATTTTTTGAGTTTTGAATAATGTAACACAAAATTCTACATAGTTTTTCTAGTTTTGAGCATGTTTACAATCAAAAGATTCAAACTTTATGTGTGTTTCTTATAATTTTTTAGTTTTGAATTATGCAACATCAAAACTTAGGTAGTTTTACTTGTTTTGAGTGTGCTAATAATCAAAAGAGTCAATATTTATACATGTTTCTTATAATTTTTGAGTTTTAAATAATGTAACACCAAGTCTTAGGGGGTTTGACTCATTTGGAGCATGTTTGCAATCAAAAGATTCAAATATTTTGCATGTATCTTATAAATTTTGAGTTTTAAATAATGAAACACCAAAACTTTTATAGTTTTACTCTTTTTGATCCTATTTAAAATCAAAAGATTCAAACTTTATGCATATTTTCTAATATTTTTTAGTTTTGATTAATGCAACACCAAGACATAGGTGGTTTTACTCATTTCAAACATGCTTAAAATAAAAAGATTCAACTTTATGTGCATTTTCTATACTTTTTGAGTTTTGAATAATGTAACACCAAAACGTAGGTAGTTTTTCTCATTTTGAGCATGTTTAAAATCAAAAGATTCAAACTTTATTTATGTTTCCCATAATTTTTGAGTTTTGAATAATGTAACACCAATATTTAAATGGTTTTAATCCTTTCGAGCATGCTTACAATCAAAAGATCCAAACTTAAGTTTTGAATAATTTTTTAGTTTTGAATAATACACAACCAAAACTTAAGTAGTTTCACTCATTTCTATCATGTTTGCAATCAAAATATTCAAATTTTATGTATGCTTTCTATCATTTTTGAGTTTTGAATAATGCAACACTAAAACTTAAGCATTTTTACTCATTTTGGGCATGTTTACGATTAAAAGATTCAAACTTCAATCTTGTTTCCTATAATTTTTGAGTTTTAAATAATGTAACACCAAAACATAGATGGTTTTGCTCATTTTAAGCATGTTTAAAATCAAGATATTCAAAATCTATGCATGTTTCCTATAATTTTTGAGTTTTAAATAATGCAACACCAAAACTAATGCAATTTTACTCATTTCAAGCATGTTTACAATCAAATGATTCAATGTTTTTTTAAGTTATCTATAATTTTTGAGTTCTAAATAACAAAACATCAAATCTTATATAGTTTTTACTCATTTAGAGCATGTTCAAAATCAAAAGATTTGAACTTTATGCATATTTCAAATAATTTTTATGTTTTGAATAATGCAACACCAAAACATAGGTGGTTTTGCTCATTTTTTAGCATTATTAGAATGCAAGATTCAAACTTTATTCATGTTTCCTTAAAGTTCTGAGTTTTGAATAATGCAACAACAAAAATTAGGTGGTTTTTGCTCTTTTCAAGTATGTTTACAATCAAAATTTCTAACTATGTGTGTGTTTCCTATAATTTTTTAGTTTTGAATAATGCAACACCAAAACCTAAGTTGTTTTACTCATTTTAAGCATGTTTACAATCAATAGATTCAAATTTTATCCGTGTTTTCTATATTTTTTTACTTTTGAATAATGCAAGACCAAAACTAGGCAGTTTTAGTCATTGCAAGTATGTTTAAAATGAAAAGATTCAAACTTTATGTGCATTTCCTATAAATTTTGAGTTTTGAATAATTCAACAACAAGACTTAGGTGGTTTTACTCATTTCGAGAATGTTTATAATCAAAAATTTAAAATTTATGCATGTTTCCTATAATTTTTGTGTTTTGTATAATGGAACACCAAAACTTAGGTGGTTTTACTCATTTTGAGCATGTTTACAATCAAAAGATTCAAACTTTATGAATGTTTCCTATAATTTTGGAGTTTTGAATAATGTAACACCAAAACCTAGGTGGTTTTACTCATTTTGAGCATTTTACAATTAAAAGATTCAAACATTTTATGTGTTTCCTAAATTTTTTGAGTTTTAAATAATGCAACACCAAAACTTAGATAAATTTTCTCATTCGGAGTATGTTTACAATTGAAAGTTTCAAACTTTATGTGCATTTCCTATAATTTTTGAGTTTTGAATAATGCAACACCAAACTTAAGTAGTTTTACTTATTTCAAGCATGTTTACATTCAAAAGAGTAAAATTTTATGTACATTTCCTACAATTTGAGTTTTTAATAATGCAACACCAAAACATAGGTAGTTTTACTCATTTTGAGCATGTTTAAAATCAAAAGATTAAATTTTTTTGCATGTTTCCTATAATTTTTTGAGTTTTGAATAATGCAACGTCAAAACATAGGTAGTTTTACTCATTTTGATCATGTTTAACATTAAAATATTCAAGTATTATGTGTGTTTCCTATACTTTTTAAGTTTTGTATAATGCAACAAGAAAACTTAAGTGGTTTTCCTCATTTTGAGCATGTTTACAATCAAAATATTCAAATTTTGTGTGTTTCCTATATTTTTTGATTTTTGTATAATGCAACACCAAAACTTAAATAGTTTTACTCATTTCGAGCATGTTTTCCATCAAAAGATTTAAACTTTATGAATGTTTCAAATAATTTTTGAGTTTTGAATAATGCAACACCAAAACATAACTAGTTTTACTCATTTTTAGCATGTTTACAATTAAAAGAATCAAACTTTATGGATGTTTCTTATAATTTTTGAGTTTTGAATAATGTAACACCAAAACTTAGATAGTTTTACTTATTTTGAGCATGTTTACTATCAAAATTTTCAAAATTTATGCATGGTTCATATTTTTTTTGAGCTTTGAATAACATAACAATAAAACTTAGGTGGTTTTACTCATTTTGAGTATTTTTAAAATCAAATAATTCAAACTTTATGCACATTTCCTATAATTTTTTGAGTTTTAAATAATGCAATGCCAAAACCTATGTGGTTTTGCTCATTTTGAGTACTTTCAAAATCAAAAGATTCAACCTTTATATATGTTTCCTATAATTTTTGAGTTTTAAATAATGAAACACCAAAATTTAAGATTTCCTCATTTCAAGCATATTTACAATCAAAAGATTCAAAATTTATGCACATTTTCTATAATTTTTTAGTTTTGAATAATGCAACACTAAAACTTAAGTGATCTTACTCATTTCAAGCATGTTTAGAATCAAAAGATTCAAACTTTATATGTGTTTCTTATATTTTTTTAGTTTTGAATAATGCAACACCAAAACGTAAGCGATTTTACTCATTTCAAACATGTTTAAAATCAAAAGATTCAAACTTTATTTGTGTTTCTTATAATTTTTGAGTTTTAAATAATGCAACACCAAATCTTAAATTGTTTTACTCATTTTAAGCATGTTTAAAATCAAAAGTTCCAAACTTTATGTACATTTGTTGTAACTTTTGAGTTTTTAATAATGCAACACCAAAATTTAAGTGGTTTTACTCATTTTGAGCATGTTTAATATAGAAAAAATTGAAATTTATGTGCATTTCTTATAATTTTTGAATTTTAAATAACACAACACAAAAAATTATGTGGTTTTATTCATTTTGAGCATGTTTCAATCATAACATTCAAAATTAATGCATGTTTGTTAGAAATTTTGAGTTTTGACTAATACAACACAAAAACTTAGGCTATTTTACTCTTTTTGAGTATATTTACATTTAAAAGATTCATAGTGTTTCCTCTAATTTTTTACATTTTAAGTATTGCATCACCTAAACTTAAGTAGTTTTTTTCATTTCTAGCAAGTTTACAATCAAATGATTCAAACATTAGGCATGTTTCTTATAATTTTTTAGTTCTGAATAATGCAACACCAAAATTAGGTGATTTTACTTGTTTTGAACATGTTTACAATCTAAGGATTCAAACTTCATGCACATTTCCTAAAATTTTTGAGTTTTGAATAATGAAACACCAAAACTTAGTTTGTTTAGATCATTTCAAGCTTATTTACCATCAAAAGATTTTAAATTGTATGCACGTTTCCTATAATTTTTGAATTTTGAATAATGCAACACCAAAACTTAGGTGGTTTTACTCATTTTGAGCATGTTTATAATCAAAAGACTGAACCTTTATGCACATTTCTTATAATTTTTGAGATTTGAATGGTGCAACACTAAAACTTAGGTGGTTTTACTCATTTTGAGCATGTTTATAATCAAAATATATAAACTTTATGCATGTTTTAGATAATATAAGAGTTTTAAATAATGTAATACTAAGACTTAAGTGGTTATACACATTTTGAACATGTTTAAAATCAAAAGATTTAAACTTTATGCCTGTTTATTATATTTTTTATGTTTTGAATAATGTAACACCAAATCCTAAGTGGTTTTACTTATTTTGAGCACATTTACAATTAAAAAATTCAAACTTTATGCATGTCTAATATAATTTTTATGTTTTGAATAATACAACACAAAAACTTAGGTGGTTTTACTCATTTTGAGCATGTTTACAATCAAACGATTCAAACTTTATGTATGTTTCCTATAATTTTTGAGTTTTAAATACTACAATACTAAAATGTAGGTGGTTTTATTCATTTCAATCATATTTATAATAAATATATTTTAAAAATTTATGCATGTATCCTATGATTTTTGAGTTTTGAATAATGTAACACCAAAACTTAGGCAGTTTTACTCTTTTCAAGCATGTTTACAATCAAAAGATTCAAATTATGTACATGTTTTATATAACTTTTGAGTTTTGAACAATGCAACACCAAAATTTAGGTAGTATTACCCTATTTTAAGGATGTTTAAAATCAAAATATTCAAACTTTATGTGTGTTTCCTATAATTTTTAAGTTTTGAATAATGCAACACTAAAACATAAGTGGTTTTACTCATTTCAGGCATGTTTACAATCAAAAGATTTAAACATTATGCATCTTTCCTATAATTTTTGAGTTTTGTATAATGCAACAACAAAATATAAGTGGTTTTACTCATTTTGAGCATGTTTAAAATCAAAATATTCAAAATTTATGCATAGTTCCTATATTATTTGAATTTTTTTATAATGCAACACCAAAACATAAATTGTTTTACTCATTTAGAGCATGTTTACCATAAAGATATTTAAAATTGATGTGTTTTTACTATAATTTTTTAGTTTAATATAATGCAACATGGAAACTTAAGTGGTTTTACTCATTTGGGCATTTTTACAATCAAAAGATTCAAATTGTATGTGCATTTCCTATAATTTTTGAGTTTGGAATAATTCAACACAAAAACATAAGTAGTTTTACTCATTTTGGGCATGTTTACAATCAAAAGATTTAAACATTATGTGTGTTTCCTATAATTTTTGTGTTTTGAATATTACAACACAAAAACATAAGTGGTTTTACTTATTTTGAGAATATTTAAAATCAAAATATTCAAACCTTATGTGTGTTTCCTATAATTTTTGAGTTTTGAATACTACAACACAAAAAACTTAAGTGGTTTTACTTGTTTCAACCCTATTTAAAATCAAAAAATTTAATCTTATGTGTATTTCCTATAATTTTTGAGTTTTGTATAATACAACATCAAAATATAAGTGATTTTACTCATTTTGAGCATGTCTACAATCACAACATTTAGAATTTATGTGTATTTCTTATAATTTTTGAGGTTTGAATAATGCAACACAAAAACTTAGGCAAATTTTATTGTTAGAAGCATGTTTACAGTCAAAAGAATCAAACTTTATGCGTGTTTCCTATAATTTTTGTGTTTCGAGTAATACAACACCAAAACTTAAGTGGGTTTACTCTTTTTGAGCATGTTTACATCCAAAGGATTCAAACATTTTGTGCATTTAATATAATTTTTGACTTTTGAATAATGTAACACTAAAACTTATGTTTTTTTACTCCTTTCAATCATGTTTACAATCAAAAGATTCAAACTTTATGCACATTTCTTATAATTTTTAAGTTTTGAATAATGTAACACCAAAATTAAAGTGGTTTTACTCACTTCAAGCATTTTAAAAATAAAAAGGTCAAACTTTGTGTTTTTCTATAATTTTTGAGTTTTGAATAATGCAACACCAAAACTTAAGTAGTTTTACACTTTTCGATCATGTTTATAATCAAAAAATTCAAACTTTATACACATTTCCTAATTTTTTTTAGTTTCGAATAATGCAACACCAAAACATAATTGGTTTTAGTCATTTTTACCATGTTTACAATCAAAAGAATCAAACTTTATGCATGTTTCTTATAATTTTTGAGTTCTAAATAATGCAACACCATAAGTTAGGTGGTTTTCCTCATTTCAAGCATGTTTAAAATCAAAATATTCAAATTTTATGAGTTCTCTATAAATTTTGAGTTTTGAATAATGCAACACTAAAACTTACATAGTTTTACTAAATTTGATCACGTTTAAAATCAAAAGATTAAAACTTTATGCATGTTTCATATAGTTTTTTAGTTTTGCCTTATCTAACATTGAGGCATGCTTTCATACCACCTATTTTTTTTGAATTACTTATATATTATATATTTTGTTAATATATAGATAATTTCATCAAATAAAAAGATTCAAACATTATACACATTTCACATAATTTTGTATTTTTGTATAACGAACACCAAAATTTAAGTAATTTTACTTATTTTGAGAATGTTTACAATAAAAAAGTTCAAAATTTATGTGCTTTTCCTATATTTTTTGAGTTTTATATAATGGAACATGAAAACTTAAATTGTTTTACCTGTTTCGAGCATGTTTACTATCAAAAGATTCAAACTTTATACATGTTTCCTATGGAATAATGCAACACCAAAACTTAAGAGGTTTTACTCATTTTGATCATGTTTACAATAAAAATATTCAAATTTTATGCATGTTTTCTATATTTTTTGAGTTTTTAATAATAAAACATTAAAACTTATGCAGTTTTACTCATTTTGAACATGTTTAAAATCAAAAGATTCAAACTTTATGCACATTTCTTATAATTGTTATGTTTTAAATAATGCAACACCAAAACTTAGGTGGTTTAACTTGTTTTGATCATCTTTATAATATAAGATTCAAACTTTATGCACATTTCCTATAAGTTTTGAGTTTCAAATAATACAACACCAAAACTTAGGTGGTTTTGCTCTATTCAAATATGTTACAATCAAAAGATTCAAACTTTGTGTGTGTTCCCTATTTTTTTTGAGTTTTGAAAAATGCAACACAAAAAATTAAGTGATTTTACTCATTTTGAGCATGTTTATAATCAAAAGATTCAATTTTATCCATGTTTCCTATAATTTTTGAGTTTTCAATAATGCAACACTAAAACATGGGTGGTTTTACTCATCTGAAACGTGTTTAAAATTAAAAGATTCAAACTTTATGTGCATTTCCTATAATTTTTGACTTTTGAATAATTCGACACTAAGACTTAGGTGGTTTTACTCATTTTGAGCATGTTTATATTCAAAATATTCAAACTTTATGCATGTTTCCTATAATTTTTGATTTTGAATAATACAACACCAAAACATAGGTGGTTTTACACATTTCAAGTTTCTTTATAGTCAAAAAATTCAAACTTTCCCCAAGTTTCTTATAATTTTTGAGTTTTGAATAATGTAACACCATAACTGAGGGTTTTACTCATTTTGAGCATTTTACAATCAAAAGATTCAAAGTTTTTATGTGTTTTTTATATTTTTTGAGTTTTGAATAATGTAACAGTGAAACTTAGATAAGTTTTCTCATTTTGAATGTATTTACAATCAAAAGATTCAAATTTTATGTGCATTTCCTATAATTTTTGAGTTTTGAACAATACAACATAAAAATTGAGGTAGCTTTACTATTTTTTAGCATGTTTATAATCAAAAGAGTCAAAATTTATGTACATTTCCTGTAATTTTGGACTTTTTAATAATGTAACACCAAAACTTAAGTAATTTTACTTGTTTTGAGCATGTTTAAAATTAAAAGATTCAAGCTTTTTGAATGTTTCTGATAATTTTAGAGTTTTGAATAATGCAAAACCAAAACATAGGTGGTTTTACTTATTTTGATCATGTTGACAATCAAAATATAAAAATATGTATGCATGTTGCATATACTTTTTTAGTTTGTATATTACAACACCTAAACTCAAGCGGTTTTACCCATTTTGAGCATGTTTACAATGAAATTATTCAAACTTTATGTGCATTTCTTATATTTTTTGAAATTTTTATAATGCAACACCAAAACTTAAATGGTTTTACTCATTTCGAGCATGTTTACCATCAAAATATTTAAAATTTATGCATGTTTCCAATAATTTTTGAGTTTTGAATAATGTAGCACCAAAACTTAAGTAGTTTTATTCATTTTTAGCATGTTTACAATTAAAAGATTCAAACTTAATGCCTGTTTCCTATATATATTTTTTTTTTGAAACCTAAGTAGTTTTACTTATTTTAAGGAAATTTACAATCAAAGGTTTCTAGGTTTATGCATGATTTTACTCATTTTGAGTATGTTTAAAATCTAAAGATTCAATTTTAGAGTTTTAAATAATGTAATGCCAAAACCAAGGCAATTTTACTCATTTTGAGCATGTTTAAAATCAAAATATTCAAATATTATGTGTTCCTATAATTTTTGAGTTTTAAATAATGAAACACCAAAACTTATGTTTTCCTCATTTTGAGCATGTTTAAAATCAAAAGATTCAAACTTTATGCACATTTTCTAAAATATTTCACTTTTGAATAATGCAACACCAAAATTTAAGTGGTTTTACTTAGTTCAAGCATGTTTAAAATCAAATGATTCAAACTTTAAACATCTTTCTTATAATTTTTGAGTTTGGAATAATGTAACACTAAAAATTATGTGGTTTTACTCATTTCAAACATGTTTAGAATCAAAAGATTCAAAATTTATTAGCATTTCCTATAATTTTTTAGTTTTGACTAATGAAACACCAAAACATAATGGTTTTACTCATTTTGAGCATGTTTTAATATCAAAAGATTCAAAATTTATGCACTTTTCATATAATTTTTGAGTTTTGAATAATGCAACACCAAAATTTAAGTGGTTTTTCTCATTTTGAGTATATTTAATATCAAAAGATTAAAAAGTTATGTGTATTTCCTATAATTTTTGAATTCTAAAGAGTGGAATACAAAAACTTATGTGGTTTTATTCATTTTGAGCATATTTACAATCATAACGTTCAAAATTTATGCACTTATCTTAAAATTTTTGAGTTTTGAATAATGCAACACAAAAATTTATGCTATTTTACTCATTCAAAGCATATTTACATTTGAAAGAATCAAATTTTATGTGCATTTCCTATAAATTTTGAGTTTTAAATCCTGCAACACAAAGACTAAGTTTGTTTTACTCGTTTGGAGAATTTTAAAATCAAAAGATTCAAGGTTTATACATGTTTCCTATAATTTTGAATAATGTGAAATTAGGACTTAGGATATTTTACTTGTTTCAAGCATGTTTACAATCAAAAGATTCAAAATTTATCCATGTTTCCTATAATTTTTTAGTTTTGAATAATTTCACACCAAAACTCAAGTGGTTTTATTCATTTCAAGCATTTTTAAAATTACAAGATTCAAACTTTAAGTGTGTTTCTTATATTTTTTTAGTTTTGAATAATGCAAAACTTAAGTGGTTTTACTCATTTTAAGGATGTTTATAATCAAAAGATTTAAACTTTATGCATGTTTTGAATAATACAACACCAAAACATAAGTAGTTTTATTCATTTCAAGCATGTTTAAAATCAAGTGACTCAAAATTTATGTGCATTTCCAATAATTTTTGAGTTTTGAATAATGCAACACCAAGACTTATGTGGTTTTACTCATTTTGAGCATGTTTATTATCAAAACAATCAAACTATATTAATGTTTCCTATAATTTTTGAGTTTTTTGAATAATACAACACCAAAACTTAGGTGGGTTTCTCATTTTAACCATGTTTAAAATCAAAAGATTCAAAGTTTATGCATGTTTCCAATAATTTTTTAGTTTTGTATAAAGCAACACCAAGACTTAGGTGGTTTTACTCATTTTGAGCATGTTTACAATCAAAGGTTTCAAACTATATGTGTCTTTCTTATAATTTTTGAGTTTGTAATAATGAAATACCAAAACTTATATGGTTTTACTCATTTCAAGAATGTTTACAGTCAAAAAATTCAATCTTTATGCATGTTTCCTATAATTTTTGAGTTTTAAATAATACAACACTAAAACTTAGGTGGTTTTAATTGTTTCAAGCATTTTTACAATCAAAAGATTAAAACCATATGTGTGTTTCCTATAATTTTTGAGTTTTAAATAATGCAATACCAAAACTTAGGTAGGTTTACTCATTTTAAGCATATTTAGAATTAAAAGATTTAAAATTTATGCACATTTCCTATGTTTTGGCGTTTTTCCTATTATATTTGAGTCTTGAATAATGCAATGCCAAAATCAAGGCAGTTTTACTCATTTTGGGCATGTTTAAAATAAAAAGATTTAAACTTTGTGAATGTTTCCTATAATTTTTTAGTTTTAAATAATGCAATGCCAAGAAATAAGGGATTTTACTCATTTTAAGCATGTTTACATTGAAAACATTCAAAGTTTATTAACGTTTCCTATAATTTTTTAGTTTTGAATAATACAACACCAAAGGTTAAGCAATTTTACTCATTTTAAGCATGTTTAGAATCAAGACATTCAAATTTTATATGTGTTTCTTTTAATTTTTTAGTTTTGAATAATACAACAAAAAACAAGCATGTTTAAAATTAAAAGAATCAAACTTTATGTGCATTTCCTATAATTTTTGAGTTTTGAATAATGCAACACCAAAATTCAATCAATTTCATTTGTTTCAAGCATGTTTAAAATCAAAAGGTTCAAATCGATGCATATTTCTTATAATTTTTTAGTTTTGAATAATGCAACACCAAAATTTAAGAGGTTTTACTTGTTTTGAACATGTTTAATATTGAAAGATTCAAAATTTATGTGTATTTTCCTAGTATTTTTTAATTTTAAATAACACAACACAAAAACTTACATGGTTTCACTCATTTTGAGAATGTTTACACTCATAATATTCAAGCTTTATGCATATTTCTTATAATTTTAGTGTTTTGAATAATGCAACATAAAAACTTAGGTTGTTTTAATTACTCATTTTAAGCATGTTTCCTATAATTTTTGAACTTTGAATAATGCAAAATTAGGACTTAGGTTGGTTTACTCATTTCAAGGATGTTTACAATCAAAAGATTCAAAATTTAAACATGTTTTATAAAAAAATTAAGTTTTAAATAATGCAACACCAAGACTTAAGTAGTTTTACTCATTTTGAGCATGTTTACAATCAAAAGATTCAAACTTTATGCACGTTTCTTATAATTTTTGAGTTTTTAATAATCCAACATTAAGGCTTGGGTGGTATTACTCATTGCAAGCATGTTTGCAATTAAAATATTCAAACTTTATTTGCCTTTCCTATATTTTTTGAGTTTTGAATAGTGCAACACCAAGACTTAAGTGGCTTTACTCATTTTGAGCATGTTTACAATGAAAAGATTCAAATTTATTGTGTATTTCCTATAATTTTTTATCTTTGAATAATGCATCACCAAAAATTAAGTGATTTTATTCATTTTGAACTTTTTTACAATTTCCTATAATTTTTGCATTTCTTATAATTTTTGTGTTTTGTATAATGGAACACCAAAAATTAGGTGGTTTTACTCATTTTGAGCATGTTTACAATCAAAAGATTCAAACTTTATGAATGTTTCCTATAATTTTTGAGTTTTGAATAATGTAACACCAAAACCTAGGTGGTTTTACTCATTTTGAGCATTTTACAATTAAAAGATTCAAACATTTTGTATGTTTCCTAAATTTTTTGAGTTTTAAATAATGAAACACCAAAACTTAGATAAATTTTCTCATTCGGAGTATGTTTACAATTGAAAGTTTCAAACTTTATGTGCATTTTCTATAATTTTAGAGTTTTGAATAATGCAACACCAAAACATAAGTGGTTTTACTTGTTTTGAGCGTGTTTACAAAAAAAAGATTTAAACTTTATGTGTGTTACCTATAATTTTTGAGTTATGAACAATGCAACATCAAAACTTAAGTGGTTTTACTCATTTTGGGCATGTTTAAAATATAAATATTCAAAACATAGGTGCATCTCTTATAATTTTTGAGTTTTTAATAGTGAAATACCAAAACTTAAGTGGTTTTATTCATTTTAGACATGTTTAAAATCAAAACATAAGTGGTTTTACTCATTTCCAGCATGTTTACAGTCATAAGATTCAAACTTTATCTGTGTTTACTATAAAATTTTGAGGTTTGAATAATGCAATACAAAAACATAGGTAGTTTTACTCATTTTGAGCATGTTTACAATCAAAAGAATCAAATTTTATGCACATTTCCTATATTTTTTGAGTTTTGAATAATGCAACACCAAAACATAAGTGGTTTTAATCATGTCAAGCATGTTTACAATTAAAAGGTTCAAACTTTTATGTGTTTCCTATAATTTTTGAGTTTTGAATAATGTAAAACCAAAACCTAAGTAGTTTTACTTGTTTCAAGCATGTTTACAATCAAATAATTTAAACTTTGTGTGTTTCCTATCATTTTTGAGTTTTGAATAATGCAACACAAAACAAAGGCAATTTCACTCATTTTGAGCATGTTTACAATCAAAAGATTCAAACTTTATGTGAGTTTTCTATTTTTTTTTGTGTTTTAAATAATGCAACACCAAGTTCTAGGTGGCTTTGATAATTTCGAGCATGTTTAAAATCAAAAGATTCAAACTTTATGCACTTTTCCTATAATTTTTGAGTTTTGAATAATGCATCTCTAAAACTTAAGTGGGTTTACTCATTTTGAGCATGTTTACAATCAAAATATTTAAACTTTATGAACATTTTCTATAATTTTTGAGTTTTGAATAATTCAACACCAAAATTTTACTCATTTTCAAACATGTTTTTAATCAAAAGATTTAAACTTTATGCATGTTTCCTATGGTTTTTGAGTTTTGAATAGCATAATAATAAAACTTAGGCATTTTTACTCATTTTGAACATATTTAAAGTCAAAAGATTCAAATTTTATGTTCTTTTCCTATAATTTTTATGTTTTGAATAATGCAACATGAAAACATAGGTGGTTTTACTCATTTCAACCATGTTTAGAATGCAAGATTCAAACTTTATGCATGTTTCCTTTAATTTTTGAGTTTTTAATAATGCAACACCAAAAATTAGGTGGTTTTACTCCTTTTAAATATGGTTATAATCAAAATATTCAAACTTTGTGCATATTTCTTATAATTTTTGAGTTTTGAATAATACAACACTAAAACTTAAGTGGTTTTACTCATTTTGAGCACGTTTACAATCAAAATATTCAAACTCTATCCACATTTCTTATAATTTTTGAGTTTTGAATAATGCAACACAAAAAGTTAGGCAAATTTATTCATTTCAAGCATGTTTAAAATCAAAAGATTCAAACTTTATGTGCATTTCCTATAATTTTTGAGTTTTAAATAATGCAACACCAAGACTTAGGTGGTTTTACTCATTTTGCGCATGTTTATAATCAAAAAATTTGAACTTTATGCATGTTTCCTATAATTTTTGAGTTTTGAATAATGAAACACCAAAACTTAGGTGGTTTTAATCATTTTAAGCATGTTTACAATTAAAAAATTCAAAATTTATGCATGTTTCTTATAATTTTTGAGTTTTGAACAATGTAACACCAAAACTTATGCAATTTTACTTATTTTGAGCATTTTACAGTCACAAACTTTAAACTTTTTATGTGTTTTCTATAATTTTTAAGTGTTGAATAATGCAACACCAAAACATAGACAATTTTTCTCATTTTGACATGTTTACAATTAAAAGATTCAAACTTTATATGCATTTGCAATAATTTTTGAGTTTTAAATGGTGCAACAACAAAAATTAGGTAGTTTTACTTGTTTTGAGAATGTTTACAATCAAAAGAATTAAAATTTATGTACATTTCCTATAATTTTTGTGTTTTGAATAATGGAACATCAAAACTTAGGTAGTGTTACTCATTTTGAGTATGTTTAACATCAAAAGATTCAAACTTTTTGCACATTTCCTATAATTTTTGAGTTTTGAATAATGCAATGGCAAAACATAGGATATTTTACTCATTTTGATCATGTTTACAATAAAAAATATTCAAACATTATGCATGTTTCCTATACTTTTTGAGTTTTTTATAATGTAACACCAAAACTTAAGTGGTTTTACTCATTTAAAGCATGTTTACAATCAAAAGATTTAAAATTTATGTGTGTTTCTTATATTTTTTGAGTTTTGTATAATGCAACACCAAAAAATAAATGGTTTTACTCATTTCGAGCATGTTTACCATTGAAAGATTTAAAATTTATGCATGTTTTCAATAATTTTTGAGTGTTGAATAATGTAACACCAAAACTTAACTGGTTTTACTCATTTTTAGTGCTTACAATCAAAGGATTCAAACTTTATGCATGTTTCTTATAATTTTTGAGTTTTGAATAATGCAACACCAAAACATAGGTAGTTTTACTTATTTTGAACATGTTTACAATCAAAAGTTTTAAACTTTATGTATGGTTCATATATTTTTTGAGCTTTGAATATCACAACAATAAAACATGGGTAGTTTTACTCATTTTTAGTATGTTTAAAATAAAAAACATTAAATCTTTATGCACATTTCCTATAATTTTTGAGTTTTAAATAATACAATGCCAAAACCTGGGCGGTTTTACTTGTTTCAAGCATGTTTAGAATTAAAAGATTCAAAATTTATACGTGTTTCTTATAATTTTCGAGTTTTGAATAATGCAACACAAAAACTTATGTGGTTTTATTGATTTCAAGCATGTTTAGAATCAAAAGATTCAAAATTTATTTGTGTTTTCTATAATTTTTGAGTTTTGAATAATGCAACATAGAAACTTATGTGGTTTTACACATTTTGAGCATGTTTAAAATCAAAAGGTTCAAATTTTATGCACATTTGCTATAATTTTTGAGTTTTGAATAATGCAACACCAAAATTTAAGGAATTCTACTCATTTCAAGCATGTTTAATAACTAAAGATTCAAAGTTTAAGTGTATTTCCTATAATTTTTGAATTTTTAATAACACAACACCAAAACTTATATGGCTTTATTCATTTCGAGCATGCTTACAATCATAACATTCAAAATATAGGACATTTGATATAATTTTTGAGTTTTGAATAAAGTACCATAAAATTTTAGGTTGGTTTACTCATTTTGAGCATGTTTACATTTAAAACATTCATTATTTATGCATGTTTCTTACAATTTTAGAGATTTGAATACTGCAACACCAAGACTTAGGTTGTTTTACTCATTTCAAGCATTTTACAATCAAAAGATTCAAACTTTATATGTGATTCCTATAATTTTTGAATTTTGAATAATGCAGCATTAGGACTTATGTGATTTTGCTCATTTTGAACATGTTTACAATCAAAAGAATCAAAATTTAATCATGTATTCTAAATTTTTTGAGTTTTGAATAATGCAACACCAAAACTTAAAGAGTTTTACTTATTTTGAGCATGTTAAAAATTAAAAGATTCAAGCTTTATGTGTGTCTCCTATATTTTTTAGTTTTGAATAGTGTAACAGCAAGACTTAGGTGGGTTTACTCATTTTGAGCATGTTTTTGATAAGGTAAGGTGACAAACCAGGGGCCAAACCCTTCACAAAGAAAAAAAGACAAGAAGGTAATCAAACAAAATATGCCTTTAGAGAAATAACGGCACTAGCTAAGAACAACAGACACCAAAACAAAACACAAGAAACAAAAAGACCAGAGTCAGAGAAGACTCTCTTTACATAACCATTGATTTGAGAAGATCATTAAGTTTCTCAGTATTCTCTACGCTGTTAGCATGCCCAGTATTGTCTATCTCTTTCAGCATAGACATATTTAGGAGAATTGTATTCTGGATTCCCTTGGTGAAATTTTGCTCAAGCCTATGAATACGATCCTTTAGGGCCCCAATTTCAGCTTTTCAATCACCCTCATTCTCAATATCCTCACCCACTTCCTCAACATACATTTTCCCCTTATTGTCAGTAGTTTCCATAGTATCAGCACCCTACTCCTTAGTAACCTCAAAATCCCTAGTCTCCTGCTTCCCTCTAGTGTCCTCCAAAATTTCTTGTATTTCTAGCTCCTTAGACTCTTCCTCTTGTGTTGCTTCTTCTGAAGCACTTTTTGAGTAATCTATCAATCTAGCCTTTAGGACAGGTTTACAAGCAATCCATCCCAACCTTCTAAATTTGGAGGAGAATCCTTCCTTATTAATTTTGGAAGACTTGTAAGATTTACCACCTTGGCTCCTTGTGGCCCTACCCAGATTTTTGTGGGTCCCCTCCTTAGTCTCTCTAATATTTTCTTCCTCTTCATCAACCTTTCTCTTCTTACCCTTTTTGCTTGCAAAGGAGCTGGGGTATCAATAGGGGTCTCTTCAGGGGTGGAGAAAGAAACATCTTTTGTTTTGGTAAGAATAGAGGAAAAGTAGGACTCATTAATAACATCACCAAACACTGAGTTGGAAGGAATGTCTTCACTATCCATTCTGATATTCTTAGAGGGCTCTAGGGCTCAGTGAAAGTTGTATAAGCAAAGAATCAGCCCTTGGTGTAGGGCGATAGGGTTCATATCTAGCTTCTTAGCCATTTTAAGTCTCACCCTAAGGACATAGTGTTCCAAAAAAGAGAGCAAGTAAAAAGGGAAACTAATAACAACATTGCATCTGAAGTGATTTAACAAAGGGAGGTGGTAGTTATAGAACCTGGTAAATTGACCTTTGAGCGTGAAGTATTTCATGAAGATGAAGCACACCCCATCCCATGGCTCCAAAATTTTAGCACACTCAAATCCTCCTTGTATAGGATGAGTTCTTCTCCCTCACCCAAAAATAGTTTGTGGCTTGCAAGATTCATAATTTTATTTTTCCTTTGAAGTTTTATACCCTACATGGACATTCTTGTGGCCATAGAGATTTCAAAACCAATTCCACCCACCATGACCCACCTATTTAACCAAGATCTCACAAATTGCTCAGACAAGTTTTCATCGTAACCATTAAGCCTTTCCAGATATGGGTTGATTCCCCCTTCCTTACAATAATGCCAAACCATTAGATTATCTTTGAATTTGTAATAGAAGACAGGTTCAGTGTGAATATGATCTCCTCCCATTTTGTATTTGCAGACCCAGATCGTGGAGTTCCTAATTTTAGCCTCAGCTTTGAAATGGCTGCTAACCCTTTTTTCTATTTATGCAAAATGAAGATGTGATGGCTCATTATGTGAAATACCCTGCAGAGATGACATTGTTTACTCCCATTCTTGGAGATTATTTCTCCTTGATTTTCATGATGATATCCACACACCTCAACCTCATGATACAATGAATCATGAATGATTGTTAAACAAGTACCAAGGTTATCAAGTTCTATAATCCATGATGGCCCTCTCCAAGTGGACTACCTCCGAGAGCTGCCCTTGTCATAAATGCACCTCATTCTTGATAACTAATCTCTTTTTGAATAATATCCCTAATGTTTAAGGGAATATGAGCACCTTTTTGCCACACTCTCCAACTTGGAAATTGTTGACCAAGGTTGGCACAAGCATCAGTGACCTTATTTCCCTCTCTGTAAATATGGGAAAACTCTACTCTAGAGAACTTCTGCAAAAGAAATTAGATGTCTATAATGATGTCTTTTAGCTTAATTCCCATATTTGATGCTTTATTCATAGCATCTGTGACCATTTTAGAGCCGCCTTGTATACTCAGGTTCCTTATTCCTAGGGATATAGCCAACTTTAACCTCCATAGTAACGCCATTGCTTCAACATAGTTGTTGCTCTGGCATCTTATTCCACCAGCATAGATAGCAGAATTCTCCTTCATTAGATTTACCATCTGACTTGAATGCCCCATCAAAGTTGAGTTTCATCTAGTTGGGCTTTGGAGGGATCCATTTAGTATTTAGTCTCTGTAGCATTTTAGAGTTATCATACCCAGGGATCTAGTTTAAAACCTTCCATTTGGCTGCAATTTTTTTCTCAATTTGAGATAGGGGTTTCTCCATAGCATGAATATGAGCTATTGTGACACTTTCTATGATGGTCTTAACAAAGGAGTGGAACACCTGAGATGCATTTCTAGCAGTGTCCTTGAAAATTTTGTGGTTGCACTCTTTCCATAAAATCCAGCTCAAACATGGAAGAGTTTGCTTCCATAATTCCAAAATCCAAGGATGTGTGAAGGTTGGTTTCCAGCTGAAAATTACTTCTTCGAGGTCAGAATTATAGACCTATTCAATACCAAAGCTATTAAGTATTATGCTCCATAATTCTCGAGCAAAATCACAGTAAATAAAAAGGTGTGAAACTGATTCCTCTTTTAAACCACACAAAAAACATCTATTAACCAAGGTAAACCCTCTCTTTTGAAGGTTATCCTAAGTTAGGATTTTGTTATGAGCAGCAGCCCACCAGAACATGTTAATTTTTGGAGTAAGTTTGTGGTTCCAGACCTTTTTCTAAACATCTTTATTCTGAGCTTTAGGAATGAGCAGATGGTAAGCAGATTTAATGGAGAATGATTCATTCTTATTAGGCCACCATTATTGTTCATCCTTTCGAGGGAAGAGAGGGATTCTGGTCTCTTGAACACACTATTGGATCTCCCACACTCTAAGGAAAAGCTCAGGCTAGTGATCATAGTAGTCCAATAGATTTTTCTAGCTCCTTATCTGATTGTTATTTTCCATATAATCACTGACTCTGTCTCCAAAAAATTGAGTAGCCAAGTCAGCAATCTCTCCATAGTTACCCTATGTGATGAGAGCCTTGTCCTTTAACTAGTTATCATCCTAGAATTTAATATGCCAGCCATTTCCATGTTTCCATCTAATTCCCTGTTTAAGAAGGCTTCTATTTTTTAGAATTTTATTCCATATCACAGATCCCTGGGGTAATCCCATCTATTGAAGAAAGTTGGAATCATCAATGCTATGCATGTATTTGGCACACACTATTTCCCCCAGTCATTATTTTTATGGATCAGGTTCTAACTAATTTTTGAGAGAAGGGCTTTGTTCATGTTCCTTATAGACCTAATATTGAGTCCTCCATGAGATTTTGGAAGACACACTTTTTCCCATCTGACTAACGACATTCTCTATTTGTCTTCCACCCCCATCCATAAAAATTTCCTTTGGATTTGTTCCAATTTATCAGCAAAATATGCAAGAATTTTAAAACGAGACAAGAAGTATGTAGGAATACCTTGCAACGAGGCCCAAAGAAATTGCAATTTACCAGCATTGTTAAGTAGTTTCCCTTTCCAACCCAGAAGTTTTCTTTGCATTCTTTCCACAATTCCATTCCAAAAACTAGGAGATACCTCTTTGACTGTGAGTGGGAGACCCAGATTGGTGGCTAGTAAAGTAGCTTCAACACATTCTAATATATCAATGATTATATGTCTAAGGTCATTAGGAGTGTTGAAGAAATACACATTACTTTTTTGGAAATTTATCCTTTACCCTGACTCTATGGCATAATCATTTGATATATTCTTCCATCTTCTAGCTTCAATCACCAATGATATGCCAAAGAAGATGGTATCATCCACAAACTACTGCACCACCATAGGATGGAGGGAGGAGGCAGGTTTGATGCCCACAAGCTTTTTTGAGACTATATCTGCTTGTATGTATCTTCCCAGTGCCTCTACCATAATGATGAATAAGTACAAGGAGAAAGAGTTTCCCTGTCAAATTCCTCTCGAAGATGAGAAAAACCCTCTAGGTACACCATTTACTAGCACCAAGAATTTTGGAAAAGAGACAACATTCCATATCAAGTGAGACATTTTATTATTAAACCCAAATTTTCTAATCACTTGGAATAGAAAGGTCCATGAGACTCTATCATAAGCTTTAGAAATATCTAGCTTAAGAGCCATACCAGGGATTTTGCTCTTATCCATGGAGTGAATAGTCTCATGTGTGGTGATTACAGTATCAAGAATTTACCTACCTAAGATGAAACCTTTTTAAGCAGGAGAAATAATTTTGTTTAGTAAAGGTTGAATCCTCATAACCAACACTTTGGTGCATAACTTATAAACAGTGTTGCATAGACTAATGGGCCTAAAATTAGTAAGGTGTGTGTAGGTTGTGCTTTTTTAGGCACAAGTACTATGAAGGTGTTATTAGCTTATTTCAAAAGTTTTCCTGATCTGAAAAAATCACAAACATTAGCCGTGAGATCTGCTCCTATTATTTCCCAATATTCCTAAAAGAATATAGGAAAAAATCCATCCAAACTCGGGGCTTTGAATGCACCCATAGAGAATAAAATAGCATGGACTTCTTCCTTGAATATAGGTTTTAACATTTCTAGATTATCTTCCTCCATTATCAAACAGGGGATTTTATCGATGAATTGGTTCATAAGTCTATCATTTTCATTATGTTCTTTAGTGAGTAGATTCTGAAATAAAGCCCCAGCTTGTTCCCCTATCTCATTATCTTCAGTTATAATGTCACCATTATCCAACACAAGCTTAGTTATTGAGTTTGCTTTCCTATGTTTCATGGCTGAGAGATGAAAGAAGACAATGTTCCTATCACCCTCTTTAAGCCATTAGACATGAGATTTTTGTTTCCAAAAAACCTCTTCTCTTTCCATAAGATTCTTCCATTCAGAAGATAAGACAATCTCTTCCTCTAAAGTTTCTTCAGAGTCATTTCCTTGATCTATCAATTGCTGAATATCTTTGAGTTTTCCCACTATATATTTCCTTTGTTGAAAGACCTGCCCAAAGCTTTATCTATTCCATCCATAGACTTCTTGTTTAATATGCTAAAGTTTTTTAACTATTCTGAACATAGGAGTCCCCGAATAGAAATTTTCCACCATTGGGCCACATAGCTTCAAAACGGAATGGGGAAGGTCCTGATTGCCCCTATTCTCTCCAACTGAGGAAGATCGGGCAATGATCAAACATGGTTCTAGGGAAGGCATGCACATGCATATTATGATAATTATTCTATTTATTTGAAATAAGAAATCTATCTAACTTAACTTGAATCATTTGATCTCCTCTTCTTTTATTTTACCAGGTAAAATTTTGGTTTTGTAGTTGTATATCCAATAAACCCCAATCATTGATAAATTCAACAAAGTCGAACATGCTGTCTGAAATCCATAATCCCACCTTATTTTTTAGAAGGGTATAAAGGAGTGTTAAAATTTCTAGCCAACATCCATCTAGTGTTCTATCCTAAAATTTCTCAAGTCTATCCATAAGTTCTACCTCAAAGCTCTATTATTCGGTCCATAGACATTGATCAACGACCAGCTCAAAGATTTCATAGAGAAATTGATAATCAGGAAGTGCTTGTTATAAGCCATAAGAGACCCCTAGATTTTAGCACTATTCCACATAGTTACAATCCCCCATGAAGCCCCTTTAGCTGGACTAATGCAAAAAGCCACCTTAGGCCATATGTAGTCAGCAATTTTCCTAAAACTCTTCTCATTCATCTTGACTTCTTGGAGTAATAAAATATCTAATTTATTATCTAAAATGTAGTTTTTAACCTCATACTATTTTGAGGGACTTTTAAAGCCCTTTAAATTCCAAGATAATATTCTCATTTAGAGGGTTTGAGAGGTTGGGTCTCTAGTGTTTTTTGTTTGCCACTAGCAATCTTCCTTTGTCTTGTTTCCCTTAGGGTTGGTCTCCCTTGTTTGGGCTCAGTGCCAACATCTGCAGATTTTTTACCCTTTTGGTTCTTTTTCTTTGGGGTAACCCATTCCTCTTGTTCATTACTGCCACTTTGTCCTGTTTCACCTATTGCTAAATGTTTCCTGCTTGGTCTCTGACTTCCAGAGCCTAGAAAATATCTGTGTTTAACTGTAAGTCTACTTCTCCTTTACAAAGATACATTCCTCGAGTTACTTCTTCCTGTTCATCTCTTGGAACTGTCTTCTACATTGTCTTCCTCTATTAGACGATTACCTCTTTCACCTTCCTCAGCCATATTAGTCTATTTGTCTAGAGTGTTGGTTGTGTTTAGTATAGCCCTCTGACTATCCTCTATTATATTTTACTTTGGGATACCTTTTCCCCTACTACTAGTGATATCCTCCTTACCCTTTTCCTTCTCTACCTTTTCTGGATTGTCAAAATTTTTTGCATTGATCTCCATTCCCTGCATGTTATTCTTTCTGTGGTTGAGACATTGATCCTCCTGGACAGCTTTTCCCTCACTACCAGTGATATCCTCCTTACCCTTCTCCTCCTCTGCCTTTTTTGTATTGTCAAGATTTTTTGCATTGCTCTCCATTCCCTACATGTTATTCTTTCTATGGTTGGGAGACCGATCCTCCCCTTCAAATTGGGAATCATATGTCCTTCTCATTTGCTTCACTTTGCATTGTGTCATTAAATGTTCCTTTCTCTTACATATTTGACAGAAGGTGGTAGCATTCTCATAGGTGATCAGCTGAGTCCAAGTCCCATATTTAGATTTTAGCTCTATGGACGTAGGGAGAGTCCTATTAATTTCAACATTGACACAAAATCTAGGATACACACATCTGGACTTTGTTCTGGTTGTGTGATCTACAATGACATATTAGCCAATAGAATTGCCAATAGCTGTGAAAAAATTTTCATCCCAAAATTCCAAGGGGAGCCCTATTAGTCTAACCCAAGCAGGAGTAGACTTCTTAAGGTCTGAGTTAGGATCAAATCCTAGTTTCCAGAAGCATAATGCAATAGAATGTGGGCCATATAGCCATGGTCCTCTAACAAGGGTAGCTATCATTTCCTACCAATGTAAGGTCCATGGATGCCATGATTTCCTCCACTAGATCATCTGGCATATTCAGTGCCGTGCCCTCAGAGGTAATAGGTAGGCTTGACATGCTTTTCGAGGGACATGTCCTTTCACCGATTAGTGATTTCTTCCATCCATTGGATGGAATATCCTTTATCAGATTTCTGATCAGATCCCCAAAGGTACTGCAATCGGTAGTAGCCTCCATTGGATGCATGATCCCTTCGGTCACACTCAGGGGCCCTCCTAGGTGGGAAAAATCAGTTTCAAATATTTTCAGCTCCAAGCTCCAGTTTTTCGCTTCTCCTGGTTCAATCTCCATAAGAAACATTTTGAGCATGTTTACATTCAAAAGATTTAAACTTTATCCATGTTTCTTACAATTTTAGAGTTTTGAATAATACAACACAAAAACTTAAGTGGTTTTATTCATGTTGAAAATTTTTACAATTAAAAGTTTCAAACTTTAAGCATTTTTCTTATATTTTTTTAGTTATAAATAATGTGACACCAAAACATAAGTGGTTTTACTCTTGTTGAGCATGTTTCCAATCAAAAGATTCAAAATTTATGCATATTTCTTATAATTTTTGTGTTTTCAATAACATAACACCAAATCTTAAGTAGTTTTACTCATTTTGAGCATGCTTAAAATCAAATGATTCAAAATTTATGTGTATTTCCTATAATTTTTTATTTTTGAATAATGTAACACTAAGACTTTGATGGTTTTAATCATTTTGAGCATGTTTATTATTAAAAGATTCAAACTTTATGCATGTTTCCCATAATTTTTGAGTTTTGAAGAATGCAACACTAAAACTTAGGTGGTTTTACTTGTTTTGAGCATGTTTAAAATCAAAAGATTAACACTTTGTGTATTTCTAAAATTTTTGAGTATTGAATAATGTAACACCAAGACTAAGGTGATTTTACTCATTTTGAGCATGTTTATAATCAAAAGATTCAAACTTTATGTGGGTTTCCTATAATTTTTAAGTTTGTAATAATGCAATGTGAAAACTTAGGCAATTTTACTCTTTTCAAGCATGTTTACAATCAAAAGATTCAAACTTTATGCACGTTTATTATAATTTTTTATTTTTAAATAATGTAACACCAAAACATAGGTAGTTTTACTCATTTCAAGCATGTATACAATAAAAATATTCAAACCTTATGCATGTTTCCTATAATTTTTGAGTTTTGAATAATGCAACACCAAAACATAAGTAGTTTTACTCATTTTATGCATGTTTACAATCAAAAGATTCAAACTTTATGCATGTCTCCTATAATGTTTGAGTTTTGAATAATCCAACAACAAAAACTAAGGTAGTTTTACTCATTTTGATCATGTTTACAATCAAAAGATTTAAAATTTATACATGTTTCCTATAATTTTTGAGTTTTGAATAATGCAACACCAAAACTTAGATGGTTTTACTCATATTGAGCATGTTTACAATCAAATGATTCAAACTTTATGTGCATTTAATATAAGTTTTGAGTTTTGAATAATATAACACCTAATCTTAGGTAGTTTTACTCATTTTGAGAATGTTTACAATGAAAAGAGTCAAACTTTAGGTACATTTCTAAAAGATTTTAAATTTTAAATATTGCAACACCAAAACTTAGGCATTTTTACTTATTTCATGCATGCTTAAAATCAAAAGATTCAAACTTTTTGCTTGTTTTCTAATAAATTTTTAGTTTTGAATAGTGTAACATTAAAACATAGGTTGTTTTATTCATTTCAATCATGTTTACAATCAAAATATTCAAACATTACACATGTTTCATATAATTTTTGAGTTTTGTATAATGCAACACCTAAAATTAGGTGGTTTTACTCATTTTGAGCAAGTTCACAGTCAAAAGATTCAAACTTTATACATATTTTCAATATTTTTTGAGTTTTGTATAATTCAACACCAAAGAATAAAGGGTTTTACTCATTTCAAGCATGTTTACCATCAAAAAATTTAAACTTTATGCATGTTTCCTATAATTTTTGAGTTTTGGATAATGCAACACAAAAACTTAAGTGGTTTAACTCATTTTCAACATGTTTACAATAAAAAGATTCAAACTTTATTCAAGTTTCATATAATTTTTTAGGTATAAATAATGCAAAATAAAAACTTAAGTGGTTCTACATATTTTGAGGATGTTTAAAATCAAAAGTTTCAAACTTTATGCATGTTTCCTATATTTTTTGAGCTTTGAATAACTCAACAATAAAACTTAGGTGGTTTTACTTGTTTTGAGTATGTTTAAAATTAAAGGATTCAAACTTTATGCATGTTTCCTATAATTTTACAATTTTGAATAATGCAACACCAAAAGCTAGGTGGTTTTACTCATTTTGAACATATTTAAAATGAAAATATTCAAATTTTATGAATGTTTCCTATAATTTTTAAGTTTTTATTAATGCAAGACCAAAACACAAGTGGTTTTACTTGTTTTGAGCATGTTTACATTTAAAACATTCAAACTTTATGTGTGTTTCTTATAATTTTTGAGTTTTGAATAATGCAACACCAAAGATTGAGCAGTTTTACTCATTTTGAGCATGTTTACAATAAAAAAATTCAAAATTTATCCATGTTTCCTATAATTTTTGAATTTTAAGTAATGAAACACTGAAACTTAATCAATTATTCTCATTTCAAGCATGTCTACAATCAAAATATTCAAACTTTATGCACATTTTCTATAATTTTTCAGTTTTGAATAATGCAACACCAAAACTTAAGAGGTTTTACTTGTTTTGAGAATGTTTGGAATCAAAAGATTCAAACTTTATACTTGTGTCTTATTATTTTTGTGTTTTGAATAATGCAACACCATAACTTAAGTGGTTTTACTCATTCCAAGCTTGTTTACAATCAAAATATTCAAACTTTATGTGCATTTCCTATAATTTTTGAGTATGGAATAATGCAACACCAAAAATTATGCAATTTTACAAGTTTTGAACATGTTTAAAATCAAATGGTTTAAAATTTATGCATATTTCCTATAATTTTTGAGTCTTGAAAAATGCAGCGCCAAAATTTAAGTAGTTTTACTCATTTTGAACATGTTTAATATCGAAATATTCAAAATTTATATGCATTTCCTATAATTTTTGAATTTTGAATAACACAACACAAAACTTACATGGTTTTACTCTTTTTCAGCATGTTTACAATCATAAGATTCAAACTTTATGTGTGTTTCCTATAATTTTAGAGTTTTGAATAATGCATCATAAAAACTTAGGTTATTTTTAATTATTGAATAATGCAACAGCAAGACTCAGGTTATTTTACTCATTTCAAGCATTTTACAATTGAAAGATTCAAATTTTATGTGTGTTTCCTATAATTTTGGATTTTTGAATAATGCAACATTAAGAATTATGTGGTTGTAATCATTTTGAAGATGTTTACAGTCAAAAGAATGAAGAATTATGTATGTTTTCTAAAAAAATTAAATTTTAAATAATGCAAAACCAAGACATAAGTAGTTTTACTCATTTTGAGCATGTTTACAATCAATAGATTCAAACTTTATGTAAGTTTTCTATAATTTTTGAGTTTTTAATAATATAACACCAAGACTTAGGTGGTTTTACTCATTTAAAACATGTTTACAATCAAAAGATTCAAACTTGATGTGCCTTTCTTATAAATTTTAAGTTTTGAATAGTGAAACACCAAGACTTAGGTGGTTTTACTCATTTGGATCATGGTTACAATCAAAAAATTCAAATTTTATTTGCATTTACTATAATTTTTGAGTTTTGAATAATACAACACCAAAACTTAAGTGATTTTATTCATTTAGAACATGTTTACAATCAAGAGATTCAAACTTTATGTGTGTTTCCTATAATTTTTTAGTTTTGAATAATGAAACACCAAGACTTAGGTGGTTTCACTCATTTCAAGCATGTTTACAATCCAAAGATTCAAACTTTGTGTGCCTTTCTTATAAATTTTGAGTTTTAAATAGTGCAACAGCAAGACTTAGGTGGTTTTACTCATTTGAAGCATGTTTACAATCAAAAAATTCAAATTTTATTTACATTTCCTATCATTTTTGAGTTTTGAATAATGCAACACTAAAATTTAAGTGGTTTTATTCATTTTGAACATTTTTACAATCAAAAAATTCTATCTTTATGTGTGTTTCGTATAATTTTTATGTTTTAAATAATGCAACACCAAAACATAAGCGGTTTACTCATTTTGAACATGTTTACAATCAAAAGATTTAAAATTTATATGTAGTACCTATAATTTTTGTGTTTTGAATAATGCAACACCAAAACTTAAGTAGTTTTAGTCATTTTAAGCATGTTTAAAATCAAAATATTGAAAACTTATGTGCATCTAATATGACTTTTGAGTTTTGAATAATTAAACATCAAAATTTAAGTGGATTTACTCATTTTAAGTATGTTTAAAATTAAAACATAAGTAATTTTACTCATTTTGACCATGTTTACAATCATAAGATTCAAACTTTATCAAAGTTTCTTTTAACTTTTGAGGTTTGAATAATGTAATACAAAAGCTCAGGTAGTTTTACTCATTTTAAGCATGTTTACAATCAATAAAATCAAATTTTATGTACATTTCCTATAATTTTTGAGTTTTGAATAAAGCAACACCGAAACTTAAGTGGTTTTAATTGTTTTCAACATGTTTAAAATTAGAAGAGTCAGATTTTTACATGTTTCTTATAATTTTGAGTTTTGAATAATGTAACACCAAAACTTAGGTGGTTTTATTTATTTCAAACATGTTTACAATCAAAAAATTTAAACTTTATGTGTGTTTCCTATAGTTTTTGAGGTTTGAATAATGAAACACAAAACTTAGGTAGTTTTACTCATTTTAAGCATGTTTACAATCAAAAGATTCAAACTTATGTGTGTTTACTATAGTTTTTGAGTTTTAAATAATGTAACATCAAAACATAGGTAGTTTTACTCATTCTGAGCATGTTAATAATAAAATATTCAATATTTATATGTAGTACCTATAATTTTTGAGTTTTGAATAATGCAACACCAAAAATTTATGCGTGTTTCCTATAATTTTTGAGTTTGAAACAATATAACACAAAAACTTAGGAGGTTTTACTCATTTTGAGAATGTTTACAATCAAAAGACTCAATATTTATGTCTGATTCCTATAATTTTTGAGTTATAAATAATGAAACACCAAAAAATTTATGGTTTTACTCTTTTCAAGCATGTTTACAATCTAAATATTCAAACTTTATGCACATTTCCTATAATTTTAGAGCTTTGAATAATACAACACCAAAACTTAGACAATTTTACTCATTTCACTCATGTTTAACATCAAAATATTCAAGCTTTATGTGTATTTCCTATACTTTTTGAGTTTTGAATAGTGAAACACCAAAACTTAGGTATTTCTACTCATTTTGAGGATGTTTAAAATCAAAAGATTCAAAATTTATGCATGTTTCCCATAATTTTTGAGTTTTGCATAATGCAACACCAAAACTTATGTGGTTTTACTTGTTTCAAGCATGTTTACAATCTAAAGATTCAAACTTAATGTGTGTTTGGTATAATTTTTTACTTTTCAATTGTTCATAACCAAAACTTAAGTAATCTTACTCATTTCTAGCATGTTTCCAATCAAAAGATTTAAACATTATGTACGTTTCCTATGAATTTTGAGTTTTAAATAATGCAATACCAAAACTTAAGTGGTTTTACTCATTTTGAGCATGTTTACAATCAAAATATTCAAACTTTAGGTTTTGAATAATTCAACACCAAAACATAAGCAGCTTTACTTGTTTTGAGTATGTTTAGAATCAAAAGATTGAAATTTATGTGAGTTTCTAATAATTTTTTAGTGTTGAATAACGCAACACCAAAACATATATGGTTTTACTCATTTCAAGCATGTTTACAATCATAAGATTCAAACTTTATGCATGTTTCATATAATTTATGAGGTTTGAATAATGCAACACAAAAACTTAGGCATTTTTACTCATTTCAAGCATGTTTACAATCAAAAGAATCAAACTTTGTCTGTGTTTCCTTCAAATTTTGAGTTTTGAATAATGCAACACCAAAAATTAAGTGGTTTTGCTCATTTTGAGCATGTTTACAATTAAAAGATTCAAACTTTTTGTGCATTTCCTATATTTTTTTAGTTTTGAATAATACAAGAAAAAGCTAAAGTGGTTTTACTCATTTTGAGCAATTATAAAATCAAAAGATCCAAATTTATGCATGTTTCCTACAATTTTTTAGTTTTGAATAATACAACACCAATACTTAAGCAAATTTGAGCATGTTTACAATCAAAAGATTCTAACATTATGCACATTTCCTATAATTTTTGAGTTCTAAATAATGCAACACCAAAACATAAGTGATTTTACTCATTTTGAACATGTTTATAATAAAAAGATTCAAATTTTATGCATGTTTCCTATAATTTTTGAGTTTTGAGTAATGTAAAACCAAAAGTTAGGATATTTTACTCATTTTGAGCATGTTAAAAATAAAAATATTCAAACTTTATGTGTGTTTCCTATAATTTTTTAGTTTTGAATAATGTAATAGTAAAACTTAGGTAGTTTTAGTCATTTTGAGCATGTTTAAAATCAAAATATTCAAACTTTATTCTTGTTTTATATAATTTTTTAGTTTTGCCTATCTGATGTTGAGGCGTTCTTCCATACTACCTAGTTTTTTGTGAATTATTTGAGTATTATATATTTTGTTAATATATAGATATATTTCATAAAAAAAAAAGACTCAAACATTATGTGTGTTTCTTATAATTTTTTATTTTTGTATAATGCATCACCCAAATTTAAGCGGTTTTACTCATTTCAAGAATTTTTATAATCAAAAGGCTCAAACTTTATGCACTTTTCCTATATTTTTTGAGTTTCATATAATGCAACACTAAAACATAAATGGTTTTACTTGTTTCAAGTATGTTTACCATAAAAATATTCAAATTTTATGCATGTTTCCTATAAATTTTGAGTTTTTAATAATGCAACACCAAAACATAAGTAGTTTTACTCATTTTGAGAATGTTTATAATCAAAAAATTCAAACTTTATTCATATTTTCTATAATTTTTTAGTTATAAATAATGCAACACCAAGACTTAGGTGGTTTTACTTATTTCGAGCATGTTTACAATCAAAAGACTCAAAATTTATTCATGTTTCCTATAAGTTTTGTGTTTTGAATAATGCAACACCAAAACTTAAGTGGTTTTATTCATTTTGAGCATGTTTACAATCAAAGGATTCAAGATTTTTGCATGTTTCCTATAATTTTTGAGTTTTGAATGATTCAAGATTTTACTCATTTTAAGCATGTTTACAATCAAAAGATTCAAACTTTATGTGTGTTTCCTATAATTTTTTAGGGTTGAATAATGCAACATAAAAACATAAGAAATTTTACTTATTTTGAGCATGTTTACAATTAAAAGATTTAAACTTTATGTGCGTTTCCTATAATTTTTGAGTTTTGAATAATGGAACACCATGTTTTAAGTAGTTTTGCTAGTTTCTAACATGTTTACAATCAAAAGATTCAAAATTTATGTGTGTTTCTTATAATTTTTGAGTTTTAAATAATGCAACACTAGAACCTAAGCATTTTTACTCATTTTGAGCATGTTTACAATCAAAAGATTCAAATTTTATGCATGTTTCCTATAAGTTTTGAGTTTTAAATAATACAACACCAAAGCTTAGCCACTTTTACTCATTTTGAGCATGTCTACAATCAAAATATTTAAAATTTATGCACATTTCTTATAATTTTTGAGTTTTCAATAATGCAACACCAAGACTTAGGTGGTTTTACTTATTTCGAGCATGTTTACAATCAAAAGATTCAATCTTTATGTGTGTTTCCTTTAATTTTTGAGGTTAGAATATTGGAACACAAAAACTTAGACAATTTTTCTCATTTCAAGCATGTTTACAATCAAAAGATTCAAGCTTTATGCGTGTTTAATATAATTCTTGAGTTTTGAATATTGCAACATCAAAACTTGGGAAGATTTACTCATTTTGAGAAAGTAAATAATAAAAGAGTCATACTTTATTTGTGTTTCTTATAGTTTTTGAGTTTTGAATAATGAAACACCTAAACTAAGGTGATTTTACTCAATTTGAGCATGTTTACAATCAAAAGATTCAATCTTTATGAATGTTTACTATAAGTTTTGAGGTTTGAATAATGTGACACCAAAACTTAATGAGTTTACTTATTTTGAACATGTTTACAATCAAAAGATTCAAACTTTATGTGCATTTCCTATAATTTTCAAGTTCTAAATTATGCAACACCATAATTGAAGTGGTTTTACTCATTTTGAGCATGTTTACATTCAAAAGATTCAAACTTTATGCACATTTCCAATAATTTTAGAGTTTTGAAAAATGCAACATCAAAACTTAGGAAGTTTTACTTATTTCAAACATGTTAAAAATTTGAAAGGTTCAAACTTTATCGGTGTTTCCTATACTTTCTGAGTTTTTGTTGGGGGATCAAACCAACAATAGATTACACTTGTGAAAGCAATAAACGCGGAAATAAATCAGATAGATAAGTAACTAGAATGATAAATAGCACAGAACAAGATATACAAGAAAACACCCTGAAAACTTGTATTGAAACTCTTTACAATAGGAATACAATGAAGAAACTTCGTTCTTCCACACCTCTCTCAGATGCACACAAGATCTCTCACTAGATTTGTATTCCTCAAGAGCTCTCTCTCAAGTACACTCAAATCCAACAACCTGGATTGATGCAACTCTGTACTATCCTTCAAACATTCACAATGTTCTACTATTACAGTTCTACACTCTTCTACTACTCTAAGCTAAGAAGATCTTTCCTACATATAGAAATAGGAAACTTGAGCATGCTCTTACAACAAACAGTTAAGCCTCTTGAACAAGGGATCTAAAAATAATATTGCTAATAATAGAGACGCAAGCTTGAGTCCATGACTCAAACTTATCATGCAAACACTCGCTGCTGTCCACGAAAATAGCTTTTTGGACACGCAGGTAACCGACGTCGGTTCCTGTCTGTTCGCCTGTGACCGTCACCGGCCGACCCTACTGCCGACGTCGGCACCTCTGCAACTGCTACTGATCGATGTCGGTCGCTCCTGACCGATGCCAGCGTCTGTGTAGACCCCGAACCTATTTTAGTATGCTCCTTGGTGAAGCTTTTAGCTCCACACCCTAACAATCTCCCACTTGGAGATAAACCAGCTGCACCAACCTGTACAGCAACATCTTCTAGCTCCTCCATCTTCAACTCAATCATGAAGACCAATAGAAGTTGAATGAAGATTCAACTTCTCCTTCGTAACTGGCTTTGTTAGCATATCAGCAGGATTCTTGTCTATATGGATCTTCTCCAGCTTCAACTCACCATCTTCCAATACCTGCCGTATGAAGTGGTACCTTAGTTGTATGTGCTTGGTTCTTGAATGAAAAGCTGAGTTCTTAGCTAAATGGATTGCACTCTGACTGTCACTATACAATCTGTAACTCCCATGCTCCCTTCCAAGCTCTTCCATGAACCGTGTCATCCATATCATCTCCTTGCTAGCTTCTGTGGCTGCAATATATTTTGCTTCTGTAGTTGACAAGGCTACAACCTTTTGCAACTTAAATATCCAACTAACCGTTGTTCCACCTACAGTAAAAACATAACCTGTGGTGCTTCTTCTGCCATCCAAATCCCCTACCATATCTGAATCTACATAACCATGTAGAGAAGTATCTGAACCTCCATAGCACAAATGCTTGCTGCTGGTTCCTCTCAGATATCTAAGGATCCATTGAACTGCTTTCCAATGTTCCTTACCTGGATTGGCCATATACTTACTTACTACTCCCACTACTTGGGCAATATCTGGTCTAGTACACACCATTGCATACATCAAACTCCCTACTGCGGAAGAATATGGAACCTTACTCATGTACTCTACCTCATCATGTGAATTGGGACATTGTTCTTTGCTTAACTTAAAATGTCCAGCCATAGGTGTACTTACCGGTTTTGCATCCTGCATATTAAACCTCTCCAACACCTTGTTCACATAATCTTCTTGAGACAATATCAACCTGTGATTTTTCCTGTCTCTCCTAATGCTCATGCCAAGGATCTTCTTCGCTGCTCCCAAATCCTTCATAGCAAATGTTTGAGCTAACTTCTCCTTAAGCTCAGAGATATCCTGCATGTGAGACCCTGCAACCAGCATGTCATCTACATACAACAATAGAATAATATATCTACCATTATCAAATCTCTTGAAATACACACAATGGTCTGATTGATACCTACTGTAGCCATGCTCAGTCATAAACCTGTCAAATTTCAAGTACCATTGCCTTGGAGCTTGCTTGAGGCCATACAAGCTTTTCTTCAACCTACACACAAACTTCTCCTTACCCTTGACCTCAAATCCTGTTCCATGTAAATTTCCTCATCCAAATCTCCATGAAGAAACGCTATCTTAACATCTAGCTGCTCGAGATGCAAATCCTCAAAAGCAACCAAAGACAATACAACCCTTATAGAAGTCATCTTAACAATAGGAGAAAAAATTTCACCAAAGTCAATACCTGGCTTTTGTGCAAATCCTTTTACTACTAATCTGGCCTTATATCGCATCTATCCATCCTCACTTTCCTTCAACCTGTAGGTCCATCTGTTCTTCAGTGTTCTCTTACCAGCTGGCAACTCAACCAAATCCCATGTTTGGTTCTCTCTTAAGGACTCCATCTCTTCAACCATGCCACACTCCCACTTACTCCTGGACTCCACCTGTAATGCTTCTTCAAAACTCTCTGGTTCTCCACCATCAGTTAGCAATAAATAATATAAGGAAGTAGGATATCTAATTGGAGGCTTACTTACCCTTTCAGACCTCCTGGTGGGTGTCTTGGACTCGTTCTCAACAATCTGTCCACCCAAATTTTCTGACAGTGACCGACCTCGGCCACTGTAGACCTGTTACTGGCCGATGTCGGTTCTGCCTGACCGACCTCGGTGCCTGGTTTGCTGACGTCGGTCTTTGTATGACCGACATCGGTTTCTGAACTGCCGACGCTGGTTCCTAACCTGCCGACGTCGGTCTCTGTGTTTTCCTGCAAGTGATTATTTCTTTTTCTCGTGAGCTCATTTTGGACCATAACTTCGTCCAATTCACTATTGCTCTGTCCAAATTGATCTAGCTTCCTTATCTGATCACTATACATCACTCTTTCATTGAAAACAACATCACGACTCCTGATTACCTTGTTAGTTCCTAGATTTCAAAATCTAAAACCAAAATCATCTGAGCCATAGCCTATAAACGTGCACCTCATAGACTTAGGATCAAGCTTCTTTCTATTTTCCTTATCTATGTGCACAAAGGCTTCACTACCAAAAACTTTGAGATATGAGAGATCTACCTTTTTACCTGTCCATGCCTCTTCTAGAATTCCACCATCCAGAGCTGTAGAGGTTCCTCTGTTAATCAGGTACACTGCGGTGTCAACTGCTTCTACCCAAAACTCTAAGGGCAACCCTGCATGCAATCTCATACATCTTGCACGCTCCATGATAGTTCTGTTCATCCTTTCAGCAATACCATTCTACTGAGGTGTCCTTGGAACCGTCCTTTGCCTACGGATTTCATGTGTATAACAATACAATTTGAACTTAAGACTGCAGAACTCACCGCCATTATCAGATCTCAGGCACTTTAATTTTCTGCCTGTTTCATTCTCAACCATAGCCTTCCAAATCTTAAAAGTCTCAAAAACATCAGATTTCTTTTTAATGCAGTAGATCCATACCTTTCTTGTGGCGTCATCTATGAATGTAACATAGTACCGTGATCTGCCAATAGAGGCTACCTGAGCCGGTCCCCACATGTCTGTGTGAACAAGCTGCAACTTTTGCCTTTTCTTAGTAGACCCGATCTTGAGAAAACTAACCCTTTTCTATTTTCCAAATACACTGCTCACAAAATTCTAGATCCATACTTTTCAAATCTGAAAGCATACCTTTAGACTTAAGAATTGACATCCCCTTCTCACTCATGTGGCCAAGCCTTGAGTGCCACAATTTACAATCCACATCTGAAGTAGATAAAACGGAAGGAGATTTGTTAGTAACACAATTACACAAATAGAGAGTACCTTCTCTCTTACCTCTGGCCATAACTAGTGCACCCTTGGTCACCTTCCAAGAATCTGCTGTGAGAGTTACTGTACAACCCTCATCACCTAGCTTACCTGCAGAAATCAAATTTCTCTTCAAACTAGGAACATGCATCACATCTCTCAACACCCATGTGTTGCCATTCTGCATCTTCAGCTGCACTTTACCTTTGCCAGTAATCTTACAAGGCTCATCATCCCCTAAGTACACTATTCCAAAATCTCCATGGATATAGTCACTGAAATATTCTCTGTTAGGGGTAGCATGGAAAGATGCACCAGAATCTAATACCCAAGATTCTATGTTATTATGCAAAGAGAAAATTAAAGCATCTTGTGCAATACCTGCAACCTTGGCTTCTTCCTTCCCTTCGTGCTGATTGTCCTCCTTAGGCTTTGACCAGCAATCTCTGCTTATGTGCCCCATCTTTCCACAAATCCAGCATTGTGGCTTCCTGCCATTCCTGGATTTGGATCTTCCTCTCACCTTAGACTTAGATCTTGATCTCCTCTTGCTCTTTTCTTTTTGCCTTCCCCTGCTCTCAAAATTTAAAGCATTCTCAGATGTCTCTTATGTGCTTTTCCTGCGTATTTCCTCATTCAAGATAACACTAACAACATCCTCTACTTTCAAAATATTTGATGCAGATGCAGTATTAGAAACTGCCATTACTAAGCCATGCCAGCTTTCAGGCAAAGAACATAATATCAAAAGAGCTTTTATTTCATCTTCAAATACAATATTGACAGAACTTAACTGATTAACAATTCCATTGAAATCATTCAGATGAGTAGAAACAGATCCACCTTCATTCATATGCAAATTAAATAACTGCTTCATAAGATATACCTTATTTGAAGCTGAGGGTTTTTCATACATATTTGTTAACGTAGTCATCAACTCTACCGTTGTTTTTGCCTGTGACAAATTAGATATCACAGTGGAGGCCAGACTTAGTCTTATAGACCCAAGAGCCTTTCTGTCAAGAACTTCCCATTCTTCATCCTCCATGTCCTTGAGCTTCTTTGCTATCCCACCTAACGGTAAGTAGAGATCCTTCTGATACAGATAGTCCTCTATCTGCATTCTCCAATGTTGGTAGTTCTTGCCATTAAACTTTTCCATTTTCAACTTACTTTCTTCTGCCATTGCTTCTCCCACTCAAACAGAAATCCCTGCAGAAACCCCTGTGAGCAACCTGTAATCTGTAACCTGTAACCTGTAACCAAGGCTCTGATACCACTTGTTGGGGGATCAAACCAACAATAGATTACACTTGTGAAAGCAATAAACATGGAAATAAATTAGATAGATAAGCAACTAGAATGATAAATAGCACAGAACAAGATATACAAAAAAACACCCTGAAAACTTGTATTGAAACTCTTTACAATAGGAATACAATGAAGAAACTTCGTTCTTCCACACCTCTCTCAGATGCACACAAGATCTCTCACTAGATCTCTATTCCTCAAGAGCTCTCTCTCAAGTACACTCAAATCCAACAACCTGGATTGATGCAACTCTGTACTGTCCTTCAAACATTCACAATGTTTTACTATTACAGTTCTATACTCTTCTACTACTCTAAGCTAAGAAGATCTTTCCTACATATAGAAATAGGAAACTTAAGCATGCTCTTACAACAAACAGTTAAGCCTCTTGAACAAGGGCTCTAAAAATAATATTGCTAATAATAGAGACGCAAGCTTGAGTCCACGACTCAAACTTATCATGCAAACACTCGCTACTGTCCACGGAAATAGCTTTCTAGACACGCAGATAACCGACGTCGGTTCCTACCTGTTCGCCTGTGACCGTCGCCAGCCGACCCTACTGCCGATGTCGGCGCCTCTGCAACTGCTACTGACCGACGTCAGTCGCTCCTGACCGATGCCGGTGTCTGTGTAGACTCGAACCTATTTTAGTATGCTCCTTGGTGAAGCTTTTAGCTCCACACCCTAACAGTTTTGAATAATGCAACACTAAAACTTAGGTAGTTTTACTTATTTTGAG
The DNA here is from genome assembly GCA_037957365.1 of Torreya grandis. NCBI lineage: Eukaryota > Viridiplantae > Streptophyta > Pinopsida > Cupressales > Taxaceae > Torreya > Torreya grandis. Next base: position 802,095 of record JARHVA010003303.1, read on the forward strand.
CATGTTGAAAATCAAAAGTTTCATACTTTATGTGTGTTTATTAATTTTTTTGAGTTTTACAAAAACCTAATGTGAGTTTCCTATAATTTTATCGTTTTGAATAATGCATGACCAAAACTTAAGCAATTTTATTTGTTTCTAGCATGTTTACAATCAAAAGATTCAAACTTTATGCATGTTTCTTATGATTTTTGAGTTTTGAATAATCCAACACCAAAATGTAGGCAGTTTTACTCATTTTGAGCATGTTTACAATCAAAAGATTCAAACTTTATGCTTGTTTCCTATAATTTTTTTGTTTTGGATAATGCAACACCAAAACTAAGATGGTTTTACTCATTTCGAGCATTTTCTAAATCAAGAGTTTCATAATTTATGCGTGTTTCTTAAAAATTTTGAGTTTTGAATAATGTAACACCAAAACTTATGTGGTTTTACTAGTTTTGTGCATGTTTAAAACAAAAGATTCAAAATTTATGCCCATTTCCTATAATTTTTGAGTTTTGAATAATGTAAGAGTAAAACTTTGAAAATTTTACTCATTTCAAGTATGTTTACAATCAAAATATTTAAACTTTAGGCATATTTCCTTTAATTTTTAAGTTTTAAATAATGCAATACCAAAACTTAGGTTATTTTACTCATTTTGAGCATGTTTACAATTAAAAGATTCAAACCTATTCTCATTTCTTATAATTTTTGTGTTTCAAATAATGAAACACCAAAACTTAAGTAGTTTTATCATTTTGAGAATGTTTACAATCAAAAGTTTCAAACTTGATGAACGTTTCCTTTAATTTTTTAGAAATGAATAGTGCAACTCCAAAACGTACACAATTTTACTTGTTTTGAGCATGTTTAAAAATAAACAGTTCAAAGTTTATGCATGTTTACTATAATTTTTCATTTTTGAATAATGCAACACCTAAAATTATGCAATTTTACTCATTTTGAGCATGTTTACAATCAAAAGATTCAAACATTATGCATGTATCATATAATTTTTGAATTTGGATAATGCAACACCAAAACTTAAGTAGTTTTACTAATTTCAAACATGTTTACAATCAAAAGATTCAAAATTTATGCATGTTTCCTAATGTTTTGAGTTTTGTATAATGCAACACCAAAACATAAATGGTTTTACTTGTTTCGAGCATGTTTACCATCAAAAGATTCAATCTTTATATGTGTTTCTTATAATTTTGGAGTTTTGAATAATGCAACACTAAAACATAAACAATTTTACTCATTTTAAGCATTTTTACAATCAAAAGATTCAAACTTTATGTGGATTTTTTATAATTTTTGAGTTTTGAATAATGTAACACAAAAACATAGGATGCTTTACTCATAATGAACATGTTTACAATTAAAAGATTCAAACTTTTTATGTATTTCCTATAATTTTTATGTTTTAAATAATGAACACCAAAGTGGTTTTACTCATTTTGAGCAAGTTTAAAATAAAAACATTCAAACCCTATGTGTATTTACTATAGTTTTTAAGTTTCAAATAATGCAACACCAAAATTTAAGTACTTTTAATTATTTTGAGCATGTTTAAAATCAAAAGATTCTAGTTTTATGCACGTTTCCTATAATTTTTTAGTTTTAAATAATGTAACATGAAAACATAATTGATTTTACTTATTTTGAGCATGTTTACAATCTTAAGATTCAAATTTTATATGCATTTCCTATAATTTTTGAGGTTTGAATAATGCAACACAAAAACTTAGGTAGTTTTACTCATTTTAACCATGTTTACAATCAAAAGAATCAAAATTTATTTGCATTTTCTGTAATTTTTGAGTTTTGAACAATGCAACACTAAAACTTAAAGAATTTTACTCATTTCAACCATGCTTACAATTAAAATATTTTGAGTGTTTCCTATATTTTGAGTTTTGAATAATGTAAAACTAAAACATAAGTGGTTTTACTCTTTTTGAGCATGTTTACAATCAAATGATTTAAACTTTTTGTGCATTTCATATAAGTTTTGAGTTTTAAATAATACAACACCAAAACTAAAGTGGTTTTACTCATTTTAAGCATTTTTTAATTCAAAATATTCAAACATTATACATGTTTCCTCTTTTTTTTAGTTTTGAATAATGCAAAACCAAAACTTAAGCAGATTTGAACATGTTTACAATTAAAATATTCAAACTTTATCCCTGTTTCCTATAATTTTTGAGTTTTGAATAATGCAAGACCAAAACTTAGATAGTTTTCCTCATTTCAAGCATGTTTATAATCAAAATATTTAAACTTTATGCATGTTTCCTATACTTTTTGGGTTTTAAATAATGCAATACACTTAGGTGGTTTTACTCATTTCAAGCATGTTTACAATTAAAAGATTTAAACTTTATTCTCATTTCATATAATTTTTGTGTTTTAAATAATACAACACTAAAACTTAGGTAGTTTTACTCATTTCAAGTATGTTTACAATCAAAAATTTCAAACTTTATACACGTTTCCTATCATTTTTGAGAAATGAATAGTACAACACCAAAACTTACATAATTTTACTTGTTTTGAACATGTTTAAAAACAAAATATTTAAACTTTATGCATGTTTACTATAAATTTTCTATTTTGAATAATGCAGCACCAAAACTTATGTGGTTTTACTTATTTCAAACATGATTACAATCAAAAGATTCAAACATTATGTATATTTCCTATAGGTTTTGAGTTTTGTGTCATGTAACACCAAAACTTAAGCAATTTTACTAGTTTCAAGCATGTTTACAATCAAAAGATTCAAAATGTATTTGTGTTTCCTATATTTTTTGAGTTTTGTATAATACAACACCAAAAATTAAATGGTTTTACTTGTTTTGACCATGTTTACCATCAAAATCTCCAATCTTTATGTGTATTTCTTATAATTTTTTAGTTTTGAATAATGCAACACCAAAACTTAAGTAGTTTTACTCATTTTGAGCATTTTACAATCAAAAGATTCAAACTTTATATGCATTTCTTATAATTTTCAAGTTTTGAATAATGTAACACAAAAGCATATGAGTTTTTATTTGTAACGAGCATGTTTACAATTCAAAGATTCAATTTTTTATATATATTTCTTATAATTTTTGTGTTTTGAATAATGCAACACCAAAACTTAAGTGGTTTTACTTGTTTTAGGCATGTTTAAAATAAAAAGATTCAAACCCCCTATGTACATTTGTTATATATTTTGAGTTTTGAATAATGCAACACCAAAATTAGAGTAGTTTACATTTTATTGTAAACATGTTCAAAATGAGTAAAACTACCTAAGTCTTGGTGTTACATTATTCAAAACATAAAATCTATAAAATATTCAAATTTTTTGAATGTTTTGCTTATTTTGAGCTTGTTTCCAAATAAAATATTTAAACTTTATGCATGTTTCTTATAATTTTTGAGTTTTGAATAATGCAACACCAAGACTCAATTTTATTTATTTTGAACATGTTTACAATAAAAAGTTTCAAACTTTATGTGTGTTTTTTATAATTTTTGAGTTTTAAAAAATGCAACACCATGACATAGGTAGTTTTACTCATTTTCAGCATGTTTACAATTAAAAGATTCATATTTATATGTGTTTCATATAATTTTTTATTTTTGAATAATGGAACACCAAGACTTAGGTGGTTTTACTTATTTTGAGCATATTTATAATCAAAAGATTCAAACTTTAAGCATGCTTCCTATAATTTGTCTTTTAAATAATGTAACACCAAGACTTAGGCGGTTTTACTCATTTGAAGCATGTTTATAATCAAAAATATTAAAAAATTTGTGTATTTTTGATAACTTTTAGGTTTTGAGTAATGCAACATCGAAATGTAGGTAGTTTTACTTGTCTTGAGCATGTTTATAATCAAAAGAGTTAATATTTATGCATGTTTCTTAAAAATTTTGAGTTTTGATTAATACAACAACAAAACTTAGGCAATTTTACTCATTTCAAGTATGTTTACAATCAAAATATTCAAACTTTATGTGTGTTCCCTATAATTTTTGAGTTTTGAATAATACAACACTAAAACTTAGGGGGTTTTGCTCGTTTTGAAAATGTTTACAATAAAAATAAATTAAACTTTATGCGTTTTTCCTATAATTTTTGAGTTTTAAATAATTCAACATGAAAACTTTTATGGTTTTACTATTTACAAGCATGTTTACAATCAAAAGATTCAAAGTTAATGAACATTTCCTATAGTTTGTGAGTTTTGAATAATGCAACACCAAGACTTAGGTGGTTTTACATATTTGGAGCATGTTTACAATCAGAAGATTCAAGCTTTATGTGTGTTTCCTTTAATTTTTGAGGTTTGAATATCGCAACACAAAAATTTAGGTATTTTTTCTCATTTCAAGCATGTTTACAATCAAAAAATTCAAACTTTATGTGTGTTTCATATAATTTTTGAGTTTTGAATAATGCAACAACGAAACTTAGGTAGTTTTACTCATTTAGAGAATGTAAATAATAAAAGGGTCATTATTTATCTATCTTTCTTATAATTTTTTAGGTTTGAATAATGAAACACTTAGACTATAGCATTTTTCTTATTTCAAGCATGTTTACAATCAAAAGATTCAAATTTTATTAAAGTTTACCGTAATTTTTGAGTTTTGAGCAATGCAACACAAAAACTTAAGGGGTTTACTCATTTTAAACATGTTTACAATCAAAAGATTCAAAATTTATGTAGGTTTCCTATAATTTTTGAGTTTTAAATAATGCAACACAAAAACTTTTACAGTTTTAGTCTTTTCAAGCATGTTTACATTTAAAAGATTAAAACTTTATGCATGTTTCCAATAATGTTAGAGTTTTGAATAATACAACACCAAAACTTAGAAAGTTTTACTTATTTCAAACATGCTTAATATCAAAATATTCAAACTTATGAGTGTTTCCTATACCTTTTGAGTTTGGAATAATGCAACACCAAACGTTAGATATTTTTACTCATTTTGAGCATGTTTAAAATCAAAAAAATCAAACTTTATGTATGTTTCCCATTATTTTTGAGTTTTGCATAATGTAACACCAAAACTTATTATCTGGTCTTATGCATTTTGACAATGTTTACAATCAAAATATTCAAATATAATGTGTGTTTCCTATAATTTTTGACTTTTGAATAATGCATGACAGAAACTTATGTAGTTTTATTCATTTCTAGCATGTTTGCAATCAAAAGATTTAAATATTATCCATGTTTCCTTTGATTTTTGAGTTTTGAATAATGCAACACCAAAACATAAGTAGTTTTACTCATTTTGAGCATGTTTACAATCATAAGATTTAAAGTTTATTCTTATTTCCTATAACTTTCTAGTTTTCGATAATGAAACACCAAAACTAAGATGGTTTTACTCATTTTGAGCATTTTTTGAAATCAATAGTTTAGAAATTTAGGCATGTTTCCTATATTTTTTGAGTTTTGAATAATGTAACACCAAAACTTATGTGGTTTTACTTGTTTTGAGCATGTTTAGAATCAAAAGAATCAAACTTTATGCTTCTTTCCTATAATTTTAGGGTTTTGAATAATGGAAGACCAAAACATAATTAGTTTTACTTGTTTTAAGCATGTTTCCTAACAAAATATTCAAACTCTATGCATTTTTCCTATAATTTTTGAGTTTTGAAAAATGCAACACCAAAACTTAAGCAATTTTACTCATTTCGTGCATGTTTACAATCAAAAGATTCAAACTTTATTCTCGTTTCCTATCATTTTTGCATTTTAAATAATGCAACACCAAAACTATGGTAGTTTTACTCATTTTGAGCATGTTTACAATCAAAAGTTTCAAAATTTATGCATGTTTCCTATAATTTTTGAGAAATGAATAGTGCAACACCAAAACTTACACAATTTTACTTGTGAGGAACATGGTTAAAAAGAAAATATTCAAACTTTAGTCATGTTTACTATAATTTTTCATTTTTGAATAATGTAACACCCAAACTTATGTGGTTTTACTCATTTCAGGCATGTTTACAATTAAAATATACAAATATTATGCATATTTCCTATATTTTTTGAGTTTTGTATAATGCAACACCAAAACTTAAGCAATTTACTATTTTTTAGCATGTTTAAAATCAAAAGATTCAAAATTTATGCATGTTTTATATATTTTTTAAGTTTTAAATAATTCAACACCAAAACTTAAATTATTTTACTTATTTTGAGATTGATTCCCATCAAGAGATTTAATCTTTATGTGCATTTCTTAAAAATTTTGAGTTTTGAATAATGAAACACCAAAACTTAAGTGGTTTTACTCATTTTGAGCATTTTTACAATATTTTTTTTCAAACTTTATGCATATTTCCTATAATTTTTGAGTTTTGAATAATGCAACACTAAAACATAGGAGGTTTTACTCATAATGAGCACGTTTACAATTACAAGATTCAAAAATTTTATGTATTTCCTATAATTTTTGTGTTTTGAATAATGCAACACCAAAACACAAGTGGTTTTACTCATTTCGAGCATGTTTAAAATAAAAAGATTCAAACCCTATGTGCATTTACTATAGTTTTTGAGTTTTTAATAATGCAACACCAAAACATAATTTTTGACTTTTGAATAATGCATGACATAAAGTTAAGTAGTTTTATTCATTTCTAACATGTTTGCAATCAAAAGATTTAGACTTTATCCATGTTTCTTATGAATTTTGAGTTTTGAATAATGTAACATCAAGACATAAGTAGTTTTACTCATTTTGATCATGTTTACAATCAAAATATTTAAAGTTTATTCTTATTTCCTATAACTTTCTAGTTTTCAATAATGCAACACCAAAACTAAGATGGTTTTACTCATTTTGAGCATTTTTAAAAACAATAGTTTCAAAATTTAGGCACGTTTCCTATAATTTTTTAGATTTAAATAATGTAACACCAAAACTTATGTGGTTTTACTTGTTTTGAGCATGTTTAGAATCAAAAGATTCAAACTTTATGCTTCTTTCCTATAATTTTAGGGTTTTGAATAATGCAAGACCAAAACATAATCAGTTTTACTTGTTTTAAGCATGTTTCCTAATAAAATATTCAAAATTTATTCATGTTTCCTATAATTTTTGAGTTTTGAATAATGCAACACCAAAACTTAAGCAATTTTACTCATTTCGTGCATGTTTACAATCAAAAGCTTCAAACTTTATTCTCGTTTCCTATCATTTTTGTGTTTTAAATAATGCAACACCAAAACTTAGGTAGTTTTATTCATTTTGAGCATGTTTACAATCAAAAGTTTCAAACTTTATGCATGTTTCCTATAATTTTTGAGAAATGAATAGTGCAACACCAAAACTTACACAATTTTACTTGTGAGGAGCATGGTTAAAAACAAAATATTCAAACTTTAGTCATGTTTAATACAATTTTTTAGTTTTGAATAATGTGGCACCCAAACTTATGTGGTTTTACTCATTTCAAGCATGTTTACAATCAAAATATCTAAATATTATGCATGTGTCCTATATTTTTTGAGTTTTGTATAATGCAACACCAAAACAAAAGCAATTTTACTATTTTTTAGAATGTTTACAATCAAAAGATTCAAAATTTATGCATGTTTCATATATTTTTTAAGTTTTGAATAATTCAACACCAAAATTTAAATGATTTTACTTGTTTTGAGCTTGTTTCCCATCAAAAGATTCAATCTTTACGTGCATTTCCTATAATTTTTGAGTTTTGAATAATGAAACACCAAAACTTAAGTGGTTTTACTCATTTCAAGCATTTTTACAATCAAAAGTTTCAAACTTTATGCCTATTTCCTATAATTTTTGAGATTTGAATAATGCTACATTAAAACATAGGAGGTTTTACTCATAATGAGCACCTTTACAATTAATAGATTGAAAAATTTCATATATTTCCTATAATTTTTGTGGTTTGAATAATGCAACACCAAAACTTAAGTGGTATTACTCGTTTCAATCGTGTTTAAAATAAAAATATTGAAAGCCTATGTGCATTTACTATAATTTTTGAGTTTTTATTAATGCAACACGAAAACATAATTTTTTACTTTTGAATAATGCATGACAGAAACTTAAGTAATTTTATTCATTTCTAGCATGTTTGCAATCAAAAGATTTAAACTTTATCCATGTTTCCTTTGATTTTTATGTTTTGATTAATGCAACACCAAAACATAAGTAGTTTTACACATTTTGAGCATGTTTACAATCAAAATATTTAAAATTTATTCTTGTTTCCTATAATTTTCTAGTTTTCCATAATGCAACACCAAAACTAAGATGGTTTTGCTTTTGAGAATTTTTAAAATCAACAGTTTCAAAATTTAGGCATTTTTCCTATAAATTTTGAGTTTTGAATAATGCAACACCAAAAATTATGTGGTTTTACTTGTTTTGGGCATGTTTAGAATCAAAAGATTCAAACTTTATGTTTCTTTCCTATAATTTTAGGGTTTTGAATAATGCAAGACCAAAACATAATTAGTTTTACATGTTTGAAGCATGTTTCCTAACAAAATATTCAAACTTTATGCATGTTTCCTATAATTTTTGAGTTTTGAATAATGCAACACCAAAACTTAAGCAATTTTACTCATTTCGTGCATGTTTACAATCAAAAGATTCAAACTTTATTCTCGTTTCCTATCATTTTTGTGTTTTAAATAATGCAACACCAAAACCTAGGTAGTTTTACCCATTTTGAGCATGTTTACAATCAAAAGTTTCAAACTTGATGCATGTTTCCTATAATTTTTAAGAAATGAATAGTGCAATACCAAAACTTACACAATTTTGAATAACATGGTTAAAAAAATATATTCAGAATTTAGTCATGTTTACTATAATTTTTCAGTTTTGAATAATGTAACACCCAAACTTATGTGGTTTTACTCATTTCAAGCATGTTTACAATCAAAATATCCAAATATTATGCATGTTTCCTATATTTTTTCAGTTTTGTATAATGCAACACAAAAACTTAAGCAATTTTACTATTTTTTAGCATGTTTACAATCAAAAGATTTAATATTTATGCATGTTTCATATATTTTTTAAGTTTTGAATAATTCAACTCCAAAACATAAATGATTTTACTTGTTTTGAGCTTGTTTCCCATCAAAAGATTCAATCTTTATGTGCATTTCTTATAATTTTTGTGTTTTGAACAATGAAACACCAAAACTTAAGTGGTTTTAGTCATTTCAAGCATTTTTACAATCAAAAGTTTCAAACTTTATGCATATTTTCTATAATTTTTGAGTTTTGAATAATGCAACAATAAAACATAGGAGGTTTTACTCATAATGAGCATGCTTACAATTAAAAGATTCAAAAAATTTATATATTTCAAACTTTTTTCTCGTTTCCTATCATTTTTGTGTTTTGAATAATGCAACACCAAAACTTAGGTAGTTTAACTCATTTTGAGCATGTTTACAATCAAAAATTTCAAACTTTATGCATGTTTCCTATAACTTTTGAGAAATGAATAGTGCAACACCAAAACTTACACAATTTTACTTGTGAGGAGCATGGTTGAAAACAAAATATTAAAATTTTAGTCATGTTTACTACAATTTTTTAGTTTTGAATAATTTAACACCCAAGCTTATGTGGTTTTACTCATTTCAAGCATGTTTACAATCAAAATATCCAAATATTATGCATGTTTCCTACATTTTTTGAGTTTTGTATAATGCAACACCAAAACTTAAGCAATTTTACAAATTTTTAGCATGTTTACAATCAAAAGATTCAAAATTTATGCATGTTTCATATATTTTTTAAGTTTTGAATAATTCAACACCAAAACTTAAATGATTTTACTTGTTTCGAGCTTGTTTCCCATCAAAAGATTCAATCTTTAGGTGTATTTCTTATAATTTTTGAGTTTTGAATAATGAAACACCAAAACTTAAGTGGTTTTACTCATTTCAAGCATTTTTACAATCAAAAGTTTCAAACTTTATGCCTATTTCCTATAATTTTTGAGATTTGAATAATGCAACATTAAAACATAGGAGGTTTTACTCATAATGAGCACCTTTACAATTAACAGATTCAAAAATTTCATATATTTCCTATAATTTTTGTGTTTTGAATAATGCAACACCAAAACCTAAGTGGTATTACTCGTTTCGAGCATGTTTAAAATAAAAATATTCAAACCCTATGTGCATTTACTATAATTTTTGAGTTTTTAATAATGCAACACCAAAACATAATTTTTTACTTTTGAATAATGCATGACACAAACTTAAGTAATTTTATTCATTTCTAACATGTTTGCAATCAAAAGATTTAAAATTTATCCATGTTTCCTTTGATTTTTACGTTTTGAATAATGCAACACCAAAACATAAGTAGTTTTACTCATTTTGAGCATGTTTACAATGAAAATATTTAGAGTTTATTCTTGTTTCCTATAAATTTCTAGTTTTCCATAATGCAACACCAAAACTAATATGGTTTTACTCATTTTGAGCATTTTAAAAATCAACAGTTTCAAAATTTAGGCATGTTTCCTATAAATTTTGAGTTTTGAATAATGCAACACCAAAAATTATGTGGTTTTACTTGTTTTGAGCATGTTTAGAATCAAAAGATTCAAACTTTATGTTTTTTTCCTATAATTTTAGGGTTTTGAATAATGCAAGACCAAAACATAATTAGTTTTACATGTTTGGAGCATGTTTCCTAACAAAATATTCAAACTTTATGCATGTTTCCTATAATTTTTGAGTTTTGAATAATGCAACACCAAAACTTAAGCAATTTTACTCATTTCGTGCATGTTTACAATCAAAAGATTCAAACTTTATTCTTGTTTCCTATCATTTTTGTGTTTTAAATAATTCAACACCAAAACTTAGGTAGTTTTACTCATTTTGAGCATGTTTACAACCAAAAGTTTCAAACTTTATGCATGTTTCCTATAATTTTTGAGAAACGAATAGTGCAACACCAAAACTTACACAATTTTACTTGTGAGGAGCATGGTTAAAAATAAAATATTCAAACTTTAATCATGTTTACTATAATTTTTTAGTTTTGAATAATGTAACACCCAAACTTATGTGGTTTTACTCATTTCAAGCATGTTTACAATCAAAATATCCAAATATTATGCATGTTTCCTATATTTTTTGAGTTTTGTATAATGCAACACCAAAGTTTAAGCAATTTTACTATTTTTTAGCATGTTTACAATCAAAAGATTCAAAATTTATGCATGTTTCATATATCTTTTATGTTTTGAATAATTCAACACCAAAACTTAAATGATTTTACTTGTTTCGAGCTTGTTTCCCATCAAAAGATTCAATCTTTCTACGCATTTCTTAAATTTTTTGAGTTTTGAATAATGAAACACCAAAATATAAGTGGTTTTACTCATTTCGAGCGATTTTACAATCAAAAGTTTCAATCTTTATGCATACCTCCTATAATTTTTGAGTTTTGAATAATGTAACACTAAAACATAGGAGGTTTTACACATAATGAGCACGTTTACAATTACAAGATTCAAAATTTTTATGTATTTCCTATATTTTTTGTGTTTTGAATAATGCAACACCAAAACTTATGTGGTTTTACTCCTTTCGAGCATGTTTAAAGTAAAAAGATTCAAACCCTATGTGAATTTCCTATAATTTTTGAGTTTTTATTAATGCAACACCAAAACATAATTTTTGACTTTTAAATAATACATGACATAAACTTAAGTAGTTTTATTCATTTATAGCATGTTTGCAATCAAAAGATTTAAACTTTATCCATGTTTCCTATGATTTTTGAGTTTTGAATGATGCAACACCAAAATATAAGTAGTTTTACTCATTTTGAGCATGTTTACAATCAAAAGATTTAAAGTTTATTCTTGTTTCCTATAACTTTCTAGTTATCGATAATGCAACACCAAAACTAAGACTATTTTACTCATTTTGAGCATTTTAAAAATCAATAGTTTCAAAATTTAGGCATGTTTCCTATAATTTTTGAGTTTTGAGTAATGTAACACCAAAACTTATGTGGTTTTACTTGTTTTGAGCATGTTTAGAATCAAAAGATTCAAACTCTTTGCTTCTTTCATATAACTTTAGGGTTTTGAATAATGCAAGACCAAAACATAATTAGTTTTACTTGTTTTAAGCATGTTTGCTAACAAAATATTCAAACTTTATGCAAGTTTCCTATAATTTTTGAGTTTTAAATAATGAAACGGCAAAACTTAATCAATTTTACTCATTTCATTCATGTTTACAATCAAAAGATTCAAACTTTATTCTCGTTTCCTATCATTTTTTGTGTTTTAAATAATGCAACACCAAAACTTAGGTAGTTTTACCCATTTTGAGCATGTTTACAATCAAAAGTTTCAAACTTTATGCATGTTTCCTATAATTTTTGAGAAATGAATAGTGCAACACCAAAACTTACAGAATTTTACTTGTGAGGAACATGGTTAAAAATGAAATATTTAAACTTTAGTCATGTTTACTAGAATTTTTCAGTTTTGAATAATGTAACACCCAAACTTATGTGGTTTTTCTCATTTCAAGCATGTTTACAATCAAAATATCCAAATATTATGCATGTTTCCTATATTTTTTGAGTTTTGTATAATGCAATACCAAAACTTAAGCAACTTTACTATTTTTTAGCATGTTTACAATCAAAAGATTCAAAATTTATTCATGTTTCATATATTTTTTAAGTTTTGAATAATTCAACACCAAAACTTAAATGATTTTACTTGTTTCGAGCTTGTTTTCCATCAAGAGATTTAATTTTTATTTTCATTTCCTATAATTTTTGAGTTTTGAATAATGAAACACCAAAACTTAAGTGGTTTTACTCATTTCAATCATTTTTACAATCAAAAGTTTCAAACTTTATGCATATTTCCTATAATTTTTGAGTTTTGAATAATGCAACAATAAACATAGGAGGTTTTACTCATAATGAGCACGTTTACAATTACAAGATTAAAAAATTTAAAGTATTTCCTATAATTTTTTTTTTTGAATAATGCAACACCAAAACTTAAGTGTTTTTACTCGTTTCGAGCATGTTTAAAATAAAAAGATTCAAACCCTATGTGCATTTACTATAATTTTTTAGTTTTTAATAATGCAACACCAAAACATAGTTTGTTGACTTTTTAAATGCATGTCGGAAACTTAAGTAGTTTTATTCATTTATAGCATGTTTGCAATCAAAAGATTTAAACTTTATCCATGTTTCTTATGATTTTTGAGTTTTGAATAATGCAACACCAAAACATCAGTAGTTTTACTCATTTTGAGCATATTTACAATCAAAATATTTAAAGTTTATTCTTGTTTCTTATAACTTTCTTGATTTCGATAATGCAACACCAAAACTAAGAGAATTTAACTCATTTTGATCATTTTAAAAATCAATAGTTTCAAAATTTAGGCATGTTTCCTATAATTTTTGAGTTTTGAATAATGTAACACAAAAACTTATGTGGTTTTACTTGTTTTGAGCATGTTTAGAATCAAAAGATTCAAATTTAATGAGTCTTTCCTATAATTTTAAGGTTTTGAATAATGCAAGACAAAAACATATTTAGTTTTACTTGCTTTAAGCATGTTTCCTATAATTTTTGAGTTTTGAATAATGCAACACCAAAACTTAAGCAATTTTATTCATTTCATGCATGTTTACAATCAAAAGATTCAAAATTTATTCTCATTTCCTATCATTTTTGTGTTTTAAATAATGCAATACCAAAACTTAGGTAGTTTTACTCATTTTGAGCATGTTTACAATCAAAAGATTTAAACTTTATCCATGTTTCCTATGATTTTTGAGTTTTGAATAATGCAACACCAAAATAGAAGTAGGTTTACTCATTATGAGCATGTTCACAATCAAAAGATTTAAAGTTTATTCTTGTTTCCTATAAATTTCTAGTTTTTGATAATGAAACACCAAAACTAAGACAATTTTACTCATTTTGAGCATTTTTCAAATCAACATTTTCAAAATTTAGGCATGTTTCCTATAATTTTTGAATTTTAAATAATGTAACACCAAAACTTATGTGGTTTTACTTGTTCTGAGCATGAATAGAATTAAAAGATTCAAACTGTATGCTTCTTTCCTATAATTTTAGGGTTTTGAATAATGCAAGACCAAAACATAATTAGTTTTACTTGTTTTAGGCATGTTTCCTAACAAAATATTCAAAATTTATGCATGTTTCCTATAATTTTTGAGTTTTGAATAATGCAACACCAAAACTTAAGCAATTTTACTCATTTCATGCATGTTTAGAATCAAAAGATGCAAACTTTATTCTCTTTTCCTATAATTTTTGTGTTTTAAATAATGCAACACCAAACCTTAGGTAGTTTTACTCATCTTGAGCATGTTTACAAGCAAAAGTTTCAAACTTTCTGCATGTTTCCTATAATTTTTGAGAAATGAATAGTGCAACACCAAAACTTACACAATTTTACTTGTGAGGAGCATGGTTAAAAACAAAATATTCAATATTTAGTCATGTTTACTATAATTTTTCAGTTTTGAATAATGTACAACACCCAAACTTATGTGGTTTTACTCATTTCAAGCATGTTTACAATCAAAATATCCAAATATTATCCATGTTTCCTATATTTTTTGAGTTTTGTATAATGCAACACCAAAACTTAAGCAATTTTATTATTTTTTAGCATGTTTACAATCAAAAGATTCAAAATTTATGCATGTTTAATATATTTTTTAAGTTTTGAATAATTCAACACCAAAACTTAAATGATTCTACTTGTTTTGAGCTTGTTTCCCATCAAAAGATTCAATCTTTATGTGCATTTCTTAAAATTTTTGAGTTTTGAATAATGAAACACCAAAACTTAAGTGGTTTTACTCATTTTGAGCATTTTTACAATCAAAATATTCAAACTTTATGCATATTTCCTATAATTTTTGAGTTTTGAATACTGCAACACTAAAACATAGGAGGTTTTACTCATAATGAGCACGTTTACAATTAAAAGATTCAAAAAAATTATGTATTTCCTCTAATTTTTGTGTTTTGAATAATGCAACACCAAAACTTAAGTGGTTTTACTCATTTCAAGCATGTTTAAAATAAAAAGATTCAAACTTTATGTGCATTTACTATAATTTTTGAGTTTTTAATAATGCAACACCAAAACATAATTTTTGACTTTTGAATAATGCATGAAAGAAACTTAAGTAATTTTATTCATTTATAGCATGTTTGCAATCAAAAGATTTAAGCTTTATCCATGTTTCCTATGATTTTTGAGTTTTGAATAATGCAACACCAAAACAGAAGTAGTTTTACTCATTTTGAGCATGTTCACAATCAAAAGATTTAAAGTTTATTTTTGTTTCCTATAACTTTCTAGTTTTTGATAATGCAGCACCAAAACTAAGATGGATTTACTCATTTTGAGCATTTTTAAAATCAACAATTTCAAAATTTAGGCATGTTTCCTATAATTTTTGAGTTTTGAATAATGTAACACCAAAACTTATGTGGTTTTACTTGTTTTTAGCATGTTTAGAATGAAAAGATTCAAACTTCATGCTTCTTTCCTATAATTTTAGGGATTTGAATAATGAAAGACCAAAACATAATTAGTTTTACTTGTTTTAAGCATATTTCCTAACAAAATATTCAAACTTTATGCATGTTTCTTATAATTTTGGAGTTTTGAATAATGCAACACCAAAACTTAAGCAATTTTACTCATTTCGTGCATGCTTAGCGTCAAAAGATACAAACTTTATTCTCATTTCCTATCATTTTTGTGTTTTAAATAATGCATCACCAAAACTTAGGTAGTTTTACTCATTTGTAGCATGTTTACAATCAAAAGTTTCAAAGTTTATGCATATTTCCTATAATTTTTGAGAAATGAATAGTGCAACACCAAAACTTACACAATTTTACTTGTGAGGAGCATGGTTAAAAACAAAATATTCAAACTTTAGTCATGTTTACTATAATTTTTTAGTTTTAAATAATGTAACACCCAAACTTATATGGTTTTACTCATTTCAAGCATGTTTACAATCAAAATATCCAAATATTATGCATGTTTCCTATATTTTTTGACTTTTGTATAATGCAATACCAAAACTTAAGCAATTTTACTATTTGTTAGCATGTTTACAATCAAAAGATTCAAAATTTATGCATGTTTCATATATTTTTTAAGTTTTGAATAATTCAACACCAAAACTTAAATGATTTTACTTGTTTTGAGCTTGTTTCCCATTAAGAGATTTAATCTTTATGTGCATTTCTTATAATTTTTGAGTTTTGAATAATGAAACACCAAAACCTAAGTGGTTTTACTCATTTTGAGCATGTTTACAATCAAAAGTTTCAAACTTTATGCCTATTTCCTATAATTTTTGAGATTTGAATAATGTAACACTAAAACATAGGAGGTTTTACTGATAATGAGCACCTTTACAATTAAAAGATTCAAAAATTTCATATATTTTCTATAATTTTTGTGTTTTGAATAATGCAACACCAAAACTTAAGTGGTATTACTCATTTCAAGCTTGTTTAAAATAAAAATATTCAAAGCATTTACTATAATTTTTGAGTTTTTAATAATGCAACATCAAAACATAATTTTTGACTTTTGAATAATGCATGATAGAAATTTAAGTAGTTTTATTCTTTTTTAGCATGTTTGCCATCAAAAGATTTAAACTTTATCCATGTTTCCTATGATTTTTGAGTTTTGAATAATGCAACACCAAAACATAAGTATTTTTACTCATTTTGATCATGTTTACAATCAAAAGATTTAAATTTTATTCTTGTTTCCTATAACTTTCTAGTTTTCAATAGTGCAACACCAAAACTAAGATGGTTTTACTCATTTTGAGCAGTTTTGAAATCAACAATTTCAAAATTTAGGAATGTTTCCTATAATTTTTAAGTTTTGAATAATGTAACACCAATAATTATGTGGTTTTACTTTTTTTGAGCATGTTTAGAATCAAAATATTCAAACTTTATGCATGTTTCCTATAATTTTTGAGTTTTGAATAATGCAACACCAAAACTTAAGCAGTTTTACTCATTTCGTGCATGTTTACAATCAAAAGATTCAAACTTTATTCTCATTTCCTATCATTTTTGTGTTTTAAATAATGCAACACCAAAACTTAGGTAGTTTTACCCATTTTGAGCATGTTTACAATCAAAATTTTCAAACTTTATGCATGTTTCCTATAATTTTTGAGAAATGAATAGTGCAACACCAAAACTTACACAATTTTACTTGTGAGGAGCATGGTAAAAAACAAAATATTCAAACTTTAGTCATGTTTACTATAATTTTTCAGTTTTGAATAATGTAACACCCAAACTTATGTGGTTTTACTCATTTCAAGCATGTTTACAATCAAAATATCCAAATATTATGCATGTTTCCTATAGTTTTTGAGTTTTGTATAATGCAACACCAAAAACTTAAGCAATTTTACTATTTTTTAACATGTTTACAGTCAAAAGAATCAAAATTTATGCGTGTTTCATATATTTTTTAAGTTTTGAATAATTCAACACCAAAACTTTAAATGATTTCACTTTTTTCGAGCTTCTTTCCCATCAAAAGATTCAATTTTTATGGGCATTTCTTATAATTTTTGAGTTTTGAATAATGAAACACCAAAAATTAAGTGGTTTTACTCATTTCAAGCATTTGTACAATCAAAAATTTCAAACTTTATGCATATTTCCTATAATTTTTGAATTTTTAATAATGCAACACTAAAACATTGGAGGTTTTACTCATAATGAGCACATTTACAATTAAAAGATTCAAAACTTTTATGTATTTCCTATAATTATTGTGTTTTGAATAATTCAACACCAAAACTTAAGTGGTTTTACTTGTTTCGAGCATGTTTAAAATAAAAATATTCAAACCCTATGTGCATTTACTATAATTTTTGAGTTTTAAATAATGCAACACCAAAACATAATTTTTGGCTTCTGAATAATGCATGACAGAAACTTAAGTAGTTTTATTCATTTCCAGCATGTTTGCAATCAAAGCTTTATCCATGTTTCCTATGATTTTTGAGTTTTGAATAATGCAACACCAAAACATAAGTAGTTTTACTCATTTTGATCATGTTTACAATGAAAATATTTAGAGTTTATTCTTATTTTCTATAACTTTCTAGTTTTCCATAATGCAACACCAAAACTAAGACGGTTTTACTCATTTTGAGCATTTTAAAAATCAACAGTTTCAAAATTTAGGCATGTTTCCTATAATTTTTGAGCTTTGAATAATGTAACACCAAAACTTATGTGGTTTTACTTGTTTTGAGCATGTTTAGAATCAAAATATTCAAACTTTTAGTTTCTTTCCTATAATTTTAGGATTTTGAATATTGCAAGACCAAAACATAAATAATTTTACTTGTTTTAAGCATGTTCCCTAACAAATATTCAAATTTTATGCATGTTTCCTATAATTTTTGAGTTTTGAATAATGCAACACCAAAACTTAAGCCGTTTTACTCATTTTGTGCATGTTTACAATCAAAAGATTCAAAATTTATTCTCGTTTCCTATCATTTTTGCGTTTTAAATAATGCAACACTAAAACTTAGGTAGTTTTACTCATTTTGAGCATGTTTACAATCAAAAGTTTCAAACTTTATGCATGTTTCCTATAATTTTTGAGAAATGAATAGTGCAACACCAAAACTTACACAATTTTACTTGTGAGGAGCATAGTTAAAAACAAAATATTCAAACTTTAGTCATGTTTACTATAATTTTTTAGTTTTGAATAATGTAACACCCAAACTTATGTGGTTTTACTCATTTCAAGCATGTTTACAATCAAAATATCCAAATATTATATATGTTTCTTATATATTTTGAGTTTTGTATAATGCAACACCAAAATTTAAGCAATTTTATTATTTTTTAGCATGTTTACAATCAAAAGATTCAAAATTTATGCATGTTTCATATATTTTTTAAGTTTTGAATAATTCAACACCAAAACTTAAATGATTTTACTTGTTTCCCATCAAATGATTAAATTTTTATGTGCATTTTTGAATAATGAAACACCAAAACTTAAGTGGTTTTACTCATTTCCAGCATTTTTACAATCAAAAGTTTCAAACTTTATGTGTATTTTTTATAATTTTTGAGTTTTCACTAAAACATAGGAGGTTTTACTCATAATGAGCATGTTTACAATTAAAAGATTAATTTTTTTTATGTATTTCCTATAATTTTTAGTGGTTTTACTCGTTTCGAGCATGTTTAAAATAAAAATATTCAAACCCTATGTGCATTTACTATATTTTTTGAGTTTTTAATAATGCAACACCAAAACGTAATTTTTGACTTCTGAATAATGCATGACAGAAACTTAAGTAGTTTTATTCATTTCTAGCATGTTTGCAATCAAAAGATTTATCCATGTTTCCTATGATTTTTGAGTTTTGAATAATGCAACACCAAAACATAAGTAGTTTTACTCATTTTGATCATGTTTACAATGAAAATATTTAGAGTTTATTCTTGTTTCCTATAACTTTCTTGTTTTCCATAATGCAACACCAAAACTAAGACGGTTTTACTCATTTTAAGCATTTTTAAAATCAAGAGTTTCAAAATTTAGGCATGTTTCCTATAATTTTTGAGCTTTGAATAATGTAACACTAAAAACTTATGTGGTTTTACTTGTTTTGAGCATGTTTAGAATCAAAATATTCAAACTTTATGTTTCTTTCCTATAATTTTACGATTTTGAATATTGCAAGACCAAAACATAAATAATTTTACTTGTTTTAAGCATGTTCCCTAACAAATATTCAAACTTTATGCATGTTTCCTATAATTTTTGAGTTTTGAAAAATGCAACACCAAAACTTAAGCAGTTTTACTCATTTCGTGCATATTTACAATCAAAAGATTCAAAATTTATTCTCGTTTCCTATCATTTTTGTGTTTTAAATAATGCAACACCAAAACTTAGGTAGTTTTACTCATTTTGAGCATGTTTACAATCAAAAGTTTCAAACTTTATGCATGTTTCCTATAATTTTTGAGAAATGAATAGTGCAACACCAAAACTTACACAATTTTACTTGTGAGGAGCATAGTTAAAAACAAAATATTCAAACTTTAGTCATGTTTACTACAATTTTTCAGTTTTGAATAATGTAACACCCAAACTTATGTGGTTTTACTCATTTCAAGCATGTTTACAATCAAAATATCAAAATATTATATATGTTTCTTATATATTTTGAGTTTTGTATAATGCAACACTAAAAACTTAAGCAATTTTATTATATTTTAGCATGTTTACAATCAAAAGATTCAAAATTTATGCATGTTTTATATATTTTTTAAGTTTTGAATAATTCAACACCAAACTTAAATGATTTTACTTGTTTCGAGCTTGTTTCCCATCAAATGATTAAATTTTTACGTGCATTTTTGAATAAGGAAACACCAAAACTTAAGTGGTTTTACTCATTTCCAGCATTTTTACAATCAAAAGTTTCAAACTTTATGTGTATTTTCTATAATTTTTTAGTTTTGAATGCAACACTAAAACATAGGAGGTTTTACTCATAATGAGCACGTTTACAATTAAAAGATTAAAAAATTTTATGTATTTCCTATAATTTATAGTGGTTTTACTCGTTTCAAGCATGTTTAAAATAAAAATATTCAAACCCTATGTGCATTTACTATAATTTTTGAGTTTTTAATAATGCAACACCAAAACATAATTCTTGACTTTTGAATAATCCACGATAGAAATTTAAGCAGTTTTATTCATTTATAGCATGTTTGGAATCAAAAGATTTAAATTTTATCCATGTTTCTTATGATTTTTGAGTTTTGAATAATGCAACACCAAAACAGAAGTAGTTTTACTCATTTTGAGCATGTTCACAATCAAAAGATTTAAAGTTTATTTTTGTTTCCTATAACTTTCTAGTTTTTGATAATGCAACACCAAAACTAAGATAGTTTTACTCATTTTGAGCATTTTAAAAATCAACAGTTTCAAAAATTAGGCATGTTTCCTATAACTTTTGAGTTTTGAATAATGTAACACCAAAACTTATGTGGTTTTACTTGTTTTGAGCATGTTTAGAATCAAAAGATTCAAACTTTATGCTTCTTTCCTATAATGTTAGGGTTTTGAATAATGCAAGACCAAAACATAATTAGTTTTACTTGTTTTAAGCATGTGTCCTTATAAAATATTCAAACTTTATGTATGTTTCCTATAATTTTTGAGTTTTGAATTATGCAACACCAAAACTTAAGCAATTTTACTCATTTATGTGCATGTTTACAATCAAAAGATTCAAACTTTATTCTCGTTTCCTACCATTTTTGTGTTTTAAATAATGCAACACCAAAACTTAAGTAGTTTTACTCATTTTGAGCATGTTTACAATCAAAAGTTTCAAACTTTATGCATGTTTCCTATAATTTTTGAGAAATGAATAGTGCAACACCAAAACTTACACAATTTTACTTGTGAGGAGCATGGTTAAAAACAAAATATTCAAACTTTAGTCATGTTTACTATAATTTTTCACTTTTGAATAATGTAACACCCAAACTTATGTGGTTTTACTCATTTCAAGCATGTTTACAATCAAAATGTCCAATTATTATGCATGTTTTCTATATTTTTTAAGTTTTATATAATACAACACCAAAACTTAATCAATTTTACTATTTTTTAGCATGTTTACAATCAAAAGATTCAAAATTTATGCATGTTTCATATATTTTTTAGGTTTTGAATAATTCAACACCAAAACTTAAATGATTTTACATGTTTTGAGCTTGTTTCCCATCAAAAGATTCAATCTTTATGTGCATTTCTTAAAATTTTTGAGTTTTGAATAATGAAACACCAAAACTTAAGTGGTTTTACTCATTTCAATCATTTTTACAATCAAAAGTTTCAAACTTTATGCATATTTCCTATAATTTTTGAGTTTTGAATAATGCAACAATAAAACATAGGAGGTTTTACTCATAATGAGCACGTTTACAATTACAAGATTAAAAAATTTAAAGTATCTCCTATAAATTTTTTTTTGAATCATGCAACACCAAAACTTAAGTGTTTTTACTCATTTCGAGCATGTTTAAAATAAAAAGATTCAAACCCTATGTGCATTTACTATAATTTTTTAGTTTTTAATAATGCAACACAAAAATTTAAGTAGTTTTACTCATTTCCAGCATGTTTTAAATTAATAAATTCCAATTTTATGAATGTTTCATATAATTTTTAAGTTTTGAATAATGCAACATGAAAATATAATCAGTTTTACTTGATTTGAGCATGTTTACAATCTTTAGATTCAAACTTTATGCACATTTCTTATAATTTTTAGGTTTGAATAATGCAACACAAAAACCTAGGTAGTTTTACTCGTTTAAAGCATGTTTACAGTTAAAAGAATCAATCTTTATCTTTGTTTCCTATAATTTTTTATTTTTGAATAAGGAAACACCAAAACATAAGTAATTTTACTCGTTTCAAGCATGTTTACAATAAAAAAATTAAAATATTTTGCATGTTTCTTATAATTTTTTAGATTTGAATAATATAAAACAAAAACTTGAGTGGTTTTACTCTTTTTGAGATTGTTTACAATCAAAAGATTCAAAATTTATGTGCATTTATTATAATTTTTGAGTTTTAAATAATGCAACACCAAAAGTAAAGTGGTTTTACTCATTTCTAGTCTTTTTAAAATCAAAAGATTCAAGCTTTATGCATGTTTCCTAAATTTTTTGAGTTTTAAATAATGGAAAACCAAAAATTAAGTAGATTTTAACATGTGTACAATCAAAAGATTCAAACTTTATTTGCATTTCCTATAACTTTTTATTTTTGAAAAATGCAGCACTGAAACTTGCATAGTTTTACTCATTTTGAGCATGTTTACAATCAAAAGGTTGAATCTTTATGTGCATTTCCTATATTATATGAGTTTTGAATAATGCAATAATAAGACTTAAGTGGTTTTACTCATTCTTAGTATGTTTAGAAACAAAATATTCAAACCTTTATTCATGTTTCCTATATTTTTTGAGTTTTTAATAATGCAACATTAAAACATAGGTGGTTTTACTCATTTCAAGCATGTTTACAAAAACATATTCAAACTTTATGCATGTTTCCTATAATTTTTGAGTTTTGAATAATGTAACACCAAGACTTACGTAGTTTTACTCATTTAAACATGTTTACAATCGAAAGTTTCAAACTTTATGCACATTTCTTTTAATTTTTATGTTTAAAAAAATACAACACCATGACTTAGGTAGTTTTACTCATTTTGAGCATGTTTACAATCAAAATATTCATATTTATGTGTGTTTCCTATAGTTTTTTATTTTTGAACGTTATTTAGGTGGTTTGACTTGTTTCAAGCATGTTTACAATCAAAATATTCAAACTTTACACACATTTCCTATAATTTTTGTCATTTAAATAATGCGACACCAAGACTTAGGTTGTTTTACTCATTTCAAACATGTGTAAAATTAAAAGATTAAAACTTTATGTGTGTTTCCTATAAATTTTAAGCTATGAGTAACACAACACTGACACTTAGGTAGTTTTTCTCGTCTCAAGCATATTTATAATCAAAATAGTCAATCTTTATTTGTGTTTCCTATAATTTTTGAGTTTTGAATAATATAACATCAAAGCTTATGTAGTTTTACCCATTTCGAGCATGTTTACAATTAAAACATTCAAACTTTATGTTTGTTCACTATAATTTTTGAGTTTTGAATAACTGTAACACCAAAACTTAAGGGGTTTTACTCATTTTGAACATGTTTACAATAAAAAGAATCAAAATTTATACATGTTTCCTATAATTTTTGAGTTTTCAATAATTCAACACCAAAACTTTTATGGTTTTACTATTTTAAATCATGTTTATAATCAAAAGATTCAAATTTAATGCATGTTTCATATAATTTTTGTGTTTTGAATAATGCAACACCAAAACATAGCTAGTTCTACTCATTTTGAGCATGTTTACAATCAAAAGATTCAAATATTATGCCCATTTCTTATAATTTCTACATTTTTTATAGTGCAAAACCAAAATATAAGAAATTTTACTCATTTTGAGCTTGTTTACAGTCAATAGATTCAAATTTTATACATGTTTTCTATATTTTTTGAGTTTTGTATAATGTAACACCAAAAGTTAAATGGTTTTACTCATTTTGAGCATGTTTACATTCAAAATATTCAAACTTTATGTGATTTTCTTATAATTTTTGAGTTTTGAATAGTGCAACACCAAAACCTAGGTGCTTTTACTCATTTTAAGCATGTTTACAATCAGAAGATTGAAACTTTATACACATTTCCTATAATTTTTGAGATTTGAATGATGCAACACCAAAACATAAGTGGTTTTACTCATTTTGAGCATGTTTGTAATCAAAAAATGCAAACTTTATATACATTTTATACAATATAAGAGTTTTGAATAATGTAATACCAAAAATTAGGTGGTTAAACTCATTTTGAGCATGTTTAAAATCAAACGATTGAAAATTTATGTATGTTTCCTATATTTTTTGAGTTTTGAATAATACAACACCAAAACATAGGTAGTTTTACTCATTTTGAGCATGCTTATAATAAAAAGATGTAAACTTTGTGCATGTTTAATATATTTTTTTAGTGTTGAATAATATAACAACAAAACTTAGGTGGTTTTACTCATTTTGAGCATGTTTACAATCAAAAGATTCAAACTTTTTGCATGTTTCCTATAATTTTTGAATTTTAAATAATACAAAACCAAAATATACAATCTTTATAGACATTTTCTATAATTTTTTAGTTTTGAATAATGAAACACCAAAACTTAGACAATTTTACTCATTTCAATCGTGTTTATAATCAATAGATTCAAATTTTATACACATTTCCAATAATTTTTAAGTTTTTTATAGTGCAACACAAAAATATAAGAAATTTTACTCATTTTGAGCTTGTTTACAGTCAATAGATTCAAACTTTATACATGTTTTCTATATTTTTTGAGTTTTGTATAATGTAACACCAAAACTTAAATGGTTTTACTCATTTTGAGCATGTTTACATTCAAAATATTCAAACTTTATGTGATTTTCTTATAATTTGAGTTTTGAATAGTGCAACACCAAAACCTAGGTGGTTTTACTCATTTTGAGCATGTTTACAATCAGAAGATTGAAAATTTATACACATTTCCTATAATTTTTGAGATTTGAATGATGCAACACCAAAACATAGGTGGTTTTACTCATTTTGAGCATGTTTATAATCAAAAGATGCAAACTTTATGTACATTTTATACAATATAAGAGTTTTGAATAATGTAATACCAAAAATTAGGTGGTTAAACTCATTTTGAGCATGTTTAAAGTCAAAATATTCAAACTTTATGCACGTTTCCTATAATTTTTGAGTTTTAAATAATACAAAACCAAAATATACAATCTTTATAGACATTTTTTATAATTTTTTAGTTTTGAATAATCAAACACCAAAACTTAGACAATTTTACTCATTTCAATCATATTTATAATCAAAAGATTCAAATTTTATACACATTTCCTATAATTTTTGAGTTTTGAATAATGCAACACTAAAACTTATGCAATTTTACTTGTTTCAAGAATGCTTAAAATTAAAAGATTCAAACTTTATGGGTGTTTCCTATAATTTTTGAGTTTTCAATAATGCAAAAACAAAACATAGGTGGTTTTGTTTGTTTCAAGCATGTTTATAATCAAAATATTCAAACTATATGCGTGTTTCCTAAATTTTTTTTGAGTTTTGTATGATGCAACACTAAAACTTAAGTGGTTTTAGTCATTTCAGGCTTGTTTACAGTCAAAATATTCAAACTTTATGCACATTTCCTATATTTCTTAAGTTTTGTGTAATGCAACACCAAAACATAAATGGTTTTACTCATTTAGAGCTTGTGTACCATCAAAAGATTTAAAATTTATGTGTGTTTCCTAAAATTTTTGAGTTTTGAATAATGTAACATGAAAACCTAAGTGGTTTTACTCATTTTGAGAATTTTTACAATCAAAAGTTTCAAATTTTATTTGTGTTTCCTATAATTTTTGAGTTTTGAATAATTCAACATAAAAACTTAATTAGTTTTACTCATTTCAAGCATGTTTACAATAAAAAAATTTAAATTTTATACATTTTTCCTATAATTTTTGTGTTTTAAATAATGCAAAACCAAAACTTAAGTAGTTTACTCATTTTGAACATGTTTACAATCAAAATATTCAAAACCTTACGTGTGTTTCCTATAGTTTTTGAGTTTTGAATAATGCAACACCAAAACTTAAGAGGTCTTATTCATTTCAAATCTGTTTAAAATAAAAAATTCAAACTTCATGTGCATTTCCTATAACTTTTGAGTTTTATATAATGTAACACCAAAACTTAAGTGATTTTACTCATTTTAAACATGTTTACATTAAAAAGATTCAAAATTTATGTGCATTTCCTATAGTTTTTGAGGTTTGAATAATGCAACACAAAAATATAGGCAATTTTACCCATTTCAAACATGTTTACAATCAAAAAAATCAAAATTTATGCATGTTTCCTATAATTTTTTGTGTTTTGAACAATGGAACACCAAAACTTAAGCAATTTCTCTCATTTTAAGCATGTTTAAAATAAAAAATTTCCAGCTTTTTGTGCAATTCCTATAATTTTTGAGTTTGAAATAATGTAACACCAAAACATAAGCAATTTTACTCCTTTTGAGCATGTTTACAATCGAAAGATTCAAACTTTTTGCAAATTTTTAGGTTTGGAATAATGCAACACCAAAAGTAAAGTGGTTTTACTTGTTTTGAGCATTTTTAAAATAAAAAGAGTCAAATTTTATGTGCTTTTCCTTTAATTTTTTAATTTTGAATAATGCAACACCAAAACTTAACTAGTTTTACTCATTTCAAGCATGTTTATAATCATAAGATTCAAACTTGATGTTTGTTTCCTATAATTTTTGGGTTTTGAATAATGCAACACCAAAACTTATGTAGTTTTACTACTTTCAAGCATGTTTACAATCAAAAGATTCAAACTTTTTGCATGTTACCTATAATTTTTGAGTTTTGAGTAATCCAACATCAAAACTTAAGAGGTTTTACTCATTTCAAGCATGTGTACAAAAAAAAAATTTAAACTTTATACATGTTTCTTATAATTTTTGAGTTTTGAATAAAACAACTTTAAAATTTAGGCAGTTTTACTCATTTTGAGCATGTTTAAAATCAAAAGATTCAAATTTATGCACAT
Source organism: Torreya grandis (assembly GCA_037957365.1). Taxonomy (NCBI): domain Eukaryota; kingdom Viridiplantae; phylum Streptophyta; class Pinopsida; order Cupressales; family Taxaceae; genus Torreya; species Torreya grandis. Next base: position 829,547 of record JARHVA010003303.1, read on the forward strand.
TTCCTATAATTTTTATGTTTGAATAATGCAAAACCAAAACTTAGGTGGTTTTACTTTTTTCAAACATCTTTAGAATACAAGATTCAAACTTTATGTATATTTCTTATAAGTTTTAAGTTTTGAGTAATGCAACATCAAAACTTAGGTGGTTTTGCTCTTTTCAAATATATTTACATTCAAAAGACTCAAACTTTGTCCATGTTTTTATATAATTTTTGAGTTTTGAATAATGTAACACCAAAACTTAAGTGATTTTACTCATTTTGAGCATGTTTATAATAAAAACATTCAAATTTTAACCACGTTTCCTATAATTTTTGAGATTTTAATACTGCAACACCAAAACATAGGTGGTTTTACTCATTTTAAGCATGTTTAAATTTAAAAGATTCAACCTTTATGCGCATTTCCTATAATTTTTGAGTGTTGAATAATGCTACACTAAGACTTAGCTAGTTTTACTCATTTTGAAAATGTTTATAATCAAAATATTCAGACTTTATGCATGTTTCCTATAATTTTAGAATTTTAAATAATGGAACACCAAAACTTATGTGATTTTACTCATTTTTAGCATGTTTATAATCAAAAGATTTAAACTTTATGCATATTTCCTATAATTCTTGAGTTTTGGATAATATAACACCATGACTTAGGTAGTTTCACTCATTTTGAGCATTTTATAATCAAAAGATTCAATGTTTTTTATGTGTTTCCTATATTTTTTGAGTTTTAAATAATGGAACACAAAACTTAAATAGTTTTTCTCATTTGGAGTGTATTTACAATCAAAAGATTCAAATTTTATGTGGATTTTCTATCATTTTTGAGTTTTGAATAATGTAACACCAAAATGTAGGCAATTTTACTCGTTTTGATCATGTTTAAAATCAAAAAATTCAATCTTTTCACACATTTACTATAATTTTTGAGTTTTGAACAATGCAACACTAGAATAGAGGCAATTTTACTTGTTTTGATCATGTTAGCAATTAAAATATTCAAAAATTATGTATGTTTCTTTTAATTTTTAAGTTTTGTATAATGTAACACCAAAACATTAGTTGGTTTACCCATTTTGAGCATGTTTACAATCAAAAGATTAAAATTTTAAGAACATTTTCTATATTTTTTGAGTTTCTTATAATACAACACCAAAAATTAAAAGGTTTTACTCATTTTGAACTTGTTTACTATCAAAAGATTTAAACTTTATGCATGTTTCCAGTAATTTTTGAGTTTTGAATATTGCAACACCAAAACTTAATTGGTTTTACTCATTTTTAGTATTTTTACAATCAAAATATTTAAAATTTATGAATGTTTCCTATAATTTTTGAGTTTTGAATAACACAACAATAGAACATAGACACTTGTACTCATTTTGAGTATGTTTAATAAAATCAAAAGATTTAAAATTTATGCATGTTTCTTATAATTTTTGAGTTTTGAATAATGCAATACCAAAACCTAGTCAATGTTACTCATTTCAAGCATGTTTAAAATCAAAATATTCAAACATTATGTGTTTCCTATAATTTTTTGAGTTTTAAATATTGAAACACTGAAATTTATGTTTTCTTCCTTTTGAGCATGTTTACAATCAAAAGATTCAAACTCTATGTGCATTTTCTACAATTTTTTTATAATTTTTGAGTTTTGAATAATACAAAACAAACACTTATGTGGTTTTACTCATTTCAAGCATGTTTAGAATCAAAAGATTCAAAATTTAATAGCATTTCCTATAATTTTTATGTTTTGAAAAATGCAACACAAAAACCTAGGCAATTTTACTCATTTTGGGTATGTTTAATATCAAAAGTTTCAAAATTTATCCACACTTCCTATAATATTTGAGTTTTAAATAATGCAACACCAAAATTTAAGTATTTTTTCACATTTTGAGTATGTATATTCAAAACTTATGAGCATTTTCCATAATTTTTGAATTTTGAAGAATGAAACACCAAAATTTACATGGTTTTATTCATTTTGAGCATGTTTACTATCATAAGATTCCAACATTATGAATGATTATTACAATTTTTGAGTTTTAAATAATGCAACACAAAATTTTAGGCTATTTTACTCATTTTGAGAATGTTTACATTTCAAAGATTCAAACTTTATGTGTGTTTCCTATAATTTTTGAGTTTTAAATACTGCAATACAAGGACTTAAGTTTTTTTACTCATTTTGAGCATTTTACATTCAAAAGATTCAAGATTTATACATGTTTCCTATAATTTTTGAATTTTGAATAATGCAACATTAGGACTTCAGTGATTTTACTCATTTTGAACATGTTTACAATCAAAAGATTTAAACTTTATGAAAGTTTTCTAATTTTTTTGAGTTTAAAAAAATGTCTCACAAAGACTTAAGTATTTTTACTTGCATTGAGTTTTGAATAATGTAACACCAAAACTTAGGCAATTTTACTCATTTTAAGCATGTTTAAAATCAAAAGATTCATTTTTTTAGCATGTTTCCTATAATTTTTAAGTTTTGAGTAATGCAATACCAAAACATAGATAGTTTTGTTTTGATCATGTTGACAATCAAAATATTCAAACATTATGCATGTTTCCTGTACTTTTTGAGTTTTGTATAATGCAACACCTAAACTTAAGAAATTTTACTCATTTTGAGCATGTTTGCAATTAAAATATTAAAATTTTATGCATGTTTTCTATCTTTTTTGAGATTTGTATATTATAACACAAAAACATTAATGGTTTTACTCATTCCGAACATGTTTACCAGTAAAATATTTAAATTTTATGCATGTTTCTTATAATTTTTGAGCTTTGAATAATGCAACCCCAAAACTTAAGTGGTTTTACTTATTTTCAATATGTTTACAATACAAAGATTTAAGCTTTATTCATGTTTCACATAATTTTTTAGTTTTGAATAATGCAAAGCAAAAACATAAGCAATCACACTAATTTTGAGCATGTTTTCAATAAAAAGTTTCAAACTTTATGCATGCTTCCTATACTTTTTGAGCTTTGAATAATAATAATAAAAACTTTGGTGGTTTTACTTGTTTTGAGTATGTTTTAAATCAAAAGATTCAAACTTTATGCATGTTTCTTATAATTTTTAAGTTTTGAATAATGCAATGCCAAAACCTAGGTGGTTTTGCTTGTTTTGGGCATGTTTAAAATCAAAATATTCAAAATTTATGAATGTTTCATATCATTTTTTAGTTTTAAATAAAACAACATTGAAACATACAGGGATTTACTCATTTTGAGCATGTTTACAATCAAAAGATTGAAACTTTATTCATGTTTCATATAATTTTTGAGTTTTGAATAATGCAACACCAAGAATTAGGTGGTTTTACTCATTTCAAGCATGTTTACAATCAAAACATTCAAACTTTATGTGCCTTTCTTATAAATTTTGAGTTTTGAATAGTACAACACCAATATTAAGTGGTTTTACTCATTTGGAGCATGTTTACAATCAAAAGATTCAAATTTTATTTACATTTCCCATCATTTTTGAGTTTGAATAATGCAACACCAAAACTTAAGAAGTTTTATTCATTTTGAGCATTTTTATGATTAAAAGATTCAAAATTAAAATGTGTTTCCTATAAATTTTTAGTTTTGAATAATGCAATACCAAAACATAAGAAGTTTTACTCATTTTAAGCATGTTTATAGTAAAAAAGATTCAAAAGTAATTTGCATATCCTATAATTTTTGAGTTTTGATTATAGTGAAATACCAAAACTTAAGTGGTTTTATTCATTTTAGGCATGTTTAAAATCACAACATAAGTGGTTTTACTCATTTGAGCATGTTTACAATCATAAGATTCAAAATTTATATGTGTTTCCTATAATTTTTGATGTTTGAATAATGTAATACAAAAACTTAGGTAGTTTTACTCATTTTGAGCATGTTTACAATCAAAACAATCAGATTTTATGGATATTTCATGTAATTTTTGAGTTTTGAATAGTGAAACACCAAAACATAAGTTGTTTTACTCGTTTCAAGCATGTTTACAATTAAAAGATTAAAAATTTTCCATGTTTTCCTTTTTCAGTTTTGAATAATGAAACACCAAAACTTAGGTAGTTTTACTCATTTCGAACATGTTTAGAATCAAAAGATTCAAACTTTATGTTTGAATAATGCAACACAAAAACTTAGGCAATTTTACTCATTTCAAGCATGTTTACAATCAAAAGATTCAAATTTTATGCAAGTTCCCTATATTTTTTTGTGTTTTGAATAATTCAACACCAATTTCTAGGTAGTTTTGCTAGTTTTGAGCATGTTTACAATCAAAAGATTCAAACTTTATGAATGTTTCCTATAATTTTTTAGATTTGAAAAATGCATCTCTAAAACCTAAGTGGTTTTACTCATTTTGAGCATGTTTACAGTCTAAATATTTAAACTTTATGCACATTTTCTATAATTTTTGAGTTTTGAATAATGTAGCAATAAAATTTAAGTGGTTTTACTCATTTTGAGCATGTTTAGAATCAAAATATTCAAACTTTATACATATTTCCTATGATTTTTGAGTTTTGAATAATGAAACTCCAAAACTTAAGTATGTTTACTCATTTCAAGCATGTTTAAAATCAAAATATTCAAACTTTATGCATGTTTCCTATAATTTTTTTGTTTTGAATAATGCAACATCAAAACTTGGGTAGTTTTACTCATTTTGTGCATGTTGAAAATCAAAAGAGTCAATCTTTATGTTTGTTTTATATAGTTTTTGAGTTTAAATAATGCAACACTAAAACTTAAGGGGTTTTACTTATTTGGAGCATGTTTAAAATCAAAAGATTTAAACTTTACGTGTAATTACTATAATTTTTTAGTTTTAAATAATGTAACACCAAAACTTTTATAGTTTTACTCTTTTTTAGCATGTTTAAAATCAAAAGATTCAAACTTTGTGCATGTTTCCTATAATTTTTTGATTTTTGAATAATACAACACCAAAACTTATGTGGTTTTACTCATTTCAAGCATGTTTAAAATCAAAAGATTTAAACTTTTTCCTATACTTTTTGAGTTTTTAATAATGCAACACCAAAACTTAGGCAATTTTAATCATTTCAATCATGTTTGAAATCAAAAGATTCAAACTTTATGCACCTTTCCCATAATTTTTGAGTTTTGCATAATGCAACACTAAAACTTATGTGGTTTTACTCATTTTGAGCATGTTTACAATCAAAAGATTTAAACTTTATGTATATTTCCTATCAATTTTGAGTATTGAATAATGCAACACTAAAAATTAAGAAATTTTACTCATTTTGAGCATGTTTACAATTAAAAGATTCAAAATTTCTACTTATTTCATATAATTTTTGAGTTTTGAATAATGCAACATGAAAACATAGATGGATTTACTCATTTTGATCATGTTTAAAATCAAGAAATTCAAACTTTATGCATGTTTCTTATAATTTTTGAGTTTTGAATAATGAAACACCAAAACTAATGCCATTTTACTCCTTTCAAGAATGTTTACAATTAAAATATTCAAACTTTATACACATTTCCTTTAAGTTTTTAGTTTTCAATAATGCTTCACCAAAAATTAGGTGGTTTTTCTCTTTTTAAATATATTTACACTCAAAATATTAAAACTTTGTAAGTGTTTCCTATCATTTTTGAGTTTTGAATAATGCAACACCAAAATTTAAGTGGTTTTACTCATTTTGAACATGTTTACAATCAAAATATTCAAATTTTATCCATGTTTCATAGAATTTTTGTGTTTTGAATAATGCAACATAAAAACTTAGATGGTTTTACTCATTTCGAGCATGTCTCCAATAATTTTTGAATTTTGAATAATGGAACACCAAAACTTAGGTAGTTTTACTCATTTTGAACATGTTTACAATGAAGAGATTCAAACTGTATGCATGTTTCCAATAATTTTTTAGTTTTGAATATTGCAACACTAAAACTTAAGTAGTTGTACTCATTTTGAGCATTTTACAATCAATAGATTCAAATGTTTTACGTGTTTCCTATAATTTTGAGTTTTGCATAATGCAACACCAAAACATAGACAATTTTTCCCATTTCGAGCATGTTTACAATTAAAAGATTCAAACTTTATGTGCAATTCCTATATTTTTTTAGTATTGAATAATGCAACACCAAAACTTAGGCAATTTTACTCATTTTGAGCATGTTTACAATCAAAAGAGTCAAAATTTATGTACATTTACTATAATTTTTTAGTTTTGAATAATGCAACACCAAAACTTAGGTAGTTTTACTCATTTTGAGCATGTTTAAAATGAAAAGATTTAAACTTTTTACATGTTTCTTATAATTTTTGACTTTTGAATAATGCAATGACAAAATAGAGGTGGTTTTACTCATTTTTATCATATTTAAAATCAAAATATTCAAACATTATAAGTGTTTCCTATACTTTATGAGTTTTGTATAATACAACACCAAAACTTAAATGGGTTTACTCATTTTGAGCATGTTTACAACCAAAAGATTCAAACTTTATATGTATTTCCAATATTTTTTAAGCTTTGTTTAATGTAACACCAAAATATAAATGGTTTTACTCATTTCGAGCATGTTTACCATCAAAAGATTTAAACTTTATGCATGTTTTTAACAATTTTTTAGTTTTGAATAATGCAACACCAAAACTTAACTAGTTTTACTTATTTTTAGCATGTTTACAATCAAAATATTGAAGCTTTATGCATGTTTCATATAATTTTTGAGTTTTGAATAATGTAACGCCAAAACTTAGGTAGTTTTACTTATTTTGAGCATGTTTACAATCAAAATATTCAAACTTTATGCATGGTTTCTATATTTTTTTAGCTTTGAATAACACAAAAATAAAACTTAAGTAGTTTTACTCATTTTGAGTATGTTTAAAATAAAAATATTTAAACTTTATGCATGTTTCCTATAATATTTGAGTTTTGAATAATATAACGCCTAAACCTAGGTGGTTTTACTCTTTTTGAGCACATTTAAAATCAAAAGATTCAAACTTTATACATGTTTCATATAATTTTTTAGTTTTAAATAATGAAACACTGAGACTTAAGTTTTCCTCTTTTTGAGCATGTTTACAATCAAAAGATTCAAATTTTTTGCATATTTTCTATAATTTTTTAGTTTTGAATAATGCAACACCAAAATTTAAGTGGTTTTACACATTTCAAGTATGTTTAAAATCAAAAGATTCAAAATTTATACATGTTTCTTATAAGTTTTGAGTTTTGAATAATGCAACACCAAAACATAAGTGGTTCAACTCATTTCAAGCATGTTTATAATCAAAAGATTCAAATTTTATTCATGTTTCCTATAATTTTTGAGTTTTGAATAATGTAACACCAAAAATTAATTGGTTTTACTCATTTAAAGCATTTTTAAAATCAAAAGATTCAAAATTTATGCACATTTCCTATAATTTTTGAGTTTTGAATAATGGAACGCCAAAATTTAAGTAGTTTTACTCATTTTAAGCATGTTTAATATCAGCATATTCAAAATTTGTATGTATTTCTTATAATTTTTGAATTTTGAATAATGCAACATCAAAACTTACATGGTTTTATTCATTTTTTGCATGTTTACAATCATAACATCAAAATATAGGCACGTTTGTTATAATTTTTGTGTTTTTAATAATGCAACAAAAACATTTAGGTTGTTTTACTCATTTTGAGCATGATTAAATTCAAAAGATTAAATTTTTTTTTGCATTTCTTATAATTATTGTGTTTTGAATACCGTAACACCAAGACTCAGGTGGTTTTACACATTTTTAGCATTTTACAATCAAAAGATTTAAACTTTATATGTGTTTCCTATAATTTTTGAATTTTGAATAATGCAACATTAGGGCATAGGCTATTTTACTCACTTCAAGCATGTTTACAATCAAAAGTTTCAAACTTTATTCATGTTTTCTAAAATTTTCAAGTTTTGAATAACACAACACCAATACTTAAGTAGTTTTACTTATTTTGAGCATGTTTACAATCAAAAGATTCAAAATTTATGTGTGTTTCTTTTAATTTTTGAGTTTTGAATAGTGCAACACCATGATTTAGTTGGTTTTACTGATTTCAACCATGCTTATAATCAAAAGATTCAAACTTTATGCATGTTTCCTATAATTTTTGAGTTTTGAATAATGCAATAATGAAACTTAATTGGTTTTACTCATTTCAAGCATTTTTACAATCAAAAATTTAAAAGTTGAAGCATTTTTCTTATAATTATTTTATTTTACATAATGTAACACCAAAACTTAAGTGGTTTTACTCATTTCGAGCATGTTTCCAAATAAAATATTTAAACCTTATGCACATTTTTCTATAATTTTTGTGTTTAGAATAATGCACCACCAAAACTTAGTAGCTTTACTCATTTTGAGCATGTTTAAAATTAAAAGATTTAAATTTTATGTGTATTTCCTATAATTTTTGCTTTTTGAATAATGCAACACCAAGACCTTTGTGGTTTTATTCATTTTCAGCATATTTATTATCAAATTTTGAATAATGCAACAATATAACTTAGGTGGTTTTACTCATTTCAAGCATGTTCAAAATAAAAAGATTCAAACTTTATGTGCATTCTCAATAATTTTTTAGTATTGAATAATTGAATACCAAGACTAAGGTTGTTTTACTCATTTTGAGCATGTTTATAATCAAAAGATTCAAGCTTTATGTGGGTTTCCTATTATTTTTAAGTTTGTAATAATGTAACACCAAAACTTAGGTACTTCTACTCATTTTGAGCGTGCTTACAATCAACAGATTCAAACCTTATGCATGTTTCCTATAATTTTTTAGTTTTAAATAATTCAACACCAAAACTTAAGTGGTATTACTCAGTTTGAGCATGCATACAATTAAAATATTCAAACCTTATGCATGTTTCTTATAATTTTTTACTTTTGAATAATGTAACACCAAAACATAGGTAGTTTTACTCATTTTGATCATGTTTACAATCAAAACATTTAAAATTTATGAATGTTTCCTATAATTTTTTAGTATTGAATAATGCAACACCAATCTTTGGTAGTTTTACTCATTTTGACTATGTTTACAATCAGAAGATTCAAACTTTATGCATGTTTCCTATAGTTTTTTGAGTTTTGAATAATGCAACACCAAAACTTAGATGGTTTTGCTCATTTTGAGCATGTTTACAGTGAAAAGAGTCAAATTTTATGTATGTTTCCTATAATTTTTAAGTTTTGAATAATGCAACACCAAAACTTAGGTAGTTTTACTTATTTTAAGCATGTTTAAAATCAAAAGATTTAAGCTTTTTATGCGTTTCCTATAATTTTTGACTTTTGAATAATGCAACACCAAAACTTAGGTAGTTTTGCTCATTTCGAGTATGTTTACAATCAAAAAATTGAAACTTTATGTGTATTTCCTATAATTTTTGAATTTTCAATAGTGCAACACCAAAACTTAAGGAGTTTTACTCATTTTGAGCATGTTTACAATGAAAAAAGTCAAATTGGAAATACATTTCCTATAATTTTTGAGTTTTGAATAATGCAACACCAATACTTAAGTAGTTTTACTCATTTTGAGCATATTCCAAATTAAAAGATTCAGACATTTTGTATAGTTCCTATAATTTTTATGTTATGAATAATGCAACACCAAAACATAGGCTATTTTATTCATTGTGATCATGTTTACAATCAAAATATTGAAGCATAACACATGTTTCCTATACTTTTTGAGTTTTCTAAACTTAAGTGGTTTTACTCATTTCAAGCATATTTACTGTCAAAAAATTCAATGTTTATTTATGTTTCAAATAGTTTTTGAGTCTTATATCATGCAACATCAAAACATAAAGGGTTTTACTCATTTCAAGCAATTTTATCAAAAAAGATTCAAACTTTATGCATGTTCCTATAATTTTTGAATTTTGAATAATTCAACACAAAAACTTAAGTGGTTTTACTCATTCTCAGCATGTTTACAATCAAAATATTCAAATTTTATTCACATTTCATATAATTTTTAAGTTTTAAATAATGTAAAACAAAAACATAAAAATTTTTACTTATTTTGAGCATGTTTACAATCAAAAGTTTCAAAATTTATCCATGTTTTTTATATTTTTTGAGCTTTGAATAACACAATAATAAAACTTAAGTGGTTTTACTTTTTTTTGAGTATGTTTAAAATCAAAAGATTTAAAGTTTATGCATGTTTTTTATAATTTTTGAATTTTGAATAATGCAACACCAAAACCTAGGTGGTTTTACTCATTTTGAGGATGTTTAAAATTAAAAGATTTAAACTCTATGAATATTTCCTATAATTTTTGAATTTTGAATAATGCAACACCAAAACATAAGTGGTTTTACACATTTTGAGCATGTTTACATTTAAAACATTCAAAATTTATGTGTGTTTCCTGTAATTTTTTAGTTTTAAATAATGTAACACCAAAGCTTAAGCAGTTTTACTCATTTTGCACATGTTTACAATCAAAAGATTAAAACCTATAATTTTTGAGTTTTAAATAATGAAACACTAAAATTTAATCATTTTTTATCATTTCGAGCATGTTTACAATTAAAAGATTGAAACTTTATGCTTGTTTTCTATAATTGTTTAGTTTTGAATAATGCAACACCAAAACTTAAGCGGTTTTACTCTTTTTGAGCATGTTTAGAATAAAAAGATTCAAAATTTATACTTGTTTCTTATTATTGTTTATTTTTGAATAATGCAACACCAAAAAATACTTAAGTGGTTTTACTCATTTCAAGCATGTTTACAATCAAAAGATTTAAACTTTATGTGCATTTTCTATAATATTTGAGTTTTGAATAATGCAATACGAAAACTTATGCAATTTTACTTGTTTCGAGCATGTTTAAAATCAGAAGGTTCAAAATTTAAGCACATTTCCTATAATTTTTTAGTTTTGAATAATGCAACATCAAAATTTAAGTAGTTTTACTCATTTTGAGCATGTTTAACATCAAGATATTCAAAAGCTATGTGCATTTCCTATAGTTTTTGAACTTTTAATAACACAACACAAAACTTACATGGTTTTACTCATTTTGAGCATGTTTACAATCATAAGATTCAAAATTTATGTGTGTTTCATATAATTTTTGAGTTTTAAATAATGCAACACAAAAACATAGGATATTTTACTTTTTTTGAGCATGTTTACATTCAAAAGAATCAAATTTTATGTGTATTTCATATAATTTTTGAGTTTTGAATAATGCAACACCAAGACTCGAGTTGTTTTACTCATTTAGAAAATTTTACAATTGGAAGATTGAAACTTTGTGTGTTTCCTATACTTTTTGAATTTTTCAAAATGCAAGATTAGGAATTATGTGGTTTTACTCATTTCAAAGATGTTTACAATCAAAAAATTCAAAAATTATCCATGTTTTCTAAACTTTTTAAGTTTTGAATAATGCAACACCAAGACTTAAGCAATTTTACTCATTTGAAGCATGTTTACAATCAAAAGATTCAAAATTTATGTAGGTTTCCTATAATTTTTGAGTTTTGAATAATGTAACACCAAGACTTAGGTGGTTTTACTCATTTCAAGCATGTTTACAATCAAAACATTCAAACTTTATTGAGTTTTGAATAGTGCAACACCAAGACTTGGGTGGTTTTACTCATTTGGAGCATGTTTACAATCAAAATATTAAAATTTCTTTTGCATTTCTTATAATTTTTGAGTTTTGAATAATGCAACATAAAAACTTAAGTAGTTTTATTCATTTTGAGCATTTTTACAATCAAAAGATTCAAGCTTTATGCGTGTTTCCTATACTTTTTAAATTTTGAATAATGCAACACCAAAACATAACCGATTTTACTCATTTTGAACATGTTGACAATCAAAAGATTAAAATTTATGTGCATTACCTATAATTTTTGAGTTTTAAATAATGCAACACCAAAACTTAAGTAGTTTTACTCATTTTGAGCAAGTTTAAAATCAAAAGATTGAAAATTTATGTGCATCTCCTATAATTTTTGTGTTTTGAATAATGAAACACCAAAACTTAAGTGGGTTTACTTGTTTTAATCATGTTTAAAATCAAAACATAAGTGGTTTCACTCATTTTGAGCATGTTTACAATCATAATATTCAAACTTTATCAATATTTTCTATAATTTTTGAGGTTTGAATAATGCAATACAAAATCTTAGTCATTTTTACTCATTTTGAGCATGTTTAAAATCAAAAGAATAAAATTTTATGTACATTTCCTATAATTTTTGAGTTTTGAATAATGCAACATCAAAATTTAAGTAGTTTTACTCATTTTCAACATGTTTACAATTAGAAGATTCAAATTTTTGCGTGTTTCTTATAATTTTTGAGATTTGAATAATGCAACACCAAAACTTAGGTGGTTTTACTCGTTTTGAGCATGTTTACAATCAAAAGATTCAACCTTTATGTGTGTTTCATATAAATTTTGAGGTTTAAATAATTAAACATAAAAACTTAGGTAGTTTCACTCATTTCAAGCATGTTTACAATAAAAAGATTCAAACATTATGCATGTTTCCCATAATTTTTAAGTTTTAAATAATCCAACATCAAAACATAGGTAGTTTTACTTGTTTCAAACATGTTAATAATACTTTAAAGAGTCAATATTTATGTGTGATTATTAAAATTTTTTAGCTTTGATAATGTAACACCAAAACTTAGGGGGTTTTACTCATTTTGAGCATGTTTACAATCCAAAGGCTCAAAATTTATGTGCATTTTTTATAATTTTTGAGTTTTAAATAATGCAACACCATAATTTTTATGGTTTACTCTTTTTTAGCATCTTTAAAATTAAAACATTCAAACTTTATTCACATTTCCTATAATTTTAGAGCTTTGAATAATAAAACAACTAAACTTAGGTAGTTTTACTCATTTCAAACATGCTTAAAATCAAGATTCAAACTTTATGTGTGTTTTCTATACTTATTTGAGTTTTGAATAATGCAACACCAATACTTAGGTAGTTTTACTCATTTTGAGCATGTTTAAAATAAAAAGATTCAAACTTTATGCACTTTTCCTATAATTTTTGAGTTTTGCATAATGCAACACCAAAACTTAAGTCGTTTTACTTGTTTTGAGCATGTTTACAATCAAAAGATTCAAACTTAATGCTCATTTCCTATAATTTCTGACTTTTGAATAATGCATCACAAAAGCTTAAATAATTTTACTCATTTTATGCATGTTTACAATCAAAATATTCAAACTTTATGTATGTTTCCTATGATTTTTGAGTTTTGAATAATGCAACACCAAAACTTATGTGGTTTACTCCTTTTGAGCATGTTTACAATCAAAAGATTCAAACTGTATGCTTGTTTACTATAATTTTTTTGTTTTGAATAACGCAAAACCAAAACTTAAATGGTTTTACTTGTTTCGAGCATTTTTGAAATCAAGAGTTTCAAAATTTATACATGTTTCCTATAATTTTTGAGTTTTGAATAATGCAACACCAAAACTTATGTGGTTCTACTCATTTTGAGTATGTTTAAATTTAAAAGATTCAAAATTTATCCATGTTTCTTATAATATTTGAGTTTTGAATAATACAACACCAAAACTTATGTGGTTGAGTATGTTTAAAGTCAAAAGACTCAAAATTTATGCATGTTTCCTATAATTTAGGTAGTTTTTCTCATTTTAAACATGTTTACAATCAAAAGATTCAACTTTATGCATGTTTCCTACAATTTTTGAGTTTTAAATAATACAACAAAACATAGGTGCTTTTACTCATTTTGAGCATGTTTACAATTAAAAGATTCAAACTTTATGCTTATTTTCTATAATTTTTGAGTTTTAAATAATGTAACACTAAAACATAGGTAGTTTTACTCATTTTGAGCATGTTTACAATCAAAAGATTCAAACTTTATGCACATTTCCTTTAATTTTTGAGTTTTGAATAGTGCAACACCAAAACATAGATAATTTTACTTGTTTTGAGGATTTTTAAAATCAAAATATTCAAACTTTATGCATTTTTTATATAGGCAATTTTACTCATGTTGAGCATGTATACAATCAAAATATTCAAATCTTATGCAAATTTTCTATAATTTTTGAGTTTTGTATAATGTAACAACAAAACTTAAGTAGTTTTCTATAATTTTTGAGTTTTAAATAATGCAACACCAAAGATTAAGTGGTTTTCCTCATTTTGAGCATGCTTAGAATCAAAATATTAAATCTTTATGCATGCTTCTGATAATATTTGAGTTTTGAATAATGTAATACCATAACTTAGTTAATTTTACTCATTTCAAGGATGTTTAAAATTTAAATTGTTTTACTCATTTCAAGCATGTTTACCATCAAAAGATTCAATCTTTATCTATGTTCCCTATAATTTTTGAATTTTGAATAATGCAACACCAAAACTTAAGCAGTTTTACTCATAACGAGCATGTTTGCAATTAAAAAATTCCAAAAATTTATGCATTTCTTATACTTTTTGTTTTTTAAATAATGCAACACTAAAACTTTAGTGGTTTTACTCATTTTGATCATGTTTAAAATAAAAATATTCAAACCCTATGTACGTTTCCTATAATTTTTTAGTTTTGAATAATGCAACACCAAAACATAAGTGGTTTTACTCATTTTGAGCATGTTTAAAATCAAAATAGTCTAATTTTATGCATGTTTCCTATAATTTTTAAGTTTTGAATAATGTAACACCAAAACATAAGCAACTTTACTTGTTTTGAGTATCTTTATAATCAAAATATTCAAATTTTATGTGAGTTTCCTATAATTTTTTTTGTGTTGAATAATGCAATGCCAAAATATTAGCAATTTTACTCATTCCAAGCATATTTACAATCGTAAGATTCAAACTTTATGAACATTTCCTATAATTTTTTAGGTTTGAATAATGCAACACAAAAACTTATTCAATTTTACTCATTTTGAGCATGTTTAAAATAAAAAGAATCAAACTTTATCCATGTTTCCTATAATTTTTGAGTTTTGAATAATGCAACACAAAAACTTAAGTGGTTTTACTCATTTTGAGCATGTTTACAATCAAAAGATTCAAAATTTTTACTTGATTCCTATGATTTTTGAGTTTTGAATAATTTAATACCAAAACTTAAGTGGTTTTACTCTTTTTGTGCATGTTTACAATCAAAAGATTTAAACTTTATGCACATTTCCTATAATTTTTGAGTTTTAAATAATACAGCACCAAAACCAAAGTGGTTTTTACTCATTTAAAGTATTTTTAAAATCAAAATATTTAAAATTTATACATGTTTACTATAATTTTTAATTTTTGACTAATGCAACACCAAAACTTAAAGTAGATTTGAGTACGTTTACAATTAAAAGATTCAAACTTTATAGACATTTCCTATAATTTTTTAGTTTTGAATAATGTAACACCAAAGCATAAGTTATTTTATTCATTTCAAACCTGTTTATAATCAAAAAATTCAAATTTTATCCATGTTTCCTATAATTTTTGAGTTTTGAATAATGTAAAATCAAAAGTTAGGTAGTTTTACTCATTTCAATCATGTTAAAAATACAAAGATTCATGCTTAATGTGTGTTTCTTACAATTTTTGAGTTTTGAATAATACAACAATAAATCCTAGGTAGTTTTACTCATTTTGAGCTTGTTTACAATCAAAACATTCAAATATTATGCATGGTTTAATTAATTTTTGAGTTTGGCCTAGTTTGACATTGAGGCATGCTTCCATACCACTTATTTTTTTGTGAATTATTTGTATATTATATATTTTATTAATATATAGATATATTTCATCAAAAGAAAAGATTCAATTAATATGCACATTTATTATAGTTTTTGAGTTTTGTATTATTCAACACCCAAATTTAAGGGGTTTTACTCATTTCAAGCATGTTTACAATTAAAAGGTTCAAACTTTATGTACTTTTTCTATATTTTTTGAGTTTTGTATAATGTAACACAAAAAATTATATGGTTTTACTCATTTCAAGCATGTTTACCATCAAAATATCTAAACTTTATGCATGTTTCCTATAAATTTTAAGTTTTATATAATGCAACACCAAAACATAAGTAGTTTTAATCCTTTTGAGCTTGTTTACAATCAAAAGATTCAAAATTTATGTGCATTTTCTATAATTTTTCAGTTTTGAATAATGTAGGTGGTTTTACTCATTTTGAGCATGTTTACAATCAAAAGATTTAAACTTTATGCATGTTTCCTATAATTTTTGAGTTTTGAATAATGCAAAACCAAAAGTTAAGTGATTTTACTCATTTCAATCATGTTTACAATCAAAGCATTCAAGATTTTTGCATGTTTCCTATAATTTTTGAGTTTTGAATGATGCAACACCAAACCTTACGCTATTTTACTCATTTTGAGCATGTTTATGATTAAAAGATTCAAACTTTATGCATGTTTCTTATAATTTTTTAAGTTTGAATAATGCAACACAAAAACATAAGCAATTTTACTTATTTTGAGCATGTTTACAATTAAAAGATTTAAAATTTATGTGTGTTTCCTATAAGTTTTGAGTTTTGAACAATGAAACACCATGTTTTATGCAATTTTGCTAGTTTTGAGCATGTTTACATTAAAAAGATTCAAATTTTGAATAATGCAACACCAAAACTTAAACATTTTTACTCATTTTGAGCATGTTTAGAATCAAAAGATTCAAAATTTATGCATTTTTCCTATAATTTTTGAATTTTGAATAATGTAACACCAAATCTTAGTCACATTTACTCATTTTGAGCATGTCTATAATCAAAATATTCAAAGTTATGCATGTTTCCTATAATTCTTGAGTTTTAAATAATGGAAAATCAAGACTTAGGTGGTTTTAGTTATTTTGAGCATGTTTACAATCAAAAGATTCAAACTTTATGTGTGTTTCTTTTAATTTTCGAGGTTTGAATATTACAACACAAAAATTTAGGTGGTTTTATTCATTTAAAGCACGTTTACAATCAAAATATTCAAACTTTATGCATGTTTCCTGTAATTTTTGAGTTTTAAATAATGCAACACTAAAACTTATGTGGTGTACTCATTTTGAACATGTTTACAATCAAAAGATTCAAACTTTATTATGTTTCCTATAATTTTTGAGTTTTCAATAATACAAAACCAAAACTTTCATGGATTTACTCTTTTTGAACATGTTTACATATACAAGATTCAAGCTCTATGCATATTTCCAATAATTTTAGAGGTTTGAATAATATAACACCAAAACATTGGTGGTTTTACTTATTGGAAACATGTTTAAAATCAAAAGATTCAAAATTTATGTGTGTTTCCTATACTTTTTGAGTTTTGAATAATGTAACACTAAAACTTAAGCAATTTTACTCATTTCGAGCATGTTTAAAGTCAAAAGATTTAAACTTTATGCTCATTTACCATAATTTTTATGTTTTACATAATGCAACACCCAAACTTATGTAGTTTTACTCATTTTGAGCATGTTTAGAATTGAAACATTACAACTTAACGTATGTTTCTTATATTTTTTGACTTTTGAATAATGCAACACCAAAACATAAGTAGTTTTAATCATTTCTTGCATGTTTACAATTAAAAGATTCAAACTTTATGCATGTTTCCTATGATTTTTTATTTTTGAATAATGAAACACCAAAACTTAAGAAGTTTTACTCATTTTGAGCATGTTTACAATCAAAAGATTCAAACTTTATGGTTGTTTCCTATAATTTTTGAGTTTTAGATGATGCAACAACAAAACTTAGATGATTTTACTCATTTTGAGCATTTCTAAAATAAATAGTTTCAAACTTTATTAGTGTTTCCTATAATTTTTTAGTTTTGAATAATGTAACACCAAAACTTATATGGTTTTAGTCATTTTCAGTATGTCTAAAATCAAAATATTCAAACTTTATGTGTGTTTCCTATAATTTTTGGATTTCAAATAATGCAAGACCAAAACTTAGGCAGTTTTACTTATTTCAAGCATGCTTACAATCAAAAGATTCAAGCTTTATTCATGTTCCTATAACTTTTTGAGTTTTAAACTATGCAACAACAAAACATAGGTGGTTTTACTCATTTCAAGCATGTTTACAATAAAAAGATTCAAACTTCATTCTTCTTTCTGATAATTTTTGTGTTTTAAATAATGCAACACCAAAACATAGATAGTTTTACTTGTTTCGAGCATGTTTACAATCAAAAGATTTAAACTTTATGCATGTTTCCTATAAATTTTAAGAATTGAATAGTGAAACACCAAAACCTAGATAATTTTACTTGTTTTGAGCATGTTTAAAATCAAAATATTCAAATTTTATGCACGTTTCCTAAAAAAATTAGTTTTGAATAATGCAACACCAAAACTTATGTGGTTTCATTGATTTTGTGAATGTTTACTATCAAAAGATTCAAACATTATGCATTTTTCTTATAAATTTTGAGTTTTGTATAATGTAACACCAAAACATAAGTAGTGTTACTCATTTAAAGCATGTTTACAAACAAAAGATTCAAACTTTATGTGTGTTTTCTATATTTTTTGAGTTTGGTATAATGCAACACCAAAATTAAAATGGTTTTACTCATTTTGAGCATGTTTACAATCAAAAGATTCAATCTTTATGTGTTTCCTATTATTTTTGAGTTTTGAATATTGTAACACCAGAACTTAAGTAGTTTTACTCATTTCAAGCATTTTTACAATCAAAAGATTCAAACTTTATACATATTTCTTATAATTTTCGTGTTTTGAATAGTACAACACCAAAACTTTGAAGGTTTTACTCATAACAAGCATGTTTACTGTTAAAAGATTCAAAATTCTTATGCATTACCTATAATTTTTGTGTTTTGAATAATGCAACACCAAAACTTAAGTGGTTTTACTCATTTTGAGCATGTTTAAAATAAAAAAATTCAAATGTTATGTGCATTTGCAATAATTTTTGAGTTTTGAATAATACAACACCAAAAGATAAGCGGTTTTAGTCATTTTAAGAATGTTTAAAATCAAAAGATTCCAATTTTATGCATGTTTCCTATAATTTTTAAGTTTTGAATAATGCAACATGAAAACATAACTGGTTTTACTTGTTTTGAACATGTTTACAATCATATGATTCAAAATTTATGCACATTTCTTATAATCTTTAAGGTTTGAATAAAGAAACACAAAAACTTAGATAATTTTACTTGTGTTTTGACCATGTTTACAATTAAAAGAATCAAACATTATCCGTGTTTCCTATAATTTTTGAGTTTTGAATAATGCAACACCAAAACTTAAGTGGGTTTACTCATTTCAAGCATGTTTACATACAAAAGATTCAAACTTTTTATGTGTTTCCTATAATTTTTAAGTTTTGAATAATGCAAAACCAAAACTTAAGTGGTTTTACCCCTTTCAAGTATGTTTACAATCAAAAGATTCAAACTTTATAAGCATTTCTTATAATTTTTTATTTTAAAATAATGTAACACCAAAACTAAAGTTGGTTTACTCGTTTTGAGCACTTTTAAAATTAAAAGATTCAAACTTTATACATGTATCCTATAATTTTTTAGTTTTAAATAATGCAACACCAAAACATAAGAAGATTTGAACACATTTACAATCAAAAGATTCAAACTTTATCCACATTTCCTATAATTTTTGAGTTTTGAATAATGTAACATCAAAACATAAGTGGTTTTACTCGTTTTGAACATGTTTACAATCAAAAGATTCAAATTTTATGCACATTTCCTATAATTTTTGAGTTTTGAATAATGCAACACCTAAAGTGAGGTGGTTTTACTCATTTTGAGCATGTTAAAAATAAAAAGATTTAAACTTATGTGTGTTTCCTATACTTTTTGTGTTTTAAATAATGCAATAGTAAACCTTAAGCAATTTTACTCAATTTGAGCATGTTTAAAATTAAAAAAATTCAAACTTTATGTGTGTTTCATATTTTTTTTGAGTTTTACCTAGTCTAACATTGAGGCATGCTTCCATACCACCTTTTTTTGTGAATTATTTTATATTATATATTTTGTTAATATATAGATATATTTCATCAAAAAAATATTCAAACATTATGTGCATTTATTATAATTTTTGAGTTTTATATAATACAAAACTAAAATTTAAGTGGTTTTACTCATTTCAAGCATGTTTACAATCAATAGGTTCAAGTATTATGCACTTTTGCTATATTTTTTGAGTATTGTATAATGCAACACCAAAAATTAAATGGTTTTACTCATTTCAAGCATGTTTACCATCAAAATATTCAAGATTTATGCATGTTTATAATAAATTTTGTGTTTTGAATAATGCAACACAAAAACTTAAGCAATTTTACTCATTTTGAGCATATTTACAATCAAAAGATTCAAAATTTATATACATTTTCTATAATTTTTTAGCTTTGAATAATGGAACACCAAGACTTATGTGATTTTCTTATTTTGATTATGTTTACAATCAAAAAATTCAAACTTTATGCATATTTCTTATAATTTTTGAGTTTTGAATAATGCAACACCAAAACCTAATTGGTTTTACTTGATTCGGGCATGTTTACAATCAAAAGATTCAATATTTTTGCATGTTTCCTATAATTTTTGAGTTTTGAATGATGCAACACAATAAATTAGGAGATTTTACTCATTTTGAGCATGTTTACTTACAAAAATATTCACACTTTATGTACATTTCCTATAAGTTTTGAGGTTTGAATAATGCAACACAAAAACATAGGCCATTTTACTTATTTGAGCATGTTTACAATCAAAAGATTCAAACTTTATGTGTGTTTCTTATAATTTTTGAGTTTTGAATAATGGAACATCATGCTTTAGGTAATTTTGCTAGTTTTGAGCATATTTACAATCAAAAGAGTCAAAGTTTATGCATGATTTTTATAATTTATGTGTTTTGTAGAATGCAACACCAAAACTTAGGTCGTTTTACTTATTTTGAGCATGTTTACAACCAAAAGATTAAAAATTTATGCGTATATCCCATAATTTTTGTGTTTTGAATAAAGCAACACCCAAGTTTAACCACTTTTACACATTTCAATCATGTTTACAATCAAAAGATTTAATCTTTATGCACATTTCTTATAATATTTGTGTTTTAAATAATGTAACACCAAAATCTAAGTGGTTTTACTCATTTTAAGCATGTTTAGAGTCAAAATATTCAAACTTTAGGCATGTTTTTTATAATTTTTGAGTTTTGAATAATGTAACAAAAAACTTAAGCAGGTTTAATCATTTCTAGTATGTTTACAATCAGAAGATTCAAACTTTATGCATGTTTCATATAGTTTTTGAGTTTTATATAATACAACATGAAAATTTAGGCAATTTTACTCATTTCAAGTGTATTTAAAATAAAAAGATTTTAATTATATGTGTATTTCTTATAATTTTTGAGTTTTGAATAATGCAACCTAAAACATAGGCAATTTTACTCATTTTAAGTATGTTTAAAATTAAAAGATTCAAATTTTTTGCATGTTTCCCATATTTTTTGAGTTTTACATTATGCAACACTGAAACTTATGTGATTTTACTCTTTTTCAGCATGTTTACAATCAAAAGATTCAAATGTAATGTGTGTTTCCTATAAGTTTGGAGTTTTGAATAATGTATCACCAAAACCTAAGCAGTTCTAATAATTTTCAGCATGTTTGCAATCAAAAGATTTAACCTTTATGCATATTTCCTATAATTTTTGAGTTTTGAATAATACAACACCAAACTTTAGGTGGCTTTACTCATTTAGATCATGTTTAAAATAGAAATATTCAAACTTTTTACACGTTTCCTATAATTTTTGAGTTATGAATAATGCACCACCAAAATTTATGTGGTTTTACTCATTTCAAACATGTTTATAGTCAAAAGCTTCAAACATTATACATGTTTCCTATAATTTTTGAGTTTTGTATAATGTAACACCAAAAATTAAGTGATTTTTCTTGTTATAAGCATGTCTACAATCAAAAGATTTAAACTTCATGTGCATTTTATATAAATTTTAAGCTTTGAATAATACAACAAAAAACTTAGGTGGTTTTACTCATTTTGAGCATGTTTACAATCAAAAGATTTAAACATTATGCATATTTCCTATAAGTTTTGAATTTTGTATAATGCAACATCAAAACTTAAGTGGTTTTACTCATTTTGAGCATGTTTAAAATCAAAATATTCAAAATTTATGCACGTTTCCTATATTTTTTTAGTTTTGTATAATGCAATACCAAAACTTAAATGGTTTTACTCATTTCAAACATGTTTACTATCAAAAGATTCAAACTTTATCTGTGTTTACTATAATTTTTGAGTTTTGAGAAATGTAACAGACAAACTTATTCAATTTTATTCATTTCAAGCATTTTTACAATCAAAAGATTCAAATTTTTTGCATGTTTCCTATAATTTTTTATTTTTGAGTAATGCAACACCAAAACATAAGCTGTTTTACTCATTTTGAGCATGTTTACAATCAGAAGAATCAAACTTTATGCATATTTCATATAATTTTCTAGTATTATATAATGTAACACCAACGCTTACGTGTATTTACTCATTTCAATCATGTTTATAATCAAAAGATTTAAACCTCTATGCATGGTTTCTATAAATTTTGAGTTTTAAATAATGCAACACTGAAACTTAAGTGGTTTTAATCATTTCAAGCATGCTTACAATCACAAAATTCAAATATTATGTGCATTTTGTATAATTTTTGAGGTTATAATAACGCAACATAAAAACTGAGGTAATTTTGTTCATTTCAACCTTACAATCAAAAAATTTAAATTTTTTATGTCTTTCCTATAATTTTTAGTTTTGAATAATGTAACACCAAAACATAGGTGGTTTACTCATTTTGAGCATGATCAAAATAAAATATTCAGAATTCATGCATTTTTTCTATAACTTTTTGGTTTTGAATAATGCAACATGAAAACTTAGGCAATTTTACTTAGTTCAATCATGTTTATAATAAAATGATTCAAACTTTGTGTGTTTCCTTTAACTTTTGATTTTTGAATAATGCAACACCAAAACTTAGGTAGTTTTACTCATTTTGAGCATGTTTACAATCAAAACATTTAATCTTTATTTGCATTTCCTATATTATATGAATTTTGAATAATGCAATAATAAAATTGAGGTGGTTTCACTCATTTTGAGTATGTCTACAATCAAAAGATTCAAACTTTATTCATATTTCTTATAATATTTGATTTTTTAATAATACAACACCAATAATTGGGTGGTTTTACTCATTTCAATCATGTTTACAAATAAAATATTCAAACTTTATGCACATTTCCTATCATTTTTGAGTTTTGAATAATGCAACAGCAAGAGTTAGGTAGTTTTACTAATTTTGAGAATGTTTACAATCAAAAGATTCAAACATTATGCCCATTTCTTACAATTTTTGAGTTTTAAGAAATACAACACCAAGACTCATGAAGTTTTACTCATTTTAAGCATGTTTATAGTAAAAAGATTCAAACTTTATTTGTGTTTCCTATAATTTTTTTATTTTTGAATAATGCAACAATAAAACTTACATGGGTTTACACATTTTGAGCACGTTTACAATCAAAAGTTTCAAAATTTATGCATGTTTCCTATAATTTTTGTCTTTTAAATAATCTAACACTAATAATTAGGTGGTTTTACTCATTTTGAGAATGTTTACAATCAAAAAATTTAAACTTTATGTGTGTTTCACTTTTGAGTTTTCAGTAATGCAACACTAAAATGTAGGTAGTTGTACTCCTCTCGAGCATGTTTTTAATTAAAAGAGTCAATCTTTATGTGTGTTTTCTATAATTTTTGATTTTTCAATAATGCAACACCAAAACATATGTACATAGTTTTACTCATTTCAAGCATGTTTATAATCAAAAGAATCAAACTATATGAGTGGTTCCTATAATTTTTGCATTTTGAATAATGCAACACCAAAACTTAGGGGGTTTTACTCATTTCAAGCATGTTTACAATCAAAAGATTCAAAATTTATGCACAATTCCTATAATTTTTGAGTTTTAAATAATGCAAGACCAACAATTTTATGGTTTTACTATTTTTGAGCATGTTTACAATCAAAAGATTCAAACTTTATGCATGTTTCTTATAATTTTTGAGTTTTAAATAATTCAACACCAAAACATAGGTAGTTTTACTCATTTTGAGCATGTTTACATTCAAAAAATTCAAACATTATGCATGTTTTCTATAATTTTTGAGTTTTATATAATGCCACACCAAAACTTAAGCAATTTTACTCATTTTGAGCATGTTTACAATCAACAAATTAAAATTTTATATGCATTTTCTATATTTTTTGAGTTTTATATAATATGACACCAAAACATAAATGGTTTTGCTCATTTTGAGCATGTTTACAATCAAAATATTTAAAATTTATGCATTTTTCCTATATTTTTTGAGTTTTGAATATTATAACACATAAACATAGGCAATTTTACTCATTTTAATCTTGTTTAAAATCAAAATATTCAAACCTTATGTGTGTTTCCTATCATTTTTGAGTTTTGAATAATGCAACATCAAAACATAAGTGGTTTTACTCATTTTGATCATGTTTAAAATCTAAATATTCAAACTTTATGAATTCACTATAATTTTTGAGTTTTGTATAATGCAACAACAAAATTTAAGTAGTTTTACTCATTTTGATCATGATTATAATTATAAGATTCAAACTTTATGCACATTTATTATAATTTTTGAATTTTGAATAATGAAACACCAAAATTTAATTAGTTTTACACATTTTTAGCATGTTTAAAATTGAAAGATTCAAATTTTATGCAGATTTCCTATAATTTTTTTAGTTTTAAATAATGCAACACAAAAATTTAAGTGGTTTTACACATTTTCAGCATGTTTACAATCTGAAGTTAATTTTTGCATGTTTCTTATAATTTTTTAGTTTTGAATAATGCAACACCAAAATTCAATCATGTTTGTAATCAAAAGTTCTAAATTTTATGCACATTTCCAATAATTTTTTATTTTTGAATAATGCAACACAAAAACTTAGGTAGTTTTACTCATTTTGAATATGTTTATAATCAAAAGATTCAAACTTTGTGCATGTCTCCTATAGTTTTCGAGGTTTGAAAAAAGCAACACCAAAACTTAGGGAGTTTTACTTGTTTCAAGCATGTTTAAATTCAAAAGATTCAAATTTCATGTGTATTACCTATAATTTTTGAGTTTTGAATAATGCAACACTAAAACTTAAGTAGTTTTACTTGTTTCAAGCATATTTAAAATCAAATGATTCAAAATTTATATGTGTTTCCTATAATTTTAAAGTTTTACATAATGCAACACCAAAACTTTGGTTGTTTTACTCTTTTTAAGCATGTTTATAATCAAAATATTAAAACTTTATCCACATTTCCTATAAGTTTTTAGTTTTAAATATTCCAACAACAAATCATGGATGGTTTGACTCATTTCTAGTATTTTTACAATCAAACGATTCAAACATTTTTCATGTTTCCTATAATTTTTGAGTTTTGAATAATACAGCAACAAAACTTAAGTGATTTTACTCATTTTGAGCACATTTACAATCAAAAGATTCAAACTTTATGCATGTTTCCTATAACTTTTGAGTTTTAAATAATGCAAGACTAAAACTTAGTTGGTTTTACTCATTTTGGACATGTTTAAAATCAAAAGATTCATACTTTAGGTACATTTCCTATAATTTTTAAGTTTTAAATAATACAACACCTAAACTTAGTTGGTTTTACTCATTTTGAGCATGTTTAAAATCAACAGATTAAAACTTTATAGGTGTTTCCTATCATTTTTTAGTGTTGAATAATATAACATCAAAAGGTAGGTGGTTTTATTCATTTCGAGCATGTTTACAATTAAAATATTCAAACTTTATGGGCATTTCCTATAATTTTGAGTTTTGAAAAATGCAACACCAAATCTTAGATAATTTTACTCATTTTTAACATGTTGACAATCAAAAGTTTCAAAATTTATGCCCATTTCCTATAATTTTTATATTTGAATAATGTAACACCAAAACTTAAGAAATTTTACTCATTTTGAACATGTTTACAATTAAAATATTACAACACTGTGCATGTTTCCTATAATTTTTATGTTTTGAATAATACAACACCAAAACCTACGGAGTTTTACTCATTTCAAGAATTTTCACAATTAAAAGATTCAAACTTTATTCATGTTTCCTATAATTTTTGAGTTTTGAATAATGTAACACCAAAACATAGGTGGTTTTCCTTATTTTGAGGAAGTTTAAAATAAAAACATTCAAACTTTATGCATGTTTCCTATAATGTTTTTAGTTTTGAGTAATATAACACCAAAACATAAGAAGTTTTACTTGTTTTGAGCATGTTTATAATCAAAAGATTAAAAAATTATGTGTGTTTTCTAGAATTTTTGAGTTTTGTGTAATGCAACATCAAAATTTAAGTACTTTTACTAGTTTCTAACATGTTTAAAATCAAAAAATTCAAAGTTTATGTAGGTTTCCTATATTTTTTGTGTTTTGTATAATGCAACACCAAAACTTAAATGGTTTTACGTGTTTCAAGTATGTTTTCCATCAAAATATTTAAATTTTATGCACATTCCCTATAATATTTTTAGTTTTGAATAATGCAATGCCAAAACTTAAGTGGTTTTACTAATTTTCATCATGTTTATAATCAAAAGATTCTCCTATACTTTTTGAGATCTGATAATACAACACCAAAACTTAAGTGGTTTTACTCATTTTGAGCATGTTTACAAACAAAATTTCAAAACTTTATGCACGTTTCATATAATTTTTGAGTTTTGAATAATCTAACAATAAAACTTAAATGTTTTTACACATTTTGAGTATGTTGAAAATCAAAAGGTTTAAATTTATACATGTTTCCTATAATTTTTGTCTTTTGAATAAACCAACACCAAAGCATAAGTGGTTTTACTCATTTCGAGCATGTTTACATTTGAGTTTTTAGTAATGAAATATGAAAACATAAGTAGTTTTACTTATTTAGAGCATGTTTACAATCAAAAGATTCAATCGTTGTGCATGTTTCCTATAATTTTTTAGTTCTGAATAATGAAACACCAAAACATAAGTGATTATCCTCATTTTGATCATGTTTACAATCAAAAGATTCAAAGTTTATGCATGTTTGCTATATATTTTTAGTTTTGAATCATGCAATACAAAACCTAAGTGGTTTACTCATTTTGAGCATGTTTAGAATCAAAAGATTCAAATAGTATAAGCATTTCCTATAATTTTTTAGTTTTGAATAATGCAACACAAAAACTTAGGCTATTTTACTCATTTTAAGAATGTTTAAAATCAAAAAATTCAAATTTTATGCTTTCCTTTAGTTTTTGAGTTTTGAATAATCCAACACCAAAACTTAAGTGGTTTTACTTGTTTTGAGCATGTTTAAAACCAAAAGCTTTCAAACTAATGTGCATTTCATATATATTTTGAGATTTGAATTAATTAGCACCAAAAATTATGTAGTTTTTCTTGTTTTGAGCATGTTTACAATCATAAGATTTAAAATGTATGTAAATTTCTAATAATTTTTGAGTTATTAAATAATTCAACACAAAAACTTAGGTTATTTTAGTCATTTTGATCATGTTTACAATCAATAGATTAAAACTATATGCACATTTCCTATAATTTTTTATTTTTGAATATTGCAACACTAAGACTTAGGTTGTTTTACTTGTTTTGAACATTTTACAATAAAAAAATTCAAACTTTTTACTTGTTTCTTATAATTTTTGAATATTGAATAATGCAACATTAGGACTTAGGCAGTTTTAGTTGTTTCAAGCATATTTATAATCCAAATATTCAAACTTTATGTACATTTTCTAAAAAAATTGAGTTTTGAATAATGCAACACTAATACCTAAGCAATTGTACTCATTTCAAGCATGATTACAATCAAAAGATTCAAACTTTATGCACATTTATTATAATTTTTTAGTTTTGAATAATACAACACCAAGACTTAGGTAGTTTTACTCATTTTGAGCATGTTTACAATCAAAAGATTTAAACTTTATGTGTGTTTCCTATATTTTTCGGGATTTGAATAATGCAACACCAAATCTTAGGTGGTTTTACTCATTTTGAGAATGTTTAGAATTAAAGATTCAAAATGTATGCATGTTTTCTATAATTTTTATCTTTTGAATAACTTAACACCAAGACATAGGTACTTTTACTTGTTTAGAGCATGTTTACAAGTAAAATATTCAAACTTTATGCATGTTTCTTATAATTTTTGAGTTTTGAATAATGTAAAACCAAAACATAGGGGGTTTTTATCATTTTGTGTATGTTTACAATCAAAAAGTTCAAACTTTATGCATGTTTCTTATAATTTTTGAATTTTGAATAATGCAACACCAAGACATAAATAGTTTTTCTCATTTTGAGCATGTTTTCAATTAAAAGATTCAAACTTTATGCACATTTCATATAATTTTTGAGTTTTAAAAAATGCAACACCAAAACATAGGCAATTTTACTCATTTCAAGCATGTTTATAATCAAAAGATTCAAAATTTATGCATTTCATATAATTTTTGAGTTTTGAATAATGAAACCCCAAAATATAGGTGGTTTTAATCATATTGAGCATGTTTAAAATTAAAAAGTTCAAATGTTGTTTGTGTTTCCTATAATTTTTGAGTTTTGAATAATGTTATAACAAAACTTAGGTGATTTTACTCATTTCAAGCATGTTTACAATCAGAAGATTTAAACTTTATGCATGTTTCTATAATTTTTCATTTTTGAATAATGTGACACCAAAACTTTTATGTTTTTATTCATTTTGGGCATGTTTATAATCAAAATATTCAAAAACTTTATTCATGTTTACAATAAAAAGATATAAACTTTATGCATGTTTCCTATAATTTTTGAGTTTTGAATAATGTAACATGAAAAATTAAGTGGTTTTACTCATTTTGAGCATGTTTACAATCAAAATATTCAATTTTATGCATGTTTTCTATAATTTTTGAGTTTTGAATAATGTAACACCAAAACTTTAGGCAATTTTACTAGTTTTAAGCATGTTTACTGTCAAAATATTCATACCTTATTTGTGTTTCCCATAATTTTTGAGTTTTAAATAATGTAACACTGAAACTTAGCTATTTTTACTCACTTCAAGCATGTTTACAATTAAAAGATTTAAACTTTATGCATAGTTCTTATAATTTTAATCATTTTGAGCATGTATACAATTAAAAAATTCAAACTTTGAGCATGTTTCCTATAACTTTTGAGTTTTGAATAATGCAACACCAAAACTTAAGTAGTTTTACTCATTTTGAGCATGTTTACAATCAAAAGATTCAAAATTTATGCGTGTTTCATATAATTTTTGAGTTTAAAAAAATGCAACACCAAAACTTAAGCAATTTTACTCATTTTGAGCATGTCTACAATCAAAATATTCAAACTTTATGATCATTTCCTATAATTTTTGAGCTTTAAATAATGCAACACCAAAACATAGGTTAGTTATCCTCATTTCTTGTATGTTTAACATCAAAAGATTCAAAGTTTATGAACATTTTTATAATTTTTGAGTTTTCAATAATGCAACACTAAAACCTAGGTGGTTTTAATCATTTTGAGCATGTTCATAGTCAATAGATTTAAAATTTATGCATGTTTCCTATATTTTTTTAGTTTTTAATATTGTAACATCAAAAATTAGATAATTTTTTTCATTTTGAGCATATTTATAGTCAAAAGATTCAAAATTTATGTGCATTTCCAATAATTTTTGAGTTTTGAATAATGTAACACCAAAACTTAGGCACTTTTCCTCATTTTGATAATGTTTATAGTGAAAAGATTAAAACTTTAAACATGTTTCTTAGATTTTTTTAGTTTTGAATAATATAACACCAAAACATAGCCAGTTTTACTTGTTTTGAGCATGTTTACAATGAAAAGATTACAAATTTATGTGTATTTCCTATGTATTTTTAGTTTTGAATAATGTAACACCACAATTTAGGTAGTTTTAACTCATTTTGAGCATGTTTACAATCAAAAGATTTAAACTTTATGTGGGTTTCCTAATATTTTTCAATTTTAAATAATGCAACACCAAATCTTAAGCAATTTTACTCATTTTAAGCATGTTTACAATAAAAAAATTTGAATTTTAAAGGCATTTCCTAATTTTTTTGAGTTTTGAAAAATTCAACACCAAAAACGTAAGTAGTTTTACTCATTTAGAGCATGCTTACAATGAAAAGATTTAAAATTTTTGAGCATCACCTATAATTTTTTAGTTTTAAATAATGCAACACAGAAACTTAGGTAGTTTTACTCATTTTGACCATGTTTACAATCAAAAAAATTAAGCTTTATGTGTGTTTTCTATTATTTTTGAGATTTTAATAATGTAAAACCAAAATATAGTGGTTTTACTTATTTTGAACATTCTTACAATCAAAAGGTTCAAAATTTATGTGTATTTCCTATAAATTTTGAGTTTTAAATAATGCAACACCAAAACTTAGGTAGTTTTACTCATTTTGAATATATTTACAATCAAAAGATTCAAACTTTGTGTGTTTCTTATAATTTTTGAGTTTTGAATAATGTAACACCAAAACATAGGTGGGTTTACTCATTTTGAGCATGTTTACAATCAAAAAATTCAAACTTTATGTGCATTTCCTATAATTTTTGAGTTTTGAATAATGTAAGATCAAAACTTAAGCAATTTTAATCATTTTGAGCATGTTTACAATCAAACGATTCAAAATTTATGTGTGTTTCCTACAAATTTTGTGTTTTTATAATGTAACAGCAAAACTTAGGTAGTTTTACTCATTTAAAGCATGCTTACAATCAAAAAATTCAAATTTTATACATGTTTCCTATAGTTTTTGAGTTTGGAATAATGAAACACCAAAACTTAGGCAATTTTAATCATTTTGGGCATGTTTACAATCAAATGATTCAAAATTTATATGCATGTTTCTTGTAATCTTTGAGTTTTGAATAATAACACCATAACTTAGGAGGTTTTACTCATTTTGAGCATGTTTAAAATAAAAATATTCAATATTTATATATGTTTTCTATAATTTTTGTTTTTTGAATAATGTAACACCAAAACTTAGGTGATTGTACCCATATCGAGCATGTTTACTATCAAAAAATTCAAACTTCTGGTGCATTTCTTATAATTTTCCAGTTTTAAATAATTCAACACCAAAACTTAAGTAGATTTACTCATTTTGAATTTTAAAAGATTCAAACTTTTTACATGTTTCTAATAATTTTTTAGTTTTAAATAATGTGACACCAAAACTTAAGTGGTTTTAGTCATTTGGGCTTGTTTATAATCAAAATATTTAGACTTTATGCATGTTTCATATATTTTTTGATTTAAGTAATGCAACACCAAAACTTTGATGGTTTTACTCATTTTGAACATGTTTACAACCAACAAAATCAAACTTTATGCATGTTTTCTATCACTTTTGAGTTTTGAATAATTCAACACCAAAACTTAGGTAGTTTTGCTCATTTTGAGCATGTTTAGAATCCAAAGATTCAAAATTTAGTGTGTTTCCTATAATTTTTGAGTTTTGAATAATGCCACACCAAAACATAGGTAGTTTTTCTCATTTTAAGCATATTTACCATCAAAATATTTAAAATATAGTGTGTTTCCTATCATTTTTGAGTTTTAAATAATGCAACACCAAAACTTAGGTTGTCTTACTCATTTTAAACATTTTTACAATGAAAAGATTCATTTTTATCCACATTTCATATAATTTTGAGTTTTGAATAATGCAACACCAAAACTAAGGTAGTTTTTCTCATTTAAAGCATATTTACAATAAAAAGATTCAAACTTTATGCATGTCTCCATAAAGTTTTAAATAATGTAACACTAAAACCTATGTAGTTTTACTCATTTCGAGCATGTTTAGAGTCAAAATATTCAATCTTAATTTGTGTTTCCTATAATTTTAGAGTTTTGAATAATACAACAAACAAACTTAAGTGGTTTTACTCATTTTGAGCATGTTTACAATAAAAATATTCAAACTTTATTCATTTTTCTAATAATTTTTATGTTTTGAATAATGTAACACCAAATCTTAAGCATTTTATTCATTTTGAGCATGTTTAGAATCAAAAGATTCACACTTTATTCATGTTTCCTATAAATTTGAGTTTTGAATAATGCAACACCAAAACCTAAATGGTTTTACTCATTTAGAGTATGTTAAAAATCAAAAGATTCAAAATTTATGTTTGTTTCCTATAATTTTAGAGTTTTAAATAATGCAACACTCAAACTTAAGTAGTTGTACTCATTTTGAGCATGTTTATAATTAAAATATTTTGATTTTCTATACATTTCCTATAATTTATGAGTTTTGAATAATGCAACATCAAGACTTAGGTAGTTTACTCATTTTGAGGATGTTTAAAACCAAAAGATTCAAAACTTATGCATGTTTCATTTAATTTTTGAGTTTTGAATAATGTAATACCAAAACATAGGCAGTTTTAATTGTTTTGAGAATGTTTAAAATTAAAATATTTAAACTTTATGCATGTTTCCTATAATAGATGAGTTTTGAATAATGCAATACCAAAACATAGTCATTTTTACTTGTTTCGAGCATGTTTATAGTCAAAAGAGTCAAACTTTATAAGCATTTCTTATAATTTTTGTGTTTTAAATTAAGCAATGCCAAATTTTAGTAGTTTTCCTCATTTTGAGCATGTTTACAATAAAAAGATTCAAACTTTATGGGCACTTCCTATATTTTCTATGTTTTGAATAATGTAACACCAAAACTTAAGTAGTTTTACTCATTTCAAGCATGTTGACAATCAAAAGACTCAAACTTTATGTGAATTTCAAATAATTTGATAGTTTTGAATAATGCAACAACAAAACTTAGGTGGTTTTAGTTGTATTGAGTATGTTTACAATTAAAAGATTCAAAATTTATATGCATTTCCTATAATTTAAGAGTTTTGAATAATGCAACACCAAAACATAACAAGTTTTACTCATTTTGAGCATGTTTACAATCAAGATTCAAATTTTTTGCACATTTCCTATAATTTTTGAGTTTTGATTAATGCAACACTAAAACTTATGCAATTTTTCTCGTTTTGAGCATGTTTGCAATCAAAAGATTCAAACTTTATGCAATTTTCCTATAATTTTTGAGTTTTAAATAATACAACACTAAAACATAGGTGGGTTTGCTCATTTCAAGCATTTTTACAATCAAAAGATTCAAAATTTATGTGTGTTTTTTTTAATTTTTGAGTTTTGAATAATACAACACCAAAATAGATGTGGTTTTACTCATTTTGAGCATGTTTATGATCAAAAGATTCAAACTTCATGAGTGATTCATATAATTTTTAAGTTTTGAATAATACAAAACCAAAACATAGGTAGAGTTACTGGTTTCAAGCATGTTTACAATCAAAATATTCAAACTTTATGTGCATTTTCTTTAATTTTTGAGTTTTGAAAAATGCAGCTAAAATAATGAAATTTTACTTGTTTCAAGCATGTTTATAATCAAAAGATTCAAACTTTATGTGCATTTATAAGAATTTTTAATTTTTGAATAATGCCACATAAAAACTTAGGTAGTTCTACTCATTTTTAGCATGTTCACAATCAAAATATTAAATCTTTATACACATTTCCTTTAATTTTTGAGTTCTGAATAATGTAGCACCAAAACTTAAGTGATTTTTCTCATTTCGAGGATGTTTACAATCAAAAAATTTAAACTTTGTGCACGTTTCCTATAATTTTTGAGTTTTGAATAATACAACTACAAAATTTAACTAGTTTTACTCGTTCCAAGCATGTTTACAATCAAAAGATTCAATCTTTATGCATCTTTCCTATAATTTTTCAGTTTTAAATAACATAACACCAAAACTTAGGTGGTTTTACTCATTTCGAGCATGTTCATAGTCAATAGCTTAAAAATTTATGCATGTTTCCTATTATTTTTGAGTTTTTAATAATGCAACACAAAAACTTAGGGAGTTTTACTCATTTTGAGTATGTTTATAGTCAAAATATTAACAAGTTATGTTCATTTCCAATAATTTCTTAATTTTGAACAATGCAACACCCAAACATAGGCAGTTTTACTCATTTGATAGTGTTTATAGTGAAAAAATTCAAACTTTAAGCGTGTTTCCTATAATTTCTAAGTTTTGAACAATGTAACACCAAAACTTAGGTAGTTTAACTTGTTTCAAGCATGTTTATAGTGAAAAGATCAAAAATTAATTCATATTTCCTATATTTTTTATTTTTGAATAATGCAACACCAAAATTTAGGTAGTTTTATCTCATTTTGAGCATGTTTACAATCAAAAAATTCAAACTTTATCTAGGTTTCCTAAAAATTTTGAATTTTGAATAATGCAAGACAAAAAATTAAGCAATTTTACTCATTTCAAACATGTTTACAATCAAAGGATTCAAAATTTATTTGTGTTTCCTATAATTTTTGAGTCCTGAATAATGCAACACCAAAAATTAAGTGATTTTACATGTTTTAAGCATGTCTACAATAAAAAGATTTAAATTTTATGCATGTTTCCTATAATTTTTTAGTTTTGAATAATGCAACACAAAAACCTAAACAATTTTACTCATTTCAAGCATGTTTACAATCAAAAGATTCAAACTTTATACATGTTTCCAATAATTTTTGAGTTTTGAATAATACAACACTAAAACTTTAATAGTTTTACTCCTTTTGAGCATGTTTACAATCAAAAGATTCAAACTATATGTATATTTGTTATTATTTTTATTTTTGTATTATACAACACCAAAACTTTCATGGTTTTACTCATTTGAAGCATGTTTACAATCAAAATCTTCTAACTTCATGCATGTTTCCTTTAATTTTTGAGTTTTGAAGAATACAACACCGAAACTTAAGTGGTTTAATCATTTCGAGCATGTTTATAGTCAAAAGATTCAAACTTTAGCATGTTTCATATAATTTTTGAGTTTTTATAATGTAGCACTGAAACTTAGGTGGTTTTACTTGTTTCAAGCATGTCTATGATCGAAAGATTCATAATTTTAGCATGTTTCTCATAATTTTTGAGTTTACAATAATGCAACATGAAAACATAGGGAGTTTTAATCATTTTGGGCATGTTTACAATCAAAAGATTCAAACTATATATGCATGTTTCTTATAATTTTTTATTTTTGAATAATGAAACACTAAAACCTAGGAGGGTTTACTCATTTTGAGCATGTTTAAAATACAAATATTCAATCTTTATATGTGTTTCCTATAATTTTTGTGTTTTGAATAATGTAACACCAAAACTTAGGTGGTTTTACTCATATCAAGCATGTTTACAATCAACAAAGTCAAAGTTTATGCATGTTTCCTATAATTTTCAAATTTTGAATAATGTGACACCAAAATTTAAGTGGTTTTACTCATTTTGACATTCAATAGATTCAAACTTTATACTTATTTTCTATAATTTTTGAGTTTTGAATAATTCAATGCCTAAATTTATGTGGTTTTAGTCATTTTGAGCTTGTTTACAATCAAAAGATTCAAACTTTCTGCATGTTTCCTATATTTTTTGAGTTTCAAATAATGTAACACCCAAAACATAGATGGTATTACTCATTTTGAGGATATTTACAATCAAAAGATTTAAAATTTATACACACTTTCTATAATTTTTTAGTTTTGAATAATGTAACACCAAAACTTACATATTTTTTCTCATTTCGAACGTGTTTACAATCAAAAGATTCAAACTTTGGTGTGTTTCCTATATTTTTGAGTTTCAGATAATGTAACACTAAAACTTAGGTAGTTTTACACATTTTAAGCATGTTTACAATCAAAATATTCAATTTCTATCTATGTTTCATATAATTTTTTATTTTTGAATAATTTAACATCAAAACATAGGTAGTTTTACTCATTTCAAGCATGTTCACAATCAAAAAATTCAAAATTTATGTATGTCTCTTATAATTTTTGAGTTTTAAATAATGCAAAACCAAAACCTATGCAATTTTACTTATTTCAAGCATGTTTACAGTCAAAAGATTCAAACTAAATGTGTGTTTCTTATAATTTTTGATTTTTTAATAATACAACACACAACATTAAGTAGTTTTAATTATTTTAAGCTTGTTTACCATCAAAAAATTCAAAAATTTATTATTTTTTCCCATAATTTTTAAGCTTTGAATAATGTAACACCAAATCTCAAAGAAGTTTTACTCATTTCGAGCATGTTTACAATTAAAAGATTCAAAGTTTATCCATGTTTCTTATAATTTTGTAGTTTTGAATAATGAAACACCAAAACCTAAATGGTTTTACTCATTTTGAGTACGTTTACAATCAAAAGATTCAAACTTTATATTTGTTTCCTTTAATTTTTGAGTTTTGAATAATGCAACACCAAAACTTAAGTAGTTTTACTCATTTCTAGCATGTTTACAATTAAAAGATTCAGATTTTAATCATGTTTCCTATAATTTTTGAGTTTTGAGTAATGTAATATCAAAACTTAGGTAGTTAAGCTCTTTTTGAGGATGTTTAAAACCAAAAGATTTAAACTTTATGCATGTTTCATATGAATTTTGAGTTTTAAATAGTGCAATAGTAAAACTTAGGCAATTCTACTCATTTTGAGAATGTTTAAAATCAAAAGATTTAAATTTTATGCACATTTTTTACAATTTTTGAGTTTTTAATAATGCAACACCAAAAGTTAGGTGGTTTTACTCATTTTGAGCATGTTTAAAATCAAAATATTTAAACTTTATGTACATTTCCTATAGTTTTTGAGTTTTGAATAATGCAACACCAAAATTTAGGTAGTTATGCTCATTTCAAGCATGTCTAGAATCAAAAGATTCAAACTTTATGTATTTTTCCTATAATATATGAGCTTTGAGTAAAGCAATATGAAGACTTAGGTGGTTGGACTTCGAGAATGTCTAGAATCAAAAGATTTAAACTTTATGTATTTTTAAATTTTATGTGTGTTTCTGATAATTTTTTATTTTGAATAATGCAACACTGAGACTTAGGCAATTTTACTATAATTTTTATCATTTGAAGAATGCAACACCAAGACATAGATGATTTTACTCATTTTGAGCATATTTACAATTAAAAGATACAAACTTTATGAGTGTTTCCTAAAATATTTGAGTTTTGAATAATGCAACACAAAAAATTAAGTTGTTTTAGTCATTTTGAGCATGTTTGCAATCAAAATATTCAATATTTATGCACATTTTCTATAATTTTTGAGTTTTGAATAAGTAACACCAAAACTTAACTACTTTTACCCATTTTGAACATGTTTACAATCAAAAGATTCAAACTTTATGCATGATTCCTATAATTTTTTAACTTTGAAATTCTACACCAAAACTTAAGTATGTTTACGATCAAAAGATTCAAATTTTATCTGCATTTCCTATACTTTTTGTGTTCTAAATAATTCAACACCAATACGTAAGTGGTTTTACTCATTTTGAGCATGTTTACAATCAAAAGATTTAAATTTTATGCATGTTTCTTATAATTTTTGAGTTTTGAATAATACAACATCAAAACTTAGGTAGTTTTATCATTTTGAGCATGTTTACAATTAAAAGATTCAAACATTATGAATGTTTCCTACAATTTTTGAGTTTTGAATAATACAACACCAAAACATATGTGATTTTACTCATTTTGACCATGTTTACTATCAAAATATTCAATCTCCATATGTGATTCCTATAATTTTTTAGTTTTGAATAATACAAAACTAAAATGTCAGTGGTTTTACTCATTTCAAGCATGTTTATAATCAAAAAATTCATACTTTATCTACATTTTGTATATTTTTTGAGTTTTGAATAATATAGCAAAACTTAGGCAATTTTACTCATTTCAAGCTTGTTTATAATCAATAGAGTCAAACTCTATGCACATTTCCAATAATATTTTAGTTTTGAAAAATGCAACACAAAAAGTAAGGTAGTTATACTCATTCCAAGCATGTTTACAATCAAAATATTGAAACTTTATGCATGTTTCCTTCAATTTCTGAGTTTTGAATAATGCCACACCAAAACTTAGGTGGTTTTACTAGTTTGAGCATGTTTACAATCAAAAGATTCAAATTTTATGCATGTTTCTTATAATTTTTGAGTTTTGGATAATGTAACACAAAAACATATGTGGTTTTACACATTTTGAGGATGTTTACAATCAAAAGGTTCTAATTTTGTGTGTTTCATATAATTTTTGAGTTTTGAATAATGAAACACCAAAGCTTAGATAGTTTTACTCATTTCAAGCATGTATTTAATCAAAAGATATAAAATTTATGCATGTTTAATATAATATTTAAGTTTTAAAAAATGCATCAAAAAAATTTAGGCAGTTTTACTCATTTTGACCATGTTTAGAATCAAAAGATTAAATATTTATGAACATTTCCTATAATTTTTAAGTTTTGAATAATGCAACACAAAAACTTAGGTGGCTTTATTCATTTTGAACATGTTTACAATAAAAAGATTCAAAATTTATGCACATTTCCTATAATATTTTGGATTTGAATAATGCAACACCAAAACATAGGGGTTTTACTTGTTTCGAGCATGTTTACAATCAAAATATTCAAAATTTATACATTTTTCATATAATTTTTGAGTTTTGAATAATGCAAGACCAAATTTTTTGTAGTTTTAATCTTTTCTAGCACACTTACAATCAAAAGATTCAAAATCTATGCAAGTTTCCTAAAATTTTTGAGTTTTGAATAGTGCAACACCAAAACATAGGTGGTTTTATTCTTTTGAGCATGTTTATAATCAAAAGATTCAAACTTTATGTGTGTTTCCTATAATTTTTGTTTTTTGAATATTCCAACACCATAACTTAAGGGGTTTTACTCATTTTGAGCATGTTTATGATCAAAAGATTCAAAAATAATACGCATTTCCTAGAATTTTCATTGAAATCCAAAACTTAGGCACTTTTACTCATTTTAAGCATGTTTACAATTAAAACATTCAAACTTTATACATCTTTCTTATAATTTTTGAGTTTTAAATAATGTAACACCAAAACTTTTACTCATTTCAAGCATGTTTACAATCGAAAGATTCAAACTTTAGGTGCGTTTGTTATCATTTTTGAGTTTTGAATAATTCAACACCAAAACATAGGTGGTTTTAGTCATTTCAAGCATGTTTACAATCAAAAGATTCTAAATTTACATAAGTTTCAAATAATTTTTGAGTTTTGAATAATACAACACCAGAATATAGGGGTTTTTACTTATTTTAAACATGTTTACAATCAAAATATTTAAATTTTACATGAATTTTTTATAATTTTTTAGTTTTGAATAATGTAACACCAAAACATAGGTGGTTTTTCTAGTTCGATCATGTTTACAATTAAAAGATTCAAATTTTATGTGTGTTTCATATAATTTTTTAGTTTTGAATAATGTAACACCAAAACTTAGGTAGATTTACTCATTTTGAGCATGTTTATAATCAAAAGGTTTAATCTTTATGTGCATTTCATACAATTTTCAAGTTTCAAATAATGCAAAACCAAAACTAAGGATGTTTTTCTCATTTTGAGCATGTTTACAATCAAAAGATTCAAACTTTATGTATGATTCCTATGATTTTTGAGTTTTTAATAATGCAACACTAAAACTTAGGTAGTTTTGCTCATTTTGAGTATGTTTACAATCAAAATATTCAAATATTATGCATGTTTCTTGTAATTTTTTGAGTTTCAAATAATACAACACCAAAACTTAAGTGATTTTAGTCATTTCGAGCATTTTTACAATCAAAATATTCATAATTTGTTTGTGTTGCCTATAATTTTTAAGCTTTTAATATTTCCACATTGAAACTTAAGTGGTTTTAGTCATTTCAAACATGTTTACAATCAAAAGATTCAAAATTTATGCATGTTTTATATAATTTTTAAGTTTGGAATAATGCAACACCAAAACATAAGTCATTTTACTCATTTTGAGCATGTTTATAATAAAAAGATTCATACTTTATGTATTTTTTTATAATTTTTGAGTTTTGGATAATGTAACATTAAAACTTAAGTAGTTGTACTAGTTTTAAGCATGTTTATAATCAAAAGATTCAAACTTTGTACATTTTTCCTACAATTTTTGAGTTTTAAATAATGCAACATTAAAACTTAGGCAATTTTACTCATTTTGAGGATGTTTAAAATAGAAAGATTCAAACTTTATGAGTGTTTCCTTTTATTTTTGAGTTTTGAATAATGCAACATCAAAACTTAGGCAATTTTATTCATTTTGAGAATGTTTAAAATCAAAAGATTCAAACTTTGTGCACGTTTCCTATAATATATGAGTTTTTAATAATGCAACACCAAAACGTAAACAATTATACTCATTTCAATTATGATTACAATCAATATATTCAAACTCTATGCATGTTTCCTATAATTTTTCAGTTTTTAATTATGCAACACTAAAACTTAGGCAGTTTTACTCATTTTGAGAATGTTTAAAATTAAAAGATTCAAACTTTATATGTCTTTTCTATAATTTTTGAGTTTTGAATATCACAACACCAAAACTTAGTTAGTTTTACTCATTTTATGAATGTTTAAAATCAAAAGATTCAAACTTTATGTGTGTTTCTTATAATTTTTAAGTTTTGAATAATGTATCACCAAAACATAGGTGGTTTTACTCATTTTAAACATGTTTAAAATCAAAAGATTCAAACTTTATTTGTATTTCCTAACATTTTTGAGTTTTGAATAATTCAACACCAAAACTTAGGTGGTTTTACTCATTTTGAGCTTGTTTACAATCAAAAGATTCAAACATTATGCATGTTTTCTATAATATATGAGTTTTGAATAATGCAATACTATTACTTAAGTGGTTTTACTTATTTTAAGCATGTTTACAATCAAAAGTATCAAATTTTATGCATGTTTCCTATAAATTTTGAGTTTTGAATCATAAAACACCAAGAATTAGATAATTTTACTTATTTCAAGCATATGTACAATCAAAATACTTGAAACTTTATATGTGTTTCTTATAGTTTTTGAGTTTTGAATAATGCAACACTAAGACTTAGGTGGTTTTACTCATTTCAAGCAGGTTGACAGTCAAAAGATTCAAAATTTATGTGCATTTCCTATAATTTTTGAGTTTTGAATAATTAAATGATAATACATTTGTGG
The DNA here is from genome assembly GCA_037957365.1 of Torreya grandis. NCBI lineage: Eukaryota > Viridiplantae > Streptophyta > Pinopsida > Cupressales > Taxaceae > Torreya > Torreya grandis. The sequence continues at coordinate 871,058 of JARHVA010003303.1, forward strand.
TTATACTCATTTCAAGCATATTTAGAATCAAAAAATTCAAACTTTAATCACATTTCCTATAATACTTCTATTTTGAATAGTGCAACACTAAGACTTAGATGGTTCTACTTGTTTCGAGCATATTTACAATTAAAAGATTTAAACTTTATGTGTGTTTCCTAGAATTTTTGAGTTTTGAATAATGTAACATCAAAACATAAGTGGTTTTACTCATTTTGAACATGTTTACAATCAAAATATTCAAACTTTATGCACATTCCCTATAATTTTTGAGTTTTGAATAATGAAACACCCCAACTTAGATGGTTTTACTCATTTTGGGCATGTTTACAATCAAAATATTCATACTCTATGCATGTTTCCTATAATTTTTGAGTTTTGAATTTTTTATCACTGAAACTTAAGCAATTTTACTCATTTATAGCATGTTTACAATCAAAAGATTTAAACTTTATGCATGTTTCCTATAATTTTTGAGTTTTAAATAATGTAACACAAAAACATATGTGGTTTTTCTAATTTTGAGGATGTTTACAGTTAAAAGATTCAAACTTTAAGCATATTTCCTATAATTTTTATGTTTTGAATAATGAGTCATTAATACTTAGGCAATTTTACTTTGTTCAAGCATGTTTATAGTTAAAAGATTAAAAATTTATGTACATTTCTAATAATTTTTTAGTTTTGATAATGGAACACCAAAACTTAAGTAGCTTTTCTCATTTAGAGCATGTTTACAATCAAAACATTTAAACTTTAAGTGTGTTTCCATTAATTTTTGAGTTTTGAATAATGCAACACCAAATCTTTAGTGGTTTACTCATTTTGAGCATGTTTACAATCAAAAGGTTCAAGCGTTATGCATATTTCCTATAATTTTTTAGTTTTGAATAATGTAACACGAAAATTTAAGTGGTTTTACTCATTCCATGCATGTTTGCAATCAAAAGATTCAAGCTATATGTTTGTTTCCATTAATTTTTGAGTTTTGAATAATGCAACACCAAATGTTTAGTAGTTTACTCATTTTGAACATTTTTAAAATCAAAAGGTTCAAACTTTATGTGCATTTCCTATAATTTTTTAATTTTGAATAATGCAACACCAAAACTTAAGTGTTTTTACTTGTTTCAAGCATGTTTACAATCTAAAGACTTAAAATTTATGCACGTTTCTCATAATTTTTGAGTTTTGAATAATGCAACACCAAAACTTAGAAAGTTTTACTCATTTATTACATGTTTACAATCAAAATATTCAAAATTTATGCATGTTTGCTATAATTTTTGAGTTTTGAATAATGCATCACCAAAATGTAGGTAGTTTTATTAATTTTGAGCATGTTTACAATCAATAGATTGAATCTTTTTTCATGTTTCCTATAATTTTTTAGTTTTGAATAATGCATAACCAAAAATTAGGAGGTTTTATTCATTTTGAGTATGTTTACAATCAAAATATTGAAATTTTATTGTATTTTCTATAATTTTTGAGTTTTGAATAATGCATCACCAAAACATAGGTAATTTTGCTTGTTTTGAGCATGTTTACAGTCAAAAGATTCAAAATTTATGCACATTTCTTATAATTTTCAAATTTTGAATAGTGCAACACCAAAACTTAAGTGGTTTTACTCATTTTGAGCATGTTTACTATCAAAAGATTCAAACTTTATACTAGTTTCCATTAATTTTTGAGTTTTGAATAATGCAACATCAATTTTTTAGTTTTGTACTCATTTCGAGCATGTTTACAATCAAAAGGTTTAAACTTTATGTGTGTTTCCTATGATTTTTTAATTTTGAATAATGCAACACCAAAACTTAAGTGGTTTTACTTGTTTTAAGAATGTTTATAGTCAAAAGATTCAAACTTTATGCATGATTCCAATAATTTTTGAGTTTTGAATAATGCATAACTAAAACTTAGGTTGTTTTAGTAATTTCTTCTATGTTTACAATCAAAAGATTCAAACATTATGCATGTTTCCTATAATTTATGAGTTTTGAATAATGCATCACCAAAACTAAGGTGGTTTTACTCATTTTGAGCATGTTTACAATTAAAAGATTCAAACTTTATGGTATTTCGTATAATTTTTGAGTTTTGAATAATGCAACACCAAAACACAGGTAGTTTTACTCATTTTGAGGATGTTTATAATAAAAATATTTAAACTTCATGCGCATTTCCCATAATTTTTGAGTTTGGAATAATTCAACCACAAAACTTAAGTGGTTTTAATCATTTCGAGCATGTCTACAATCAAAAGGTTTAAACTTTATGGGTGTTTTCTCTAATTTTTGAGTTTTGAATAATGCAACACCTAAACTTAAGTGATTTTACTCATTTTGAGCATGGTTACAATAGAAAGATTCAAAATTTAAGCATGTTTCCTATATTTTTTGAGTTTTGAATAATGCAACACTAAAAAATAAGTGATTTTCACTCATTTTGAGCATGTTTACAATAAAAGGATTCAAATGTTATCCATGTTTCCTAATATTTTTGTGCTTTAAATAACACAACACCAAAACCTTAGTAGTTTTACTCATTTTGAGCATGTTCACAATTAAAAGATTCAAACTTTATGTGTGTTACCTATAATTTTTGAGTTTTTTAAAATGTAACACCAAAACATAAGTGGTTTTACTCATTTTGAGCATGTTGACAATCAAAATATTTGAACTTTATGCATGTTTCCTTTATTTTTTGAAAATTTTTATATTGTCACATCAAAACGTAGGCAATTTTACTCATTTTGAGCATGTTTATAATCAAAAGATTCAAAATTTATGCATGTTTCCTATATTTTTTGAGTTTGAATAATGCAACCTAAAAACTTAGGTAGTCTTACTCATTTTGAGCATCTTTCAAATTAAAAGATTCAAACTTTACATGTATTTCTTATAATTTTTAAGTTTTGAATAATTCAACACCAAAAAATAGGTGGTTTTACTTATTTCGAGTAATGTTAACAATAAAAAGTTTGTTCATATTTTCCATAGTTTTTGAGTTTTGAGTAATACAACACCAAAACTTAGGTGGTTTTACTCGTATCAAGCATGTTTACAATCAAAAGATTCAAACTTTATGCGAGTTTCCTATAATTTTTGACTTTTTTACTCATTTTGAGCTTGTTACAATCAAAAGATTCAAAATTTATGAATATTTTATATACTTTTTGAGTTTTGACTAATGCAACATCAAAACATAGGCTGCCTTTCTCATTTTTAGCATGTTTAGAATGAAAAAATTCAATATTTATGCATGTTTCCTATAATTTTTTAGTTTTGAATAATTCAACACCAAAACCTTGGTAGTTTTACTCATTTCAAACATGTTTACAATAAAATGATTCAAAATTTATGTATGTTTCATATAATTTTTGAGTTTTGAATTATGCAATACCAAAACATTAGCAGTCTTACATATTTTGTGCATTTAAAAACTCAAATGATTCAAACTTTAAGCAAATTTCTTATAATTTTTAAGTTTTGAATAATGTAACACCAAAATATATGTGTTTTTACTCATTTTGAGTATGTTTATGATCAAAAGATTCAAAATTCATGGGTGATTCTTATAATTTTTAAGTTTTGAATAATGTAACACCAAAATATATGTGTTTTTACTCATTTTGAGTATGTTTATGATCAAAAGATTCAAAATTCATGGGTGATTCTTATAATTTTTATGTTTTGAATAATGTAAAACCAAAACTTAGGTGGTTTTACTCATTTCAAACATGTTTGAAATCAAAAAATTCAAACTTTATGTGCATTTTCTATAATTTTTGAGTTTTAAATAATGCAACAAAACTTAGGCAATTTTACTCCTTCAAGCATGTTTATAATCAAAAGATTCAAAATTTATGTGTGTTTTCTATAATTAACACCAAAACCTAACTGATTTTACTTGTTTGGAGCATCTTTACAATAAAAAGATTCAAACTTTATGAGTGTTTCCTATAATATTTGAGTTTTGAAATATGAAACACAAAAACATAAGTGGTTTTACTCATTTTGAGACTATTTACAAATAAAAAATTCCAAATTTATACTCATTTTGAGCATGTTTACAATCAAAAGATTTAAACTTCATGCATATTTCCTAGATTTTGAGTTTTTTATAATGCAGCACCAAAACTTTAATGGTTTTACTCGTTTCAAGAATGTTTACAATAAAAAGCTTCAAAATTTATGCACATTTCCTATAATTTTTTAATTTTGAATAATGCAACACCAAATCTTAAGTGTTTTTAATCATTTTGAGGTTGTTTAAAATCAAAAGATTCTTGAGTTTTTTATAATGTAACACTAAAACTTAAGTGGTTTTACTCATTTTAAGCATGTTTAAAATCGAAACTTAGGTAGTTTTACTTATTTCAAGCATGTTTACGATCAAAAGATTTAAACCTTATACAAATGTTTCTTTTAATTTTTGAGTTTTGAATAATGCAACACCAAACCTTTGTTTTACTCATTTTAAGCATGTTTAAAATTAAAATATTCAATCTTTATATGTGTCTCTTATAATTATTATGTTTTGAATAATGTAACACCAAAACCTAGGTGGTTTTTCTCATATTGAACATGTTTACAATCAATGAATTCAAACTTTATGCATGTTTCCTATAACTTTTGAGTTTTACAGAGTTTTGAATAATGCAAAGCAAAAACATAAGTGGTTTACTTATTTAGAATCAAAATATTCAAACATTATACATGTTTCCTATAAATTTTTAATTTTGAATAATGCAACACCAAAACTTAGGTTTTCCTCATTTTAATGCAACACCAAAACTTCAACAAGTTTACTCATTTTGAGCATGTTTATAATCAAAATATTTAAAATTTATGCATTTTTTCTATAATTGTTAAGTTTTGAATAATGCAACACCAAAACTTATGCAATTTTGCTCATTTTGAGCATGTTTACAGTCAAATGTTTCAAAATTTAGGGTGTTTCCTATAATTTCTAAGTTTTGAATAATGCAACATGAAAACTTAGGTATTTTCAATCATTTTGAGCATGTTTATAATCAAAAGATTTAATTTTTAGGTGCAATTCATATAAATTTTGAGTTTTGAATAATGTAAGATAAAGACATAGGCTATTTTACTCATTTTGAGAATGTTTACAATCAAGAGATTCAATCTTTATGTGCATTTCCTATAATTTTTGAGTTTTGAATAATGCAACACCAAAACATAGGTAGTTTTACTCATTTTGAGCATGCTTACAATCAAAAGAATTAAAATTTATGTGTGTTTCTTATTATTTTTGAGTTTTGAATAATGCAACACTAAAAACTTATGCAGTTTACTCATTTTGAGCATGTTTACAATAAAAAGATTCAAACTTTATTCATTTTTCCTATAATTTTTAAGTTTTGGATAATGTAACACCAAAACCTAAGCAGTTTTACTCATTTTGAGCATGTTTACAATAAAAATATTCAAATTTTATGCACATTTCCTATATTTTTTGTGTTTTGAATAATGCAATATCAAAACTTAGGTAGTTTTACTGATTTAGAGAATGTTTAAAATCAAAATATTTAAAATTTATGCATGTTTTGAATAATATAATACCAAAACTTAGGAGTTTTTCTCATTTCAAGAATGTTTAAAATCAAAAGATCCAAAATTTATTCAAATTTTCTATAATTTTTGAGTTTTGAATAATGCAACACCAAAACTTAGATGGTTTAACATATTTCAAGCATTTTCAAAATCAAATGATTAAAACTCTATGCAACACAAATTTAGGTAATTATGCTCATTTAAAGCATGTTTACAATCAAAAGATTCAATCTTTATATGCATTCTCTATAATATATGAATTTTAAATAATGAAATAACAAGACTTAGGTGGTTTTACTCATTTAAAGTATGCTTACCATCAAAAGATTCAAATTTTATGCTTGTTTTCTATAATTTCTGAGTTTTGAATAATGCAACACCAAGACTTAAGCTCATTATGAACATGTTTACAATAAAAAGATTCAAACTTTATGAGCGTTTCCTATAATATTTGAGTTTTGAATAATACAACACAAAAACTTGGGTAGTTTTACTCATTTTGAGCATGCTTACAATGAAAATATTCAATATTTATGGATGTCTCCTATAATTTTTGAGTTTTGAATAATACAACACCAAAACTTATGTGGATTTACTCATTAAACATGTTTACAACAAAAGATTCAAACTTAATCCATATTTGCTATATTTTTTGTATTTTGAAATGTAACACCAAATCTTAGGGGATTTTACTCATTTTGGGAATGTTTACAATCAAAAGATTTAAAATTTATGTGTATTTGTTGTAATTTTTGAGTTTTGAATAATGTAACAACAAAACATAGGTGGTTTTACTCTTTTCAAGCATGTTTACAATCAAAAGACTCAAACTTTATGCAGGTTTATTATAATTTTTGAGTTTTGAAAAATGCAACACCAAAACTAAGGTGGTTTTACTTATTTCAAACATGTTTACAATTAAAAGATTCAAACTTTACATGTAGTTTCAATTATTTTTGAGTTTTGAATAATGTAACACCAAAACTTAGGTGGTGTTACTAGCTCGAGCATGTTTAAAATAAAAATATTCAAATTTTATGCATGTTTCCTATAATTTTTGAGTCTTGAATAATGCAACACCAAAACCTATGCAATTTTACTCATTTAAAGGATGTTTACAATTAAAAGATTCAAACTCTATGCATGTTTCATATAGTTTTTGAGTTTTGAATAATGAAACACCAAAACTTAAGTGGTTTTACTCATTTATAGCATGTTTATAGTCAAAAGATTCATAATCTATTTGTGTTTTCTAAAATTTTAAAGCTTTTAATTTTGTAACACAAAAACTTAAGTGGTTTTACTCATTTGGAGTATCTTTACATTCAAAATATTCAAACTTTATTTATGTTTCCTATAATTTTTTAATTTGGAATAATGCAATACCTAAACATAAGTAGTTTTACTCATTTCAAGAATGTTTATAATAAAAAGATTCAAACTTTATGCATGTTTCCTATAATTTTTGAGTTTTGATTAGGAAAACACCAAACCTAGGCAACTTTACATGTTTCAAACATGTTTATAATAAAAAGATTCAAACTTTACATGTAGTTCCTATAATTTTTGAGTTTTGAATAATGCAACACCAAAATTTAGGTGGTTTTACTAGTTTGAAACATGTTTATAGTTAAAAGACTCAAATTTTATGTGTGTTTTCCATAATTTTTAAGTTTTGAATAATATGACATCAAAACTTATGTGATTCTAATCATTTCAAGTATGTTTACAATCAAAAGATTCAAACATTATGCATGTTTCTTATAATTTTTGAGTTTTGAATAATGCAACACAAAAACTTAAGTGGTTTTACTCATTTCAATCATGTTTACAATCAAAAGATTGGCAATTTATTTGTGTTTCTTATAATTTGTAAGATTTTAATATTGTAACACCAAAAATTGAGTGGTTTTACTCATTTTGAGCATGTTTACAATCAAAAGATTCAAACTTTATGCACATTTCCTATAACTTTTGAGTTTGGAATAATGCAACACCAAAAGTTTAGTGTTTTAACTCATTTTGAGCATGTTTACAAACAAAATATTCAAAATTTATGTGCATTTCCTATAATTTTTGAGTTTTGAAAAATGAACCACCATAACTTAAGTAGTTTTACTCATTTCAATCATATTTACAATCAAAAGATTCAAAGTTTATGCATGTTTCCTATAATTTTTGAGTTTTTTATAAAATAACACCAAAACTTAGGTGATTTTACATGTTTGAATCATGTTTACAATCAAAAGATTCAAACTTTATTCTTTTTTTCTATAATTTTTTAGTTTTGAATAATGCAACACTAAAACTTAGGTAGCTTTACTCATTTTGAGGATGTTTACAATCAAAAGATTCAAACTTTATTACCATTTCATATAATTTTTGAGTTTTAAATAATGCAACATCAAAACTTAGGTAGTTTTACTATTTGAAAAAATGTTTTAAATCTAAAGATTCAAACTTTATGCATGTTTTTTTTATAATATATAAGTTTTGAACAATTGAATACCAAAACATAAGCAGTTTTTCTCATTTCATGTATGTTTATAATAAAAAGATTCAAGCTTTATGTATATTTCCTATAATTTTTGAGTTTTAAATAATGCAACGCTAAAGCTTAGGCAATTTTACTCTTGCTAAAGATGTCTAAATTTAAAAGATTCAAACATTATGTGTGTTTCCTATAATTTTTGTGTTTTGAATAATCCAACACCACAACTTAGGTAGGATTACTCATTTTGAGAATGTTTAAAATTAAAAGATTCAAAATTTATGTGTCTTTCCTATAATTTTTGAATTTTGAATAATGTAACATCAAAAATTAGGCGATTTTACTTGTTTTGAGCATGTTTAAAATCAAAAGATTCAAACTTTATGTGCATTTCCAAAAAAAATTGAGTTTTGAAAGATTCAACACCAAAACATAGATTGTTTTACTTGTTTCAAGCATGTTTACAATAAAAAGATTCAAACTTTATGTACGTTTCCTATAATATATGAGTTTTGAATAATGCAATACCATGATTTAAGTTGTTTTACAAATTTCAAGAATGTTTACAATCAAAAGATTCTCACTTTATGCATGTTTCCTATATCTTTTTAGTTTTCAATAATCCAACACCAAGACATAGATAGTTTTACTCATTTCAAGAATGTTTACAATCAAAATATTCAAACTTTATACATGTTTCCTAATTTTTTTTAATTTTGAATAATAGAACACCAAGACATAGATAATTTTACTTGTTTCGAGCATATTTACAATCAAAAGAGTCAAAATTTAAGTGTGTTCCTTAAAGTTTTTTCATTTTGAATAATACAATACAAGGACATAGGTGGTTTTACTCATTTTGGGCATTTTTATAGTCAAATGATTCAAAATTTATGCATGTTTCCTATAATTTTTGAGTTTTAAATAATTTAACATCTAGACTTAGGTGGTTTTACTCATTTAAAGCATGTTTACGATCAAAAGATTCAAAATTTATGCATGCTTCCTATAATTTTTGTATTTTGAATAATGCAATACCAAGGCTTAGGTGGTTTTACTCATTTTGAGCATATTTCCAATCAAAAGATTCAAACTTTACATGCATTTTTTAGAATTTTTGAGTTTTGAATAATGTAACACCAAAAATTAAGTGGTTTTACTCATTTTAAACATGTTTACAAATAGAATATTCAAACTTTATGCATGTTTTCTTTCATATTTGAGTTTTAAATAATACAACACCAAAACTTAGATGGTTTTTACTCATTTTGACCATGTTTATAATTAAAAAATTCAAACTTTATGGGTGTTTGCTATAATTTTTGAGTTTTAAATTTTCTAACACCAAAATTTATGCAATTTTACTTGTTTCAAGCATGTTTATAATCAAAAGATTCAAACTTTATGCATGTTTCTTATAATTTTTTAGTTTTAAATAATGCAACACCAAAAATTAGGTGGTTTTGCTCATTTCAAGCATGTTTATAATCAAATTTTTACCACAATTCCTATAATTTTTTAGTTTTGAATAATGTATCACCAAAACATAGGTAATTTTACTCATTTTGAGCATGTTTATAGTTAAAAGATTTAAACTTTATATATGTTATTTATAATTTTTGAGTTTTGAATAATGCAACACCAAAACTTAAGTGGTTTTACTCATTTATAGAATGTTTACAATTAAAAAATTCAATCTTTAAGCACGTTTCCATTAATTTTTGAGTTTTGAATTTTTTATAATGTAACACAAAAACTTAAGTGGTTTTACTTGTTTTGAGCATGTTTACAGTCAAAAGATTCAAACTTAATGCATATTTTCCATAATTTTTTATTTTTGAATTATGCAACTCAAAAACCTAGGTGGTTTTAGTCATTTCTTACATGTTTACAATCAAAAGATTCAAAGTTTATGCATGTTTCCTATAATTTTTGAGTTTTGAATAATGTAACACCATAATTGAGGCAATTTTACTCATTTGAGCATGTTTACAATCAAAAGATTCAAACTTTATGTTGTTTCCTATAATTTTGAGTTTTGAATAATGCAACACAAAAACTTAAGTGGTTTTACTCTTTTTGAGCATGTTTACAATCAAAAGATTCAACCTTTATTTGTATGTCCTATTATTTTTGAGTTTAGAATAATGCAACACCAAAACCTTAGTAGTTTTACTCATTTTGAGCATGTTTACATTCAAAAGATTTTAACTTTATCAACGTTTCCTAAAATGTTTGAGCTTTGAATAATGCAACATCAAAACCTTAGTAGTTTTACTCATTTTGAGCATGTTTACAATCAAAAGATTTAAACTTTAGAGACATTTCCTAAAATGATTGAGCTTTGAATAATGCAACACTAAAAATTTAGTAGTTTTACTCATTTTGATCATGTTTACAACTAAAAGATTCAAACATTATGCATGTTTCCTATAATTTTTTAGTTTTGAAAAATTCAACATCAAATCTTAAGTGGGTTTACTCATTTCAATCATGTATACAATCAAAAGATTAAAATTTTATGAGTGTTTCATATAATTTTTGACTTTTTAATAATGCATGGTCAAAACTTAGGTGGTTTTACTTGTTTCAAGAATGTTTACAATCAGAATATTCAAACTTTATGTGTATTTCTTATAATTTTTGAGTTTTGAATAATGCAACACCAAAATTTAGGTAGTTTTACTCATTTGGAGCATGTTTGTAATTAAAAAATTCAAACTTTATATATATGTTTCTTATAATTTTTGAGTTTTGAATAATGCAACACTAAAACTTAGGAGGTTTTACTCATTTTGAACATGTTTTCAATCAAAATATTCACTCTTTATACATGCTTCCTATAATTTTTGAGTTTTAAATAATGTAACACCAAAACTTATTTTATTTTACTCGTGTAAAGCATGTTTATAATATACATATTCAAATTTTATGTGTGTTTCCTATAACTTTTGAGTTTGAAAAAATGTAACACCAAAACCTAGGTGGTTTTACTCATGTTGAGCTTGTTTACAATCAAAAGATAGAAACTTTATGCGTGTTTCCTATAATTTTTGAGTTTTGAATAATAAAACTCCAAAACTTAGGTGGTTTTACTCATTTTGAGCATGTTTAGAATCAAAAGATTGAAACTTTATACACGTTTCCTATAATTTTTGAGTTTTGAATAATGCAAAACCAAAACTTATGTGTTTTTGCTCATTTTGAGCATGTTTAAAATTAATAGATTCAAACTTGATGCATGTTTCCTATAATTTTTTAATTTGAATAATGTAACACCCATACTTAGGCAATTTTACTCATTTTGATCATGTTTACAATCGAAAGATTCAATTTTTAAGCACATTTCATATAATTTTTGAGTTTTAAATAATGCAACAACAAAATATAGGTAGTTTTATTCATTTTGAGCATGTTTACAATCAAAAGATTCAAGCTTTATGTGTGTTTCCTAAAATATTTGAGTTTTGAAAAATGCAACATCGAAACTTAGGTAGTTTTACTCACTTTGAGCCTATTTAGAAATAAAAGATTCAATCTTTATGCATGTTTACTATAATATTTAAGTTTTGAATAATGCAACACCAAAATTTAGGTGGTTTTACTTATTTCAAACATGTTTACAATCAAAAGATTTAAACTTTATTCATATTTCGTATAATTTTTGAGTTTTGAATAATGTAACACCGAAAAATAAAGGGTTTTACTTTTTTTGAGCATGTTTACAATCGAAGGATTAAAACTTTATATATATTTCGTATATTTTTTTATTTTTGAATAATATAACATGAAAACATTTTTTAGTTTTACTCTTTTTTAGCATGTTCACAATCAAGAGATTCAAAATTTATGCAAGTTTCCTATAATTTTTGAGTTTCAAATAAAGTAACACCAAAACTAGGTGGTTTTACTCGTTTCAAACATGTTTACAATAAAAAGATTCAATTCTTTATCCATGTTTACTATAATCTTTGAGTTTTGAGTAATGCAACATAAAAACTTAGGTAGTTTTACTAGTTTCAAATATGTTTACAATAAAAAGATTCAAACTTTATGCATTTTTCCTATAATTTTTTAGTTTTAAATAATGCAACATAAAAACTTAAGCAATTTTACTCATTTCGAGCATATTTATAATCAAAAGATTCAACCCTTATGCATGTTTCCTATAATTTTTGCATTTTCAATAATGCAACACCAAAATGTAAGTGATTTTACTCATTTCAAGCATGTTTACAATGAAAAGATTCACACTTTATTTTTTTTTCTATAATTTTTAAGCTTTTAATATTGCAACACTAAAAATTCAGTGATTTTACTCATTTTGAGCATGTTTACAATAAAAAGATTCAAACTTTATGCACATTTTCTATAATTTTTGAATTTTTAATAATGCAACACTAAAACTTAAGCAGTTTTACTCATTTCAAGCATGTTTACAATCAAAAGATTTAAAGTTTTTGTGTTTCCTATAATTTTTAAGTTTTGAATAATGCAACACTAAAACTTAGGTAGTTTTACTCATTTTAAGGATGTTTAAAATAAAAACATTCAAACTTTATGCTTGTTTTTTATAATTTTTTAGTTTTGAATAATGCAACATGAAAACATAGGTAATTTTACTCATTTTGAGAATGTTTAAAATCAAGAGATTTAAAATTTATGTGCATTTCATATAAATTTTAAGTTTTGAATAATGTAACACCAAAACTTAGGTAGTTTTACTTGTTTCGAGCATATTTAATATCAAAAGATTCAAAATTTATGTGCATTTCCAAATTTGTTTGAGTTTTGAATAATGTAAAACCAAAACTTAGGCAACTTTATTCATTTTAAGCATGTTTACAATCAATAAATTCAAACTTTATGCACATTTTCTATAATGTATGAGTTTACTCATTTCAAGCATGTTTACAATCAAAAGATTCAAACTTTATTCATGTTTCCTATAATTTTGCAATTTTGAATAATTAAATGTCAAGACTTAGATGGTTTCACTTATTTCAAGCATGTTTACAATCAAATGATTCAAACTTTATGCGTATTTCCTATTATTTTTGAGTTTTGAATAATGCAACACCAAGACTTAGGTGGTTTTACTCATTTTGCACATGTTTAAAATCAAAATATTCAAATTTTATGCATGTTTTCTATAATTTTTGTGTTTTGAATAATACAAAACCAAATCCTAGGTGGGTTTACTTGTTTCAAGCATGTTTAAAATCAAAAGATGAAAAATTTATGTCTTTACTATAATTTTTGAGTTTTCAATAATACAAGAATGAAACCTAGGCAGTTATACTCATTTCATGTATGTTTACATTTCAAAGATTCAATCATTAGGAATGTTTCCTATAATTTTTTATATTTGATGATTTTACTCATTTTGAGCATGTTTACAATCAAAAGATTCAAACGTCATGCACATTTCCTATAATTTTTGAGTTTTGAAAAATGTAACACAAAAACACAATCAATTTTACTCATTTTGAGCATGTTTACAATCATAAGATTCAAACTTTATGCATGTTTCCTATAATAATTGAGTTTTAAATAATGCAACACTAAAATTTAAGTAGTTTTACTCATTTTGAACATGTTTACAATTAAAAGATTCAAACTTTATGGGTGTTTCCTATAATTTTTGTGTTTTGAATAATACAATACCAAAACTTAAGTGGTTTTACTCATTTCAATCATGTTTACAATCAAAAGATTCAATATTTATGCGTGTTTCATATAATTTTTGAGTTTTGAATAATGCAACACCAAAACTTAGGTAGTTTTACTCATTGCAAGCATGTTTACAATCAAAATATTCAAACTTTATGTTTGTTTTTTATAATTTTTGTGTTATGAATAATGCAACACTAAAAATTAAGTGGTTTTACTCATTTTGAGCATGTTTACAATCAAAAATTCAAATTTTATGTATGTTTCCTATAATTTTTATGTGTTGAATAAATGCAACACAAAAACTTAAGTAGTTTTACTCATTTTGAGCATGTTTACAATCAAAAGATTTAGATTTTATGCATGTTTTCTATAATTTTTGAGTTTTGAATAATGCAACACCAAAACTTAGGTAGTTTTACTCTTTTTGAGGATGTTTAAAATCAAAAGATTCAATCTTTATGTGTTTTTCATATGATTTTTGATTTTTCAATAATGCAATACCAAAAATTAGTGAGGTTTACTCATTTTAAAAATGTTTAAAATCAAAAGATTCAAACTTTATGTGTATTTCTTATAATTTTTTAGTTTTGAATAATGCAACACCAAAAATTAGGTAGGTTTACCCATTTAAATCATGTTTAAAATCAAAAGATTCAAATTTTATGCAAGTTTCCTATAATTTTTTAGTTTTGAATAATGCGACACCAAAACATAAGCAGTTTTACTCGTTTGGAGCATGTTCATAGTCAAAAGATTCAAAATTTATGTAGGTTTCCTATAATTTTTGAGTTTCCTATAATGTGACACCAAAACTTAGGCAATTTTACTCATTTTGAGCATATTTAAAATCAAAAGATTCAGACTTTAAGTACTTTTCCCATAATTTTTTATTTTCCAGTAATATAACAACAAAACTTAAGTGGTTTACTCATTTTGAGCATGTTTACAATCAAAAGATTCACACTTTATTTGTGTTTCCTATAATTTTTAAGCTTTTAGTATTGTAACACTAAAACTTATATGGTTTTACTCATTTCAAGCATGTTTACAATCAAAAGATTCAAACATTATGCACATTTCCACTAAATTTTGAGTTTAGAACAATGCATCACTAAAACTTAAATGGTTTTACTCATTTTGATCATGTTTATAATAAATAGATTCAAAATTTATGCACATTTCCTATACTTTTTGAGTTTTGAATAATGTAATGATAAAACTTAAGTAGTTTTACATGTTTCAAGCATGTTTACAATCAAAAGATTCAAACTTTATGCATGTTTCCTATAATTTTTGAGTTTTGAATAATGCAACACTAAAACTTATGTAGTTCTACTCATTTTCAAGATTTTTAAAATTAAAAGATTCAAACTTAATGCATGTTTGCTATAATTTTTGAGTTTTGAATAATGAAACACCAAAAATCATGTAGTTTTACTCATTTCAAGAATGTTTAAAATCAAAACATTCAAACTTTATGTGCATTTCAAATTTTTTTGAGGTAGTTTTACTCATTTCAAGTATGTTTAAAATCAAAAGATTCAAACTTTTTTAACATTTCTTATTTTTTTTTGAGTTTTGAGTAATGTAACACCAAAACTTATATGGTTTTACTCAATCTAAACATGTTTACAATCAAAAAATGCAAACTTTATGCACATTTTCTACAATATATGTGTTTTGAATAATGTAATACCAAGACTTACATGGTTTTAATCATTTCATGCATGTTTACTATCAAAATATTCAAACATTATGCATGTTTCCTATAATTTTTGAGTTTTAAGTAATGCAACACCAATGCTTAGGTACTTTTACAATTTTTAGCTTGCTTACAATTAAAATATTGAAACTTTATCCACATTTATTATAATTTTTTAGTTTTGAATAATGCAACACCAAAATTTAGGTTTTTTTACTCATTTCAAGCATGTTTATAGTCAAAAGATTCAAACTTTATGCGCATTTTCTATAACAAAAGATTTTTCAATAATGTAATACCAAGACTTAAGTGGTTTTACTCATTTTGAGCATGTTTACAATCAAAATATTCCAATTTTATGCATGTTTCCTATAATTTTTGTGTTTTGAATAATGCAACACCAATACTTAGGCAATTTTACTCATTTCAAGCATATTTATAATCAAAAGATTACAAATTTATGTGTGTTTCCTATAATTTTTTATTTTTGAATAATGCAAAACCAAGACTTAGCTAGTTTTACTCTTTTTAAACATGTTAACAATCAAAAGATTGGAATTTATGCACATTTCCTATAATTTCTATCTTTTGAATAATGAAACATCAAAACTTAGGCAATTTTACTCATTTTGGGCATGTTTACAATAAAAAGATTTAAACTTTGTGACTATTTCCTACAATATTGAGTTTTGAAAAATGCAACACTAAAACTTAGGCGGATTTACTCATTTCGAGCATGTTTACAATCAAAAGATTTAATCTTTATGCATGTTTCATATAATTTTTGAGTTTTGAATAATGCATCACCAAAACATAGGTGGTTTTACTCATTTCAGACATGTTTACGATCATAATATTGAAACTTAAGAATGTTTCCTATAATTTTTGAGTCTTGAAAAATGCAACACTAAAACATAGGGTATTTTACTCATTTTGAACATGAATAAAAAGATTCAAATTTTATGTGTATATGTTATAAGTTTTAAGTTTTAAATAATGAAACACCAAAACTTAAGAGGTTTTACTCCTTTCAAGCATGTTTACAATCAAAATATTCAAACTTTATGTGCATTTCCTATAATTTTTGAGTTTTGAATAATGCAACACCAAAATTTAGCTGGTTGCAATCATTTTGAACATGTTTATAATCAAAAGATTCAAACCTTATACATGTTTATAATTTTTGAGTTTTGAATAATTTAGGTGGTTTTACTCATTTTAAACATGTTTACAATCAAAAAATTCAAATTATATGCATGTTTCCTCTAATTTTTGTGTTTTGAGTAATGTAACACCAATATTTAGGTAGTTTTACTCATTTTGAGCATGTTTATAATCAAAAGATTAAAATTTTAAGTGCATTTCCCATAATTCTTTGGTTTTGAATAATGAATGTGACACCAAGACTTGGGTGGTTTTACTCTTTTCTATCATTTTTACAATCAAAAGATTTAAATTTATGCACATTTACTATAATTTGTCATTTGAATAATGAAACATCAAGACTGAGGTAATTTTACTAATTTCAAGAATGTTTACAATCAAAAGATTTGAACTTTGTGAGTGTTTCCTATAATATTTGTGTTTTAAATAATGGAACACCAAAACTTAGGTGGTTTTACTCATTTTGATCATGTTTACAATCAAAAGATTCAATCTTTATATCCATTTCATATAATTTTTGGGTTTTAAATAATGTAACACCAAAACTTAGGTAATTATACTCATTTCAAACATGTTTACAATCAAAAGATTCAAACTTTATTTATGTTTCCTATAATTTTTGAGTTTTAAATAATCTGACACAAAGACATAGGTGGTTTTACTCTTTTTGAGCATGTTTACAATCAAAAGATTTAAATTTATGTGCATTTCCTATAATTTTTGTTTTTTGAATAATGCAACTTTGTGAATAATGCAATTTTAAGCATGTTTACAATCTCAAAGGATTCAAACATTTTGAGTGTTTCCTATAATATTCAAGTTTTGAATAATGCAACACTGAATCATAGCTAATTTTACTTATTTTGAGCATGTTTATACTCAAAAGATTCCAACTTTATGCACATTTTTTATAATTTTTTAGTTTTGATTAATGCATCACCAAAACTTAGGTGGTTTTACTCATTTCAAACATGTTTACAATTAAAAGATTTAAACTTTATGGACAATTCCTATAAATTTTGAGTTTTGAATAATGCAACACCAAAACATAGGGGGTTTTACTCATTTCAAGCATGTTTACAATCAAAAGATTCAAAATTTATGTGTGTATGTTATAATTATTGGGTTTTAAATAATGTAACATAAAAACCTAAGATGAATTACTCATTTTGAGCATGTTTAAAGTCAAAATATTTAAACTTTATGTGCATTTCCTATAATTTTTGAGTTTTGAATAACCCACCACCAAAATTTATGTAGTTTTACTCTTTTCAAGCATGTTTATAATCAAAATATTCAAACTTTATGCTTATTTTGAATAATATAAGAGTTTTGAATAATGCAATACCAAGACTTAGGTGGTTTTACTTATTTCAAATATGGTTACAATCAAAAGATTCAAATTTTATGTCTGTTGCATATAATTTTTGAGTTTTGAATAATGCAACACCAAGACATAGGTAATTTTACTTGTTTCAAGCATGTTTACAATCAAAAAATTCAAACTTTATGCATGTTTCCTATAATTTTTGAGTTTTTAATAATGCAACACCATGAATTAGGTGGTTTTACTATTTTCAAGCATGTTTACAATCAAAAGATTTAAATTGATGTGCATTTCCTATAATTTTTGTCTCTTGAATAATAAAACATTAAAACATAGGTAGTTTTAGTCATTTTGAGCATGATTACCATCAAAAGATGTAATCTTTATGTGTGTTTACTATAAATTTTGAGTTTCAAATAATGCAACACTAAAACTTAGGTGGTTTTACTCATTTTGAACATGTTTACAATCAAAAAATTCAAAGTTTATGCACATTTCCTATAATTTTTGAGTTTTGAATAATACAACACCAAAACATAAGGGGTTTTACTAATTTTCAATATGTTTACAATCAAAAGATTAAAAATTTATGCATGTATGTTATAATGTTTGAATTTTGAATAAAGCAACAACAAAACATAGGTGGTTTTACTCATTTTAAGAATGTTTACAATCAAAAGATTAAAATTTTATGCAAGTTTCCTATAATTTTTGTGTTTTGAATAATGCAACACCAAAAATGAGGCAGTTTTACTTATTTAAAACATGTTTACAGTCAAAAGATTCAAACTTTATGTGCAGTTCCTATAATTTTTGAGTTTTAAATAATAAAACAATAAAACTTTGGTGGTTTTACTAGTTTGGAGCATGTTTACAATCAAAAGAATGAAATTTATTACGTGTTTCTTATAATTTTTGAGTTTTGAATAATGTAACACCTAAAAATTGGTGGTTTCACTCATTTTGAGCATGTTAACAATCAAAAGATTCAAAATTTATGCACGTTTCATATAATTTTTGAGTTTTGAATAATGCAACACCAAAACTAAGGCAATTTTACTCATTTCAAGCATGTCCACTATCAAAAGATTCAAACTTTATGTGAATTTCTTATAATTTTTGAGTTTTGAATATTGTAACACAAAACATAGGTAGTTTTATTTTTTTTGAGTATGTTCACAATCAAAAGATTCAAATTTTATGTGCATTTCTTATGATTTTTGAGTTTTGAATAATGCAACACCAAAACTTAAGTAGTTTTACTCACTTTGAGCATGTTTACAATGAAAAGATTCAAATTTTATGCATGTTTTCTATTTGAGTTTTGAATAATGCAACACTAAAAATTAAGTGGTTTTACTCTTTTCAAGCATGTTTACAATCAAAAGATTCAAACTTTATGTGTATTTCCTATAAATTTTAAGTTTTAAATAATGCAACAATATATCTTAGGTAATTTTACTCATTTCAAGGATATTTAATATCAAAAGAATCAAACTTTGTGTGCACTTCTTATAACTTTTGAGTTTTGAATAATGGAACATGAAAACTTAGGAAATTTTAATCATTTCGAGAATGTTTAAAATCAAAAGATTCAAACTTTATGCATGTTTCCTATAATATATGAATTTTGAATAATACAACACCAAAACTTAAGCAGTTTTACTCATTTAAAGTATATTTACAATCAAAAGATTTAAACTTTATGCATGATACCTACAATTTTTTAGTTTTGAATAATGTAACACTAAAACTTTGGTAGTTTTACTCATTTTGAAGATGTTTAAAATTCAAACTTCATCTGCAATGCCTATAATTTTTGAGTTTTGAAAAATGTAACACCAAAACATAGGTGGTTTTACTCATTTTGAGCATGCCTAAAATTTAAAGATTCCAACTTTATGCGTACTTTCTAAAAATTTTGTTTTTTGAATAATGCAACACCAATACTTAGGTAGTTTAACTTGTTTAATTCATGTTTACAATCAAAAAAATTAGACTTTATACACATTTCATATAATATATGAGTTTTGAATAATAGAATACAAAAGATTCAAACATGTTAACAATCAAAAGATTCAAACTTTATGCATGTTTCCTATAATTTTTTAGTTTTAAATACTACAACACCAAGACTTAGATAGTTTTACACATTTCAAGCATGTTTATAATAAAAAGATTAAAACTTTATGTGCATTTCCTAAATTCTTTCAGTTTTGAATAATATAACACTAAGATTTTGATAGTTATACTCATTTTGAGCATATTTACAATCAAAGATTCAAAATATGTGTGTTTCTTATAGTTTTTGAGTTTTGAATAATGAAACACCAAGGCTTAGGTGGTTTTACTCATTTCAAGCATGTTTACAATTAAAAGATTCAAATTTTATGTATATTTCCTCTAATTTTTGAGTTTTTAAAATGCAACACCAAGAGTTAGGTGGTTTTACTCATTTTTAGCATGTTTACAATCAAAAGATTCAAAATTTATGTGTGTTTCCTATAATTTTTGTGTTTTGAATAATGCAACACCAAGAATTAAGTGGTTTTACTCATTTTAATCATGTTTACAATCAAAAGATTCAAACTTTATGTGTGTTTACTATACTTTTTGAGTTTTGAATAACATAACATTGAAACTTAGGCAATTATACTCATTTCGAGCATGTTTACAATCAAAAGATTCAATCTTTATGTGTGTTTCATTTAATTTTTCAGTTTTTATGGTTTTACTCATTTTCCTCATGCTTAGAATCAAAAGATTCAAAATTTATATGAATTTCTTATATCATTTGAGTTTTGTATAATGCAACACCAAAACTTAAGTGGTTTCACTCATTTTAAACATGTTTACAATCAAAATTCAAACTTTATGCAAGTTTCCTATAATTTTTGAGTTTTGAATAATGTTATACTAAAATTTAAGTGGTTTTACTTGTTTGGATCATGTTTACAATCAAAATATTCAAATTTTTTGAGTATTTACTATAATTTTTGAGTTTTGAATAATGCAACACTAAAATTTAAGTTGTTTTACTCATTTCAAGCATGTTTACAATCAAAATATTCAAACTTTATACACATTTCCTATAATTTTTGAGTTTTGAATAATGTAACACCAAAACATAAGCAATTTTACTCATTTTGAGCATGTTTATAATCAAAAGATTCAAAATTTATGCAAATTTCTTATAATGTTTGAGTTTTGAATTTTCCAACACCAAAAATTATGCAGTTTTACTCATTTTGAGGTTTTCTACAATCAAAGATTCAAACATTATGCATGTTTCATATAATTTTTGAGTTTCTAATAATGCAACCCCAAAAATTAGGAAGTTTAACTCATTTTGAGCATGTTCAAAAATTGAAAGATTCAAACTTTATGCACTTTTCCTATAGTTTTTGAGTTTTGACTAATGCAAAACCAAAACATAAGCAAATTTACTCATTTGGATCATGTTTACAATCAAAAAATTCAAACTTTATGTGTATTTCCAATAATTTTTTAGTTTTAAATAATGCAACTCCAAAACTTAAGTAGTTTTACTTGTTTCAAACATGTTTACAATCAAAAAATTCAAACTTTATGCATATTTCTTATAATTTTTTAGTTTTAAATAATATAACACCAAAACTTAAGCAATTTTACTCATTTTGAGGATGTTTATAATCAAAATATTCAATCTTTATGCACATTTCCAATAATTTTTTAGTGTTGAGTAATTCACCACCAAAACATAGGTGGTTTTACTCATTTTCAGCATGTTTACAATCAAACGATTCAAACATTATCCATATTTTCTATAATTTTGGAGTTTTGAATAATACAAGACCAAAACATAGGTGGGTTTACTTGTATCATGTAGGTTTACAATAAAAATATTTAAACTTTATTTGTGTTTCTTATAATTTTTGAGTTTTGAATAATGAAACACTGGAACTTAAGCTATTTTACTCATTTTGAGCTTGTTTACAATCAAAAGATTCAAGTTTTATGCCCATTTTGAATAGTTTTTTATGTTTGAATAATGCAACACCAAAACTTAGGTGGTTTTACTCATTTTGAGCTTGTTTACAATCAAAATATTCCAACTTTATGCACATTTATTATAATTTTTAAATTTAAATTATGCAATAATAAAACTTAGGTGGGTTTACTCATTTTGAGCATGTTTTTAATCAAAATATTCAAACATTATGCGTATTTCCTATGATTTTGGAGTTTTGAATAGTGTAACACCAAAACATAGTTGGTTTTACTCATTTCAAACATGTTTACAATCAAAATATTCAACATTTATGCACATTTCCTATAATTTTTGAGTTTTGAATAAAGTGACACCAAAACTTAGCTCCTTTTACTCATTTTGAGATTGTTTACAGTCAAAATATTCAAAATTTATGTGCATTTCCTATAATTTTTTAGTTTTTAATAATGTAACACCAAAACATGAGAAGTTTTTCTCATTTTGAGCATATTTATAATCAAAAGATTCAAAATTTATGCATGTTTCCTATATTTTTTTAGATGGTTTTAGTCATTTTGAACATGTTTACAATTAAAAAATTCAAATTTTATGTGCATTTCCTATAATATTTTAGTATTAAATAATGCAACACCAAAACATAGGTGGTTTTACTCATATCGATTATGTTTACAATCAAAAGATTCAAACTTTGTACACGTTTCCTATAATTTTTGAATTTTGAATAATACAACACCAAAACTCAAGTGGTTTTACACATTTTGATTATGTTTACAATCAAAAGATTCAAAATTTATGCATGTTTCCTATAATGCAACACCAAAACAAAGGTGGTTTTACTCATTTTGAGCATGTTTACTACTAAAAGATTCAAACTTGATGGGTGATTCTTATAATTTTTTAGTTTTAAATAATACAAAACCAAAACATAGGTAATTTTACTTGTTTCAAGGATGTTTACAATAAAATGAATTAAAATTTATGTGTTTTTTCATAAATGTTTTGTTTTGAATAATGCTGCAAAATATAGGCATTTTTACTCATTTTGGGCATGTTTATAATCAAAAAATTCATACTTTATGCACGTTTCCAATAATTTTTTATTTTTTGAATAATGTGACATAAAAACATAGGTCATTTTACTTATTTCGAGCATGTTTACAATTAAAATATTGAAACTTTATTCACATTTTCTGTGTTTTTTGAGTTTTGAAAAATGCAACACCAAACCTTAAGTGGTTTTTTTCATTTCAAGCATATGTACAATCAAAATATTCAAGATTTATTCATGTTTCTTATAGTTTTTGAGTTTTGAAAAATACAATAGCAAAACATAAGTGGTTATACTCATTTCAAGCATGATTAAAATCAAAAGATTCAATATTTATGCATGTTTCCTTTAATTTTTTTGAGTTTTGATTGTTTTACTCATTTTGAGCAAGTTTAGGAATCAAAAGATTCAAACTTTATGCATGTTTCCTATAATTTTTGAGTTTTGTATAATGCAACAACAAAACATAAGTGGTTTTACTTATTTCAAGCATGTTTGCAGTCAAAATATTTAAGCTTTATCTGTGTTTCGTATAATTTTTGAGCTTTGAATAATGTAACACCAAAACATAAGTGGTTTTACTTATTTCAAGCATGTTTACAATCAAAATATTTAAATTTTTTGTGTTTCCTATAATTTTTGAGTTTTGAATAATGCAACACCAAAACTTAAGTGGTTTTACTCTTTTCAAGCATATTCACAATCAAAAGATTTAAACTTTATGTGCATTTCCTATAATTTTTGAGTTTTGAATTTTCCAACACTAAAAATTAAGAAGTTTTACTCATTTTGAGGATGTTTACAATCAAAAGATTCAAAAGTTATGTGTGTTTCCTATAATTTTTGAGGTTTGAATAATACAACACCAAAACTTAGGTGGTTTTACTCATTTCAAGCATGTTTATAATCAAAAGATTCAAACCTTATGCATGTTTCCTATAATTTTTGAGTTTTAAATAATGCAACACTAAAACATAGATAGTTTTTCTCATCTCAATCATATCTACAAAAGATTTAAAATTTAAGCATTGTTCCTATAATTTTTGAGTTTTAAATAATGTAACACCAAAATTTAAATAGTTCTATTCATTTTGAGAATGTTTACAGTCAAAATATTTAAAATCTATGTATGTTTCATATAATTTTTGAGTTTTAAATAATGGAACACCAAAATTTTAGTGGTTCTACTTATTTCAAACATGTTTACAATCAAAATATTCAAATTTTATGAGTGTTTCTGATAATTTTTCAATTTTTTATAATGTAAGACCAAGACTTAGGTGATTTTACTCATTTCAAGCATGTTTACAATAGAAAGATTCAAATGTTATGTGTGTTTCCTATAATTTTTGTGTTTTGAATAATGGAACCCTGAAACATGGGTGATTTTACCTGTATCATGCATGTTTACAATCTAAAGATTCAAATTTTATTTGTGTTTCCTATAATTTTTGAGTTTTGAATATTGAAAAAACCAAAACTTAAGCAGTTTTACTCATTTTAAACATGTTTAAAATTAAAAAATTCAAAGTTTAGGGATGTTTCCTATAATTTTTGAGTTTTGAGTAATGTGACATAAAAAGTAATTTTACTCATTTCAAGCATGTTTACAATTAAAAGATTCAGACTTTATCCATGTTTCCTATAATTTTTAAATTTTGCATAATGCAACATTGAAACATAGGAGGCTTTGGTCATTTGGAGCATGTTTACTATCAAAATATTAAAACTTTATTCACATTTCCTATAATTTTTTGAGTTTTGAATAATGCAAAACTAATGTATAGGTGGTTTTACTCATTTCAAACATGTTTACCATCAAAATATTTAAACTTTATGCGTATTTCTTATAATTTTTGAGTTTTCAATAAGGCAACACTAAATCATAAGTAGTTTTACTCATTTAGGGCATGTTTACAATCAAAAGATTAAAACTTTATGTGTGTTTTGTATAATTTCTAATTTTTTAATAATGTAACACAAAAGCTTAGGGAGTTCTACTTATTTTGAACATGTTTACAATCAAAAGATTCAAACTTTAAGCATGTTTCCTATAATTGAATAATGTAAAACCAATACTTATGTAGTTACACTCATTTGGATCAAGTTTACAATCAAAATATTCAATATTTATTCATGTTTCCTATAATTTTTTAGTTTTGAATAATGTGACACCAAAACTTTAGCAGTTTTACTTATTTTGAGCATGTTTACAATTTAAAGGTTCAAACTTTTTGCACATTCCCTATAATTTTTTAGTTTTGAATAATGCAACACAAAAACTTAATTATTTTTACTCATTTTGAGCACATTTACAATCAAAATATTTAAAATTTAAGTACATTTCCTTGAATTTTTGAATTTTGAATAATGCAACACCAAATTTTAAGCAATTTTACTCATTTTGTGCATGTTTACAATCAAAAAATTCAAAATTTGTGCATGTTTCTTATAATTTTTGAGTTTTGAATATTGCAACACTAAGACTTAGGTAGTTTTACTCATTTATACCATGTTTACAATCAAAAGATTCAAACTTTATGTGTGTTTCCTATAATTTTTGAGTTTTGAAAAATGCAACACCAAAACTAAAGCAATTTTACTCATTCAAAATTTATGCATGTTTCCTATAATTTTTAAAGTTTGAATAATACAACACCATAACTAAAGTGGTTTTACTGATTTTGAGCATGTTTATAGTCAAAACATTCAAACTTAATTTGTGTTTCTTATAATTTTTATGTTTTTAACAATGCAACAACACCAACACTTAGGTAGTTTTACATATTTTGAGCATGTTTCTAGTCAAAAAATATAAACATTATGCACATTTCCTATCATTTTTGAGTTTTGAATAATGCAAGACTAAAAATTTGGTAGTTTTACTCATTTCAAGCATGTTTATAGTCAAAATATTACTAATTTATGGGTGGTTCCTATAATTTTTATGTTTTAAATAATGTAACACCAAAACATAGTTGGTTTTACTCATTTTGAGCTTATTTACAATCAAAAGATTCAAAATTTATGTGTGTTTCTTATAATTTTGAGTTTTGAGTAATGCAACACCAAGACTCGGGGTTTTACTCTTTTCAAGTATGTTTACCATCAAAAAATTCAAAATTTATGTGCATTTCCAATTATATTTTAGCTTTGAATAATACAATACCAAAACTTAGATGGTTTTACTTGTCCCGAGCATGTTTACAATTAAAAGATTCAAAATTTATGAAGGTTTCTTATAATTTTTGAGTTTTGAATAATGCAACACTAAAACTTAGGTAGTATTTACTAGTTTTGAGCATGTTTACAATCAAATGATTCAAAATTATGGACATTTCTTATAATTTTAGAGTTTTGAATAATGTAACAACAAAACTTAGGATTTTTTGACTCATTTCAAGCATGTTTACAATCAAAAGATTCAAACTTCATGTGTTTCCTTTAACATTTGAGTATTGAATAATAAAAAAAATAACTTTTGGTTTCCTATGATTTTTGAGTATTGAGTTTGAATAATACAACACCAAAACCTTAGTGGGTTTACTTGTTTTGAGCATGTTTAGAATCAAAAGATTCAAATTTTATGCCCATTTCTTAAAATTTTTATGTTTTGAATAATGAAACACCAAAACATAAGGAGGTTTACTCATTTTGAGCATGTTTAGAGTCAAAAGATTCAAACTTTCTATGCATTTCCTATAATTTTTGAGTTTTGAATAATACAACACCAAAACTTACATGATTTTAATCAAGTTGAGCTTGTTTACATTATGTGTGTTTCCTCTATTTTTTCCATTTTGAATAATGCAACACCAAAACTTACATAGTTTTACTTATTTAGAGAATGTTTACAATCAAAATATTTAAACTTTATGCACATTTCCTATAATTTCTCCATTTTGAATAATGCAACACCAAAACTTAGGTAGTTTTATTCATTTTAAGAATGTTTAAAATCAAAAGATTCAAACTTTCTGCACATTCCTTATAATTTTTCAATTTTGAATAATGCAACACCAAAACTTAGGTAGTTTTACACATTTTGATCATGATTACAATTAAAATATTCAATCTTTATTCATGCTTCCTATAATTTTTGAGTTTTCAATAATGCCACACCAAAACTTAGGTGATTTTACTTATTTTGAGCATGTTTACAATCAAAACATTCAATCTTTATGTGTGTTTCCAATAAGTTTTGGGTTTTGAATAATACAACACCAAAACATAGGTTATTTTACTCAATTTGATTATATTTATAATCAAAATATTAAAACTTTATGTGGATTTTCTATAACTTTTGAGTTTTAAATAATGTAACACCACAACATAATTAGTTTTACTCATTTTGAGCATGTTTACAATCAGAAGATTCAAATTATGTTCACATTTCTTAATTCTTTAGTTTTGTATAATGTAAAACCAAAACCTAGGTGGTTTTAGTCAGTTTAAGCATGTTTATAATCAAAAAATTCAAAATTTATGCACGTTTCCTATCATTTTTGAGTTTTGAATAATGCAACACCAAAGGTTAGGTCGTTTTACACATTTCAAAAATGTTTACAACTAAAAGATTTAAACATATGCATGTTTCCTATAATTGTTTTAGTATTGAATAATGAACACCAAAACATAGGTGGTTTTACTCATTTTGAGCATGTTTACAATCAAAAAATTTAAACTTTTTGCATGTTTCCTATAATTTTTGAGTTTTGATTAATAGAACATTAAAATTTAGGTAGTTTTACTCGTTTCGAGCATGTTTATAATAAAAATATTCAAACTTTATGTGGGTTTCCTATAATTTTTGAGTTTTGAATAATACAAAATAGAAACATAGGTGATTTTACCCATTTTGAGTATGTTTATTTTTAAAAGATTCAAACTTTATGCATGTTTCTTATAATTTTTGGGTTCTGAATAATGCAACACAAAAACATATCACATACAGTTTACAATCTGAAGATTCAAACTTTAGGTTCTTCATATAACTTTATTCATTTTGAGCTTGTTTACAATCCAAAGATTCAAACTTTAGGCATTTTGACTCTTTTCAAACATGTTAACAATCAAAAGATTCAAGTTGTATGCATGTTTCCTATAATTTTTTAGATTTGAATAATACAACATCAAAACCTAATTGGTTTTACTTGTTTCAATCATGTTTACAATCAAAATATTTAAACTTCATGTGCATGTTCTATAATTTTTGAGTTTTGAATAATGCAACACCAAAACTTTTGAGCATGTTTATAATAAAAATATTCAAACTTTATGTGGGTTTCCTATAATTTTTGATTTTTGAATAATGTAAAACACCAAAACATAGGTGGTTTTAATCATTTTTAGAATTTTTACAATCAAAAGATTGAACTTTTATGGGTTTTCTATAATTTTTGAGTATTGAATAATGGAACACCAAAACTTAATTAGTTTTACATATTTTGTGCATGTTTAGAATCAAAAGATTCAAACTTTATGTGTTTATTATAATTTTTGAGTTTTGAATAATGTAACACCAAAACTTAAGTGGTTTTAGTTATTTTGATCATGTTTAGAATCAAAAGAATTAAAATTTATGTGCATTTCCTATAATTTTATAGATTTCAATAATCCAAAACCAAAACCTAAGCAATTTTACATGTTTTGAGCATATTTAGAATCAAAAGTTTAAAAATTTATGTGCATTTCCCTTAAATTTTATAGATTAGAATAATGGAACACCAAAACTTACATGGTTTTACTCATTTTGAGCAAGTTTAGATTCAAAAGATTCAAACTTTATGCACATTTCTTATATTTTTTGAGTTTTGAATAATGCAACAACAAAAATTAAGGAATTTTACTCATTTTGAGAATGTTTACAATCAAAATATTCAAAATTTATGCACGTTTCCTATAATTTTTAACTTTTGAATAATAAAAAAATAAAAATTATGTTATTTTACTCATCTTGAGCATGTTTACAATCAAAAAAATCAAATTTTATGTTTGTTTCCTATAATGTTTGAGTTTTGAATAATACAACACCAAAACTTAGGTGGTTTTACTTAATTTGAGCATGTTTACAATCAAAAGATTCAAACTTTATATGCATTTCCTATAATTTTTTAGGTTTGAATATTGTAACATCAAAACTTAGGCAGGTTTACTCATTTCAAACATGCTTACATTCAAAAGATTCAAACTTTATAATTGTTTCCTACAATTTTTGAGTTTTGAATAATGCAACACCAAAACTTAGTCATTGTTACATGTTTTGAACATTATTATAATAAAATGATTCAAATTTTATGCATATTTCCTATAAGTTTATAGTTTGAAATAATCTAACACCAAAATTAAGGTGATTTTATTTGTTTTGAGCATGCTTACAATCAAACTATTCAAAATTTATGTGTGTTTAATATAATTTTTGAGTTTTGAATAATGCAACACCAAAACATAGACAATTTTACTCATTTCAAGCATGTTTACAATAAAAAGGTTTAAATTTTATGTGTGTTTCCTATAATTTTTGAGTATCTAATAATGTAACATAAAATCTTAGGTGGTTTTACTCATTTTGAGCATTTTTACAATAAAAATATTCATATCAAACACCAAAAATTATAATCAAATACACCCATAATAATCTCATCTAATATCTATAATAATTTTCATATCTAATCACCACTTGAAGCACACCATTTATATTATTCATAATCAGGCCTTCTTATACATAGAAAGTTTGTCTTGAACTACTTAAGATTAAACACAAAATATATGAAAAACCCATGGTAATAAATAACATATATAGAAACTAAATGAACTTATGGTAATCACCATATGATTTAAACTTCACAAATTAAGTCAAAACTACTCAAACACTTCTCTATAAATAGCCCACTAAGAACTGCCCAAACACTTCAAAACCCAGTCGCAAACAATTTGATCTTCAACACCTAAAAGAACACTTACCATGAAAACTTATTATTTAAAAATATAATTTTAAATATTTATACCATTATAAAATATAAAAATCATAATTTATAATGTCAAATATTAGTCTACTCGACCAATCTTTTGACCTCATTACACATAGTTAGACTAGAACCATACAAGCCATTTTGGCTTCAACATTTTAACCCTTTATATTAAATTTAAAGATTTATAAAAGAATTATAACTAATTTAAAGTCACAAAAAACAAAACCATATACATTAGATACATAAACTTAGGGCATATATCCTCCAACTCATCACAACAACTTGCTTACCTAGAATTGCTAGTTTACCTTAAAGCATAGTCATGATGACATTGACCTTCAACACCTATATGACCACTTTAAAAGACTTCAAATGAATTAATTTTATCATTTTATATAATTATATAATTATAATATATAGAGATAATATTTTAAAATGGTAAATATTGGTTTTATATACCAATCTCATGACCTTATATCTCACTATCTCCTCTGAACTACATAGGTCAATTTGTGAGCAATTTTTTCACTATATACATTGAGTTCCAAAAATTATACAAAACATGAACATGTATTAAAATTCTTGAAGAACATCTCCATGTACTTAGTTTCATCATTATTTCATGGTAACATATTCCTAATCATCATCTCATTGTTATCTTAGTTTCACATTGTTTCCATCATTAGGCCTATTAACAACTGGTTAACTTAGATGAATAATTTCGCATAATTGAGGAATATAACCTATCTATAAACCTTCATGGACATGAAAAATGAGTCTCAAAATTTATTATCCATACATTTTCATAATTTGACTTGGTCAACTTTGACTTCTACAATAAATCATTGAGAAATGTGTAATTTCTTGTAGGGTTTACTCACACCACTGACACTCAATCACACTTAGAGGTGATTGGGAGAGTTTAATACAACCTAATATATCTTGTCTAGTCAATTAAGATTATTTTAGGTTGTTTTGAACAAGATCTCTCACATTAGGTCCTTGTTAGGGTTTTAGAGAGGTTAAACTTGTTTTCATTCTTAACAATGCATAGTCCCTCATTCTAAAATAAATGCTTAGAGTTTTTAGCTAGGACCCTAGTTTCCCATGTACCATGAATAGTTCAGGTTCCCATACAATTTTTTAATGAGATAACAAACATAATAAAATCCTTCTCTAGTTGAGAACCCTTCATTTTGTGCACTTGAGAGACCTCAAAGCACCTTTTCATGCCTTTTATTATAAAACTTGACTTTAAATTACATGAGTAAGCTTAAAATAACATGAATAACCTTTTCCAATGCTCAAATACTAACAATTACCTTAGAAACTAATCATGATACCCAATTAGGTTTACACTCTCTTTACACCATAGTCTTCATACCTCACTAGGCCTTAAACTATCCTTCATGCCTTCTTCCATGCTCTCGACACCTCAATGTCATACTCAACATCTCACTCTCATGCCATAAAACCTATCTCATTCTTAAAAACAGTCATACATCCTTCATATTCCTTGACAACAACTCATGATACCTCATTGGGTCAAGTAAGGTCTAAAAATGGTCTAGTTGTAGATTTTGATAGAATGTTCTACCCCTATAAGCTCACCTTGAAACTCTCCTTGATGCCTCTAAACATTTATCACATGCATTGCATTTTACCCAAATAATTTCATACATCTACACATACCTTTACACATACATCTACATGCTCACCATGCACATGCTCATGATATGATTATGCTTGCTATGACTAGGCTTCTCAAGACACCTTATACTCAAGAACTAATACTAAAAAATTATTACCTCAATGATATAAAACAATTAAATTATTTTGAAATTACTCTCACAGCACTACAATAATATTTCTTATCAATATGCTCTCATGACCTCATGCAAACCTAGAGCCTCATAACCATGCTTCAATGCTCATTTGACCATCAAACCTCTTTGTGACAACATTGACAACATCAAACTGACCTAAACCATGACATTTATCTTTAATTAAAATAACAAAAGAGATAATAGGATCACTTCAAATTCTATTTTGTCACATGGCTTCCTTGTCACATCAAGCACACAAGCTCATACCTCAAAGAACACTAACCATGCATCTTTACCACATGTATCTTAACATCAATGACATTAGCCTTGACATCAGTGACATCAACCTTGACATTAATGACAACACTTCTCCATAAACTCTCCCCTTTTTCACTTATGGAAAAATATTTTTCAATTTTATCATTCTCATCTCCCTTAACTTGGTCAATCTCCTTTCTTGAAATTATCCCTTTTGACATTAATGACAAAGGGTCTTCCATAAACTACCATATGGAATTCACACCTTATTGAAATAAAATCTCAACAGATAGAATATGAAGCATTACATGAACATGTTCCCCCTTAATTCATGCATACCTCTTTAAAATGAACTCAAATATCAACACCAATCACCTTATTTTTAACATGACTCTTCTTTGCTTATCAATAACTACACTTGGACATTATGAATAACCTAAATAGTTCCCATTCAAAAGAGTGTCTCCATAAATCCTAATGGAGTCACCCATGTTTTTGTTAACTAAAGAGTGTCTCCATAAATCCTAATGGAGTCACCCATTTCATAGGGCACTTAAAACAACATAAACTGAGGATATTCCAAAATATCTATGCTCTTACAAGAATAAATATCCTTCAGGATCCTTTTAGGCTTGATTGACACTTTAGACTTGACCTCTTCATAAATAATTTGATCAACAATATAAACTGATAATAGACATTCCTAGCTTAATTTATCATTTGAAGTATTTTCTATCATAGAAAAAACTCCATTCAATATTGTAGACTGATCATGACTTACCTTTATTGTCTTTGGTTTTCACACATTTATTTTCCTTTTCTCTTGTACTCTAGGTGATTCAAACCTCTTGTTTTAACTTGATGGCCTTCAAACTCTATTGAGACAAAATCTTACAATGTGTCCAATGTTATGATAATTATATAAAATAAACTCATACATACTTATTAACTAATGATTCCTTTTATAATCCCATGCATATTCATTTTTAGAGGGTCTTCTACACTCTCTTGCTTTATGGCCAAATTGATTACATGCATAGAAGTAACCATTGAATTTATTATCATACCTCATATCATTCAGATGTCTGATTGGTGTTTTTATGTGGACCTTCTTATCTTCATTGGCCTTCTTCTTGACTTGAGCTACCTCCTTTTGGTATTCTTTGAAACTAAGACCGATTTTATCAATTGTAGACTTATGAATACTCAAGATGTCATCTAGAGCCTCAATGTTCTTTTAAAATTTCATAAAGGTCTTCAAATTGCTAGATGCTTAATCTAACTTAGATTTTAAGGATTCCATTTTAGTTCCATACCTAGTGCATTCTTATTCTTTAGATTTTAAGCTAGTAGTGACTATCTCGATCTATGCTTCAATTTGATTGATGATCTCATCATACTCCTTAGATGTGTTACTCAATCTCTCTTCAAATAAACTAATCTTATCTTCATAGTATTTAACTAATGATCTTAGTTTGTGATTCTTCCTTATTTGAAACTGCAACTCCTCTAAATCACTCACTAATTCTACCTCATGATTTAATTTAGCTTATTCTTTATCTAATTTTTCATCATCCATAAGGCTTTTCCCATCTAAACAACCCTCATTGTCTATTTCTATCACCATGAATAATGTTTCATTATTGTCATGTTCATGTTCATTACTATCATCATCACTATCAGATGTGCTTATGTTACTTACATCAGATGAGTCATTATCTTCTTTATTATATAAACTTCTCTTATTCTTGAAATACCTTTTCCTACCTTCATACTTCCTAAAATATTTATTGATCTTGTCAGGCATATAGACCTTCCTATCATTTCTATGATTTTCATCATGTTGTTCATTATACTTAGTCTTATCCTTATTATCATACTTAAATGCAAAGTGACCAATCTTACCATAGTTGAAACATTTGAAAGGCAACTTACCCTTGTACTTACCAAATATAGACTTCAATTTTATAGCAAACATGGATATCAATTCATCATAATCAACATCTAAACATACCTCATACTTGACTTTATTAGTTTTTGACTTATTCTTAGCTTTTAATGTTGCTTCTTTATTAAGAGGCCTTCCTTCATTTGTTCTCATCTCATAGGTAGTCGAGATGCCATGAAACTCATCCATCTCTAGCTTGTCCAATATTGCATCTCTTTTACTGTATATACCTTATAATCAAATTTAGGAGTTAGTGATATCAATACCTTTTGAAAAACTATAGACTCTTTTACTTCTCCTAATTCTCAAATGACGTTGACAACTTCATCAACTTTCAATAGGTAAGATGCAATGGTTTCATCTTCAAAATTTTAAACTATCTCTTGTAGGTCTATAACTTGGTCATATTCATCTTGGTGTCTACTCATAGATAGTCTTCAATTTGTCCCATATCACCTTGGCTTACTCATAGTTCATCATCTTGATAAACTCTACCTTTGATAAGCCACATAAAATGGCATACATTGCCTTAGAATTTCTCTCACTTTCCTTATTGCCTACTGCATCAGTTGGTGGTGTAAGAGGTGGAGTGTATCCATCCACAAATAATTTCAATATGTCATGTCCCATTGACATTATAATTATCTAAAATTCATAATTATTTCCATTAAATAACATAGCCTTATTGGGAGAGAAACCACCTTGAGCTTGATGACTAGCCATCCTTGCTTTTAGGATATCCTTTAGACTATTAGGCCTAATTCAAAGTGCCTGATATAATTCAAAATGTTGGAATAAAAATAATTGATGGGGGGGTGAATTATTCTCTTAATATCTTTCTTTAAATCCATCCTTAACATACATGAACCATCACATCAACATAGAAATCAAGCAGTGCATAAGAAATCAACCATACAAGCATGAAACAAGATCACACAAGATAACACATCATATATGTGGGAACCCTCAAGGAAAATAAAAATCATTGATACCTAAAAATGGGATATATTATTATAAGTTAAAAGATAAAAATTTATTGAAGCACCAAATCCACATAAATCACCAACCCTAACTAGTTAAGTGCTAACCCAAATAGGTTTTAGAAAGTACCAAATTACAAGGAGGTACCAAACCCCTAGATGATTTAGCACTAACTTAGCCACTTGATTGTTTTTAACACCTTCATAACACCTTGTTTATCAACTAACTAATGATTAACATCTCTTTATCTCGTCACACTCTTATCCCTCTCAAACTTTCTTCTAGGCCTCTTCACTTAATTATGTCTCTTTTAAGACAAATTAGGTCGTATGACCTTGATATTAATATGTAAAAATATTATTAGATATTCATGGTATATTATATAAAATAATATAATGGTATAAAATACCTCATTATACTCAATAATGTGTTATTTTATTTGCTTTCACTTTACACACACAAATAGGCTTAAAATTGCCTTGTATATATACCATTTCTTGTTCATATGCCACTTAGTCAACTACTCATCCTTAACCTCTTAAGTCAGCCATAATGGGTATTAATACATATTTTATACATGAATAAAATTATATTTTAATCCCTTTAGGTCTGACATAAATAAATTAGGCCTCATTTCACTTTTAGGTCTCATGGAGACCTAATTTCATTAGGTGTGCATTAGGACACATTACACTTTTCCTTTCTTGAAACACTTTAAAAATAAACACATGGTAGGAACATATAATATTATAATCAAATATACCCCTAATAATCTCATCTAGGATCTATAATAATTTTCATATCCAATCACGACTTAAAGTACACAATTTGTACTATTCATAATTAGGCCTTCTTATACACAAAACATTTGTCTAGAACTATTAAAGATCAAATTAAAAATAGATTAAAAAACATGGTAATAAAAAACATATACATAAAAAAATATTACCTCAAGGTCATCACCATATATTTTAGACTTCACAAATCAGAGCACAAGGACTTAAACACTTCTATGCAATTAGCCCAACAGGGCTAAAAGACTTCAAAACCCAATCATAAACAAATTGATCTTCAACACCTAAAAAAACACTTCCCATGAAAATTGATACTTTAGAAATATACCATTATAAAATATAAAAATCACAAGGTCCAATGTCAAATATTGGTCTTGTATACCAATCTCTTGACCTTATTACACACAGTCAAACCAGAACCAGAAAAGTCATTTTGGATTCAACATTTCAACCTCTTATATTGACTCCCAATCTTTCCAAAATAATTAAAAATACTTTTAAGTCACTAAAAACAATAACATATACATTAGATACATCAACCCAAGGCATAAAGGCTCAAACTCATCACTAAACTTACTTACAAAGAACTACCATTTTACCTTAAAGTATAATCATGATGACATTGACCTTCGACACCTATATGACCACTTTCAAAGACTTAAAATGCATGAATATGATCCTATGAGATCATTATACCATTATTATATAGAGAGATAATATTATCAAAGGTGAATATTGGTTTTGTAGACCAATATCATGACCTTATATCTCACTATCTCATCTAAACTAGATAGGTCAATTTGTGAGCAACATTTTCACTATATACACTAACTTCCAAAACTTATACCAAACATGAACATCTATTAAAATTCCTAAATAAAATCTCCATGCCCTTGGTTTCATCTTTTATGAGTATATTTTAGATTATGGTATTTAATATAAGGTAAATAGTAAGGTTGATATTTACAGTGGGGAAAATAGTGACAGGCTATAGGTATATAGTAGTTATAACTATATGGTTAATACAATAATATTGCATTAGTTAGAATATTGTATTGTTGAGATATATTATTATTTTTTATAATAATATATATTAATAAGTTTTATTAATTAGTGGGATTTGGGTGTGAGAGAATATCAGAGTTGTTATAAGATGTTATTTCTATATATATGTTTGTATTATGTCCTAAATCATTTATAAAAGAATTTAGAGTGTGAATATTAATTAGAGTATAACATATGATTGAGTATTAAAATGATTCTCTATATTTGGATTTTCATGATTTAATTATGTGTATTAGCTCTTAAAATATCCAATAGTGGTATCAGAAGAGGAGATCCCTTTGATGGATCATTCAATTTGTTTGTAGGGCCAACTACAATATTTATCTTAGCCCCATCTAATGTATTTTTTAATTTAAGTTCTATTTATCAGTTTTAATTTCTATTGTTTAAAAATATAAAACTAATTTTTTATCTGAGAAAATCATTGGTAGAATAATGTGAATTCACCTCAAGTTTGGATACTTCATCTATTTGTATGTCCCTTACCTCAGACGTATCCATTATATTGTGTATGAATATTTGGTCATCTACGCAAACATGTGGAATTATCAAAATATTGTGCCCATGTGTAAACTCTATGTGGCATATTTATGATGTATTGGTGTATTATATATCTATAAATTCAGTTGTAGCATTGTTCTTCGTGGTCTAGCTGCATAAATTGTTTGGACATATTGGACATAATCTCTATGCTCAGATATATTCTCAATAGTGACAAACACTACTGAATCAATCACCTTGGACTCAACATTGGCTCAAATCAGTCTACCTTAGGAATCCTTTAATAGTTTATTGTGCGGGTCACTTCTCATGCATTTAGTTGTAGATTTGGTGTATGCAATTACCAGCTAGATGCATAGTATGTAATTCTGTTGTGTTGAACATTTATATTCATAGTATGTCAATTGATTCTTATTTATTTATTTATTTTATTCAAAATTTAGTTGGTTTGGTAAATAAAGTTAGTATTTTATATTTTATTTTAGTTAAGTCATCTATTTTAAAGAGTCTATTATGTCATACAAGTAGGTGAGTTTAAATTATTTTTATAGTATTTATATAGTCATTTAGGTTTGATAAAGTTTATTTCCTTTTAGGTATGGTCAAACCTTATTGAATAGTTGTATTCAGTCATGTGTCATTAAAAATTCTTATGATTTAGTAATTATAAGCATATCTTTTAAAATAAGATTATTTGTATATAAGTATTATAATTTCTATAGTGTCTTTAGTGATAATCATGTGCCAATATCAAAAGTTATTTAAATGTCTTTTAGAATTAAAAATTCATTTTACATAAAAATTTGTCATTAGTGTTTTGGTCATCTATGATATAAATCTAAAAGTGTTAGTTTAAGATAAGTCATTATTGTCAAAATTCATCATCTAGAGTCATTAGTAAAAATAAAAAAGTCATCTTTTGTCAAAATTTAAAATTGTAAAAATAAAAAAAAATTCCTTACAGATGCATTTTTGCTTGTACGTGATGTCCAAATTGTGGGGGGAATTCCCCTTAAAAAAATCATGTACCAGAGCTTCAATGACATATGTGATGAGTAAGTAGTATCAGACACTAGAGGATGGAGGATACACATAGGATAGAGGTCTTTTAGTGACCTCTCATCAGTCACCAAATGTGGTGAAAAATAGTATGGTGTGATATTTATTAGTTTTTTAGTGTAGCGTGGTAGTTTCTATTTAAACATATGTGACAAATAATAACAAAATAAAATACCTATTTATGTAATTTAATTTGTGAAATTCCAAACATGATTCCTTGATGTGAAGACATTGTAAAAAGATAGAAAGCACCAATGTAAGTCAGTTCATGGATCTTGAAAAGGTTTGTGGTAGAGATCCAAAAAACCACCAGGAGGTGAACAATAGATAGAGGAGTTCTTATTCATGTTGAGGTTTGTGGTAAACCTTTAAAACCATGGGAGGAGTGAGTCTCTCTTTTTATCAAGGTCATGAGCCACATAGTTTGGCAAGCTACAAGAGATGAGCATATTATAAATAAGAGTGTGAATGTTTTTTCACCATGTAAAAAATATGTGGGGAATATTAGGAATATATTTTACCTTATGGTATTTCTGTGAGAAAAATAGTAATAGGTTATTAGTAATTAGTGGTTATAACCATATGGTTAATACAGAAATATTACATTAGTTAGAATATTGTATTATTAAGATATATTTTTATTTATTGTAACAATATATCATAATAGGTTTGCTTAATTAGTGGTATTTGGGTATGAGATAATATCAGAATCATTATAGGATGTTATTCCTATATATATGTTTGTAATATGTCTTGAATCATTAATGAGAGAATTTAGAGTGTAAAGATTAATCAAAGTATACAATATGATTGAGTATTGAAATAACTCTTTGTATTTGGCTTTGCATGGTTTAATCTATGTATTGGCTCCTCAAATATTCAACATCATCACTATTTCATGATAACACTTTCCTAATCATCTTCTTGTTGTTCTCTAGGTTTGTCACTATTTCCATCATTAGGCATATTAGTGACTGGCTAACTTGAATGACCAATTTAGCATACTTGAGGGATAAAACCTATCTGGAAACCTTCATGGACATGAAATACAAGTCTCAAGATTCATCCTTCATCTATTTGCATACTTTGAATTTGTCAACTCTGATCGCTATAACAAATTTCCAAGCAATGTGCAATTTCTTGTAGGGTTTACTCACACACCTAACACCTAATCACACTTGGAGGTACCTCAGAGAGATGAATACAACCTAAAATATATTTTCTAGTCACTTGAGACCATTCTGGTCTGTTTTGAATAAGATCTCTCACATTGGGTCCTTATTAGGGTTTTAGAGATGTTAAAACATGTTTTCATTCTTAACAATCATTCATAAAGCAGAGCTCCTCATTCCAAAAACAAATGCTTAGAGTTTTGAGATAGGACCCTTATCAATATTCCATGGATACCTTAGGTTCCCATGAAAATATTTGA
The DNA here is from genome assembly GCA_037957365.1 of Torreya grandis. Classification (NCBI taxonomy): domain Eukaryota; kingdom Viridiplantae; phylum Streptophyta; class Pinopsida; order Cupressales; family Taxaceae; genus Torreya; species Torreya grandis. The sequence goes on from JARHVA010003303.1 coordinate 910,880, forward strand.
TGAGCTAACAAACACAAGAAAATCCTTCTCATGTTGGGAACCCTTCATTTTGTGCACTTGAGAGACCTCAAAGAACCTTTTCATACCTTTTCTTGCAAACCTTAAACTCAAACTGCATGAGTAAAATTAAAATAACTTGAATCACCTTTGTTAATGATCACCTACTCATACCTTCCTTTCAAATTTATCTTGACACCCCATTAGGCTTACACTCTCTCTCTACACCATAGTCTTCATACCTCACTAGGCTTTGAACTATCCTTCATGCCTTCTTCCATGCTCTCAACAACTCAATGTCATGATCAACATCTCACTCTCATGACATACAACATATCTCATGTTTAAACATAGCCATGCATCCTTCATATGCCTTGACAATAGCTCATGATACCTCATTAGGTTAGGTAGGGTCTAGAACTAGTCTAGTTGTAGACTTGGATAGAAGGTTCTACCCCATAGTCTCACCTAGAAACTACCTTGATCACATGCCTTACATGCTCCTCAAAAAATGTCATACCTATGCACATACATCTTCATTCTCACCATGCACATGCTCATGATATTATTATGCTATAATGATTAGGCTTTTCAAGACACCTTGTACTCAAAAACTAGTACTAAAACATGATTACCTCAATGATATAAAATAAGAACATTTTTTAGACAACACTCTCTCTCACACCACTAAAACAATCTCTTTCTTATCAATATGCTCTCATGAGCTCATGAGATTTAGAGCCTCATACCTATGCTTCAATACTCACTTGACCATCAAACCTCTTTGTGACAACACTGATAACATCAAGCTGATGTGAACCATGCATGACATTGACCATGACATCAACTAACAAAATAGACAATAGGTTGTTTTCAAATTTTATTTTGTCACATGGTTTTCTTCTCACATCAATCACATAAGCTCATACTTCAAAGACCACTCACCATGCATATTTACATATCTACCTTGACATCAATGACATCAGCCTTGACATCTATGACAACAATTCTCAATAGCAACACCAAAACTTAGGAAGTGTTACTTGTTTTGAGCATGTTTACCATCAAAATATTCAATCTTTATGCACATTTCCTATAATTTTTGAGTTTTGAATAATACAAAGCCAAAATGTAGGCAGTTTTTATCATTTTGAGTATGTTTAAAATCAAAAGATTCAAACTTTATGCATATTTCCTATAATTTTTAAGTTTTGAATAATACAACACCAAAACATAGGCCGTTTTAATCCTTTTGAGCATGTTTAAAATCAAAAGATTTAAACTTTATATGTGTTTTCTATAGTTTTTGAGTTTTGAATAATGCAACATAAAAAATTTAAGTATTTTTACTCATTTTGAGCATTATCCCATCAAAAGACTCAAAATTTATGCATGTTTCATATAATTTTAGAGTTTTCAATAATTCAAAACTAAAACATAGGTGGTTTTACACATTTCAAGCATGTTTACAATCAAAAGATTCAAACTTTATGCATGTTTCTTATAATTTTTATGTTTTGAATAATACAACACTAAAACATAGGTAGTTTTTCTCGTTTTGAGCATGTTTACAATCAAAATATTCATACTCTATGCATGTTTCCTATAATTTTTTAGTTTTGAATAATGCAACAACAAAAATTAGGTGGTTTTAATCCTTTTGAGCATGTTTACAATTAAAATATTTAAACTTTATGTTTGTTTCCTATAATTTTTGAGTTATGAATAATCCAACACTAAAACATAGGTGGCTTTACTCATTTTGAGCATGTTTACAATCAAAAGATTAATACTTTATATGCATTTCCTATAATTTTTGAGTTTTGATTAATTCAACACCAAAACATATCTAATTTTACTTATTTTGATCTTGTTTACAATCAAAAGATTCAAATTTTGTGTGTTTCTATAACTTTTGAGTTTTGAATAATGTAACACCAAAACTTAAGCGGTTTTACTCATTTTGAGTATGTTTACAATCAAAATATTCATACTTTATGCATGTTTCTTATAATATTTGAGTTTTTAATAAAGTAAAACACAAAACCTAACTGGTTTTACTCACTTTGAGCATGTTTACAATCAAAAGATTCAAATTTTATGTGTGTTTCCTATATTTTTTAGTTTTGAGTAATGCAACACCGAAACTTGAGCAATTTTACTTGTTTCAAGCATGGTTACAATCAAAATATTCAAAATTTATGTTCATTTCCTATAACTTTTGATTTTTGAATAATGCAAAACTAAAACATAAGTGGTTTTACTTGTTTCAAACATGTTTACAATAAAAAGATTCAAAATTTATATGTGTTTCCTATAATTTTTGAGTTCTAAATAATGTAACACCAAAACATAGGTAATTTTACTCTTTCAAGCATGTTTACAATCAATAGATTCAAACTTTATGCACCTTTATTTTGGTTATTGAGTTTTGAATGATGCAACACTAAAACTTAGGTCATTTTCCTTGTTTCAAGCATGTTTACAATAGAAAGATTCAAACTTTATCTGTATTTCCTATATATTTTTAGTTTGAGTAATGCAAAACCAAAACATAGGTGGTTTTACTTATTTCAAGCATGTATACATTCAAAAGATTCAAACTTTATGCATGTTTCATATAATTTTTTATTTTTGGAAAATGTAACACCAAGACTTAGGCCGTTTTACTTATTTTGAGCATGTTTACAATCAAAATATTCAAATTTTATGCACTTTTCCTATAATTTTTGAGTCCTAAATAATGCAAAACCAAAACTTATGTAGTTTTACTCATTTTGAGCATGTTTACAATTAAAAGATTCAAATTTTATGTAATGTTTCTTATAATTTTTGAGTTTTAAATAATGCAACACCAAAACTTAGGTAGTTTTACTCATTTCAAGCATGTTTACAATTAAAAGATTCTAAATTTATGCACGTTTCCTATAATTTTTAGGTATTAAATAATACAACACCAAAATGTAGGTGGTTTTACTCATTTCAAACATGCTTACAATGAAAAAATCAAACTTTATGCATGTTTCCTATATTTTTTTAGTTTTGAATAATGCAACACCAAAAGTTAGGTAATTTCGCTCATTTTGTGTCATGTTTACAATTAAAATTTTCAAACTTTATGCATGTTTCCTATGATTTTTATGTTTTGAATAATGCATCACCAAAACTTACATAGCTTTACTCATTTTGATCATGTTCACAATAAAAAAAATCAAAATTTATGTGTGTTTCCTATATTTTTTGAATTTTAAATAATGCAACCTCTAAACCTAGGCAATTTTACTCAATTCAAGCATGTTTACAATTAAAATATTCATACTTGATGCACATTTCATAAAAATTGAGTTTTGAATAATGCAACACCAAAACATAGGCAATTTTACTCATTTTGAGCATGTTTATAGTCAAAAGATTCAAACTTTATGCACATTTCATTTAATTTTTTATTTTTGAATAATGCAACACCAAAACTTAGGTTATTTTACTCATTTTGAGCATGTTTATAATCAAAAGATTAAAACTTTATTTGTGTTTCCAATAATTTTTGAGTTTTGAATAATGTAACACCAAAATTTAGGTGGGTTTAATTCTTTCAAGCATGTTTACAATCAAATATTAAAACTTTATGTGTGTTTCATATAATTTTTTAATTTTGAATAATGCAACACTAAAACTTAAGTGGTTTTACTCATTTCAATCATGTTAATAAAAGATTAAAACCTTATTTGTGTTTCCTATAATTTTTTAGTTTTGAAAAATGCAACACTAAAAAACATAAGCAGTTTTAATCATTTTGAGCATGTTTAGATTCAAAATATATGTGGGTTTCCTATAATTTTTGAGTTTTGAATAATGCAACACTAATACATAGGTGGTTTTTCTCATTTTGATCATGTTTACAATCAAAAGATTAAGAAAATTTATGTGTGTTTCCTATAATTTTGGAGTTTTGGATAATGTAACACCAAAACTTAAGTAGTTTTACTCATTTTGAGCATGTTTACAATCAAAAGATTCAATTTTTATGTGTATTTCCCATAATTTTTGAATTTTGAATAATGCAACACCAAAAGTTAGGTAGTTTTACTCATTTCAAGCATGTTTACAATCAAAAGATTCAAACTTTGTGCTTGTTTCCTATAATTTATGAGTTTTGAATAATGTAACACAAAAACCTATGCAACATTAATCATTTTGAGCATGTTTATAATCAAAAAATTCAAAAATTATGCATGTTTCTTATAATTTTTATATTTTGAATAATGCAACACGAAAACTTAGGTAGTTTTACTCATTTTGAGCATGTTTGCAATCCAAAGATTCAAACTTTATGCATGTTTCCTATCATTTTTAAGTTTTGAATAATGCAACACCAAAACTTAGGTAGTTTTACAATTTTTGAGCATGTTTATAATGAAAATATTCAAACATTATGCACATTCCATATAGTTTTGGAGTTTTGAATAATGCAATGCCAAAACTTAGGAGATTTTACTCATTTTGAACATGTATATGTTCAAAAGATTTAACCTTTATTTAAATTTCCTATAATTTTCAAGTTTTGAATAATGCAACACCAAAACTTAGGCAATTTAGCTCATTTTGAAAATGTTTACAATCAAAAGATTTAAAAATTATGTGTATTTCATATAATTTTTGAGTTGTAAATAATGAAAAACTAAATCTTAGGTGGTTTTGCTCATTTCAAACATGTTTTATAATCAAAAGATTTAAATATTATAAGTGTTTCATATAATTTATGGGTTTTGAATAATGCAACACCAAAACTTAGGTGGTTTTACTTATTTTGAGCATGTTTACAATCAAAAGATTCAAAAATTATGTGTGTTTCTTGTAATTTTTGAATTTTGAATAAGGTAACACCAAAACTTAGGCAGTTTTACTCACTTGGAGCATGTTTACAATCCAAAGATTCAAACTTCATGCACATTTCCTATAATTTTTAAAATTTGAATAATGCAACACTAAAAAATAGGTAGTTTTACATGTTTTTAGCATGTTTACAATCAAAATATTCAAAGTTTATGCACGTTCCTTATAGTTTTGGAGTTTTGAATAATGCAATGGCAAAACATAGGCGATTTTACTCATTTTGAACATGTATATGATCAAAAGATTCAAACATTATTCAAGTTTCCTATAATTTTAATGTTTTGAATAATGCAACACCAAAACCTAGGTAATTTTAAAAATTATACACATTTCATATAATTTTTGAGTTTTAAATAATGCAACACCAAAACTTTGGGGGTTTTGCTCATTTCAAGCAAGTTTACAGTCAAAAGATTCAAAAAATATGTATGTTTCATGTAATTTATGTGTTTTAAAAAATGCAACACTAAAATATAGGTGATTTTACTCATTTCAAGAATGTTTACAATGAAAAGATTCAAACTCTATGTGCATTTCCTATAACTTTAGAGATTTGAATATTGCAACACCAAAACTTAGGTGGTTATAATCATTTTGAGCATATTTACAATCAAAAGACTCAAAATTTATGCACATCTCCTATAATTTTTTAGTTTTGAATAATGCAACACCAAAACATTGGTAGTTATTTTTGTTTGAAGCATGTTTATAGTTAAAAGATTCAAACTTCATGCACATTTCCTATAATTTTTGAGTTTGAAATTTTGCAACACCAAAACATATGTAGTTTTACTTGTTTCGAGCATGTTCACAATCAAAAGATTCAAACTCTATGCATGTTTCCTATAATTTTTTGAGTTTTGACTAATGCAATACAAAAATTTAGGTTGTTTTACTCCTTTTGAACATGTTTATAAGCAAAAAATCCATCATTTATACATGTTTTAGATCATTTTTGAGTTTTAAACAATACAACACTAAAACTTGGGTAGATTTACTTGTTTCGAGCATGTTTATAATCAAAAGATTCAAACTTTAAAAGTGTTTCCTATAAATTTTGAGTTTTGAATAATGTAACACCAAAACATAGATGGTTTTACTTGTTTAGAGCATGTTTATAATCAAAAGATGCTAAATTTATGGATGTTTCCTATTATTTTTGAGTTTTGATTAATGCAACACAAAAATTTAGGTGGTTTTACTCATTTTAAAGATGTTTACAATCAAAAGATTCATAGTTTATGCATGTTTACTATAATATTCATTTTTTGAATAATGCAACACCAAATCTTAGGTGGTTTTACTCATTTCAAGCATGTTTACAATCAAAAGATTCAAGTGTTATGTACATTTTTTTATAATTTTGGAGTTTTAAATAATGCAATAGAAACACATAGATAGTTTTACTCATTTCAAGAATGTTTACAATCAAAAGATTCAAACTTTATGTGTGTTTCCTATAATTTTTGAGTTTTGAATAATGCAACACCAAAACTTAGGTAGTTTTACTTATTTCAAGCATGTTTAAAATCAAAAGATTCAATCTTTATGCACATTTCTTATAATTTTTGAGTTTTGAATAATACAACACAAAAACTTAAGCAATTTTACTTGTTTTGAGCATGTTTACAATCAAAAGAATGAAACTTTATGCACATTTCCTATAATTGGTGAGTTTTAAATAATGCAACAACAAAACTTAGGTGGTTTTACTCATTTCAATTATGTTTACAATCAAAAGATTTAAATATTATGTACGTATGCTATAATTTTTGTGTTTTGAATAATGCAACACCAAAACATAGCTAATTTTACTCATTTCAAACATGTTTAAAATCAAAAAATTCAAACTTTATGCACATTCCCTCTAATTTTTGAGTTTTAAATAATGTAAAACTAAAACTTAGGTGGTTTTACTTGTTTCATGAATCTTTACAACCAAAATATTAAAATAATATGTGTGTTTCCTATAACTTTTTAGTTTTGAATATTGCAATGCTAAAACTTAGGTGGTTTTACTCCTTTTGAGCATGTTTACATTCAAAAGATTTAAACTTTATGCATGTTTCTTATATTTTTATCCTTATTTATCCTAGAAGTACCTTAAGACTCCTCCAAATGCCATAGTCCTCATTCACTGCTTGCTCAACTATAGGTGACTATCCCTTCCTTCATTGTAGGCTTGTAGGTTATTTATTAGGTAAATATAGACTTTATCATGGTGTCATTGATGATGATTTGGATTTATTTTTTTGTTCACAACCTATCAACTTTATTTACCTTATCATGATCATGCCTAATTCACCAACTTTGGCCTTTCTACCTATAGGACTATAGATAGAGGAATATGTGTTGGGGTTTAAAGCAATGAAATTATACTTCTCTCATGGCCCTTTTAACTTTCAAGAATCATTTTAACTATTTTTATCATTCCAATTTGATAGCAAATCCTAAGACACCAAAATAAGATACAAATTAACATTTTGATCACTGTCTTGTAGACATCACTACGTTGTTTTAGTGGTTTTTAGCCATCTTTATGCTTTGAAACATCTAATCTCCACTCATCTTTATATTATAAAAATTGGCACAACTAAATAGGTGGATAGGGATACCAAACTATCCAATTTGAAATTTTGGATCACTTAACAAGTGAATTTCTTTAGGTCCTCAAAAACCTTCAAAGCCTTTGTTTGACATTTTTAGGGAAAAAGGGCCTGAGTACAGTCCAAAGTTACAATTTATTCTTTGACATTTCTCTTTCCAAACTAGGATAATCAATAGGCCTATCTAGGCCTTCTTATAGCAAGGCCTCCCAAATTAGATTGACCAATATATGGTAGCACCTCCAAAAGGTTTGTTTATGCCCTCAGTTGTAGATGGTCATCTCCTTCATATAGATAGAGTTGAGAAAATTCCCTAAACATACATGTTTATAGCACCTACATGCTTCCATAAACTTTTCAATGCACATTAATGGTCTTAAGATATTAAGAACCATGTCAAACCTTCAAACTCACACTTGTGATGTCAGTATGCTCTTGTAGATGGATTTTTATGATTGAGACATACAAGGAAATCCTAAAATGGAAAGGAAAATGCAAGGAATGCCTTTAAAACACCTCAAGGTAAATTTTAAACACTTGAATTCTCATCATACACCATTATTATTTTCAAAATATCATCTTCAATGTGAAAGAAACATTTTCAAAGCAATGGGATGACTGTGAATGTAAACTAGCCATTTTATAAGCCTAAAAGAGGATTTCTCAAAAAATTGAACTCTCTAAAACAATAATAAACATGAAAACATCTTGAAAATCAAGTGGAGGCACCTAAAACACACAAATCCATCAATCCAAAATAAGAAAATCTGAGACAAGCTCAAACAGTGACCCCCTCATGGTCGAACATGCATAAAATGTTTCCTAGGATAAAACTAATGGTTTATAAAGGATAATACACCAAATTTTATGTTTTTTAATTAAAATTAAGTACACTTAGATTAATATCCATCCCTAGAATCACTCTTCACAATTCCATCTGTATGGCCCATGCCAAGTACATGAAATTCCTCCTTTGCTTGCCAAGTGAAAATGCAAGAAAATAATTTACAAATGAAATGTTTTGAATTCTTGAAAAGAAAGTGTTTAAATGGATTATTTGATCTGAAGAGTTACTATTCCCACACATTAGCTGATGGTGGACTTGAGAAGTCTGTACAAGTGCCTAATAGCTTCTATTTTTGAGGGAAAACTACCATCCATTGAACATAACTAATTCTTGCCTAAAAAATAACTATTATAAAATGATCATAACATGATCCACATTGAAACTCACTTGGGTGTCAATTTTTCTTGCATAAAAATTCATATAAGTCACTAAATGGGCTAAAATATGACCAAAAAGGCCCCTTTTTTGACATGAGACAAGACCTATGACCAATTTATGACTTATAAACATATTAAAGATCAAATTAGGATATTTTAAACATAATTTGACCCTTTTACTACCTTTGACCAAGTTTGACCAACCTTTGACTCAAATTGACTAGCTTAGTACATAAGGGGTGAACCTCAACAAGGACTAGGGAAAGGATAAGTAAGACAATAGACTAACATAACATCCTTTAAGACACATAAGAATCTTCTCAAAAGTTCAAAATAGTATGGGTTGACCCAAATTTTACTTGGGGTCAAATTTGGTCAACAAGTATCACATCCTTAAAATTTTATGTGTTGTTATGTTGTATGAGGGATGTCCACTACTTATCTTCTGATGTAGATTGTTTATCATGTTTGTAGCTTCTAATTTTGAAACACATATAAAATTGATTCCTTCATATTTCTTTTAGTATATTACTCCTTTCTTTATCATATAATGAGTTGAGTTAAGGCTAAGGGATCATCTTTGCTCTCTATTTATCTCAAGGGGGCATGTGCCTATAAGTAAATAGTGGATGATTTAAGTATAACATTCACCACCAACTACTTGATTTTCATTTAATTGTTTAATATAAATGTGTGGATCATTATAAATCATGATCTATATTATTCATTGGCCTCTCACAATCTTGGTTGCTCTAATTTTAAGATCAAACTCCTATAATTTTACCATCCATGTGCCTCTTATTTCATCTAATTCATTATAACCAAGCATAAGCTTGACAACTAGATCAATAATGATGGAATATGTCTTGTTTCTTAGAATGTAATGTTTAAACTTTTTGACAACATTAATGAGTGCATATATATTTTTTTATCTATCATTGATTATTTTAACTCTACATATTTTAAGTTGGTGCTCATAAATACAATTAGATGTTCATTTTCATCTACCTTTTGTGTGAGTACAAATTCTATAGTGTGATTTGAGGCAAATTAATAAAGGTGTAAATCCTTAGCAAAATCTAGATTGGTCATAATTGGAGCTTAAGTAATGGTGGTTTTGATAGCTTTAAAATATTTCTTGGCTTTTATTGTCCATTCTATTTTAATATTTTTCTTTAACATGGCATTCAATGGCTTGACAATCTCTGTAAATCCAAAAATGAATTTACTTAAATTTTTTATTTTACCAAATAAAAATTTCAACTCTTTCTTGTTGTTAGGTAGTTTCAGCTTGGAAATGGCTTGGATTCATTCTGGGTCAATGGAGATCTTGTCCTTAGTGATGGCATGGCCTAATAGTTTTCCTTTAGTGACTCTAAATATGATCTTCGTTGGATTGAGTGATACTCCATATCTTCTAAACCTATCAAACACTCTGTGTAGATGGTCCACATGATTATTTCTATCTTTTGAAAATATTTTTAAGTCATCTATATAAATGATTATGCATTTTCTAATAAGTCCCTAAAAGGCAAAGTCCATAGCTCACTAGAAGATTAATTCTACATTAATTAGACTAAAATGCATCCTTTTGTGTGAAAATTTTCCCCACTTGGTGATGAATGTAGTATTCATTCTATCTTATGCTTTTACTAAAACTTGATTATACCTAATAATCCATCTAAGAAGGACATCATCTTAGATCCACTAACCTTTCAAATTACCTCACCTAGGAAAGGCAAAGGATAGTTTTCCTTTTTTATGCTTAGTTCATATTTCTAAATTCAAAACATATCCTAATCTCTCTATTCCTTTTCTTGACTAGCATCAAATTAGCTACCCAAGTAGAATACCTGATTGCAAAGACAATCCTAGCATTTAATAGATGTTCTACTTATTTTTGGATGAGAGGTCCTAGAATTAGATTTACTCACTTCTATATCTACCTAAAGGGCTTATGCTCTACCTTTAATGGGATGGTATATGGGATGATCATGGGGTTGAAGACCTTTAGATATTTCTATGTCCCAAAAATTACATATTTGTATTTTATCAACATTCATCTCAACTTTTATTTCTCACTTTTAGTGCAACTCGGGCCAATGTTTACATACTGGGGATGTTGGTCAGTGCCTAAATTCTACTTGATAAAATCAAACTCAGTCACTTTGAGTTGTTTCTAATTTTGGGCTTGAAAATATACATCAAACTCTTTCTCTAGGGAAATCATCCCCATGGGGATGCAATTTTCTGTCAGCTATGATACACCATATTTTCCTAGATCTTAAATATGCATGGATTCAACATCATTTTCATCTATTATATTGGATTTGAAGGATCCCAAACTATTCATAAATTGTATAATTTTATTATCAACTTCAAATACCTAGAATTTATCCACATTATTTGTGACATAAGGGTAAGGAACCATCTCCATAGAGAATTTTTACATTTTGTATTCTTTGTACGGTGTTAGATTGAAAGTTGAAGATGCTATTAAATATGTCATCTAGTTTCCTTTTCTTGGGATGGATCTAATATTCAATATTTAAAGGATTTAATTAGGTCTCATGCTTGATGCTTGTACTTCTTCAAGTAAGTGAGTTTTCATTCATATTTCTTTTTGATCTAGTTAACCACTAGTTTTGAATTACCAAATATCTATAACTACTTAATGTTATGCTTTAGTATGAACTATAGGCCAAGTATTAGGGATTCATACTCAACTTGATTATTAGTGAAATAGAACGTTAGCCTATAGTTAACTATATATTAATTCTCGTTTTGATCAATCACATTTATGCCTACACCTAAACCCTGTTTGATCTAGCTCCATCAAAATGGAGATCATATAACTGAAAAGGACTTTAAAATTCTTGTTCATGAAGTTCTTGATTGGTAGTGAAAGTGTACGCACATGCATGTGAGGATACAAAGTCAACATTTACATTTTTATCATTATACTCTATGATCAGCTACTTCATATTTGATTCTCTATCTACTCAAATCTAATTGGCTACCCTTTTCCACGGTAACCAGATGTGTGAGAAACTGGTGGCCATGTATATGTTTAATGTTTTTGACCAATCATGATTTAATAGCAATCAATAAGTTTAAAGAATTTAAATGACCATAATATCTATGTAATATTTTACATGGGTTTTAAATTCAATTTGTATGTGCACATTTATTAACTCTCCAACACATGGGATATAAAACTTTTCTATTTGTAGGACCACTCTTTTTTACATATTTGGGGTCAAACCTAGTTTCTTGCATATAGTTGTAGGCATCATATTGGCTAAGTAACCTGATTTAACAAAATAATTATGCACATTATTTCTAAATATTCCAATGATTAACATAAAATTTGGTAGCTTAGGTTTGTCCATGTAACCAACCACATTTTCATATGCAACTTTTGATTTATCAGTATATTACCTCCTGGTCAAAGTTTTGAGTAGTAGCTCTCTTTATTTGATAATTTGGGATAGTTCATGAAGATTGATATTATCCTTAATCTTGATCATATATTCAATAATATTGTACCCTCCTCTACTTTTTGGTTTTGTACTCTACAACTGATCATTCCCTTTTGAAAGGGGTAGTTTTTTTGTTGGCCTTAAGATCTAGAGGAGTATTAACACTATTATTTAGGGGCATGGAATTAATCATGGGTTGCTAATTATTCAAATTTTAATTATGTATTTAGTGCTACTATAAATCATGGATCTCATTTTTATTATCTTTAGTTTCATTATTGTCCTCCACTAGGAATGGGATGTCATATGTCTCAAAAACCATGGTTGTGCTGGGAGGACTTGGAGTGGTAGATGAAGATGGTTATCATTGATTTGCAAAACCTTCCTATTTTTCCATTTCTTTCTAAAATATTTCTAAGGTAGCACAAAATTATATTTAGTCTACCTCACCATGTTATGATATGTTATGAACCCAAAACATCAATTAGGAATGGTTGATTCCAAGATGTTTATGTTTGGCATCTTGTTAAGTTGTTGCTAGTTAGTATTATTTATAGGTCTATTAAAAGGAATATTGTACCTTTGAAATAAAATTTATATTTATAATTATATCCCATGGTTTTTCATATTTGCTTTTGCATTCTCAAATTGCTCAAATTTTTTATCATCTATTAGATGGCATCAAATTCTACTTTTGTAGAATCAATAGTAATACCTTATCTAGTAGCAGTATTAGTTGGTATTAAAGATTGGTTTATATTTTGTTGATTAGATGTAGACATAGGATTATTTAGGAAGCTAAGGTGTTGGTTAGGTGGAACCCTTATGGGTGAAAATTGTTTCTTGTTCTAAGCCACAACATTATAATTAGCATTTGGAATTGGGTTGAGGGTTAGAAAGTTAGGACCAATATGAAGTGGGGATAGATATTTCAATGTTAATAGCCTCATCATAGGCTAGTGATAACAACTTAATGTTAAGTGCCATATGAATAAATATAGTAGTCATAGAGTCTAGGGAATTCTCTTACATCTTGAGGGCTAACACCTTAGTGTGTTTATAGTCTCTTCAAGTTAGTTGTACATTTTTTAAAATCTTGTCTTAAATTCTTAAGTTGTTTCATTTTTCTCTCTCCTCAAGTTTGTAAAGTTTTGGTATACAACACTTAGGATGGTGAATTGTCTAAATTATCCCACAAAGGTGTTTTTATATTACTTTTAAGATGTAATTGAATCTTTTGGGACATTAAGAAATCATTCATAACATCTTATAGTGTGAAATGAAAGAGTATGTATGCTACATCTTCATGGGTTGCATTAGGTATCCCTAAATTAGTATTGAAATCATTTATGTGTTCTTTAACAATCATGCCTCCTAAAAGATAAAAATAAGAAAAATACTTATTAGGGTTTCTAGGTAGATCACGTACATCTCCAAGGATGACAATAACAAAAATTTTTAGCCAATATTGGGCCATTATGTGTAAAGTAAGATGTGGTACTTTGTTTAGGAAATATGATAGGGTTCAGGGTCCTTTCAAGACACCTTTATCTGACCTAAATTTTCTATGAAATTATAAAAGGTGGGTATAACAAGTTAGTATATGAGGTAGACCTTTTTAATCTTTTAGGTATATTTAATGCAACTTAAGTGAAATTTTGCAAGAAAAAATGGTCCCTCCTTATGTCATTAGATAAATTCCTATTGATGTGGGTTTCATGCACACTAAGGAACCATACAAGGTAGTTGTATGCACCCGATATCTACAAGGTGTGACACTCACAATACAAATATGATGATGATGTAGTGATAGGTTCATCATATAAGGTTGGTTGTATTTTAAATATGAGGTGGTTTCATAATAGTGAAGGTTAGTTCTATCCTATAGGGTGACCATTTTGTAACTACCCCTACAAACAGGCAAGGTTTTGTCATTATTTAAATGCCTTACAAAATTATCTTCTGCAACTCTAGTTTTAATGTGTTTTTCATGTTTGGTGTCATGTTTCTTGATTTTATCACCTTGTGTTTGCCTCTAATCAGGCCCAACTCACTCTCCCTTTTAATTTTATTCATTCTTAGTTCCTTTCGAGTTAAACTACCATTTGGACTTAGTTTAATTCCCTCATGCAAGTTCTCAAATCTTTCTACAAGAAGGCCATTTTTAGTCTAATTTTATATCTAAAAATTGACATTAGAAGTTGTTATTTTGAAGCTCTTGTAGACACAACCCTACTATAATTTCCTAAAGATCTATCCTATACATTTTTCATGTCGGCTACATTACCATAATTGAATAAGTGTTATTGGTTTATCAACTCAATCTTTACAAACTAGAGCATTAGCCAGCCTCAATTTCATTTCTATCCTTTTGTGTGTGTGTCTCATCTCATTCCCCATTTTTTCCATAGGTTGTGCACCCTCTAGTTAGAGAGCTCCTAGAATTAACACAAGAATAAAAGGAGTTAGCATATTGAGAATTATCTCATCCATAAAATACATGCATTCTAGTTGATCTATGCCTTTGTCAAGTTATATTTCTCTTTTATTTTTATTATTGTTCATTTATTATTTTATATTACTATAGTTGATATTACGCTAGATTAATTTCTTTATTCAGAAAAAGAGAAAATTTGATAAGGAAATAGGTCTATTTATTTTCATTGTCTTTACTACCAAAAATAGTAGTTAGTTTTGATTGTGTTCACATTCAAATATATTTGTTCTATTTTAGTTAGCAAAAAATTTCACAAAATCTCCATATAAATATTTTAATGAACTCTCAAGACATTTTCTAGCCAACATAGTATTGCATTTACAAGATGAAAACAAGTTTCTTGCATTATAAACAATCGATTAGTCTATCAAAAGAAATTAGACAACCTTAGGCACACCAGTAGAGTTATCATATCTCTTATTGTTGTTTATTTTGATAGATTAAAATTATTTTTTTCCTCTTTTGAAAAGATAAAAATCAAAATTTGTGTTCTTTGTTTCTCTTTAATAAATCAATTAAAATACTTGTTTGTAGGCAAAGAAAGTTAATAGAAAGTGTAATGATATTGTTGTTTTCGATCAATTTTATTTTGAATTACTTTTATAATTAGAAAACATAACTTTAATACTTAGTCCACCTCATATAAATAAAATAAAAACTATAAAAATAACACCACCTAGTTTGCATCTAGACAAAGCTAAGAAAATTTATCACTTTGCATAATAGTATAGGTTTATTCCCCTCTCTTTTTCATACATTATAAATCACTATAAAAAGATAAAAATATGTTTTAATTTCATTTATTTTCAAATTTTCTTTAATTTACTTTCATCTTTGTTATTTATTTTGCTTTTAACATTTTAGTTCTAGCAAACAAACATTTACTTCAAAAAACCAAAAAAAAAAAGACTAAAAATTAAACAAAAAACTCAATAAAATTAGTGTCAAGAAGCCTTTAAAACACATACAAGTGCCTATATCTCATTATAATCCTTTCCATCATGTGAAAGCATCAACATTTTGTAGCCACTCAATTTTAGCCACTCTTGTGCCTAAACCAAAATTCAAATAAATTTCTAGAAAATGACACAATCTAAGCTAAGACATCACCTAAATTTCTCAAATTTGTCTATGTAAGGGATTTAATTACTTATAAACATGATGAGGCTTTCTTATTTGGGGTATTACCCTATTTTCACTAATAACCTAGTTTGGTTTTAAACCTAGTAAAATTATAACTAGTAATTTGACACTTTTGCCCTATCAAGCTATTAATTCATAACATTAATAAAAACTGCCCAAAACCAAAAAGAACTAATCAAGATTAAATGCATTTCAAAAGTTAATTAACTTTCCTAAACAAAAATTCCAAATCAAATTAGTGAATTTCATTTATAAAAAAAGGATTTTTTAGCTAAATATGAAGTCAAAGGTCAACAGAGATAATAAAATGAGTTATTAATTCCTAAATATTCCAAAAAGGTGATTCACAACTTCATAAATATATAAAGTGAGTTTTTATGGCTCATGAATATCTAATATTGAGGTATCAAGATTTCATGAGCGTTTTGAGCCAACTTAGGGTTAATCTGACTCAACCTAGATTATTTTAGACTCAACTAAAGTTATAATGTAACCTAACCTCCCTAGGATTATAGTTAGTTATTATAACTATAAATACAATTTCTCACACCATATCCCAACAATATTTTGTGTGTAAGGTTATTTTTTTTTAATACCTTCAAAAATCCATTGAGAATTGTGTTATAATACCCATTTTATGCCAAGCTTCACCCAAGCCACAAGTGGCCATTGGAGAAGTGTTACCACCATGGAGAAGCCTTAACAAGAGTCTCTCATGTCATTTTCTAATCACAAACATCCTTATTCCAACAAGTGGACATCAAATTTGAAAAAGGAGGTAAATTACTTGTCTTGTTTTTATCTCTATATTGTGATATTTTTCATTATGTTATGCTCCCCCTAGTTCTTAGGAAAAAGTGTTTAGTTCAAGTGTATTTTTATGCATGGATTTTTATCATTTTGACTTACAAGAAAATAATCAATGTTTGTGTGCTCTTCAAACACCTAAGATACACATTCTATTTGAGGATTTCCCATCCATGCAATCACCCTATAAAAAGCCTTGCTTCAAGCATCATAGTAAGAACACATAACAAGCCAATACCTAAATAATCTCATATGCTTTACCTTGGAATTTTCCTAGCCTCTTTTGGATGCCCATTCTACATGGTCTTGTTCTGCACAGTTTATTCCCTAGGGTTAGAAAACCTTATTCAATAGTTGACACATAATCTGATTATTAACACTGAGATAAGATGTGAGTTTTCATGTTCTACCTAGATTCCTCACCTTAATATTGATTCCTTATATTCCTTGGATGAACAAGAAATAATTCTTGATCTGCCCATCATCATCCTTCCTTAAAATAAGGGATGTCATTATAACATTATTTAGGCCTAATTTCCCATTCATATCTCCTTAATTCTCCTCAAGTATAGCCTCATATCATTCACATTTTGTGGATGACATTGAATAGTCATAGTCAACTTGAAAGACTAGACCATTTTTTCATTAGTCATTCAATTAGATGTCCCCCATTTCCCTAGTCCTATCATTAACTAGGAGTTTTGCCTTCTTCAAATCTTAGAAACTAAAGGAGTGTGGAGTTTTATTTTAGCTTAGCTTGATTATATTAAAAAACATCAAGACACTATTGAGGTATTTGGTTCCATCATGATAACCCATTTCTACCACCCACTTAAATCCTTTTCTACTTAATATCTAACTAAATCCATGGCCCTATCCATTATGTTAGATGCCTTAGCCAAACCTCAGGGAGTCAAGTGCATAGTTTATCATGTGATATTCACATGCATACAAATTAGTGAACCTAACATGAAGGACTTAATTATTTGCATATGCCTTTCTTACTCTACTTTTCTTACTTCCCCATCTTCTTCCCTTCCATTTATTTTGTGGGTATTCATATACCCCTAAAATTTGTCTGAACATGACATAAGTAGATATTTTCACTTAAAAGGATATAGGAGAATCCAAATCAACTCTAGTGAACCTTTATTGATTATTTTGATCAACCTAACCTTTGACACTAATATACACTACCAACTCTACTATTACTTTCATCTAGACATTTAGACTAGGATTAGGGTCTCTATTTAATAAATATGAGACATATTTGATATTAAGTAATTTCCCTAAATCTAATGCTATGAACCTTATTATTAGAGGTATAGTCACCCCTCTCATGGCCATGAGACCATCAATCAACTTACAAGTACAATAAATAGAGATCATAACTAAAAATGGTCATTACCTATGAAAGATTTATCACTTGGAAGATGAGGTCAACTGTATACAAGAAACAGTGCACCCCTAGTAGGAGTCAGGATGCACCCAACCCATTGATACAAATTAAAAACATAACCCCTAGGGATCTTATCCCAAACTAACCTCTTCACACTACCCCATCTCATCGCCACTCCTATACATGAGTCCTTAAGCCTAACATTAACACTGTCCCAAACCAACTCATTAGCACCATAGTGAGTCACATTCAAAATTTAGAGAATAACAAATAGACTTTAGGTTGGTGGATGGGCCAAAATTCCCTTACACTATCTCATTCCCCTCCTCTCATCTAAATAGTGACCTAGCCAACACCACAATAAAAAATATATACTCTTCTACTATAGTAAGAGCATATACCCCATAAAACCTTATCTCTCACCAACCCCTTAGGTATATTAGCACTCAAGGGGTCCTTAATCCTGACACCTCAAAACCTAATAGGGAACATGCACACCTATTCTCTACCATTTTAAAATGACCTAGTAACTAATAATCCATTTTTATTTACACCTTCAAGAAACGTGCCTCCCGCATACACTCCTCCTTTACAAATGAAATATGTCTCACCTTATGTAGCATTAGTTTATGCAAAAACCATGCATACCCCACCATAATAACTATTAAACCTCTTACATATAACAACCTTCCCCCTTACTTTCACATGTATTTAAAATCAGCTTAGTGAAATAACTATTTTTTGGCTTACTCCACTTCATCTTACTAGACCACCTCCATTGTTTCTAGTGGTTATTGTATAAAAATAATATTTTCAAACTTTTATCAATTCCTAAAACTCTTTATATTTTAAGAACCCACAAATTATTAATCTCTCTAAGTGTATACCCTAAGGGGTTCACCAGGAAAGGGGTGGGCATGCCATTGGTGCTTTTAAGGATTATTGTCCCTTTTGTCACTTTTTATCTACACACTTGTCTCCTAAAAATCATTACCCCAAGATTTGCCTCTTATTTTTTACACTCATTTAGTCACTTACCACCTTCATTATCTCTTTACCTAATCTAAACCCCTTTTTGATATTTTACATAACTATGTCAACCACATCAACCTTGTATCCTTATTGACAAAACTTATTAGGGACTAGGTCAACCCCTAGCTGACCTAGTATGTGACCTAGTTAATTTTTGTCAATTATAATACTAGGTTTACTAGGTCAACCTTATCGTCTAAAATTTTTGTAAGGGTTTAGGTTTAGATCCATCTATATAAACACAATTATTTCCATCATTTATCATGAAGAGAAGATGAAGTAATATATATTATGTATCTATTTATCCATCATTCTACTTGAGGAGCAAGCTTAGGGTTTCATTATTTCTTTGGAGATATGGATATTTTCTTGTTAAAAAGTCTTTTAGATGTATTAATAGTTTGTGTATCATATAGCTAATTTATCCTTTTCATCCTTACATACCACAATAACCTCTTGTGAAGCACCTTGGCCAAGGGAGAGATTGAGGCTCGGTGGGTTCACCTTCAAAGATAAGTATTCATAACTTTGTTCCTCCTTTATAAGAGTAGATAGATATGCATTTGCACTTATCTTCCATGTATTAGGATTTTGTATACATTGACTAAGTATATGTATTCTATGCATGTTTACTTTTATTTTTTATTACCCCTACTTTACACCACAAGATTTGGTGAGCACTAGATTAGATTTTACTTTACTTGTTATTAGTTTAGTGAATATGAAAACATAACACCTAGTTAGGGTTATTGTATAGTTTTAATTGACTAGAGTATTTGGAACCCTTACTAATAATATTATTGTGGTAATATTACCCTTATTTAGGTTTAGAGGATCCATATTGGTCATGACCCTAATTATATAATATATCCCTAATCAAAAGCGTAAGTAGGATCTATCTTATTTGAGCTAGGATTGATTTATAGATTATGTTTCATTTCTCATTTAATATATTATGGTGAACCCAACATGAATCTAACCCTTTTAGGTTTTCTTTCACACTTTTTCATTTCTATCATTTTATTATTTTTCTATATTTATGATACTAGGTCGACCTTGGTCTGTATAGTTATAACTTCTATGTGAAGTTTTAACACATAGTGAGATCAAAATGACTCTATTCTTTCTATGCAGGTCTTCATTAGATATAAGTTACTAGATCGAGAAATTTGACACAATAATTTAATTCATTTCTAGATAACAAACTATGTCAAATAGGTTGACTTAGTTTTCCATTAAGCATCTAGAATAGCAAACTAAGTCAAATAAGTCAACTTAGTCTTATAGTCAACATCTAATTAACAAAATAAGTCAACCAAGTTGACTTAGTCATCTTAATAAGATTTAATAAATAGGGTTTTATAGAACTAGGTCAACTTAATCAATTTAGTTGTTAGAACTTGCAAGCAACACTCAAGGCACTTCAAAAAAAAAATTGCAATCCTCAACATCTTCTAACCCAACAAGGTTCATTTCTCTCTCTCTCTCTCTCTCTCTCTCTCTCTCTCTCTCTCTCTCTCTCTCTCTCTCTCTCTCTCTCTCTCTCTCTCTCTCTCTCTCTCTCTCTCTCTTTCAATTCATTACTTCATTACAATTCTATTTTGTGCAAGTTTGTAGTCTTCAAAACTACAATCCTACAACAAACTAAGTCAACCTAGTAGACTTAGTTCTACAACCTATCTTCTATCTAAAAGATTAAGTCAACCTGGTTGACTTAGTTCTTAAAGACTCTTGATTCTATAAAATATTAGTGAGCCTGTTGACTTTATTTTGTAATGTTTGCATATAGTGTCATCTAAACTAACTCTATACCATTCTTAATTTGGGAATTAACAATTATATGCTAGTAATTAATTCACACTCTCAGTTTTAGATATTTGCATGCTTAGAGTATCCACATAGTATAATTATGTGGTTTTAAAAAAATGTTTAGTTTCACTATTTTTCTCTTTTTCCATACACTACCAAATAACACAAATTTCAAAATGCATTTAACATTTGTCTTCCCAAGGCCTACCTACTTGGATTTCATCACCAAAGGGGAAGCCAACATAATTTTTTGGCCAAGTATAAACATGTGTTTAATGGTATATATTGGCTAAGAACTTGATAACCTTATCACTATGAGATTGTGAAGTGATAGCGGTAAGCCCCAATACCAAGATAGTACTATTACCAATATAGATCCCTTTTAGCTTAGACATCCTAAAACCATCCATAGATTTCTTTCTAGTTCTTTATTTTCATCTAAATTCTCCATCACACTTAAAATAACATTTTATAATAATCTACAACATTCAAGATGACCACTTAGTTAGCATTTACTTTTCAATTGACTCCTTGCTCTCTGCTCATTATAAAAACTTGCATTGGCCAATGTTGGTATAAGGTTTTGTGTTGTGTGCCAATTGGATCATTCTCATTGATCTAATTGTTTGTGTTTATTTCCATTTCTTTCTTAAATTACATTTTGTAAAATATCTTTTTTATTTTTAGCACACTATCATTCTATTCAACACAGTCTCTTATAGATTGTCTTTTTCCCTGACTATAGTACTGAGTTGACCTGGTTGACCCAATAATCCTTTTTAACAATTAGGTTATCATACTAAGTTGACTTGGTTGACTCTATATCCTTATCAAATTGTCTCTTTCCCTATTTACAAGTACTTAGTCAACCTAGTCAACTTTTTACTCTTCTTCCTTCTATCTATAATACTCAGTCAACTTGGTTGACTCTATATCCTTTTTGGCTCAATTTTAATACCCTATTTATAGTACTAAATTGACCTAGTCAAATTTGTACTCTTATCTATCTCTTGTATCTCTTTTTATTTTTACATTAACTTTGTTTTCCCTAATCTCATTCCCTCATCAAGAACTTCCTATTTTAAGACAACACTGAGTTGAATTCAATAAATATGATGATCCTTATGGATCCTACCCTAGATGAAAGTAATGTTCATGTAGCCACTCATACTAAAAACTATGGGACCCCCCTCATTCCTCTTCACTTCACAATCCTCTCTTTTCATTTGAGGATCAACCTAAATTAGAGTATACCCTAGGGATGCTCTTCTTCATCAATGAATTTCCTCAACATCAATGAAAATATCCTTCTACTATTTACCATCTCATGATAAGTGGTCAAGTCGAGGATCCACATTCACCTTCCCCCACATTCTCACATGTATTTGGAGACACTAGTTTCTTTTCCTCTTAACCTCTTCACTCTATTTTGACCCCTTCTTATACCATGACATCTTCATCTTTGATTTCCTCCACCTCCATTCCTAGTATCTCTACTAACATGGTAGGTTCTAAATCTAGTGGACCTCTTCCAAGACCCACTCTTCTCAATTCTTCCACTAGCACATCATTTTCTACCTATGGTAGTCATGCCTCTAGTTCTTCTTCTTCTCATCCCTCTAATAGTACATCTTTTTCCACATAATAAAATTATGCTACTAGTGCCTCACTTACCAAAAATTCTTTTCAAGCTACCACTAACACCCATAGTGGTACCCAACCGACTACTACCAATTCCTATGCTTCACACAATGCCAATAATACCACTCCAATCCATCAACTTATATTAAAAAAATTTAATCAAATGAATGATTTCTAAGATAACAATGTAAATCAAATGATGCAAATATAAAATCATCTTATCCATTTTCAAACCCACCCTCAACATATTCCAAGGGTCACGCATAACCAAAATGTTCCCACACCTCCTCTTCGAGATTCCCATGGTAATATTATTCCTCAACCTCCCCTTGTTAACAAAATAATCAAGCATATTCAAAATGAGCCTCTTACATCTCATATTGCTAACATCTATATAGGAGGTATCACCTCTACCATTACTAACAATGGGTCAACCGCTCTTACTCTCCACTTAAAAACATTTGGAAATCTATATAAAGATTGGGTCAACTTAAATAAATTTGCCGCTACGAAATATTAGAAGAGACTCTCATAGATGATGCTTTAGGTTGGTAAAACCAACTTAAATCTCATTCCATTACTAGTTTAGAATCTTTAGTCAATGCTCTAGTTCAAGATTTCCTAAATTGTGATCTCCTTGAAAATACCTTGGCCCATTTTATCAATTTTAAAAAACTTGAGACCAAAACTAACCAAGATTTCATCAAATGATGGAAGACCTTGTGTAACAAATGTGAACATAATATGGTAGATGATAACCTCTTTCATCTATTTACCAATGATCTTTTTCCTAAGTTACAATAACAGGTGTGGTTTCTCTCTCCACATACTTTGGAAGAGGCCATTGACCAAGCCAAGCATTAAGATTTCCTCATGCATCAATTCAAGCCATCCCAACCTTTTATGGGTACTCACATGTTAATCAAGAATAAAAATCATCATGCCATAAATTATGGTGTCATTGAATCTTATGATACCATTTATAATATTCAAGTTATTATTCTTAAACAGACTCTAGAATAGTTTCCCCTCCCAACCACATCACTAACCCTCCTTTATCTTCAACTAATAACATCAATGTTCATAAAAATTTATCCTTAGTAGAATTATAAAAACATCTACCAAGGCCTCTTTAATGAGAACTTGATCCCACTCAACCCATGAAATCTTGGTATGATCCTAATAAATTTTGTTTGTTTCATGCTAGTTGGGGTCATTCTTATGAAACATGTAGGCAACTTCATAATTTGGCTATGGA
Organism: Torreya grandis; assembly: GCA_037957365.1. NCBI lineage: Eukaryota > Viridiplantae > Streptophyta > Pinopsida > Cupressales > Taxaceae > Torreya > Torreya grandis. The sequence continues at coordinate 934,668 of JARHVA010003303.1, forward strand.
TTTCCTTCTTGGTCCCAATTTTGACCATGATTCTATGATCCATAAGCATCAACAAGCCTATGACATCACCTTTAAATCCCATAAAACACAAAATAAATCGCAAAATTTGAACCATGCTAATGCTTATTTGGCCATTTATAAAATCACCAAGATAACCCAAACAAGCCTACCCCTTATACCAATAATGTTTACTATCTTCTTGACCCAACTCCCATAGAGAATGTGGTCAATATGACTAATATGCAAAGGGTGGGTTCCTTCATTGATCCTCATCCCATCCACACTCCTTAAATATCTTACATATTTCATGTTATCCAAGACTCTTCTCCAACTCACTTAATAGAGTTGGGGAATTAAGACCTTATATCTTTTTATGAACCAATTCCAATGCCTCCCTTAGATAACACTTCTCACACCATTTATCTAACCTCTTTATAAATCACCAATGATACTAAAATTTCTATCAACACTTCTCAAACCAAACCTACATCAACTAACCCATCTTCTCAAGATAATTAAACAAACTTTTCCCCCAATTAAACCTCCCACATATTATCAACATAAATTCACATGCACTTTGGATCCTCCCTCTGAGGACCTTCTTCAACACTATGCACCCCTTTCCAATAGTCTTCTTATGGGTTATGATGAATGGCATCCTATTATGGAGCTTACTAATCTCCAATCTCAAATCCCATTTCTTGAACTTATGTGGATCTCTCCTCATGATTACAATCATATTATGCAACTTTTTTTTGAAATGAACATCCCTCATCCTCCCTTAGCAGGATGTGAAGTCACCTTATCCAGATCAAAAGATGGAATTTTACAAAAGTGCAAATAGATGTCCATACATGTTGATAAATCAATGGAAACTTTTCTTCTCATCAAATTACCCATTACTTTTATGATCTTTAATGATATTCTGATTCACATAGATGATCCTCCTATTTTTATCATTATCCAAATTGATGATATCCAAGTCAAGTGTGCCTTGATTGATGAGGGTTATATCACTTGTGTTTCCTCTCTCAATTTTATCAAAACCCTTAGATATTCTAAATGTAATCTTAAATCCACACATATCACATGTAAATGATATGATCAAATACAAATGCCTCCTTTAGGTTGTGTGTGGATCCCCATTACCATCCCACTTATCACCATTCACATGAAGGTGATGATCTTCTAACTTTCATATATCATATGCCATTTTTATTGGTAGGGCATGGACTCATCTCATGAGAGTAGTTTCCTCTTCCACTTATCAATGTGTCAAATTTACTCATAATAGAGCCATCTATAGGATTTAAGGTGACACTAATCGTTAGAATTTGAAACAATTCCAGGACCATAGTGTATTCAAGATTCCTACCCTTGAACCCTTGACAAGTGTTCCATTTCATGAATCTCAATAATTTAACATTCCTATCAATTCCACTAGAGGTTATAATGGTCACTTTTAACTCATTGGGAATATACCCCTTAACCTCTTAGACTCTGATGATGATGAACTTGATGAGATTAATCTCAAGATTAAAACCTCTAATCTCTCACCTCATCTCATTTCTCATCTTCCTCCTTATTTACAACCTCATTCCCATCAACCACCTAGTGATGATATACCTATTGTCTTAACTAGGACTTAGCATTCCATTCATCACACCACATTGGATGATAAGGCCATTCCTACCTATGCCATTGATCTTCATACACCTGATTATAATGATGGCTATACCTTAGATGATCCATTCTTAAGAGGTCTTATTTAGGCTTGAGATGTTGAAATTATTCATTATCATTCCTCTTTGCTTGAATATTTTAGTTTTTCTTCTATCATTCCATCTTATATTATTCCTCATTTTAGCATTTTTCCTCTTGATCATAGGGTAGATATGGTGTGCACACCTCTAGTTTTTGAAGAACCTCATAGGATTATGATTATGGATCATGCTATAACTGGTCCTTGTCACTTTAACAAATACCAGGACCCCTCTAGCCAACTTATTCTTGAGATAATTTCTATTATGCTTTAGCTTTTTATGCATCCTACCCCTCCCTTATTTTAGCCTAGTTTGGATCATATTCTCATTCTTTATATAGTTGAGTCTCTTACTATTTATGATCCTAATGCTCCTTCAGTCAATCCTTGCCCAATCTCTCCACTAGCCCCAACTTTTCTTGATGATGGTTTACTCCCTTTACCATAGTTTTCTCCTTTACCCACCAAATGGGTCAATCATCCATATTGTGAAATTCATAAAGTTGTTAGTAATTAGACTAGAGATAGTTCATTATACCAACCTTCCTCACCTTTTTCTTCTCCTCTTGTGAGTACACCTACCAAGTCTACTCACATGCATATTTTTTGCTTCTATAGCATAGATAATCATTCATCTACACATTATCATAAGTTTTTAAAATATATCAATACCTTGTGTCCCACCATTCCTCAACCCATAAACAAGGTTATACCTCCTCCAAAAGTGTTAACTAAATATCTTCCCAAATATGGAGAGGTATATAGTCTTTGGCACCAATGTGGTATACATCACACTGAAAGATGTTACATCCTTTAAAATCATCTTAAAGATCACCTCATAACCATTCATTTGCCTACTACCCTTCCTCCCATAGGCCACCCTCAAAATAAGGCTCCCCCTTCTTCCCCCATAGGTACACCACCTATAGTCCCTTTTCTACCTACCATTTCTCCACTCATGATTCCATCACCTATGGATCCTCCTTCACCTATGGCCCATTCTCCATCAGTGACCACTTCATCTCCTATAAAATCCATTCCCATGCCTTCTTTTGAGAATACCATAAATGATATCCCTCATTATCATGATCCTTTAGGCATTCCTACATTTTCTATCAAGGAGATTTGATGCGAAGTATTTTCTCAACTTTCTTTGAAAATCAATGAGATTTTGGTTGTAGTTTGAGTTCAAATTCATAAATACTTAATAGATGTTATGGATAATGTGTGTGGACAAATATACTAGTACTTATGAACATAATCATGGTTTTATTACATTTATTTCCTCATATTTTTTGGATATATACTCTAACTTTACATTTATCTATTTTAATCATCTGACATTATGTCAGATTCTTATCTATCTTACATGGTGATTATTGTTTCACACCACATGTTGCTTATGTTCTTATTATTTTCTATTATGGATTATTTTTCATTATTAAAAACTTGTTATTCTTTAATTCATTTCTAATGGTTACCTTATTAATTTTCATTATTTTTTTCTTTGTATCTCTATAAACATGGATAATTATTATTGTGACTTGATTATGCAAACCTTACTCTTTTTAGTCATTCCTCATTTACCATGTGATCAGTTAGCAAACAATTTAACTCATTATAATCTCCTTTTACTTTCCCACTTTGGATTTACCCTTATTCCCCTTTATTCCATTTCACAAATCAAGCATACACATGGTTGAGACTTAAGATAACATGTCATTTCATAGTTATGCTTAAGTATTCTAGTTAATAATATCTTTAGATACTTAGATTTCTTTAGCCAAAGCCTAAATCTCATTCATGTGTATCACTCTATTTGTCATGATTGATCATTCCAATTTTGTATGGAAGAGAAATCTTAAAAAACCATAAAATATTCAAAATCCAAATCATTTAACAAAAGGCAATTATCTAAAAGGCCACATTCAAGAATCTTCAGCACATTAAAAAACATGATTCTAAGCAAATTTCTTTTCTCTAATCAAAGATAAAATTCTATAGTTGGCCTCATGATAGATCCAAGGTCCATTGGGGTATGGTATTCTAATATATTAGAAAAGGAAAATAAAAAAATCTTTTAGTGTTACCTACTTTCTCATGCAAGTACCCAATCTTTGTAGTAGACCAACGACTCTGTAAAGGGTCTTGAGGAATGGGGAACATGTTGTGGGAAGGTAGGTACATTTTAATTTTTTTGTTCAAAATCTCCAACATGAGTTGATCTTAGTACCACATTTATTTTCCTACATAGCCTTATGCTTATAGCAAATAGGTATCCTCTATATATTGAGGGTCATTAGTCACTTAGTGTCTTCTCATGTCCGTAGTATGCCTCATGTATCCTAAGGTCTTATTATAAGACACCTATGTTATGCTTCTTACATCCCCTTTTTCATTCCTTATAATCCTAATATTTAACCTTGAGAAATATTGCTTTGTTCACTGATCACTCCCCTAGGGATTCCATTTGTGAGTTTCATTGTAAGACCTTAGAAAGGACCAGACCTTCCTTAAAAATTACCTTTTCACATTACCATTCCAAACATCCCCTTTTATCATATTTTCACATTGTTTCCACCTCATTGGCATTCCCTTTATGAGTTTTAGTGTAAGGCCATAGATAAGACTTGGCCTTCCTCACAAAATTTTCCAATATCCAAGCAACAAAAAAATTACATGTGTCAAATATGAGATAAAATATGATTGATTATGAGTTACACATCATTGACATGATTCCCATATTGATTTAGTATGTTTTATGTTTAATTAATCTTTCACTTTTATCTTCTTATTTCCTGATTATATGTAAGAATACAACCATTTTTATTAATTTTTGCATACTTCCCAACTTGAATTAGTGTGATTAATTTAAGACCATTTAGCCAATTTTTTTTCTCTTTATACTTCCCAATGTGATTTAGTATGATTGATTGATTTGATTGATTTGTTTTTATACCATTAGTCTTTCACTTGTTTTTTATTTTATTACATTATTTTCATACTTCTCAACATGATTTTACTTGTTTTAATTTGGTGTTAATCGTTTTCATGGTTTAAAAACATTTTGCCCTCTTGTTTACCAAATTTTTGGTTTATTATACCTATTCATCTTTTATTATTACACATTTCCCATCGTGATATAGTGTATAGTGCATTTGTTTTTTTATTAATTATACTTTTCCAAGTCTTTTTGCCTATTTATTTTTAACCATTCATGTGTATTACATAATGCTAAAAAATAAAACATCACCATATATTTCTTATATCATATACAATAAAAGTAAAATACATGTGATAGAAAGAAATATATCCATGCATCCACAACCAAAACCAAAATATAACCCATAAGATCAACATCTAACTATCAAAATAGAATGTCTTATATATACCATGTGTTTTAAACAAAACTAGTACAAAAATACATCACTCCAACTCTATGGGTGGGCCCCATCATGTCTATATCATGGCCTAGCCATGCTACCCATAAATGCCTCTAAATGTTCCCTCTACATAGTATGTTGTAATGAGGCTATCTAAGATCTCAACCCTACTACCTATCCCTATAAGTTAACCACTTGGGCCTATACTTGTCCCAACTAGATAGGGGAAGCCATGTGTGTATCTCTCTCCTAAGCTAGGGCCTATTAAGCCTATGCCTCTCTTGCTCCCACCCCTATTAGTGTCTATAATCCATCTTCACATGCCTCTAGCTACCTTGTGGCTTCCCACACCAGTCTAAACTAGCTCACCTAAGATGGGACAGATGATACCATAAGATCATCCAACATGGTGGGGTCATATGGTGTCAATACCCCAACCAAAATATCATGGTGTGATACCATAACTAGGGATCCCCATTTGATCTCCTTGGCCATAGGATCTACAAAATTGAAACTAGATAGATATTAGATCATATATATATCTCTCAAAATATATCTATCTACAATCATATATAACTAGTATTCTATCACAAAAATTAAAAATTACAACATTTATCACCTATCCTAGTGTCACTAATCACCATCTCCTTATTTACTCATTTGATAAGCATAGTCTCTCCATCATCCCATCCTTAAGTGCCTCATCTATAAAACACCTCCTAATCAAAGAAAAACCTAGAGTCACCACTCATGCATGTCTCAGACCTCTCCTTAGTGGTGCCTCTATCAACTAGCTCTACCCTAGTTTGATTGATGGGTTATATGAGATAACCACCCTTTGTACTTGATCTTGCCACTAGTATCTCTATCGATGGTGTGATCAAAGTGGTCACTACTCTTCCTACCATGGTGCTAGATATGGTGCCTATTTTACCCTTGCATCCACATCCATGCCCTCTCCTCCTCTAACTATTGACTTTCATACTCAACTAGTCCATGGTCTCAAATGTTGTGGTCTAATCTCTAGTCTCTTGATTGGTTCTCCTCTTCCTCCTCTCCCTCTCAACTCTCTCATATGCCATGCCCAAAATGTGGGAAATGCTATAAGAGCTACCAAGTGTGGGAGTCTAAAATATCTTGGCAAGTGTGCTGCTAGATATGGATCTACCCACTAGATATAAGGGCCTATGATTTGCACCCATGCCAAACCTTGCACCATAGTCAACCAACTTAATCAAATAATCATAATATGTGTATAAGGTTACCATATAATTTCTCCTTTTGTGACTACCTAGAGTATTAGCATGTGGGAAATGACCCACACTACTTAGTCTTGTCTCCATATCATCACTCAAGGCAACTAATCATTGACCACATGGGGTAACTCAACTAGTCAATACATCAAAAACCTTTTATATATCTAGGCACTCAGCAATACCACTGAGCCCATGATCTTTTGCCCTTTAAATAACATCTCATATATATCATGCATGAGCTAAACCTAGATGATAGACCCCAAGTCATAGAGTGCCCCATGATCCAATATGGACTAACATAAGGCTATCAAATACAATGGTACCTTGTCATTCGACATGAATTTGGCCTACTAAATTTTTTTGCCTTCTACAAATTAAGTCGACCTAGATGACCTTGTTCATTCATTGTGACAACTTTTTGACTAAATTTCATAAATGCCTTGGGTGTTTATTACTCTAACTCTTTCTTACCCAGTACCCCATTTGACCCCTAATATCCCTAAAATTTTATCGGGGTTCATTCTAGTACCTATATTTTTCTTAATTGTCAAATATATATAAAACACTTAATTTCAAATAAAAATGCTCAAAATTTTGAAATTTTTAGTTACTTATATGTGATGTACTCATTGTGGCTACTATGCATCCTCCCCATCTTAGTTTTCATCTCCTCACCATCCTGGCTCTCTAGGCTCTCACTAGGTCTCTCAGAACTCTATTTTTCTCATAACAAATGAACTCTTTTTCACCCTATTTATATTTAGTATTCAAAATTATTTACCCTTCAAAAATGTACCACTAGATTCCTTATTTTGATCATATCTTTGTTTCTACTAACTCTTTTTCCAAACCATAAAAGTTTTGGAATCCTAATATCATATAAAATATTTCTAACTATTATATTCCTATATTGGAAAAAAATTAATTTTTTTGCTCTTTTTTTGCTAAAATCTACAAATTTGCCTAATGTTCCCCACATTGGACACCTTCACATCTCTTGAATCTCCTTCTTTATTTATAATACTATAGTAAGTAAATGTATGTGTTTTTTAATTTTATCTTTTAATTTATCTTATTTTCTCCTTACTACACTTTATTTAGCTTCAGCATTATGTGTCACTCTAATATTTTCCTAAAGAACCATCCCATTTTGCACCTACGTGACATGTGATGAGATTTGAGTGGGGCATATGTATACACATAATATTTTCAAAATTTTATCAATTACTAATGATATTTATCTTTCATGAACCCATCAATTCTCAATCTCTCTGCGTACATGCCCTAATGGGTGCATTGGGAAAGGGGTGGGTAGACTTGTTGGCCATTTTTGGCCCACATATAAAGATTTCACATGGTTTGATGGAATGAGTGGACCCAAAGTTTGAAATGGTCTAAGATTGAAGAATGAAAAATACCAACAAGTTTTCATGATGTTTCAAGCATTTTGGAGCATGGACAAAGTTTCTCAAATCTTAATAATCCATCATAACCTTGAATAAATGATCAAAAGATGAATTATGCAAGTTAAGGACTAGATTGTCACTCGAATGTCATGAAAAAAATGAATGGACTAGATAACTTGTGTATTTTATAAATGCACTTTATAAAATTGTGTAAGCTAATATAAAATAACACCAAGGATTCCTTCATGCCAAGATCATCCTCTAAAATTTTCATTCCCACGTGAGATTTCTAGCTCAAGTTATGAGCATTCAAAATTAAACCTATAGAGTATGACATTTGTGCAAACATCAAAAACAAACTTTGGGGGAAAACCATTTGAATCCCAAAAGTGATGGTCTCACAAATTTTGTTGATGATCATGTGGATGTATTTGATGGTCATGTAGATGTCAAACTTAAGACATAAAAAATCCATTATGGTCTAAATTTGATGGTCATGCAAACATCAAATATAGTCAAACAAACATCAAATGATGGGAGTGTGAACTTTAAATTTTAGCTCAAAATTTAGTCATTAGATTTCAAATAGTGGGTCCTAATAGATCTAATGGTTTATTTTGCATTATGCATCTTGATCTGATGGTGTGTGACGAGTCAAAAATTAAAGGATATTGAGGCCACTACATGGCATAAGCATAGGAGTAGATAGACTGATAATGGATCCTAAGTGTAAATACAGGTATTCTAAGTGGTGTTAGATTGGATAGAGGTTAATAATTTAAGGTCAATGTCAATGGCTCTCACTCAATCATACAAATCAATATTGATAGTGCAAGTAAAGGTTAATATGCTAATAGTTTGAGTCATGAACAACAACCAATAATCAAAGGGAAAGACCAATATTTAATAACAAAATTTGATAGGGAATTCTTCAACTTTATCAAGGTAAAATATAAAGGAACCTAGCTCAAACATAGTCCAAACTGAACTAGATAAAATTGTAGGGTCTTTTAGACCTAATATAGATAAAGGGTCGATAGTTTAAATGATGAAATAAGACCAAGCATTGTTAAAAGAGATATATGGAGGTAAATAGGTCTTTTAGACCTAATATAAACCAAAGGGATGGTAGTTTATTATCAAATCATGAACATGTACCTGGTGAACTTCTTTTATCAATAAAAACTATAGGAAAACTAATAGTTTGGATTAGTTTTCACCTATTGTGGACATAGGTTTGGTTTCCCATGTAGAGGTAGATAAATGAGATATGGTAGGGGATTATCATCCTTTAATAAAGTCATAGATTGACAAACTACCATTTATGGTATGGCACTATCAATTTCAAGATTCAAGGATTTGATTCTCATGAACATGCCAAGTGGACTTAGGGTCCCAAGGTGGTGAATTGTTAGTTGGATAAGTAGCTAAGGGCATTGATTCTATTCAAACAATATTTAATCCCTTTGTATCCCTATAATCCCTCTCTTGGGCATGACTAAAATATACCGATATGGAGCTTATAACCTCTTGATATGAATTCAAGACTACTTTAAAATTTCATTATTCTGGTATAGTGTGTCATGTTCAATCTAATTTACATATGTGGTAGAAGCCTCTCCCTTTTCAAGTCTTGATCTCACCTATTTACTAGTTCACTTATTATATAGGTCATGTTTAGTGTTGTATATCTCTTGATTAAAGCCTGCATGTGGATATTATGATTGGTTAGTATTTTTCATTAGACCTCTCCATCATTTCCCTTAGTTTTAGATCATTTGGTGAGCCTTTGCATGAAATACTGATGTATGATAGATATTTAGAATCTTAGATCAAGTATTTTACTTAGAGTGGATCAACCATCATTTAGGTGCATCACCATATTTATCTTAGGTCTCTCTCTCTCTCTCTCTCTCTCTCTCTCTCTCTCTCTCTCTCTCTCTCTCTCTCTCTCTCTCTCTCTCTCTCTCTCTCTCATCATTAATAGTTTTTAGTACTAGAAATGAGCTAAAATGATGCATAAGAGGAGCTAGCCTTGTTAAAAATCCTAGAGGTCTAAACTCATTATAGGATACCCACAACCTAGGTTTAGTCCCATGTTGAGCTAGATTTAGAATTATGACCTAAACACTTTTGCTTTCATCTAGGGTGTAATCTAGACCTCCAATAGTTTTATCACTCTCAGTGGGATAAGGTCTAGAAGAGTGGGAAGATCTTAGAATGTCTTTCCTCTAATCATATTTTAGAAGCAAGTAGGTTAGGACCAATGGTGACTTTGAATCAAAGCTTTTGGCTATGAGCAAAGTAGGTATGTCTCATTGAATATTTTAATCAATTCCTACATTTCATTTGACATATGAGGTTAATATGGACAACTATGGTGAATATTTATATTATCCACCTCCTTATCAATAGTCCCAATATGATCCTCATAATCCATGTGAGCCTAATTAGTCCCACCAAAAGTTTTCTCAAAGCTATGAGGAGCCTTGTCAAGTTTTTCATGATCCTTATTATCAAGGGAATGTCTCTTACCTTCCCTATGATCCTCATTAGCAAAATGAGGATCTATTTAAATCATATTTTCTAAAGTATTTCCCTAATCCTTCCTATGTATAGCAATCCCATCATAATATTTCTCCTCTCAACCCTATCATGAGCCATCCATACCAATACTTAAGTGAACTTTAATAATCCTTAACAAGCATGCACTATAATTATGCTCACAAAAGTATTATGGCCAAGATGTTCATACCCACTAGATCCATTATGTGAGGGAGACATTATAGAAAATTAAAGTAGAATAGATACCTATTAAGAGAGAAAATTAAAATAATGTCACACTTGAGATGATGGATGTAGGTGGTCATATTTAAAGCATTGAGGATAAGCTAAAAGTCATTGAGGAGTAGTAGGTCCAACCTCACCAATATTGTGTTCCTTCATATACACCACCTTATCCTTCTTATGTACCACCCACTCCTCCCTAAGAGATCATCCCAAGTGACCCTTTGCATGTTCCAAATTCTTCATGTATTCCTTTAGCTTTCCCATTTTTGAGATCTATCTAAGAGAACTATTAGGGAAGAGGAGGATTAATATTAAACAACTTTCTATTAAGATCCAAGACTCCTTCCTTTCTTAATAAACCCTTGTGAGGTCATTTAACTTTCCATGATGGAATCAAGTGGTGAAGTTGTATAAAAGTGGGAAAAGTTAGAGCCCAAGTTAGAGTAAGATCTAAACTGATGCAAACCTCTCCCATCCCTCCTCAAGAGTCTTCTTATGTTCCTTATCTTCATGAAGCTATTAACCATCTTAAGGAAAAGATAATCCAAGAGAATATAAATAGACAGATCAAAGAGATGGAGTTGAAGACAAGGAAGAAGAGAACCAGAATTAGAAGATTAAAAAAAGACCTCTATCTTTCCCATCTTAGAGGTCTATCCAAATATGTTCTCAAAACAAGAAGGAGATTTCAGTTATGAATGTTGAAGAGTAGTTTGATATTGTTGAAAAATCTCAAGGAGACCATTAGGAAAATGAAGATCTAGTAGAAGAAGATACTCATATTTCCTAGCTCAACTTGCTTTCCCTAAAAATCTATTTCAAGAGTCAACCATTCCTAGGGTTCCTATTTGTAACAAGGTTCCCTTCATTTACAGACCCATCCATAAACCATCCATCACACCTCATACTCCCTCTCTAGATTATCATTCCCCCATCACATCTTACCTTTCACCTCAAACCCATGATCCTATCCATCAATCTCCCACCCCACCCTTTCTTGAGAAAGAGCCCATTTTGATGGAAGTAAGTGAAGAGGAACAAATCTAAGCTATGGTTGATCAGGAAGATGTCATAATTGAGTATGAGGAAGAGATCACCATAGGGACTCCCTTTCATGAACACAAGGTCAGTTTAACCTTTTTGAATAAGGAGAAACATATTTTAGACTCTTTTATAGCTATCCATGAGGAATATGACTAAGACTTGAAGAAAGAGGCATTTGAAGAAAACTCCATATCTAGTCATGAAGTAGTAGATGACCATCTCAAATATGAAATGGAGTGTACCATCAAAGATGAATTTTAGGACACTCTTCAAAAATTACATCCATAAAAGAGGTTTATGAGACCAAAGTATAAGGCATATTTCTTGGATGTGACTCAATACCTCTATCTAATTTTTAATCACCCTCAGATGCATTGGAACATGAAGAACATCATATTGATGACCTCATACATCAAGAAGAGAAGATTTAATAGGTAGTGGTTCTAGATGACATGGAGGACAATGATGATTGGTAGCTAAAAATGAAGTTCTTTCAAGATCTTAAAGATTTTTTTCAATTTGAGGATCAAGTGCTTGATAAGGTGGACAAAGAATTTCCAATAAAGGATAATGACCAAGATTGGGTAGAATATGCAGAGCTCTTTGATGAGTTTGAAGAAATTACAACCAAGAAAGATCCCAATATTATTGAGATCACCATGGAAATCAAAGAGGTATGTCTTACTATAACACCATTAGAGGTCATAATTAAGGATCCATCTAAAGAAGTTGAGACTATTTGGATGCACATAGATGACCTAAATAGAGACCCAAATAGAGACTCCATGCATAATGGATTGGACAAGGAAACATGTTCTATGTTCTATTACATATATTGGCATGAAACCCCTATGAGTTACCAAAGATATTGGTAATTTTTGGCCCACATATAAAGATTTTGCATGGTTTGATGGAATGAATGGACTAAAGGTTTGAAAAAACTCTAATATTATAAAATGAATAAGACCAATAAGTTTTCATGATGTTTCAAGAATTTTAGAGCATGAATCAAGTTGCATAAATCTTAATAATCCATCAAAACCTCTAAAAATTTGATCAAAATATGAATTATGTAAGTTTAAGGACCAGACCATCACTAAGATGTCATGTAAAAAATGAATGAACCAATTAACTTGTGCATTTTATAAATGTACCTTGAAAAACTATGTGAGATAAAATAATACAATTCCATGGATTAATTCATTCCAAGATCATCTTCTAAAATTTTCATGTACATGTAAGATTTTTAGCTCGATTTATGAGCATTCAAATTTGAACCTACAGAGCAGGACATTTGCTCAAACATCAAAATCAAGCTTTGGTAGAAAAATCATTTGAGTCCAAAAAGTGATGTTCACATAAAAATCATTAATAGTCATGTGCATGTATTTGATGGTCACATGGATTTCTAACTTAAGACATAAAAAAAATCTATTATGGTCTAAATTTGAAGAATGTACAAACATCAAATACAGTCATGTGGATATTAAATGGTGGGAGCACAAATGTAAATTTTGAGCTCATAAAATCCATTAGATTTCAAATAGTGGATCCTAGTAGATATAATAGTCTACATTACATTATGCATCTTGATTTAATGGTGTATGATGAGTCAAAAATTCAAGGAGCTTATGAGGCCACCACATGGTGTACGCATAAGAGTAGTTAGACTAATAGTGGATCTTGAGTGAAAATGTAAGGATACCAAGTGGCACCTACTTTAACAGAGGTTAAATTGTCAAGGGCAAGATCGATGGCTCTCACTTTATGATAGAGATCAAGGTTAATGGTGTAATCAAAGGTCAATATGTTGATAATCTGAGTCATAGTCAACAACTAATAAGCAAAGGGTGAGCCAAAGACACTTTGACAAAATTTGATAGGGTATTCTTCAACCTAGGCAAGGTAAAAGACAAATGAACCTAGTTTGAGCATGGTCCAAACTAAATTAGATAGACATTGTAGGTTCTAAAATTACCAATAAATTTCCACAAGGACAAAATAGGTCTTTTAGACCTAATATAGATAAAGGGTTGATAGTTTAAATGATTAAATGAGACCAAGCATTACCAACAGAGTTCCATGGAAGTAAAATAGGTCATTTAGACCTAATATAGACTAAGAGGGTGGTAACTTATTATCAAATCAAGAACATGCACTTGGTGAACTTATTTTGTTAAACAAAACTATATGAAAATGAATAGTTTAGATTGATTTTCACCTATAGTGGACCCAAGTTCAATTTCCCATGTAGGGGTAGATAAATGAGATATGGTGGGGGATTTTCATCCTTTAACACAGTTATAGCTCAATAAACTACCATTCATGCCATAGCACTGTCAATTTCAAGATTTGAGGATTTGATCCTCATGAACATATCAAGTAGACTTAGGGTCCCAAGGTGGTAAATTGGTAGTTGGATAATAATTTAAGGGCATTAATTCTTCTCAAAAAAATTTTGTCATCACATAGAACAAACCCTATCTTCTAGTGGGATCTCTCAACCAATGAAAGGAGTTAAAAAGTTATTAGAGCAAATTGAGGTACATTTATTGATAAGGATTGATCCTAATTAGAAGAAGGCATATGTAAATAAATAAAATAATGATCCACCACCACATGAATAAGAATATTTCTCTACTCTCATATGCATCGTTTCCATCTCTTTCTCTCTCTTTATGTTATATATAGAGGCTTTTGAGCCAAAAAAATGGATCCCCTTTATATCCCTATGATCTCTCTCTTGGGCATGACTAAAATCTAAAAAGATGGATCTTGTAACCTCTTGATATGATTGCAATACTACTTTCATATTTCATTATTCTATTATAGTGTGTACATGTTTAGTCTGATTTGCATATGTGGTAAAAGCCTCTCCCTTGTCAAGTCTTGATCTCACCTAGTTACTAGTTCATCTTGTTATACAGGTCATGTTTAGTGTTCTACATCTCTTGATTGAATCTTGCATGTGAATACTATGATTTTTTAGTGTCTTGAATTAGACCTCTCCATCATTTCCCTTAGCTTTAGATCATTTGGTGAACCTCTACATGAAATATTGATGTATGACAGATATTTGGAATTTTAGATCTAGTCTTTTACTTGTTTCATTAGTTTTTTACATAGAGTGGATCAACCATAATTTAGGTGCATCATCATCTTAAAATTAGGTTTCCTTTTCATTATCTTTCTCTCTCCCCTCCTTTCCCTAATTAGTAATAAGTGTTAGAAGTGGAAGTGAGCTAAAATGATGCATAAGAAGAGCTAGCCTCATTAAAACTCCTAGAGGTCTAACCCCATTATAGGATACCCATAGCTTGAAGTTAGTCCCATGTTGAGTTAAATTTGGAAGGAGGACTTAAACACTTATAATTTTAACTAGGGTGACATCTAGACCTCTAACAAGACCATTGGTGCTTCATAGGATTGTTGTTCCTTTTGTCACTTGCTATCTACACACTTCTCTCTTAAAAACCATTGCCCTAAGATTTTCCTCCTATTTTACACAATATTATAGTCACTTACCACATTCATTATCCATTTCCCTAACCTAAAAACCTTTTTAATGTTTTACATGGCTATGTCAGCCACATCAACCTTGTATCCTTATTGTCAAAACTTATTAAACCCCTAGCCTACTTAGTCTATGACCTAGTTAATTTTTGTTAATTACAATACTAGGTTAACTGGGTTAAACTTATCAACTAATAATTTTGTAAGGGTTTAGGGTTATATCCACCTATATAAACATAATCATTTCCATCATTTATTATGATGAGAAGAAGAATTAAGATATATTGTGCATCTATTTATCCACCATTATACTTGAAGATCAAGCTTAGGGTTTCATAATTTATTTGGATATATGGATCTTATCTTGTGAAGAAGTATTTTGGATGCATTGATAGGTTGTGTATCATATATCTTTTTTATCCTTGTCATCCTTAAATACCACAACAACCTTTTATGAAACACCTTGGCCAAGGGAGAGATTGAGGATCGGTAGGTTTGTCTTTAAAGGTTTATATTCCTAACTTTTTTCCTCCTTTGTAAGAGTAGATAGATATGTATTTTCACTTCTCTTTGATGCATTAGGATTTCATAAACATTGACATGATTATATGTCTTCTATGCATGTTTAATTTTATTGTATATTACCCCCACTTGTGCCACAAGCTTTGGTGAGCACTAGATTAGTTTTTGCTTTACTTGTTATTAGTTTAGTGAATATGAAAACATATAATATAGTTAGGGTTATTACATAGGTTTTCTTGATTGGAGGCTTGGGAACCATACCTAATAACACTATTATGGTAAAATATCCCTTAGTTATGTCTAGTGGATCCATATTGGTCATGACCTGATTATCTAATGTATCCCTAATAAGAAGTGTAGGTAGGATCTATCTTCTCCAAGATAGGATTGACTTGTAGATTATGTTACATCATTTCATACATTTACCAATCCAACCCCTATGTAATCCCACCCTTTTATTCCATCCCCACTATGTAAATAGTAAACTTTAACAACATGGGGACTTACACTAATTACCTCAAAAAACATTTGAATTCTAACATATGAGAGTTTCTACTCCCACGTCCCCTGTCAAATCTTCCTAAATTCAAAGGAGAAGGAGATCCCAATGCACATGTTAAATCCTATGATATAACCATTAGGTAACTCCTCCCTTGGGATGGGGATGTTACAAAAATATTCCCTAAAACTTTAGAAGGCATAGCACTTGATTAGTATTACTTCCTCCCATAATGGTTTATACATTCCTTTTACCAACCAATGGTCAATTTTGTCAAAGCCTTCAATATGAAAAAGATCTGGAAGACTGGATTATGTGAATTCTTGCACATTAATCAATAACATAATTATTCAATTATATATTTCATCATGACATGGCAGTAGGTCTTATATTCCTCTACCAGTGCACCTAATATGGATCAAGATAAATTATGTGATCTCTTCCTTCATTCCCTTAAATAGGATACAATGTAGGATGTCCTTAAATTCTCATATTTATCTCATGATGAATCCCTTGAGATCACCTTATGAATTGACCTAGAAGATATTAGTAATGGTTGACAAACATATAGGACCAATGGATGTATCCAAGCCAAAATAACAGGGGATTTTAAAATGTAAGCCCAAAAAATGCCAAGAACAATGTCCCAAGATCCTAACTCAAAATATTAACACCACTACTAGTGGTATCACTTACCAAAGCAATAATCCAAACCTAATGAATAATAACCAATATCAAGCTAAAAACAAAACTGATGTCCACAACAATATGGGGCCTAAAATTAGAACCCTGCTCCTTCCATCCATGCTCTTGAATTCAATCAACTTCCACCATGTAAAATGTAGTATCATAACCTTAACTAAAATAAATACCAACTAGGTGAACAATACCCCAAGTTTTAGAACTAAACCTATTACCAATGAAACAATCAACAAGGGTTCAGACAATAGGGGTAGACCATGAGACTTAGAGACAATGATCCCAATGATTATTGCCTCTTCCATCTAGTTATTGGTTATGACACTCAAATCAATAGGGAATATAATAAATTTATATAAAGACTCTCATAAGATTAGAGGAAAACATTAATGGGCATATTTCTAGGGAATGATAACACAAGCTTCCAAGTATTTTCAAGTGATCATGTTTCCCCTCAAAATAAAAATCTTGAAATCCATTAGAATCCCTTTCCTAATCACAAATATGCATTACCCAAAATCAAAAACATGGTTTCCCACAAAACCACCCTATTCAACATAACCAACCCATGATGGCATGCACTCATGATGTCAAAACCTCCACCTCTGGGACTACAAACACTAATGTAGCTCTTCAATTAGGAATGCAAGGCAAAAATATAATGATATGGGTCATAAAAATAGAATTCAAAGAAGAGGAAAACATCATTACTCACACCAAAGAGTATCAACCTATGGCCTTCCATCTCTATAACATTCTAGAAATAGAATACATTCCTAAACCCATGGGGAACTATGAAGTATTCTTTGATTTAACCAAAACATTCTCCCACATTTCACTCCTAAACTTGATTAAAATTCTCCCACTCATTGGTTAGCCTTTATCAACACCCTAGGAATGTGGATTTTATCCAATGGTACTCCTCCTCCACAAGCTCAGATCAACCATATTGATCTAGACATGTTTTTACTATGTCAAGAATCATGGGATGTTAGCTATTTATTTGATATATGAATCCTTATGCCTAATTTTTATATGTAAGGATAGAGAGATATGGCCTCATTTCTATAGGTATGTGAAAAGAGTTATAGTTGATGATGGAGTAATTTTCAACATCATCCCCTTTTCCTTCCTATAAAATGTAGTTTATAGGGAAACTAATTGTTCCACTATGTTCAACACCCTATGAGGCTAAAATATCCTTAAATCCACTTCCATAAGGGCCATCATACTCCTAGTCACTTTGGCCCCAAGATAGTGATAACATATTTCTTTATCATAGACATGGACACCAATTATAATATGATCCTAAGAAGTCCTTGGATATATAGGATAAAGGTTATCCCTTCAAATTTATTCTAGTAAATATGATTTTTACACCTAGGAAAGGTCTTCATAGTTTAGGGGGGATCCCAAGTCCTTAAATATGTTGAAAGAAACCATGCATAAACAAATTTAATTATACATTAATTATCATTTGCCTACCATATGGTCACAAAACCCTTGCAATTGGTCCATGTTACTAGACCCACAAAATCTAAAGTGGTCATCCTAAATAAAGATGTATAAATACCCCAAGTTCTATTGAAATACAAATTAGAAAAAAAATTCATAGTAGCAGTTGATGGGATCACTGACATATAACTACTCAATGGCTCAACAATCTCCACTATTTTTATAGTTGAGATTATCAACCTCTTAGAGAAAGACACTCCACTCATCCTCCCATTCAACCCAAATGGGGTGGGTACCTATGACTTTTCTAGACCTTAAGGCCAAAAATACCTAGAATGGTTATCAAGCCTACCAAATTGTTGCATTATAGAGGTGTCTAGGAATGAAGAGATCCTTCTTCATAATAACCATCTTAGTAAATATCAATGTTATCACCTAACATTTAAATGTATTGAGACAAGTCACATTTCAAACTCTACCCTTATCATTTTTAAACCACTCCAAAGTATGCTCACAAATCACATAATGATAGGGTCATACTAGTTTTCTAAACCTTGACCCACCAAGTCATTTCCCTCTAGAGATGTTACTCATCTTACTCTGGCCCACACCTAGTCATATTTCTAGTCACATTTTGGGTAACCAGACTACTATTTCTCCCCCAATCATTCCAATGATTGAAGAGACAAATCATACCATGATGGTAGGTAGGATATAGATTAACATTAGAACCCATGACTATCCACATATCCCTAAAGGAGGGCATCTTTTTCCTTTTATGAAAAAGGAAGACCCTAAGAAATTTATCACCAAATTCTTAAAAGCTTTCCCACATATAGAAATAGGATAAATTATACTAAATATTTCCTACCCATATTACTAAAATATACATAAATATGTTTTCATACTTCCTACACTAAATCAAGATCCCAATTACAATGATATCCTCCTTATGCTAATGAAAAACCCTAATTACACTAACATACTTCCCACCCTAAAGAGAAGATTGAATAAACAACATTTTTAATGTCTATATGTGCTTACCTATCTTAACCTAGAGATTAAAAAACAAATCTTTAAATTCCCAAAAACTCTCCCCTTCCTTAATCCATAACACAAGGTTAAGACATTCACACCTTCACAAGCCCTTTTTCCATCCCATAAATAAGACAGGCTCATTATTCTCATGAGTCTCAAAAACAAGGGCCGCAATATGTCTTACTCAATGTTTTCAATATCCATATGGTTGAGATATTTTAAGATTAAGACACTTCACCTAATTAATGCCCCCTTATATACATGACCAATGGGGACTTCACTATGATGGTGCTAAATTCCTCCAAAGCATCAAGGTAGGAGTCATTCTCATTTCCCCTTAAGGGTGGGTCATGTATTTTGTATTCAATATAGATTTTGAGTGTATGAATAATGGGATTGAGTATGAGGCCCTCTTACTTGTCACTCTTATTATAAAATGCTTGGGCATTTAGAACCTAAGGATCTAGGGTGACTCATAGTTAGTATCAAACCAATTTTTTGAGTTTTATTAGACCAAAGCCAAACACCTTCAATTATAAAATACCATTATGTATGAGATAACTAATGGGTTTAACTTTGTTTTAGAGGAAATATCTAGGGAAAGTAACCAGTTTATTGATTCCATGCCTATCTCAACTTCATGCAATGACCCCCATGTAATAATATTAGAATTTGATTTCATAGTCTTAGTTAGGATGGATCCTCTTATACATAAGACACCTAAAAACCAAACTATTAACCATATCAGAAGGGATGAAGACCCATTGGTCTTTAATCTAGCCAATAATGATGAGGCCATTCTTGAGTTCTTATGAGCTTATGATGACTTCCTATCATTCCATCATAAAAAGGGTTTCCCACTTACCCACTACCCCATTATTGGAAGTGAAATTACTAAGAGTAGGTTTAAATTAGTCTTTAAAAACATTAATTCAATTTAAATTAATAGTAATTATCCATTCATACGAGTACATATATCTTAGCAAGCATAAGAAACCATACAAGAGCATGAAACAACATAACACATCATATATGTGGGAAAGCCTCAAAGGAAAGAAAACCCACTGATATTTAAAAATGGACTACAATCTTATAAGATAAAAACAAGGATTTAGTGAAGCACCAACTTTACATGAATCACCAACTGCAACTATCCAAGCACCCACTTGTAAGGAGGCACTAACCCCCTAGATGACTTAGAACCAACTCAACCCCCTGATTGCTTTGATCACCTTTATAAGACTATGTTGCTTAACCAACAGATTCTGATAACCACCTCTTCATATCTTCACATATTTTCCCTCTCAAAATACCTTCTAGGCCTCTTTTCTCAACTAGGTCTCTTTAAGATTGATTAGGTCATATGACCTTAATCTTCATTTTTATAACTTCTATTAGATATTTATGATTGTCTCTCTACAGCCCTCTAATGGTCTACATGACCTCCTTCTAATCCTCAATGTGATATTTCATTCACTTACACTCACTACACCCAAATAGGCCTCAAAATATCTTGTATATATACAAGCCTCTTGTTCATATCCTTCTTGGTTGGTCACACACAATTACACACTTGGATTATCCTTTCAATGGGTCTTATAACATGTTTCATATATGAATCAATCATCATAATAGGTTGGTCATAGCATATAAGACCAAAACCTCTTTTATGATTTAAGGATACCTAATTCAATTAGGCCTTAATTAGCACATGTTACCCTATGATTTCCTTAATAAAATTTGAGCCAACCACTACTTGAGTCATGCCACTAATATTGTTCACAATTAGGCCTTTACATACCCAAAAAGTATGTCTTGAACTACTGAAGATTAAACATACATTAGATAAAAAAACCATGGAAAAAAATCTCATATATAAAATATATATTACCTTGGTATAATCACCATATGTTTTATAATTCACAACACATGACAAAAGGACTCAAACCCTTGTCTACAAATAGCCTACTCAGAACTGCTAGAACACTCCAAAACATAGTCATAAAAACTGGACATAAACAACCTATGTAAACAATTATCTTGACTATTGATGTATGAAATTAATATTATTACATATTAAAATAATCCTAAAATGAAAAAACTCAAAATTTCTAATGGAAAATATTGGTCTTACATACCAATTCCTTGACTTACAGTCTCACAATCTAATCCTGAATAGACAAGCCATTTTGTGAACACTTTTTTATTCACTTGCACTGACCTCAAAATATTATAAATAGTATTATAATTAATTAAAATTAATTAATAACAAATTTATTCACCACATTTCATCACTCTTTCATGAAATTACACTCAAATCCAATTTTTCATCACTATAACTCAGAACTGCCAAGACTATCAAAAAAACAATCATGAAACGTTACCTTATAACACTTGTATATGAATTTTGAAATACTTATAATATATTAAAATGATTATATAGCATTTATATACCATATTAAAATATAAAATTAATATGGTTTAATGTCAATTATTGGTCTTGTAGACCAATATTTTAATCTGTCTCTTCACAATCATACAAGAACTAGATAAGCCATTTTGGCTTTAACTTTTCAACCTCTATATCTAACTTAAAAACCATATAATAAGAATTAATAAGAAATATAAGTCCCAAAAAACATTTTCATTCACTTCAATCCATCAATATTTCATGAAAACACATCAAGAATCATCTTCTCATCACTACCTAAGTTTTGCACATATTGCTTTATTAGGCCTATTAGTGATTAGCCCACTTGGATCACAAAATTTACACTCTTAAATATTTTAAAATATCTATAAAACTTCACCTACATAAACTATGAGTCTCAATCTTCAATATTAATCAATCTTCAAACTTTTTCCAATATAATGTCTTACAACAATAGTAACTTCTTCATAAATGAGCCTGTGTCTTCACATTTTCTCTCTCTTCTCTCTAACCGCCATAACCTAGAGGTACATAGGATAGTTAAATATAATCTACAAACACTTACCTAATCATTTCAAACAATCCTTGTCACTTTTGAATCATATCTTTAACATCAGGTCACTATTAGGGTTTTAAGAGGGTTAAAATGCACTTTCATTATTAATGATTATTCATAAAGCATATCCCCTCAATACAAAAAATAATACATATAATTTTGAGATAGTCACATTCCCCATATACCATGAATATATTAGGTTCCCATTCATAAGTTTGACAAGCTAAAAAATGCAATAAAATCCTTCTCGAGTTGAGAACCCTCCATTCTACACACTCAAGAGACCTCCAGACACATTTTCATGACATTTATTGCAAACCATGTACTCAAATTTGGTCAACATACTTTTAAAAACATGAAAAAATTCTAAAACACTAACATATCCATACTTTCCTTATAAACATAATCTCATACCCCATTATGCCATATTCCCTTTCTACATCATGGTCTTCATGCTATATTAGACATAGAAACACACATTCATGACACTATAAATGTATTATAAACCTTATATACATTCTCAATTAACCTAATACAACCTATCATTCCTCTATTAATCCATCTTATGAAGTCACTATACTCATTCTTTCTCATAAGGTCTTTATATACCATGACTAGTCTTAGGCTACTCAAGCACCTCCATGCCTCTTTTCAAGCTCACAACACCTCACTATCATTAAAAACATATAAATATCATTCCATTAAATATATCACATGATAAAAAAAATTCAAACATCCTTATACAACCTTATCTCACCATGCAACCAAGCTTATACCTTCATGCAAGGTCTCTTCAGGTCATAATTAAACTTCACAAGACACCTTGTCCTCAAAGATACATGATATAAATATTATATAACCTTTACAAGCCTAATAAAATCCATCTCACCATGCCACCATGCCTCTTCATGCACAATAGTAGTCATCTTATGCACATACCTTCTCAAGACACTACTAGGATCAATCACTTGACAACTTTGACAAGAAGAGCCTTCCATGTTTCATATCACTCATGCAGTCATAAGAACATATACCAATCATATATTAAACTATAAGAATCATTACAACACTAATCAATATTATCTCTTATAGCTACACTCTTCAATTATCTCATGAAGACCTATAGCCTCATGATCATACCAACTAACCTTCAACACTTTAGCTTGTTACAAAATAACACTCATTAGAGAACCACTGAGACATCAATGATAAAAACAATGACATCAACCCTCATAAGCAAATTTCACATCAATCTTCATAATATCACCTCTAGAACAACAAAAACAATCGATGACAACAACAATTATATCAACCTTCTCAAAAACCTTTGACATCAATGACAACATAAATGTCAAACCTCAACAACAAGAATAATGCTCAACAATATCCCCCTTTGTCATTGATGGCAAACATACTTATAAAACTATGGAAACCATTTCTTATATATGGCTCTTGCTTTTTCTTTCCCTTTCTGATCTTTTTCCCCCTTTGACATTAATGACAAAGGGTCACATGAAACTACGAGAATCACACTTTCTCCCCTTGAGCTGACACTACCTCTCAAAGACACTAGATGGCACACAATATTCAAAAACTACAGAAACCACCCATGAGAACACTCTTTCTTTCAAGAATTACCTCACTCATGACAACTTTTTCATGCACTTAATCACTACTGACAATACTCTACCAATTATCTCTACTCACCTTTGATATCCACCTTATACAAGATGCATCTTCATAAGATGCTCCTTGATATCAATATTTATCATTAATAAATAGAGAAGGCAATGATCAACAATCTCACCTTGAATATATTACTCAATCTAACATAAGAACACTCATAACACAATCATATCACTACTCTCATACTTCTGCCATGCCATGACTAGACTCAAGCCTACAATGCACCTAAACACCTTTGACACCTTAACTTGTGCCTTCCATGCTCACACCACTTATGATAATTCTCATCAATTCAATAACCATTCAAAAGACTCTACAAGTAACCTTGTTATCCAATATCAAATACCATCATGACATAATCAACTTTCATGATGTTTTTATTGCACAAAATACACTTCTAGATCTAGTTCAATGCATGTAAAATGTCTACAAAGAACCAAGACATCATTTTTAAGGCTTTAGACCAATTCTAGTCACATTTCTCTCTACTCGGGTCTCTACAACTATTCACAATATAAATTTTGACTTTGACTTAGTGCAATTGTGTGGATAGTCAAGAAATCTTTCCATTTGGAGGATTTTATTCATGTTGTCTAGTTCATATTTACTTTTTACACTAACCTATTTTGATAAATATCATGGATTCTATTCAATTTCCTATGCTCTTAGGTTCCATAGAAGACTGGTTCAAATTCAAATTTAACAGTCATAGTTTTTGAATTACAATGACTATTTCCCAAGGGTTAAACTTGGTCTCTGGTATGTATCTTATTTGCAGACCAACTTTGATGGCATATAATTTGAGCTATAAGATTCCTCATGACACCAAATTTTCAAGACAACGTATGGGGATATTTAACATCATCTCCATATAACCCTTTGACCAAGTTTGACTTTTTAGATGAATTTAATAAAATCACAAACTTATTAGTCTATAATGATTTGCATGATATTCAAAGATGGCTTGGCTTCTCTAAGCTTATGATATGCATTTTGCTTTCTCCAAATGGAAATTGAGATCTACAGAAGCTCACCAAAGCATGTATAGGACCCCTAAAACATCCTCTTGGCCATGAATGACTTGCACTGATGATATATGCCTCCAAACCATCATGTACCTTTGATATTATGATGTTTATAATTACTTTACCTCTAGATGATTGATCAACACATCTCTACAATCATCTTATTATCCTTCTCATTATTGCCTCAAGCCTTTATACCATAGAGTTATAGGATTTGCTCTTGATGTTCCAAATCAAGTCTCTCCATATTTATATATCATGATCTATGTCATTTTTTATTTTTACATAAAAACCCTACAACACACCTCTATGATGCTTCTATTGAGTGATGAATGCCTCTATGAAGTCTAATAGAGACAAGTCACTTCACAAATCTCTAGAATAATGTGAAATCAAGAGATTCATAGATCTCTATTTTTTTATCAACCAACTTGCAATCATTATGTTGATAGTCTTTCTTTAGGATCCTCTTGGTCATGATTGGCACCTCTGGCTTAATGTCTACATTATCTTTCTTCTTATCTATCTGAGATGATACCAAACACTCATAGAATTCTACCCTAGTAATTAGTTAACCATGATCCATAGGCTGATCATGACTAGTTTTCACATTATTTGGTCTCCATAGCATGATTTATCTCTTAGTATATTCCAACATATTGCTATGACTTGAGGACTTATTCAATCTGATCTTACAAAATCTTACAATATGACCGACACATTGACACTCAGAAAATAACCTTACTCTTGTTAGATATAACTATTGATTGATGTGGTTTATTATCTCTTCTTATCCAATTGTTTCCTTTACCATAGTCCCATGAAAACTCATTCTTGGGTCGCATCCTTCTACAGTCATTTGATTTATGTCTAAACTAATAACAAGCAAAACAATGACCATGAGAGAAATTAGAATACCTTATGGTATTAAGTTGTCTGATTGGTCTTCTCATATTTCTCTTTATGTTGTAATTATTATTTAATTGATAAATCTTCTCATTAACTTCCTCAAAATTACTCATCTTGTGTATGAGCTTCTCATGTTCAATCTTCAAGGAACCAAGCTCAGACTTCAACTAATCACACTCAACTTCTTTTGATCTCAAACTTGTATTTATAACCTATAACTAATTCTTAAAATCCTTGATGGTCTTTTCATCCATTTTGGCTTTTCTTTTCATGTCACTCTTCAAGATACATATTTTATCTTCAAAATCCTTGACCATAGATCTCAATTCTTAAATCTCTTTCCTTAACTGGTTAGCCATCTTATACTTATAGGATCACCTTTTAGTTTTTAGGCTTACTCCAAAGGACCTTGATCGATACAAATTGTTTGAAGAACAATGACTAAGAGGGGATGGGTTGAATTAATATTTAAAAACATTCATTCAATTCAACTTAATAGTCATGATCCAATCATACAAGTACATAGATCTTAGCAAGCATAAGCAACCATACAAGAGCATGAAATAAGATAACACATCATATATGTGGGAAATTATCAAGGGAAATAAAACCCACTAATATTTTAAAATGGAATATATTCCTATAATACCAAAACCAAGATTTAGTGAAGTACCAACTTCACATGGAGCACCAACCCCAACTAGCCAAGTACCCACTTGACTATGCTTTAGCAACCACCCACTTATAGGGAGGCACTAACCCCCTAGATAACTTAGCACCAACTCAACCACATAATTTATTTGATCACCTTGAGAATAATATTTTTCTCAATTAATATATTATGACCACCTCATCAACTCTTCACATTCTTATCCCTCACAAAATGCCTTCTAGGCCTCTTCACCTCAACTAGATCTCTTCAAGACTGATTAGGCCATATGACCTTGATCTTCATACTCAAACCTTATATTATACATTCATGAATATCTATATACACACTTATTATGGTCTACATTACCTCCTTCTACTTCTCAATGTGCTCTTTCATTCGCTTGCACTCACTACACCTAAATAGGCCTAAAACTACCTTGTATATATACAAGCCTCTTACTCATATCCTTATTGTTCAACCATACATACCTAAACACTTGTATTATCCTTTAAATAGGTCTTATAACACATTTTATACATTAATAAATCATTATAATATGTTTTTCATATCATATAAGACCAAAACCTCTTTTAGGCCTTAAGGAGACCTAATTCAATTAGGCCTTCATTAGCACACGCTACCCTATGATTTCCTTGGAACAAATTAAAACTCCTAACATGTAAGTAACATATCATCTGACACTAAAATATACCCTTTATAATCTCATTTATATTCCATAACACTTTTTAGATCCAACCACCACTTGAGGCATGCCATTAGTATTGTTCACAATTAGGCCGTTACATACCCAGAAAGTCTCTTTTGAAATACTAAAGATTAGAAACAAATTAGATAAAAAATAATGGAAACACATCTCATACACAAAATATATATCACCATATTCTTTATACTTCACAACTCATGGCAAAAGGACTCAAACCCTTCTCTACAAATAGCCCACTTAGAACTATTAAAACACTACAAAACATAGTCATAAGGAATTGGAATTTAAATACCTATATAGACACTTATATTTACCATTTATTAAATAAAATGATCTTATTACATATTCATATCATCCTAAAATTAAAAAAAATCACAATTTATAATGGAAAATATTGGTCTTACAGATGAATTCCTTGACTTACATTCTCACAATCTAATCCTGAACAAACAAACCATTTATGAACACATTTTTATTCACTTAAACTGACCTCCAAAGATTATAAAAATAATTATCATGACTTAAAAATAATTAATAACAACTTTATTTACTACATTAAATCACTCTTTCATGAAATTACACTCAAATCTAATTTTTCATCACTATAACTTAGAACTGCCAAGACTGTCAAAAATATAGTCATGAAACATTGACCTTATAACACCTATATAGGAACTTTAAAATACTTATAATTCATAAAAATTATTATCTAACATTTACATACCATATTTAAATATAAAATTAATATGTTCTAATGTCAAATATTGGTCTTGTAGACTAATGTTTTGAGCTCTCTCATTATAGGCATACCAAAACCAGATAAGCCATTTTGGTTTTAACTTTTAAACCTCTATACCTAACTTAAAAACCCTATAATAAGCATTAAAATTACATAAAATTCACAAAAAACATTTTCATGCACTCCAATCCATCAATATTTCATGAAAACACATCAGGAATCATCTTCTCATCATTGTTTGGGTTTTACACATATTGCTCTATTAGGCTTGTTAGTGACTAGCCCACTTGGATCACCAAATTTACACTCTTAAATATTCTAACCTATATAAACATTCATGGACATCAACTATGAGTCTCAATTTTCAATATTTATAAATTTTTTAAAAAAATCCAATACAACTTGTTACAACTCAAGCAACTTATTTAGAAACAAGCCTATATATTCACATTCTCTCTCCTCTTTGTAATATCCATCACTTATAGGTATGTGGAAGATTTAAATATAATATATAAACACTTATCTAAGCATTTAAAACCATCATTATCACTTTTGAATCATATCTTCAACATTGGGTCACTATTAGGGTTCTAAGAGGGTTTAAATGCACTTTCACTGTTAATGATTGTTCATAAAGCATAGCCCCTCAATCCAAAATATAATTCATGGAATTTTTATCAAGTACCCTTCCCCATCTATCATGGATATATTATTTTCCCATGAATAATTTTTACGATCTAACAAACACAATAAAATCCTTCTCAGGTTGAGAACCCTCCAGTCTGCACACTCAGGAGACCTCCAAACATATTTTCATGACTTTTCTTGAAAAACGTGACCTCAAACTTGGTAAAAATAGTTGAAAAAACATCAAAACCTTATAAAACACTGACCTATCCATACTTTCCTTAGAAATAGAACCTCATACCCCATTAATCCATACTCTCTCTCTCTCTATCATGGTCTCCATGTTGCATTAAACCTAGAAATACATATTCATTCCAATATCAATGCATTATACACCTCATATACATGCTCAAACAACCTCATACAACATCTCATTCCTCTATGTATGCATCTTACCAACTCACCATTCTCATTACTTCTCACAAGGTCTTTACATACTATGACTAGTCTCAGGCTACTCAAGCACTTGACCTCCATGCCTCTTTTCATGCTCAACATCTCACTCTCATACCACACAACATCTCACATGATTAAAAAACATCAAAAATCCTTATAAAACCTTATTCCACCATGAAACCAAGCTTATGCCTTCATTCAAGGTCTTTTCATGTCATAAATAAACTTCACAAGACACCTTGTCCTCAAAGATACTTGATATCAATCTTCTATAACCTTTACAAGCTTGAGAACATCCATATCACCTTGACACCATGCATATTCATGCATAATACTAGGCATCCTATTCTCAAGACACTACTAGGCTCAAGCACTTGACAACTTTGAAAATAAGATCCTTTCATGTTGACCTTCATATCACTCATGCAGTCATAAGAAAATATACCAATCATATCTTACACTCTCAAAATAACTACAACACTAAATAATTTACCCTCTTATAGCTACACTCTTTAATTACCTCATGAATACATATAACCTCATGATCATGACAACTAACCTTCAACACTTTAGCTTGTTACAACATAACACTCACTAGAGCACCATTAAGACATCAATGACAACAACAATGACATCAACCTTCATAAGTACCTTTGACATCAATCTTCATAAGAACACCTCTAGAACAAAAAAATAATCAAATACAATAGTAATGATATAAACCTTCTCAAGAACCTTTGACATCAATGAAAACATTAATGCCAAACCTCAATAAAGGGAATAATGCTCAACACCCACTTCAGCCATTGGAATTTAATAGTATGAATTTTACTTTCACATTGAGGATTACATGTCCTTTGATGATGAACATGATGTCTTAAATGTAGAGGGTGAAGATATTAATCTTCCTCTATCCGCTACTCCCTCATCTAAGAATCAATTGACATTAACATCAAGATGAAGGAGAATTCTAGATTTCTCAAGATAGGATCTTCACTCTCTATGCAAGAGGTGGAAGAACACAAATAATTCCTCACAAAACTTAAAAATTATTTTTATTTCTCCTACATTAACATGGTAGGCATCAACCTTGACATATTCATCCACAACCTAGTTATAATGCTTTATGCAAATCCTATAAAATAAAATCTCAAGCCCATCAAACCTAAGGTCACATTGATAGTAAAAGAGGAATTCATCAAAATTTTCAAATTTGGCTTTGTTAAGCTAGTGGACTACTCTAAATGGATGTTTAATATTATCCCCATACTCAAGAAGAATGGTAAAATTAGAATCTACATAAACTTTTAGGACATTAAAAAAGTATATCCAAAGGATGACTTCCCTCTCTCATCCATTAACATCATCATCGATGCTACTGTGAGGTATGAGTTTCTATCACTCATTAATGGTTTTTTGGGTACAACCAAATTTGAATTTTTGATGATGACTAAAACAAGACCTCATTTATTATGCGTCAGGAGACATTGTATTTACATTGTGATGCCCTTCAATCTCAAAAATGTAGGGGAAACATATCAAAGGTTCATTACCCACATATTCCATGATCTCATTCACAAGATAGTGGAAGTCTATGTGGATGATATTTTAGGAAAATAAATATCATATGTAGACCATTTAGAGTCTTACACACCATTATAACATGCTTAATCAAATACATCACTCTTAACCTGGAGAAATGTAATTTTTTGAGTCACCGATAGAAATCTTCTAGGGTATATCATATCCCAGTGTGGGATTGATGTTGACCCTATAAAAATCTAAGAAATATTAGAAATGATCCCTCCCATAGATGAATCAAGAATTTGAACATTTTTAGCTAAATTGTGATCCATTTGATTATTTATTCCCAATCTCACCTAATTTATTCTTCTATCAACATCCTACTCAAAAAGACAAGTGGCCTAATTTGGGAAAATGATTGTCATGAGCCATTTTAGGTAGTAAAATAATTCCTTATATCTCCTGCTATGTTCATTATCCCTAAGCCAAAAAATCCTTTAATATTTTATATTAGAATAAATAAGGTATACCTCAGCTATATGTTGGCTCAAGAAGATGACACCAATAAAAAATGCACTATTTATTTCATTAGTCAAACCCTCATCGATTATGAGATGTGGTATACTCAAGATTAAAAAGAGTGCTTATAAATAGTGTTTATAACCAAATGATTGCAACACTATATGCTCAATCAATAAATGAGATTTATCATGAGATCTTAAGCCCTACAAAATTTCCTAACTTAACTAAATATATATAGGAAGTTTGGGTGCTTCATTACACTCTTGACCAAGTTTAATTTGATGTATGTCAACCCAAATTTTATTATTGAGTAGATCATTATTGATTGGTTGACTGTTTCACCCTTGGAATTTAATGACCCCATTGATACCAACTTCCCTGATGAGTTGATATGCTATGTATAAAATCCTATGATTAGTTCTTTACCTTGGTATGCAGACATCATCAATTACCTGATGGACCACACTTACCCTAAAGGTTCCAACTCACAATAGAAAAGGCATCTTTATTTCATCACATCCAAGTATGTTATTATGGAAACTATCTTTTATTTGAGGCATTTAAAGTCATCTTAGGTTGATGTGGTGAATAAAAACATTCATAAAAAGTCATTTTTCATTATCACAGTGGCATTTATGGTGGACACTTTGGAAACCATGTAACTACTCATGAAATACATAGGATGGGATACTTATGACCCACTCTAGAACATGATGTCATTGAATATGTGTGTAAATGTAAAAAATATCATTATTTTTCACATGATATACATATTCTCGCTAGGGTATTATAGCCCATCATCACCCCATGGCCCTTTTCCACTTGGGGCTTGGATTTAATAAGTAAACTCTCCCTTTCTTCTTATGATGGTCATAACTTTATTATCATAGATACTAAGTATTTAATTAAGTGTATAGAATCAATTTCATTAACAACCATCATAGGATCAGTTATTAAAAAAATTATTTTAAATCAAATCATCTATTGATTTGGGGGTTTGACAATTCATAGTTACTAACAATGGGTCCCCTTTTAAGAACCCAAAATTTCATGAGTTATGTAATAATTTTTTTATATTTCACCATTAAGCCTCCTTATACTTCCCACAAGCCAATGATCAAGACAAAGCTACTAACAAGACACTAAAGTAAATTTTGCTCAAGACTGTTAAGGATTCTAAAAGAGATTGGCATTTATAGCTATATCCAACACTATGGGATTATAGAAAAAGTACTAAGACACCCAGAATAACAACCCCATATTCACTTGTGTTTATATCAAAAGCCATCCTACCCCTAAAAGTATAAATACCCAACCTATGTGTTTCATTCCAAGGCCTTATTGATCTAGAAGAGTATAGAGAGGCAAAGTTGGACCAATCATAACTCTTAGACAAACATCATATTATTGCCTAAAATAATTGCATTAATTATTTTGATCACATGGGTAGATATTACAACAAAAATTTCCATGAATTCCAATCCATGTAAGATCCTTTATCCTTAGACTTGATTATCAAATTGACAAGAATAAAGGAGAAGGTCAAAAGTTTAGACCTAATTGATTATGCCCCTACCTAGTGATAAAAGACTTTAACAATGGAGAATATTGGTTTTTCACTCTATAAGGTAACAATTTTGATAAGTCCATGAACTCTTTAAATCTAAAATTCTTCTATATCTAGTAATTTCATATCACATTGTTCTCACTTTCATTACATTTTCAAAGGTTGCATGTTTTCCTACAATCTAAATGTATTGTTTGATAATTATTTGGTTGTTATTTCACATAGCATAGAAACTTTCAAAATTTATCATATCACATCATCTAATTCTCACACTACCATATCACCTCATATAAAGCATTCTCAAAATAAAAATTTTACATTATTATTTGGCTTAGTTCTCACAAGCATAGTACATTTATTCTCCCTACATATTCTTTCATAACTTAGAAAAATATTAACCTGTAGTTTAGCCTAGAGGTTTATCCATGATAGAGTCTCCCCTTACAATACCTTCTAAAAATAGAACAATAGAATGCCTAAAAAAAAGGTAATTTTAATTTCATATCTTGGTCCTTGGTGATGATCCATTATAACTTACTAGTTACATGGGGCTAAGATTTGGGGTAAAGGCCTTGCAAAATCAGACACTCTTGTGAAAATCAAAAATCATATGAAATTAAAAAAGTCAAACTCCACATCCGTCACCCTTTATTAACATTTGGTGTTGAGCCTTCACATCATACTATTTATATAGGGTTAACATTGGGGAGATATTCCCTTACTCACCTACATCTAGCCTTCGGTGGTAAGCCCATGTGTCTTCATGGTCACATGAGACTAGGTTTAGGGGGTCACAAAAATAAGTAGAAGTTAGATATAAAAGAAATCTCAAATCAAAAAATTTCTAAAGAGAAAATTCTTAAAAATGATTTCCTCCATGTTTATGTTTAAAGGTGATAGCATTTTCCAATTTACTAGATCTGTCAGGGCAAGTTATCTCAAGATGAATCCAATAAAGTTAGTGTTTTATAAGTCTATCAAGAATCATACTTTCCCCTTTTCTTGTAAGGATTAGGTCATCTTATTTTTTCCTATGAAATTTTTATTTATGATTTTCATTTCTTATCACTCCACATTTATCCTATTTCCCCTTTCCTCCCCTATTATAAATTGAAAGTCATAAGTTGTGTAAATAAAACAACTAGGTAATCACCTACAAACAAAATGTTAACTTAGTTATAGTCACATATATTAATCCATCACATTACATCATTTACATACATTATATTTCCAAATATACATAAGCATTTCCCTTGGCACCATATCAAAAATAAAGAGGCACATATATTTATACATCATCACATGCCTATCCATATAGAATGTATGAACTAAAAATTAAATTCACATCACATGAACAATAATTCATTAAGAGATAAGACAAAACATATTTGTGTGTGTATGACATAATAATTATCTAGTTTATACTACTGCTATGGGTTTTATGCACACCAGTCTCATAATGAGGTATCCTATAATGTTTTAAGATCTTAATGGTGGTGAACTCCACTCTAGGTCATTAGTTTCAGGCATGTGATATTAAAAACTAGGCGATGGAATAGTAGGTAGGGCATACAAGTTGTTAACAAGGTTTTATGGATAGAGGGGTGGTCTCTAAAAAAGAATTAAAATCTATATGATTTAGTGGGTTGATGGTTACTAATCTAGAGTGAGCAGGTCTCAAAATAATCTCAAAATAGAGGGAAGGGTAGAGAAAAGAAGAAATGTTATGTGGCCTCACGAATCACCTTTCTGGCTAGTTTCTAAGTGGATAAGTGCTTTCAAAACCTATGCCTATTACTAGTACCGATTTCATACACATATTTAGACATGGTCAATTAGTCTAGGATAATATTGATATAGGAAACTCAGAAGCCTCAACCAAAGGTTGTTCTTTTCAGATTAGTTGTTGCACACTCTTAAGAAATCAAGAGATTATTGCTCAAGCTTAGTGAGGTATCTGAGATAGTTATTGCACATACATAGAAGACTATATAGAATGAAATCACATAAATATACTTAATAATATGAATTAATGAACTTAATTTCCAATAATAAATGTAATTTATTAATCATTCAATAGCTATTTCACATCTAAGACTAGCATATCAATCAAGACAAGAAAGCACTCATTCATAGATTTTTAACACTAAGATTTATTGAATCATACAATCAAAGAAAATAATCTTAATTACACAAAAATTAGAAATAAAATACACAAACACATTAGTTGACAACCGAAATTTCTTCTACTCCTATATATTGTAAATGCTCTTACCCTTTAAAGTTGTGGGTTATATGTGTTTAAATAGACTTGGGGAAGGGATCACCTCATCCTCCAAGATTACATGTCATAATTATAACTTTAGTTAAAACCATATAAATTTATCTTATAGCTACTAATAGATTGAGTTGGCCTTTACAAAATCATATAATGTGTGCATGTTTACAAAAAAAATAGGTAACTTTAAAATGTGTTTGAACTATAAGAAAACTATAAATATTAAATATGCACTACTATATAAATATACATGCAAAAAACATGGTCCTTCACAATTGTGTTAATGTTTGGATGGTTGCATGGACTTTAGTTGGAATTGTAACTATGGATGTCAACATAAAATTGGAAGTGATAGCTTGAGTATGCTTCTTCTTTGCCTCTATCTCAAGCCAACACTTATGTGATACATCATGATACTATTGAAATATGTCCAAATTCAAAATTGAGGGTCTATGCACCTTGCCAACTTATCCTAGGAGATTTACAGCGTCTGCTTTCATCATTTGAAAGTTGATCTTAAAGATCTCAACTTTAGTCATCTTTTTCCTAGCAAAGCTTAACTAGGGCTCAATGTCCTAAATGGCAACCTTTGTAAAATTTGTTTGAAGTTATATAAGGCCTCCTAAATAAGTTGATCAAATTCAATCTTACTAATCAACTTTCCTATAACATCTTTCACTTTTGATAGTTTCAAATCATTCAAAATTTGTGGGATGAGAGCCTCATGTTCCTAATACTTAAGAACCAATGCATTGGTAGTTGTCACCCATTCCCTAGCCTCTTTTATAACCTGATGACCACTAATTTGAGTGAATTGGATGTCTCTAATGGTGTCATGAGATACAAATGGATATAATCCTTATTGGTTGTGTAAAAAATTAACATCTTTAATTTAATCTCATCATATTTTAAATAATTAAATGATTTGTGAGTATTGGTAACATGGGGGGATAATTTAGCCCACATAAACTCTAATGCCTCTAAATAATGTTATCACTTTGATGCTTCATCTTGGACCTTAACTTCAATGCCAACTGGGATATGCAGTGTCTTATTTTATTCTTTTATTTCTTCCAACACTACCTCTAGTTCTTATCTTGCTAGATCTATGCTTTCATGAATTTCCACTATGGCTTCCTTATGAGATTTGGCTAGAGATTTGAAGTCTTCATTATATGGGGATTACCCCAATTTTTTATTATGTATTTTGGTGAATAAAAATACCCCTTTCCTCTCTTCAAAAATTATTTCCCTACCAAAATCATCTTCCATCTTTCTCTTCCTTACCCTCTAAATACTCCCAGATAGTTTTTCAAACAGATTTGTAATAGATGAGAGCTATGTTATTTTGAAGCTAGGTATTTGAGATGTATTGGATCTTAAAATCAATGGCTCATAAATAAAATTTTAATTGGTTAAGGTCTATCTCCTTACTGGTTTTAACCACAACTTCCTCTTCTTCAACATCCTTAGTTGTTACTTATTTATTACCTTGACAATTGTGTCATGTAAAGAAGGCCAAATTATTTTGGACCAATCCAAACCTCCATATTGGGGGAGTGGATGGACTGTGATAACTTGTGTATTTTCCTTCTTCCCCTTGCCTAAGCTAGTGACAATGGTCTCCTGGGATGGAATGGTGGATGGCATGGGGAGAGTGATTTGGGTGGATGAGACACAGAGCTAGGGAGTGGCCATAGCTATCTCGATCTTCCTATATGCCCTTTTCCTCTTTAAGGATTTGATTGTGGTAGTGATATAAAAAATTATGGTAGTAGCCATGATTAAAGTAGATGGCATGGGGGCATAATATGGATCAAAGGTGGTGGAAGGTAGAGCAACAATGGTAGCATCCTTAACTTTTAGGGTGAGTAGAGTAAAATGAAAGAAAGAGGAGGTGGCTAATGGATCATTAAGAGTATAAGTAATAACTTATAGCCTAGGATATTTCAACATAGATATAATTGGCATAAAACTAAAAACAAGAATAGAAGAAGAGAGTAGGGAAGTGGTCTCTAAAGGCAAAGCTTTTTTACCTATTATGTCTTCCACAATTGGTCCTTTCATTTTGTCACCCTTGAGTCTTAGACCCTTGGCTATCTCTAATTCTACATCTTCATAAAAATCTCCATTTTCATCAAGTTATTTTGTTTCCTCCTCTTCTACTTGTTAAGGTATTTTAAGCAAGCTTTGTGATTGCTCAATTATAAGACTAGCTATAAGGGGATTCCTAAGCTTCATCTTATAGAAAATAATAGCCATAGGCTATGAAGAGGAGATTTACTAAATTTAGGTAGTTTATTCATCTATGGATACCTTTGAAGATGTAGACTCATTTTCCTAGGGGGTAGTTATAGGCATTTGAATTGCATTAGTAATTGGGTGTTCTTATCCTTGTCCTTCCTCATCAAAGGAATCTAGATTGATGGGATCTCCTAGAGCTCCCCAAGGATTAGGTTTACTCACACTTGGCTCCTTCTTAGTATTTATTAACTTGAAAATAATCCCCTATAAAGGATCTCCTTATTCTTTGGATTGTTTTGTGGGATGGCCTTTCCAAAAGTTTGAGTGTGTCCATCTTGCAAAGAGTGGCATTTTGCTATTCAATTCTTTCATTATAAATGTTGGTTCCTATTGGATCACCTTTAAATGTTCCTCCTTCAAACCAAAAAATATTCCCCTTTCCAAGACATAATTATTTTATGCATTCATGAATAAAAAGTCATAATCATAATGGACATGTTGGTAGGGGTTACTAAGGCCCTAAATGTGTTTTTGTATGGCACCATGAGGATCCCTATCCTTGTGTGGTAATATGGGAAAATGATAACTTTTTCTTTTGCTACCCACATATACAAAGTGCTTTCTCATTGTGTAAACTATCCTACCAATGACCATATGGTGCCCATAGAATGTGCTCTTCTTATTTTTGGTTAGGTCCTCCTCAATGCTCCACCAGAGATGAAAATTAATTTCTCACTTAGCTAATTTATTAGGTACATACTTTGGAAGACTTAGGGGATTGACCTTGTGTCTAGTGAGCATGATTATAGTGTAGTCAGGATATAAAAAGTAATCACCTCTTCCAGATAGCATCTTCATGATGCTTGCTCTAACTCTGGGTATTGGAGACCCATGGATTGTTTGCCAAACTTGAAGATAAACATCCTCAACAATCCTAACCATATTCTTGGTATAAATATAAATATGAAAAAATTAGAGTTGATCACAAATGTGATTATTGAAACATTCGATGGTTAGGCTCCATAGCTCACTAACGAATTTATACACTATTCTCATGACATTACCTAAAAGGTAAGACATCATATAGAAGTGGCTCACCAGAATGGGCTACTTGTCCTTATGAATGGAATGTTCTCTTAGATGTTAGCTTATAATTTCACCCAAGGTGAATTTTACATTACTGGTCAACATTATATGCAATAATAGTACCCAATCCAAATTTAGGAAATGGATGTTGGGCATGTTATAGAGCCTATTAAGCAGTGTCATGCCAATATGCACTTCTATCCTAAATTTTTTGTTAGGATTAGGATTATTACCTTTGTATGGAATGGTTTCCTTGGGGAGAAACCATGAAGTCAACACCTTTCCATTGAATTGTCTTGGTTCCATGAAACTAGCCTATGTTTATCAAAATAAACATCTGGGGCTGGTAATGATAAATACCTCTAAAAATCTACTTTGAAGATGCATGATACAACCATTTGGTTATACATATGGTGTATAAAAACATCTTGTGTAATTTTGGCTATCAATAATAAGTCTCAAAGGAGGTTGATGCAAGGCATCACCTTAGGCTTGGCAACAGTCAAATGCAATCCTTAACTCTTAAGTGCTATCAATTCTATGATGAATAATCACTCTGAGGGAGATAGATTTATATCCAATGAAAATATGTTAACATAATCAACATCTCATAATTTAGATTAATTGGCATACCTATTGTCAAAAATAGTGATATCAAAGATAGTGTCTATGAATTCTATTGAGCCCTTAATAAAAAAATGGTGATGGTGATAGTGCTCCCCTGAATGCTTTAGATGAAGATGCCATTGCTACTACATGTAGTGGGTACAATCTTCTTACATGTTATATGAACAATTATCTTTTATGTTAATCATTGGTTTAATTTTAGTAATATCATAAGTAGCTAGGGATTTTCTTATCCAAAATAGCAATTGAATTTGAATTTACGTTTGTTTGTAAACAATGAAGATGCCAATGGTTGCATGTCATGTATATAGAATTTAGAATTGAATTCCAATTCATGCATTATAAGTTCCCAACATTCATCAATTTTATATTTTATGCATAGTTCAAATCTCTTATTAGTTTTATTTGGTGGTTAGCATTAGCAAGTATTAGGAAATATTTTGATTTATTTGTTAATTATAACAAGATTTTAGCATTTGAGAGTCAAGAATTGGGTTTTGTGTTTGGAATGAGCTTTACAAAAGATCCAAATAAATATTTAAAACATGAAGTCCAAACAAAAACCCTGGAGACCAAAATATATCAGATAAAATGTTTCATATAAAAACCTTAAAGACCAATTTTTTGATAAAAATAAGTCATTTGGAATAATTATTCAGACAAAATGTCTAATACAAAAAATCCAAATAAAAGTCCCACTAAATAAATCCTGATGAATAAATGTTAAATAAGTTTTTAGATATAAAACCTGATATAAAAAACCTAAAGATTAAAATCTGTCAGAAACATGTCCAAATAAAATACCCACACAAAAAGTTTGATGAGCAAAATATCTGAATGAATTTCTATGAATAAACTAAGTCTCAAAAAACCTATATAGTTCGAAAAACTACCAAAAAATTCATTAATAGTGGTTAGTTTATAAAATGTATAAATACAATGCTCAATTTTTCTAAGTATAAAGATTAAGGATCAATCCCTTTAGAACTTATATAAACATGTAGAAGAAAATCTCATTAAAATAGGTCGAAATCTTAAAAAATGGGTCCTTATTTCTTCAATAAGAAAGGGGAATATTGGGTATAACAAATGGTGACTTATAAGGGGAATACTTCCGAGTATTCAAGAACGCAAAACTTTGGTTAGTAATCTCAAATCAAACATAAACTGTGCCATGGAAAAATATTAAAAGTAGAAATATGAAAGAGACTCTTGAATACATTCATACAACATACTTGCCTTCCCATCCATGGACATGTGTGTGTTAAAAGTGAAGTTCATTTGACCCTTATTGTGATGAGATTTTCAAAGGCTTGATTAAGCTGTGGGTTTTGCTTAGGTTTTTTTGAAAATTCATTAAATCAAGGGAATCTCAAGCATTGCTCTAATACCATTTGATCATCTATATCCCTAATATAAATACCTTAGGTTCCCTCACTTCCTTTTCATTCATTTTCTTGATTATGATGCATGGTACATTGACTTTATTTCATCATGTGAGCCTTTTTATTTTTTTTAGAAATTATCTTGGCATGATTACTCTTTTGAACTCATTGGTTCTTTTCTTATTTTCTTTTTATTTTATTCAAATGGAAAGAGGAGAGTGGAACCCCAGTGAGTTGGTATGGTTATAAAACAAATGATTTACCAAAACATCCCTACTAGCTACACTTGCACCAATAATTTATCATTTCCAAAAAATATTTAATATAATAAGTGTGCTTGATCCAATGAAATCAAAAAAAATTCTAAATTCATATGAATTATTTGAGACCAACATTCACATACTTAGTAGAAATATTTAATTATGACACAATCCATAATGGTTTATGATTACATACCTACATCCTGAATTTCTCTAAACACAAAAAATATACATAATTTGTGAATAGGCCCCAAGTTATGAATCTCTTAACAATTTTCCCTTTCTATTATAATCCTATTTAATCATAAGATAAGGGGCTCATTTGATTGAATTTTAGATTAGAACAAAAAATAATTTAGATTATCATAGGAAATGATAAAACAACTAATCTAGAAAACATTAAAACTATATTAGAAAAGAAATAAAATAATCTAAGTAGGAAACCTATCCTAAGAAAGCAGTAAATTAGTCTAGAAAGTGGGAAATCTAATCTAATCCTACGTATACCATGATTATTCATCAATTAGGGGTACCTTCAAATGATACAACTATGAAGTAATGCTTCAAAAACTAATTGTTGACTAGATATGTGAGTTTAATTCCCTATAGGTCCTTTAGATGGAATGCATTATTACCCAAGATATCTAAAATATGATATGGTCCAATCCATAGTGGGGTAGAATTTTCATGTTTTCCTTTCTTTTTATGGGATTTATCCCAAATAATCACTATATCTAAGATCCTAAATGCTTTGACCTTTGATCTTTTATCAAATCACCTCTTGACTACATCTTGGTGTTTGTTGAATGTCTATAAGGCTTCAATTATTGAATGTTCCATTTCTATTATGTCCAATAGTTAAGAATTTGTTTTATCATTTGGTTCTATGTAATCCTACATGAATTTATAAGTTGGTAGTTTTAGCATGATTTGTAATATTGGCTTGTGTCCATATACCAATAGATAAGGTGAAGATTTAAAGACTTGCTTCTATCTTGTTTTGTCTACCCAAAGGGCATACTTTAATATATTATGCTAGCCCCTAGGATTTCCCTAGATTATTTTTTAATTGCATCTATCATGTTCTTATTCATTGATTCTACCAGTCCATTTCCATGAGGGTAATGGTTAGAAGATGACCTAATAGTGATCTAGTTGTCATGAACCCACCTAGTGAATTCAATTCATATGAATGCTAGTCCATTGTCACAAACTAGAGAAATAAGAGTGCCAAATCTATTTGTGATGTGTTCCTCCAAGAATCAAATCACATCTTATTCTCTATAATTCTTTATGGCCATGACCTTAGTCCATCTAGTATAATAGTTTATGGAAGTGAGTACAAAATTATGACTTGCTGAGGAATTTGGGTTTATGACACCAATGAAGTCTAACCCTCATTAGGAAAATAGCCTTCCTTCAATAACAAATTATAAGGTAATTGATGCATGTACTTCCCTCTTTGATAAAGCTTGGAATTCATGGCATGTTCTTACATGAGCATGAGCATCCTTGAAAATTGTTGGCTAGTAATAAGCCATTCTTAAGATATTATGGGTTATGTTATTCTCAGATGGATAACCACTAATCTTCTAATGTAAGTTTTATAGAATAGCTTTAGCTTCCTTCATAGACACACACCTAAGATAGATGCTTTCATAGTTTTTTTTATGGATAACACCCTTGTTGATCATTTAATGAGTATCTTTGAGCCTCAAATATCTCCTTCATTCTCTATTGAGCTCTAGGGAACAAATAACTATAAGTAGATATTATATTATGTCAATATATTATTCTCCTTTAGATACTTTAGCTTCACATGCCTCTTCAACAGTAATACATGGATTGGGTTTAGTCATGAGTTGAATAATGCCTTGACCTTGAACAATATTAGTAGGCTTGATTTCCATGTTAAATTATTTTAGATTTACCATCCACTTCCTTCTGCATTTTCCTAATTCATTTTATTATAAGGTGAGCTTGACAATAAGATTAGGCACAATACTAATAGTTTTATTTCTCAAGATGTAGTTTGAAAATTTCTTCACTGCTTTGACAAGAGTAAAAATTTATTTTTCTATCATGGAGTACTTGAGTTATGCATCTTTTAGATTTGTGCTCATAAATTCAATTGGATGCTCAATTTCATCTTTCTTCTATGTTATGATAGTAGTAATTGTACATTCTAAAGCAAAGGAGTAGAA
Source organism: Torreya grandis (assembly GCA_037957365.1). Taxonomy (NCBI): domain Eukaryota; kingdom Viridiplantae; phylum Streptophyta; class Pinopsida; order Cupressales; family Taxaceae; genus Torreya; species Torreya grandis. Next base: position 977,537 of record JARHVA010003303.1, read on the forward strand.
ATAAAAAACCTTTGTAGAATTTGGACTAATTTTGAGGCCTGAGATATTGCATCTTTAATGTCTTAAAAAGACTTCCAAGCCTCATTTATCCATTCTATTTTGGAATATTTCTTGAGTATTGCATTCAAGGCTCTAAAAATCTTCACAAATCTTGAGATAAACTTCCTTACAAATTTAATCTTCTCAAAGAATGACTTGAGCTCCTTTTTGTCATTTGGTGGTGTAATCTTTGAAATTCTCTAAATTATATCTAGATCAATGATGATCCCATCCTTGGTGATGATGTGTCCTAAGATTTGTCCTTAAATTACCCCAAATATACTCTACTTTAGGTTTAGTGAGATGCAAAACCTTCTACATCTCTTGAATATTGACTACAGATGGCCTACGTGGCCATTTTTATTCTTGGAGAACATAGTAAGATCATCCATATATATGATTATGTAATTACCTATTAATATTTTAAATGAATTATCCATGGCTCATTGAAATTTATCTCTAATCTTTATTAGGCCAAAAGGCATCCTTTTATATGTATAAGTACCCCACTTCATAGTAAATTTAGTCTTCATTTTATACTCTAATTATACTAGTACTTGATTATAGCCTGAAAATCCATCCAAGAAAGACATATTTTAGTTCAACTTTCTATCTATATTACTTCATCCAAGGCAGGTAGGGGATAGTTGTCCTTTTCAAAAGCATTGTTAAATTTACTAAAATCAACACATAGCCTAATCTCACTGCTCTTCTTTCAGACTAGGACCAAATTGGCCACCTAGGTAGAATGTCTAATGGGGAAGACTATTATTTCACTTATTAGCTTCTCCATTTCTCTTTGAATGAGAAGCTCTAGGATAGGATTCATTGGTCTATATCTCTATCTAAATATCTTGTGGTCTGGTTTCATAAGAATTGTATGAGTGAGGACCTTATAATCATAAACCTTCAAGTCTTCATAAGTCCAAGCAATCACATTTCTATATCAAGTGATTAAATCCTTCACTCATTGTCTTTCTTCTAGAATGAAGCTAAGGCTAATGTTAAAATAATGTGGGATATGTTCATCTCCTAAATTTCCACTTTTATAGTTAGATTCATTGACCTTGGGTTAACTAATTTTTTGATCTTGAGGATCTATGTCAAATGGTGTTTTTAAGGAGACCAACCTAGTTGGGATATCATTCTCTTTGAGCTAGAGAATACCTTTCTTATCTGACTCTTCTTGATAGAGATGATTGACCTCCTTATCTTTAATGATTTGGGACTCAAATTCCCTTAAATTTATAAGAAACTAAATGATCTAATGATTATCATCAAAGACTTAGAAATTTTCTATATTTTCAGGAATAAAAAGACAATGTACTAGCTCAATAGAGAATTTCTTTACCTTGGATTGTTATAGAGGCTCCAAATTAGCAATATTAGTAACTTGTAAGTCTGTAGATTGATTTTACTCTCTAGGAATTTCTATTATGTTGAAAGATTCAAAGCTCTCAATTAGATCCCATACTTTTTGTTTATATCGTTTCAAATAAAATAGCTTGCACTAGTATTTGTTTCTGACCTGATTGACTACCAAATCTAAATCACCAAACACTAACACCTACTTTACATTGTTCTTGAGTGCAGATTGTAATCCCAAAATTATATCTTCATACTCATCCCTATTATTAGTGCAAGGGACCTATAACCTATATACTTATAAGAACTTTTTCCCTTATGGATCAATTATCTCAATTCCTACACCTGATCCTTGTTTGGATCTAGCACTATCAAAGTGCAAAGTTCATAGCTAATTAGAAACTTTAGATTCTAGCCCTTGTTTTTTTATTTTGCATAGTAAAAGTGTAAATACAAAGGATAGGAGATTCATACTTTACCTCTTCATTCTTGACATTATACTTTATGAAAATATATTTCATCCTTAATTCCCTATCAATATAGATTTGATATGAATCTCCATGGTAGCCAAATGTGAGAGGAGTTTGTAGAGAGAACCCATAGAGTGTTTTAGACTAGTCCTTACTAAAAAATAGTCCATAGCCTTCATGTATGTCTACAAAAGGACATCAATAGTCATCTAGACTCATGGTTTAGATGCTACTTGAATATGTACATTGGTTAATTCTGCAACTACTAGTACCACCATCTTATCCAATTGTGAAACTATTCTCTTTAAAGGGATTAGAGTTAGACCAAGATTTTGACATATAAAAGTAGGCATAAAAGTTATTAAGGCTCTTGAATCAACTAAATAATTATGATATTCTTACCCAATGCTCTGATAGTCATCAAAAAGGGTGAAACTTCTAGCTTTCTTTTATAGATGACATTAGTATCAGTAGACTTTGCTTTATTTGTAGATGATTTTATCTTTTCCATAGGGGTCTTCCCTATGATAAAATTCCATAGTGGCTCCTTATGTTTAGTGATCTGAGTTAATTAATGAAGAGTGATATTTTCTTTCATTTTCTTCATGTATTCAACAATGTTATATCCTCTTTTAATCTATTCCTCCTTATTCGAAGATTGATCATTCCCTTTGTGGGGAGGTGGATTATTATCAACCTTAGGATCAGGTAAAATGGTTGAATTATTTAGAGGAATATATGTTGTAAATGGTTGCCTATTCCTTATATTATAACCATGCTTTTAGAACTACTAGAAAGCATAAATCTAATTAGTGTTATCCTTTGGTATGTTGTCATTTTCACTTGGAAAGGGAAACTTGTAAGTCTCAAAGAATATAGTAGTGATTGAAGGGCTAAGATCTTGGTAGGATTATATTAGATTGTGTATCTAGTCTTATCTTAATAATTTCCTTTGAAATATTTCAAATTTTGCACAAAATTCAACATAATCAAGCTCACCATGCTGAGAATTATTATAGATTTTATGCCAATTGGGTAGGGATATCTCTGCCATGTTGATCTCTTGAAGCTTACTAGGCTACTTTATGTTGTTTATATGGCTATTCAATAGTATATTATACTTATAAAATATATAATTTTTATTACCACTTAGCCCATTATCATTTCCCATATTTATTTGCATGTCAAGGAAGTCATTACTTAGCTTTTGAACCATATTTTGAATAGCATCTAGCTCAACCTTTAAAGAATAAATTTCTATAGAATAATAGTAGAAGATGTATCCAATTGTTGATTCTATTGGTAACCATTTCCTAGTGCATGGTTGTTCAAGAAACTATAATTTTGATTTGTTATCTATGTCATAGGAGACAACATGTATAACTAATTCTGATTGAATGTTGGAATGTTTTGCTTTACATGTGGTACTAGATTTAATGTTGGGAACACATTTTTGATGTTAGGTGTACCAAGAACCTATGTATTTAGGTACCTATAAATGTTTATGGACTCTTCATATGCCAATTCCAAGGTGGTGGCAATATCTTCTCTTCTCAAGAACACCACAATAATTAGATCCAAAGCATTCTTGTATAGCTCCAATGTTAAATTTTCTTTAGTTTATACCTTGGGCTTAACCATGTATACATATTTTGAAATATTGCATTAAAATAATGGATTGGCTTGTAAGTATCTCTCTTCATGTTTTTAAAGTGCTAGTACACCAAACTAGGGCTGGTGACCTACCTAGATTATGCAAGAAAAGCTGCTTGACATACATCCCAAGAAGTGATGGAATTTTTTGTAGATTCAAATACCAATCATAATCAACATCCATTAATGTAAAAGGGAAAATCCTACATGTCACATCCTCTCATTGATAACATTAATTAATCTCAAATCATATTTAAAATATTTGATGTGTTCCTCTACCGTTCTTACTCTTGAAAGAGAGAAAGATGGCAAGTACTTTTCAAGATTCCTAGGTAAATCATGCACATATCTTAGGATGGAAATACTATATCCAAATAACTAGGGTTGTTGAGACATTATGTGATTAATAGGGGATGGATTTATTACTAGAGAAGGCATCCTAGGTCTATTAGGGATAGTTGGTATAACTCTAGGTCTCTTTTGATTTGACAAGGGTGAAACTAGAAGACCAACCTAAGAATTAGATTTCATCACTCTCTTAGGTGACTCTAGTATAACTTTATGTATAAACTAACCTATTTTATTAGAGGTACTACCCTCCTTTTATCCCTAGAAATAGTGTGTTGATGTGGGTTTTATGCAAACTAGTCTCATAATGAGGTAGCCTCTAATTTTTTAAGATCTTAATGGAGGTGAACTCCACTCCAAGGCATGAGTTGTAGTTATGTGGTCTTAACAACCAGGTGATGGAATAATATTCATGGCATGTAGTTTGTTAAAAAGGTTATGTGGATGGAGGGGTAGTCTCTAAAAATGAATTAAAATCTATATGAGTTTGTGGGTGGATGGTTACTAATCTAGAGTGGGTAGATCTAAAAATAAACTCAAAAAGGAGGGAAGGGTATAGCAGAAAAGAAAGGTTTTGTGGCCTCAAGAATAATTACTCTAGCTAGTTTTTAAGTGGACAAGTGATTTTAAAACCTATGCCTTTTATTAGCAGATACTACACACATAGTAAGACATGGTCAATCAGTATAGGATAATATTGATATAGGAAACTCACAAAGCTCAATCAAAAGTTGCTCCTTTTAGAGTAGCTATTGCACACTCTTAATCAGGAGATTATAGCTCAATTTTAGTGAGGTATCTAAGATAGTTATTGCACATACATACAAAACTATATAAAATTAAATCACCTCTTCACACTTAAGAATATGAATCAATCACATTAATTTCTAATAATCAATGTAATTTACTAATTGTTCAATAGTTTTTGCACATCTAAGACTAGCATATCAATCAATATAAGAAATAATTCATTCATATATTTTACACACTAAGAGTTATTTAACCATATAACAAAAGAAAATAATCCTAATTACACAAATATTTTAAATAAAATACACAAACACATGAGTTGACAATCAAAATTTATTCTGCTCTTGTATATTGAAAATTCTCTAACCCTTTAAAATTATGGATTATATGTGTTTAAATAGACTTGGGTAAGGGCTCACCTCATCCTCGAAGTAAGTACAAGATATATTACATGCCATAGTTATAACTTAAATTCTAACTATGGTCAAAATTATATAAAGTTATCTTATAGTTGTTAATAGTTTGAGTTGGCCTTTACAAAATCATGCAATTTGTGCACATTTACAAAAATGAATAGACAACTTTACAATAGGTTTGAACTTTAAGAAAACTATAAATATTAAATACACACTACTATATAAATGTACATGAAAAAAAATTGTCCCTTAATAGTTGTGTTGATGTTTGGATGGTTGCATGGACTCTAGTTGGCATTGTAACTGTGGTTGTCAATGTAGAACTGGAAGTGGCATCTTGAGTCTACTTCTTCTTTGCCTCTATATTGAGCTAACACTTATGTGATACATCATTTTACTAATTAATTATGTCCAACTTCAAAAATGAGGGACTATTCACCCTACCGACTTGTCCTAGAAACTTTGCATGCTCTTCTTTCATCATCTAAAAGTTAATCTTGAAGATATCAACTTCAATCACCTTTTTCCTAGTAAAGCTTAACTTTACCTCAATGTCCTCCAATGGTAACCCTTATAAACTTTGTTTGAATATTTCTAAGGCCTAAAAAATAATTTGATCAAAGTTTATCATATTGGTCAACTTTCCTATAGCATCTTTCACGTTTGATACTTTCAAATCATTCAAATTTGTAGAATGAGGGCCTCATGCTCTTGATACTTAGGGACAAATTCCCCAATAGATATCACCCATTACCTATCTTCTTCTATCCTAATAAACATTATTTTGAGTGAATTGGATGTCTCTAATGGTGTCATGAGATCCAAATGGATATAATCCTTATTGGTTGTCTAGATAATTAATATCTTCAATTTACTCTCATCAAATTTTAATGAATTAAAGAATTTGTGAGTATTGGTAACATGGGGAGATAATTAAGCCTACATAAAATATAATGCCTCCAAAGAATTTTATCACTTTAATGTTGCCTCTTGGACCACATATTTAATACCAGTTGAGATATACACTATCTTTTGTTGTTCTTTTATTTTCTCCAACTATGCCTCAAGTTCTTGTCTTCATGAATTGCCACCATGGCATCCTTATGAGCTTCAACCAAAGATTTGAAGTCTTCATTATAGGGTTATTTCCCCAATTTTGTATTCTATCTTTTAGTCAAGGAAAAGACCTCATGCCTTTCTTCAAAAATTATTTCCCTAACAACATCATCTATCTTACTCTTCCTTACCCTCTGAATACTTTGAGATGGCTTGTTAAACAAATTTGTAATAAATGGGAGCTATATTATTTTGAAGTTGGGCATTTGAGAGGTCTTGGCTCTTAAATCAATGTCCCATAAAGGAATTTTCAACTATTTAGGGTCTATCTCCTTGGTGGTTTTAACCACAACTTCCTCATTTTTAACATCTTTAGTTAGTTATCATTTCTTTATTGCCTTGGTAATTATGTCAGAAAGGAAAGACAAATGATTTTGGACCAATCCAAACCTCCATATTAGAGGAGTTGATGGACTATGATAACTTGTGTCTTTACCTTCTTCCCTTTACTTGAGATAGTGAGAATGGTTTCCTAAGATGGAGTGGTGGATGGCATGGGGAGAGTGATTTTGGTGGATGAGACATGAAGTTGGGGAGTGGCCATAGCTATCTCAATCTTCCTAGATACACTTGTCCTCTTTAAGGATATAACTATGGTAGTGATAGAAGGAATTGTGGTAGTGGCCATAATGGAAGTGGATGACATGAAGGTGGAAGATGGGTCAAAGGTGGTGGAAGGTAGAGCAACAATGGTAGCATCCTTCTCAACTTTTGGGGTTAGTAGAGGAAAATATAAGAAAGAGGAGGTGGTTAATGGATCATCAGGAGAAGTAATAACTTTCACCTTAGTATTTTTCAGCATAGATGAAATTGGCATAGAACCAAAAATAATAATAAAATAAGAGAGTAGGGAAGTGGTCTCTAAAGGCAAAGCCTTTTTACCTGTTGTGTCTTCCATAACTAGTGTTTTCCCTTTGTCACTCTTGAGGCTTAGAGCCTTGGCTCTCGCTAATTATGCATCTTCATCAAATTCTACTTTTTCTTCATCAAGTTCTTCTATTTCTTCCTCTTCTACTATCGAGGTTTTTTAGGCAAGCTTTATGATTGCTCAATTATAATACTATTTTTAAGGGGAGTCTTAGGCTTTCTCTTGTAGAAAATAGTAGTCTTAAGATATGAGGAAGAGCCTTGTTAAACTGAGTTATCTACTTCATCTATGGCTAGCCATGAATATGTAGACTCTTATTCCTAGGGGTAGTTGTAAGCATTTGAATTGCACTAGAATTTGGACATTCTTGTCCTTGTCCTTCCTCATTAGATGAATCTAGATTGATAGGGTCTCTTGGAGCTCCCCTAGGATCAGATTCACTCACCCCTGGTTCCTTATTAACAGTTCTTAACTTGAAATGAAGTCCATGTGAAGGATCTCCTTGTTCCTTGGGCTATTCTCTAGGCTAGCCTTTCAAAAAGTCTGAGTGTGTCCATCTTGAAAAGAGTGACATTCTATTATTCAATTCCTTCATTGTAATTATTGGCTTCTATTAGATCACCCTTAAATGATCCTCCTTCAAATTTTTAACCCTTGCCCTTTTCAAGAGCTCATCATCATTCTATGAATTTATGAATAAAAATTCATAATCATAATGGACATGTTGGTAGGGGATACTAAGGCCCTAAATGTGTTTTTTTATGGCACCATGAGGATCCTACTCCTTGTGTGGTAATGTGAGAAAGTGATAACTCTTTCTTTTTCTTCCCATGTCTCCAAAGTGCTTTCTCATTGTGTAAACCATTTTGCTAATGACCATATGGTGCCCCTAGATTTTGCTCTTCTTATTTTTTGTCAAGTCTTCCTTAATGCTTCACTAGAGCTAGAAAATAATTTCTTGTTTGTCTAATTTATTAGGTACATACTTTAGGAAGCTTAGGGGATTGACCTTGTATCCAATGAGCATGATTAAAATGTACTCAAGATACATAAAGTAATCACCTCTTCTAAATAGCATCTTCATTATGCTTGCTCCAACTTTGGGCATTAAAGACCCATGAATTGATTTCCAAACTTGAGGATAAACATCCTTAGCAATCCTAACCATATTCTTGGTATAAGCATAAATATGTAAAAATTAGAAATGATTATAAATATGATTCTTGATATAGTCAGTGGCTGAGATCCATAGCTCATTAAAGACTTTATATAGTATTCCCATGATAGCATCCAAAAGTTAAGACATCACTTAGAAGTGGCCTACTAGAGTGGGTTATTTATCCATATTAATGGCCTATTCTCTTAATTGGTAGTTTATAACTTCACCCAAGGTGAATGTTGCACCATTGTTCAACATCATATGTAATAATGGTACGTAGTCCAAATTGAGGAAATGGATGTTGGGCATGCATTAGAGCCTTTTAAGTAGTATTATGCCAATCTACACTCACATCCTAAATTTGTTGATAGGAGTGGGATTCTTACCTTTGTATGTCATGGTTTCCTTGGGGAGAAGCCATGAAGTCAACACCTTTTCCATTGAATTGTCCTAATTCCAAAAAATTATCCTATGTTTATCAAAATAAGCATCTCGGGTTGGTAATGACAAATAACTCTAAAAATCTACTCCAAATATGCATGTTATGACCATTTAATTATCCATATGGTGTAGAAAAACATTTTGTGTAACTTTTCCTATGAAAAATAAGTTTTGAAGGAGGTTGATGCAAGTCATCACCTTGGGCTTGGCCTCAACTAAATGCAATCCTTACCTCTTAAGTGCTATCAAGTCTATGATGAATAGTTGTTCTGAGGGAGATAGATTTTCATCTAATGAAAATATGTAAATATATTCAACAACATTCCATAATTTAGAGTAATTGGCATACCTATTATTAAAAATGGTGGTATCAAAGATAGTGTCTATAAATTTTGTTGAGACCTTAATAAAAAATTGTGATGGTGGTAATTCTCCCATAAATGCCTTGGATGAAGATGACATTGCTACTATGTGTAGTGTCTATAGTCTTATTACATGTTCTATGAACAATTCTCCTTTACACTAGTCACTAGTTTACTTCTAATAATAATGTAGGTAGTTAGGTATTTTATCATGCAAGATAACAGTCGAATTCAATTTTAATTTCATTTGTAAGCATTAAAGACTTCAATGGCTACACATCATGTATATAACATTTAGCATTGAATTCCAATTGATGCATTATAAATGCCTAACATTCACCAATTTTGTATTTTTTGCATAGTTCATATATCTCACTAGTTTTAATTAGTGGGTAGCATTAGCAAGTATTAGAAAATATTTTGATTTATTTTCTAAGTATAATGAGATTTCAGCATTCAAGAATTGAGAATCAAGTTTTGTGTTGGGGCTGAGCATTATAAAATATCTAAACAAATCTTTTGAACATGAAGTCTGAATAAAAACCCTCAATACCAAAATTTACTAAATAAAATGTCCAACACAAAAACCTTGAAGATCAATTTTTTGATAAAAGTTAATTCATTCAAAAGAATTGCTCAGATAAAATGTTTGACATAAAAACTCCATAAAAATTTTTGTTGAATAAATCCCAATGAAAAAATATTGAATAATTTTTTGGATAGAAAACTCGATACAAAAAACTTAACGACCAAAATCTATTGGACAAAATGTCTGAACAAAATACCCACACAAAAATTTTGATGATAAAAATCTCCAAATAAATTTCTCCAAATAAACCAAGTCCCAAAAAACTTACATAATTAAAAAAACTCTAAAAAAAGGAATTAATAGGGGTTAGTCCATAAAATGTATAAATACCATGCTCAATTCTTGTAAGTATAAAGATTAAGGATTAATCAATTTAGAACATATATAAACATGTAGAAGAAAGGCTGAACAAACAAGGTCAAAATCTAAAAAAAGTGGGTCCTCATTTCTTTAAGAAGAAAAGAGGGATGTTGGATATAATAAAGGAAAAAAGGGTATATGATAAAAATACCTTTGTAGAAGGCCAATATGCCTCAAGGCATCTCAAAAAGAATCAACATATACAATGGCATAGTAAAATATATACACAAAGTAGTTTTAAGAGCCTATCCTCCTCATCTAGGAGGGTTTTGATGTAGAATAATGTATGGGGTTGTGGCTTTAATGACATATCTTTCTATTACCTCCCTCTGAAGTCATCCCACTACTTACAAGTTGAAGTATAGGATTTTGAACCCTTCTTGAGCCTCCCTCTAATCTTGTCCTCCCTATCTTGTGGTTAGAGGCTCATCCTCATCCCCCTCTACTTATTATCATATCCACTAGTGCCTCTACCCTCCTCACCTTGGCCAATAGGGTGACGCTATCTAGCCTCAACTCTATCGACCTCATAGATGCATGACATGCTAGGGAAAATATCTATGTGTGCTAGACAACCCCTTTAGGAAGCTTGAAATTTATTAAGAGTTGGTCCCTATGTAGGAGATATTACTTAGCTAAAAAAGGTTGATCAGGTAATCCTTGTTCATACATCTCCACCCATTCAAGTTATCTCCAATCATAAAAAGAGAAATCAATGTCAGATCTAGTTGATATCAAAATACAAACCAATAAAACTAGTTATACAAAAGAGATATGAAATGTGATATGAGTTTTGAATGAAAACATGTAAATTAACATTATAATTAGATCCCCCTCTTGCCTCTCAAGCTCAGAGTCATCATATACATCCTCCTACTAATCAATGTCTAAATATTCCTCTAACTCAACATATATTAGAACCTCACTATCCCTATATCCTGATTACTATTATTATGCAGGATCCTCTTGAGTAGAGTCCTATAGTGGTGGTGGTGGTGGTTGAGGGCCCATCTATTGTTTCCCTACTCCAACCTATCCTTCTTCTCCTTTAATGACCTGCATGGGAGGATTAGGTGTTATTGCCTATGGAACTAGTTGGGTAAGAGTTAATCTTCTCATAATTAGATGCCATGCCAATCACCCCAACCTTGTAGTTCTTGCCTCTTAAATCCCCTTATATATAACTATAAGGATGGGGGGGTTGCTTTTATTGGGTAGACCAAATTGTTAGGGTACTTTATCCATGGGTTACACCTCAACTTGTAAAATCCTATCCCAAACCTAGGTGGTCCTAGTGGCTACTGCAAGATAGGCTCCCTCATATCCCATTTCCCAACCAAGTCCTAATAGGGTAGGTAAATCATATCTATTTCTAGAAAATACCCCACAACTCAAGGAAAATCATGAAATGGCAGCACATCTATCCATTTAGTGGTACTAATATCTCTTGGTGCCCTAAATAGCACTCTTCTTTATCAAGGGATCATCCTCTCATAAACCCAACCCATGATAATGGTCAGGTGTCTAATAGAAAGAGATTCAATATGAGCCACTCAATATAGATCCTTGTATGTTCATACTAATAACTTCTAACTGCATGAGTTGTGTGATCCTCTCTCCCTAGTACATCACATGATTGATGACTAAATGTACAATAATCATTTTTACTCTTATCTCCTACTAATTGGGAGGTAAGTATAGTAATGATGACCTTCCTTAGGTTGGGTATAACTAATCCCTCAACCTGAGAAATCCTCACCCTACATTTTTCACCCACATTGGGTGCGTTAGGGTCTCCAAAGTGGTTAGCCTAGTAATGGGACTCATAGTTGCTATTAGTAGCTTAGATAGACACTAATTAACTAATCTTGGGGAGACCTATAATCTAATATACATCTATGAGAGGGATCATCTCTCTCTTAGGGCTTGAGGGAACACAAATGTGTTCTGGTCAGGGTCTTAGTAAGTCAAAATGTCACATAGTAATCAACTAGAAGAATGGATAACCCCCACCCATGATATCCTTAATATTCTTGCTTAATCAAGAATGGGCAACTCATCATCCATTAAAGGTACCAAGACTCAAGGAATCTATTCCTACTCTTAGGCTCTATTCCATTGTATATAAGCACCCTACAATAGTAAAAATTAAGTTAACCTGATAATCAATTATGTTTTCAAAATAAGTCAAATTCTCTTCCCAATCCCAGTGTATAAAAAAACCTCATTTTCAAGTGATGGTTATGGAATTTTCCTATGGTGGTTAATAAACTACCATATGTAATTACATAATTACCCCAAATATTTTCATAACTATCATAAGAGGGTGTTTACACTACTACCATGGTGGTTATGTAACAACCACCCTATAAAGGGAAACAATTCTATCATGTAAGTGATAGTTTCATCCGCCTGTGACATACCCTAGTTTTTAATAAATTTTCAAATTTGGTGCAAAAATGAAAAAGTTAACACAACTTACCTAGTCATGTCTAGTAACTCCTCCATTAGTATGTTTGCCATCTTTTTATCACCCTCATCTTATTGACTGCTTTTTGACTTGGGATGGTCACAAGTGGTCTACAATTCTAAATCTCTTAGAAGCAAATGACACAAAAAATTGTTTTTGGTAACTTTTTGAATATATTAGGCCCCCAAACTAGTTGTTTATGTTCAAAAACTTTCTAGTTTTAGCATGTTTTCACATTTTTCATATATTTTTATGTCATCTAGTTATATTATTGCTAGATTTTATGACTTATGTTCCAAGGATAATAATTTAATGTGTTTCTATCTTTTACAACACATTTTAATGGTTTTATAGGTATGTGATGACCTAACATAAGGTTTAGTCCCCCAACAGTGTGATTTAAGTAGTATGATCTTCCCCACATGCATGGTTACACAAAGCCCCAACTAGCTTCGCTTCACTATTTAGGTAAGGTAAGTATTTCTAACCTCTTATTTCCTTTCTACATGTTGTTACTTGGGACTAAACCTTGACAACTCATGATAAGGTGCCATCCTAAGGGGACAATATATATGCACCCATAATTTACATGGTGCGATAATATTGATACAATTTTGATGATGAAGTGGTGATATCTTACTTTAAGCTCCATGGGGATCTCTCTAGCTCTCATCCCTTCCCTATTTTTCCTCCTCTCTCCTAGGCACCCCAAAACCCCCTTTTAGTTTCCTTTATAGCTTCCCTTGGTCTTATTTCTAAGATCCTCCATTAGTGAAAAAATTGACCTTTTAGGTGATAGAATCTCCCTTATTAGTTTCAAAACTACCCTATTCATGATGGGTTCATTAGGGTAGTTATGTAAACTACCCTAATGAACCCAGCGTATAAGGGTTTTTATGTTTTAAATATGAGGTAGTTTCGTAATACTGAAAGGTAATTCTATCCTCTAGGGAGGCAATTTTGTAATTGCCCTTATATATAGGGGAAGTTCTATCATAGTTTAAATCCTTAAAATTAGCTCCTGTAACTCTAGTTTTAACATGTTTTACATGTTTGTTGTCACATTTATAATTTTATCACCTTATATTCACCTCTAATCATGCCCAATTCACTCCCTTTTTTATTTCTAGTCATTCTTAGTTCTTCTCAAGTTTAAATCTTTTTTGGACTTAGTTGAAATTCCTCATGTAAGCTCCCAACTCTTTCTACAAGAAGGTTATTTTTGGTCTAATTTTAGATCCAAAAATTACCATTAGAAGTTGTTATTTTAAATCTCTTGTAGCCACAAGCCTATTATAATTGCCTAAGATCTAGCCTATATAGTTTTTTGTTTGACTACATTGCCACATGTGAAGAAGTGTTATTTATTCAACAATTCAATCTTTGTAAACTAGAGCATTATCCATCCTTAGTTTAGATATTCTCCATTTATGGTTTTGTATCCTCTCCTTCCCCATTTTTTTTTAGAGATTTTACATCCTCTAGTTAGATAGTTCCTAGAATTAACATAAGGATAAAAGGAGCTAGAATATTAAGGATTCTCTCATCAATATACTACATACATTCCAACTGATATATGCCTTGGTTAGGTTAGAGTTATATTTGATTTCCACTATTGTTCATTTATTAGAATAGATTATTATCATTTTTATTAAACTATATTAATTTATTTATTTAAAAAAAAAAAAAACTTGATAGGGTAATAGGTCTATTTATTTTCTTTGTCTTAATTTTTTAAAAAAAATTTGTCCACTTGGAACCAAACCATATTTCTTTTATTTTCCCTTTAATAATTTATAGATTTGTAACCTATTGTTTTCTCCTTGAACTAGAAAGGGATGCTTCCCTTTGACTTTATAATGGGTTGCATCCCTTTGATCCCATAAGGGGAATGAGGTAAATGAATAATGTCTTACTTGGTCTTGGCATGTGTTGATGAGGCTTCTATAGTGAAATTACATCTTGATCACCTTGGCTTCATCAGTCCTTGCTAGACATCCACTTTTTCTTAAATTGTTACCCCCTTTTTTCTACATGATCCATTTTGATTGGTGTCAACCCATTTTCCAAATGAACCTTGAAAAAAAAAATGTATTCAATTTAAGCACACAATTATGGTCCTCCCATTGACGAGATCATCGGCTAGTTACCTTTAAAATATATAAAAAAAACTCATAAAAATAAAATATTTAAAATATCCAAAAAAATAAAATATTGAAAATTATAAAAATATTAAAAAAATTCAAAAAATAAAAAATCAAGAACTTAACATCACATGAGATGTTAATTACTTATTTACACGTCTTATTTATCATATAATTTGGTAGATCGAATATTATTTTTATCTAAACATGCATTTCATGAGGTATATGAGTTTGATGTAAGGCATACATAATACATGAAATATTAGATGTTGGACTCCCTTTATACTTAATAGCCATGCCTATATTGGAATCATCTTCTTCTACATGTTACACTACAATAGGTTACATTTTTCAATGACCTCAAATGCAATTTTGAATTACATATCTTACATGTCTTTCTAATCACTCATATTTTTACGTCATGCTACATGGATATGCTAATTTTAGAACAAATGTGACATTGCTACGTTTGGATGGAATAGACTAATTTTTACTGTATCTATGATCCTTCAATGTTGTTTAATTTCTTACATGATAGGCTAGACATTGCTTACTTATTATGTGTGGTCCTTGGCCATTGTGTGAAAATTACTTGAGCATCTCTATGAGATCATTGTTTGAATTGTGTGGCATTTAAACATGTCCATTACTTGTGGCCCTTGGCCTTATGTTTTATGCAACATTTGAATATGCCTTGTGTATGTGGACCATAGCCTTATTGTATGACATTGAGTGATATTATTGTGTGTTGTGCTTTTATGATTCCTAATATTGACTATTGGTGCCATGATATATATCCATACACTTTTATGGATGGTCACCTTACTGTGTACCTCATTACTAAATCTACCTAGACATGACACATTATATGTGTTGTACTTAATATGTTACATAATAATTACATTTTTATATGATGACATATTCTCCATGTGTTTAAACCATACTACATGATTCTAAATTTATCACATGATACAACTAACTTTTCGTTTGAGATGACTGACTCGCAAGTTACATTACTCATCTCAAAAGGGGGGCATCATAATGGGATTGTCTTAGAGATCCAAGCTTCCAGGAATAGACAAAAATCAGTTTTGGGAAAAAATATGGGTTTCAAAAAAAAAATGCAAAGTACATATATTTTCAAAGATTTAAAGTGATTCATAAATCAAACATATGACAAATATCAACACATTGATATAAATCCTAAGAGCATATGACATGCATATGCACTCACTTTTCAAATAATCAAAGTATAAAATCATACACACTTGAATGCATATGCATGTGCATATGGAAAATAGTAATAAGACCAAATTATAGGTTAAAAATACAATTAAAATTGAGCATATAGGTGCATAGCATACTATATCACTTAGCACAAAATTCAAGGGGCATGATACTTATTCATGTTCATATTTATTCATAGTTCAAAGTTTCAAATTTTAGAGTTGTAAAATTCAAAGTTTAGAATTTGTAAAAGGGCATGATATTTTTTCATGCACATTTTCAAATTTCAAAGTTTAAAATCCAAATACTCATTTCAATGCAGTCATGATGGGGGCATGCATATTTATTATTTTTATTTTTATCATGTAAAATAAAAAATATATCCATCTGCATTAGTATGACATATTATATATATATATATATATATATGAGTCTAGTGAAACTCAATGACCTTGACATCAATTCTAGAAAACCCATCATAGTTTCACCTTTTTGTATTAGTACATTGGGTATGATTCCCTATTCATGAGAGTTGGAATAATGCATCTTTCCAACTCAAGATATTGATTAGTTATTCAAATTATGACTTGATCACTCTCAATCACTATATGTTCAAAATCTCCAAGTACTTCAACAAAGGGGTATAGTTATCCATCATCAGTTATAGGTTATAAGGCAATTTGGTTTCACCTATATGCAAGTGTACTCTTCCCTTGCTCTCTTTTCAATTTTTAAAGTTACATTTTTCATATTTTAAAATGCAAAAATGACTACTTCATGAGTTATTACATAATTTGCTAAATTGAGTGCCCTACACAATTTAAATATCAACTCAAATAAAAAATGTGTTTTACATACTCAGGGTTAATTATTTCTCCTTTACTGTAACAATTTCATTACTAGAATAAAGGGGGAGAAAATGTAGACACATAAATTTATCATAAGCACTTGACATTGCTAATTCTTAACACATACTAAACCACATGACTTGCACATAAATACATGACTCTTATTCATCGTTACTCTAGGACATTTATCTATATTTAGGTTAAAACCTTTGTTTATCATTACTATTACACATAACTTTCAATGCCAAATACTCAAGTTGTCAAAAATCACCTTTAATACTATCTCTAGTTTAAAACAAGTGTACTTGATCCTTATTGATAAGTTTATAATAGGTAGATAAAAGCACATTATGCTCCTATCCACTTAAGTCAATTGCATCCAACACTAAACAATGATTAGATTTCAAAATTCAAAACATCTTTTTCAATATTCTAGAAAATTTCATAAGGTTGGCTAAAGGATATTGTCAAAATATTTACCTATAAATACATGTCAAGAGTCACTCATTAGGACAACTTGTTATTCACTTGATTTAAGTTTGTACACTTATAAATATTGAGTGAATCTACCCTATTATTTAAAAATTCAAGATCACTCACAAGGATAAATGATAAGCAAATTTAAGAGCCTTCTAAAACACATTAAAAACTATCATTTTCAAGTATCAACCCCATCTTTTAGTTGCATGCATATAGTCAAAGTAGCATAATTGCACATTCACTCTAGGTAGGAGAACTAAGTGGGCTTTATTTCCATCCTTGGAGTATTGGATACATAGGAAACTAATGGAAAATATTTAAGGGAATGATTTGGATCATCTTATCCCATTACACTCCCCTCTTTTCTCACACATTTTCAATCCATCAAAGTTCCCTGAGGGTTTAAAAGATAACAAAAGACAAACAATGATTTATGTGTGTAAAACATATATAAGATAACTTGGTGTAGATGATATTTTGTGATTATGTATCACCTCAGTATTTTACACTTTTAAAACTTAGAACTTGGTTGTTCCTTTTAATTCTACACTCCCCTTACTTCAGCAAGCCTCTCATCTATTTTATATTTTGCCCCTTGACCTACCTCTTAGTCTAACTAGTTTTATATTGATGACATATACATTATATCTTATCCAAAATGCTTAAAAATGTACTTATCTTACACTTATGCAAGTTCTAAGCTTTTACCTATTTTTTCACTCCCAAAACACTAATGTCTAGGATCGACAGTAGCATCAATGTTACTATCCTACTCGATACAAGTGTCCAATGCCGTAAAGTCATCTAATTTTCAAATAAAATGTATCATAATGGTTGGCCAAAGTGATTTAAAGTTAGTTATTACTCTAAAGAGATTAATATAAATATTATATCAAACCTCATTCATTCCTCACCTACAAAATACCAAAGAGACCAAGGCACTTATCAAAAAGCACTCTAACAAGCATTCAATTGACAAAATCTTCCCTATTTCCATACTAGTTATAGGTACATCACATCTACAAGTTTTAAGTGCTAAAGGAGCATTCCAAGACCTAAATTTTCCATGTTACAAGTTAGGTCATTGTTGTACTTGATTTACACACATTTCATGATTCACACACAAGCCAACACATAGGGGAGAACTACATGAGTATGAGGCCCTCTTCTATAATATTAGCTATTTAGGTATTGCCCTCTGATAGCAGATTCATTGGGGTTAATTTCACACCATGTGCCCACTAACCCATTCTTCTCCAAGGTTACATTGAATATAGAAAGCTAGGGTTTTTCAATTTCACAAGGATGATCTAAATGCACTAGAGTGAAAGCAAAGCCAAACCTAGAAGCTTCTACATGGTTCAATCATATTTAATCATATATTACATATATGACTCTATCATTATACTAAAATAGTAGTTTTTATGCAACCATCCAAGGATGATGCAACTATATAGATAATCAAAGGCACTAGATCCATAATTCGATAATTATTCCAAAACTATCTTCCCACTTACTTTTAGCCTGTTCCAAATCCATAACTACATTAGTATCAAAATAAGTTAATTACTTCTCTTCTTTGTAATTTCCATATCTATCCTAGTTGTACTTTCCATATTTAGACTATCTCAACATAATAAATTTAATGTATGTTTATATCTAAGTTTAGCATTTAATTTCCCTACTATAAATTTGAATATCACCTTTGTGCCATTTCATTTATTTATTCTTAACCATATGGTATAAAGTTAAAACATACAACATATTTTATTTTAGGGTTAAACCTTTGGTGAACCCAGTCTTTGAACATCAAACCCTAGGATTGAGATGGGAAACTAATGATTATTGATATTTCATTTGGAATCAATTTTTTGCACTAAAAATTTCCATTGCTTAATTTAGCAACATAAAAATTAGAAACCCTAGGTCACCTAGGGTTTCTAATTTTTATGTTTCTAAATTAAGCAATGGAAAATTTTAATGCAAAAACTTGATTCCAAATGAAATATCAATAATCATTAGTTTCCCATCTCAATAATAAAAAGGGATTAATAGATGAATTTGTGTATGTTACATGAGATGAAACAAGTAAACAAGATAAATCCAAGGATGCCTCACCTAGTAATGGTGAATGTTTAGAAGGTAATATAACTTAGTGCACACTTATCAACCCACATAAATATAATGGGGGCATGAATTATGTGTTTAACTATTTGTTTCTTGAAACTACTAACAATACAACTATTATGGAATTACCTATTATTTTAACACAAGTACCAAATTCAATGCGTATTATTACTAAAATCATGATTTAATCCCCTTTTATGACTTCTCAACTTGACAATCTAAATACAACTGGGCCTATAGTTCAATCATTCCTTCAAGATATAAAAACATTGGAAGACAAGATTACAAACATTAAAAAAAACTTTAAAATCCCCTTATTTTATAGATTCATAAGATGTATTGCATAACCCTCTTACACTTGAAATATATTTGTACCCTTTGCCAATTAGATTTTTTGCACCTAAGTTCACATTGTATGATTGCAAGGGTGATCCTAAATAACATATTCAAACCTTTAATGCCACATGCATTTACAATGCTTCTAATGATAAACATTTGACCAAATTATTTTCAAGAAGTCTTAAGGACTATACTTTAAGGTGGTTTTATGATCTACCTCTCTGATTCACAAAATCATTCAAACCTCTTGTAAACTAGTTTTTATCATAATTTTCCATTAACATTTTTGAAAAGGTTTCCTATGCCCAAATTGCCAAAATCAAACAAGGAACTAAAGAAACTATCAATGAATATGTCTTGAGATATAATACAATGCTAGCCAAAATGACCAATCCTATGGCAAACTAGGATTTATAAGATATATTCAAGCCAAGTCTGATTACTCCTTTACATGAGTCCATTATCTTTAATAAGTTTCAATATTTTTATGACTTATGTCATGTTACATGGGACCATGAAATGAAGCTTATATCATTGAATAAACTCAAGTATGTAGAAAACACACCAGCTACATCTACATCTAGTACCAAATTTTCAATGAAACCAAGTTAGAAATTAAAACCTCTTAAGCCTAAAAAATAAACAACCACCATGGTTAACATAGTTTCACAATAGCCTAATAGACTTGTCTTATTTAATGCACCAAGGAGACAATTTACACATTTACCTGAGTCCCCATCTTTATTATTCTCATGGTTACTAGGGTGTCATCTTATGTCTATTCCTCATCCTATTGAAGTTTATATGAGTCAACCTCTACCCAAATGATATGATGTGAATGCTTATTTTGATTATTGAGTAGATGTTTTAACTTGAATCACAAGATCCAAGATCTTATTGATGACCAAAAGCTTTCATTCAAGGATCCTTCAAAGGAATTAGGTTCACAACATGGTTATCACCATAAATAGAAAATATTTAACAATCCTTTGTAAAACCATTCTAAAAAGAAACCAAAAGTCCAAATGGCATATAATTCACACCCTCCTTCATCACATTATATACACCAACTAGATGGGATTATAGGTACTTACATGTAACATATACATCCTATAGTTCAAAAAGTTTCTATTTCCTTTGATGATAGTGAAATTAAGGATGATGAATATGATCTTAATTAACTATTCATTTGATCATACCTTGATAAACACCCCATACATAGTGTTATGATTGATAATGGTGCAACAAAAAATGTTTGCACCATGACTTTACTTATTCACATGGGCTTTACTCATTGTGATTTACACCCCTCTACAAAATCAATTAAATCATTTGATGGGATCTCTTAGAAGGTTTTTGGAAATATTTACTTGCCTTTATAGTTTTGTCCTACACATGTGGTTACTACCCTTTTAGTTATCCCTTCCCTAGGCATCTTTGACATGTTATTATAAATACCTTAGATACACACTCTTTGAGCAGTACCTTATATAATGAATGGGTGTGTCAAATATATTTTTTCCAATCAAGTAATTATAGTTTCTATAATTCCATATGAGCATCCTCTTGAAGGGAAGAAACTTATACCTAGACAACTAGTTATCAAGTGTATTGTTGTGGCCAACACACCCCATTTTTCACATAAAGGTGGGGATGTTTAAAATTATCAAACCCAAAGTCCTAAAAATTTCTTTCTTATTTTAATAAACTAATTTTTGATAGAATCTTTGAGTTATTATTTTACCCTACTTTTCCCAAGCATGGTGAGTATTTGTATTGGTCAGTTAATCCCTATAAAGAGCTTCGATGACCTATAAAGTTAATGCAATCAAATCTTGGTCAAACCTTAAAGTAAAATAGACACTTTATTGCTTATAATATTTAATGTGCTATTTTTTTTTTATGTTTTATCTCATATTAAAGTTCCCAGAGGCTTAGTATCCTAGAGTGTCAGACTACCAGAGTACTACATGGTACTTAGTAAACTTAGCTAGTAGTTAGGTGAGCATATATATTTGTCACATTTATTTCTATTTTACTTAGTCTCTTTTTGTGTATTTATATAGGAGGATTGGTTAAATGAAATATCACCATATGGATCTCTAAAAAAGGTGTCAAAAATGTTAGAGGATAACCAATCAGGGTACTTCATAGCTAGAATGGTCAGTTTCTTAGATTTGTCAAAGATGTTATATCTTGAGAGAGCCCAAACCAATGGGAAAGTTCCACTACAGTCATTGTCAAACTAGTCAATCTCTTGAATCTATCAAAAAAAATTATATCCTAAGGGATCTTGACTGATTACAAGAATATTTCATGCCCTAGAGGTTATAGTTTCTAGGATCCAACCAATAATCTCATTCCTATATTAGATGTTTCAATATCCTAGATAAGATAAGGATGTCAAAACATAAGATAGCCTAACCAAATTAAATAATGCCATGTGGAACATTTTTAGGCTTTTCAATCTCCCATATTTGACAAATATATTAGATCTTGAGAGAGATTGACTTATAACATCATGTCATGTGGAATTTTCATGTATATTTGTAGATACAGCCCACAATTTCTTAGGGCAATTAAAAAAAAGTAAAATTAGATTTGAAAGATTAATCAAAATATACCATGTGTCCTTCATCTAGAATTTTCTTTTCCCAAGCATATAAAAATGAATATCTATCCTATGCTTAGGTCTTAACCATTACAAATGAACCAAATATTAGAGTACACATGGCATAAAGTAAGAACCACCTAAGAAGCCTTAAGGATGATATGGTTGTGTGCCTACCATACTCAAGGTATTAATTAGGTGGGAAACTAGGCCCTGATTAAACATATTAAGCATTGTGTCATAATCACTCAATCAAGCAAGTGGTAAGGGATTATGATTTTTAATTGTATATCTAAATTAGGAAATAAATGGGAAAGATTAGAGTATCAACTCAAAATTAAATTAACACAAAGTAAGCCTCTAAATGCCATCAATGTAGGAGATGTATACAGACCTCTATATGTGCCCCGAGGTAACCTCACTAGCCATTATTTCTATTATTTTCCCATAATCTACTCCTTGATCTCTACTACTAGTAGTGACCCTTATGTTCCTCCTTCGCTTAGTGTTCCTTATAACATAATTCCATCCCAACATTCATGGCTACCTTATCCTTGAACCCAAAATCTAAACTAGAATATAAAGACACAACCTTCCGAAATGGCTTGACATATTTCAAGAACTATAATGAGATGTTTAAATCCATTGACCTAGTGCCTAAATCCTTAGGAAGTGATGATGAAGATGAGGTTGAGTTTGAAGATGTCATGTGAGCATATGAGAAACTCTCACAATAAAGTGGGCCCATGATGGAATTCATGATATGGACTAATCTATGAAATCCTAGCATAAAATTTTGGACATCTCAAGAGATACCTTCAAGGCTTACTATAACCTTCCTAAGTTTATAATCACCTAAAATTTGACCACCTAGACTAGCACTCACTAGACTCATGACATCTTGAAGGAGTAGATAGAGAACCTTGATGTAATGTGGGTAAATAATATGGATTTTAATATGTATATAATATCATTTGTTTATTATTTCACTCTTTTGTATGGTGAATGTTTTCTATGATTAAAAATTTTGTAAACAAAATTGTTTTAATGAATGTTATTTCAGACTTTCTACAAAATTTGTAGTTTATTTATTAATAGTAGTCAATCATTTCATGTTCTTGAATACATGTTTATGCTAATACAATTAAACTAATGCTATGTTACTTAATGATTGTAGTAGTTATAATGTGCTTCAATATTCTAACCTATTATGAACCCTTTTCATTTCCTTTACAATATTTATGATTTGTGTCTTGATCAATAGATTATGTCTAAAGAATCTATATGTTATTTATTATAGGCTTCTTGAGTATTGGTAACTTTTGAAGGGTTTATAAATTAATCATTCTCTTCCATTTCTTTAGACTTCTCCCCTTTGTGTAAAATTGAGTCATAACCCTCAAAGAAACTCAACACATAGTAGTATAATTATGGTAGGGTACTTAGCTCAGTTCTTGAAGCATTAGCATTTCCATGCATAGAAACACTCTTTCCTACCCTACCTTACCCTCATTTTATGTTTATTTTGGAACCCAAAAATTATCCCCATTTTATAAATATATGAGGTGTGAATTAATGGTAAATGATAAGTAAAATCTCCTTCAACCTAATTAATTCAAATTACAATCACACATATCTTGAACCTATGGTGGTAACATTCATGACTCTTTGAGTATACAAGGCCAACCTGCTCAGTCCTTAAACCAAACTAGCAATTAGTGTTAAAATTAATGAGGGGATATTTTATCCCATGTATTGTCTCCCACTTTCATTTTTACAACACTCAATATCATGAGTGCCTTTAGAGGCAAAAAGGATATCGAGGCCAATAATAGCTAATGCTAGAAGGAGGGAATATGTGTAATTATTAGAAAACATCTAGTGCCTTAGAGAAATGTATTTTGAGTGCATTGTTTTGCCCTTAATTTATGATTTTTCCATTAGTACATGCCTCAAACACAGACAACAGTTAGCACTAGATGGAGGTCAAGTCTATTTTTCAAATTTGTCTGATGGTCTATTGGGTTTAACATGGTTAGTCTTGCTAATGGTAATGTTTTAACTATTGTTTGTCTATCAAGCACCCTTGAGCCTAATTCAACTATCACCAGAATTGAGTCCCATTAAAATAGGCTAGTTATTTCACCTTTACAATTTCATATAAGGCCAAAACTTGGTAGCCCTAGACCCATACAATAGTTGATTTCATTAGCTCATCTTCTCAGTATCTTATAAATAGACCACCCACAATAGCTCTCCAACTATCTTAGTTAGCCAAGTCTACTATCAATGTTCCTAGAGTTGTCCATGACTTACCTAGGAACCCAAAAATATATCTTTCATGTTTCATCCTTGGTTTATGATGAATGAATAAAGAACATGTGACCTTGTACAAGACTGCCCTGAGACTCCTCAATGTAGAGCATGAAGATGTAGCATGTGTACGCAATCAAAAATGCATCATGTCTTAAATCAATCCTAGATCAGAGAAGATAGATCATACCTACACTTTTGATTGGAGATACACTTGTTAAGTGGGAGCATGACCTATATGAGGATCCACCAGACTTGATTAGGGGATCACTTGTCATAACATATCATGCTAAGAAGGGTTTCAAAGCCTATAATCTAACATAATAGAAAACCAAACCTAATGTATTCCTAAGGTTTAAAACATTCACTCTATTTTGATAATAATAAATTAAATCTAATTTAGTGCACACCAAAGCTTATGGCATGAAGTGGGGGTTAGAAACAATAAAACAACTAAATTAAACATGTATTAGAAGACATATACTCATGTAAATGTATACATAATACTAATACATGGGAGAATAATACAAATGCATTATCTATCTACTCTTACAAAGGAGAAATAAATTTAGGAATACTTATCTTTAAAGACAAACCCATCGAGCCTCAATCTCTCCCTTGGCCACGGTGTTTCACAAGAAATTATTATGGTATGTAAGGATAACCAAGATAAATTATCTCTAGGCTAAAAAACTTATCTAAGCATCCAAAAGACTTCTCCACAAGACAAGATCTGTATATCCAAAGAAATTATGGAACCTTAAGCTTTATTCCTCAAGTAGAATGGTCAATAAGTAGATGTTTGTTCACACTTCTTCACTAATAATTATTCTCTTATGAAATGGTAGGAAATAAACTTGTATATATTTTTAGATCTTGCATTAAATCCTCTAGGGAATGTTAGTTTTATAGGGTTGACCCAATCAACCTAGTGTGTTTTCAAGGATAAATCACTAGGTATGAGTTAGGTCAACTAAAAGGCTAACAAGTTAGGAAAATGAGAAATACCCCTAAACTATATTGCGTTAACCTAGTATAAATGACTATCCAAAAGGGTGTTAAGGTAAGAAAAAGAGGAATGGAAGGAGGAAAAGACTAAAATGGGTAGGAATAAGAAGAATAAGGTTAGGGTAAATGGTTTTAGGAGACAAGTGTGTAGATGGCAAATGGAAAAAGTAAAAATAATCTTATGAAGCATCAATGGTCTACCTACCCCTTTCCTAGTGCACCCCTTAAGGCATGCATGCAAAGAGATTGAGACTCGATAGGTTCCTATAAGATATAAAGTGTCAGTAATCAATACAAGTTTGAAAATATTATGTGTATATATATGCCCCACTTGAATCTCATCATGTGTCATGTAAGTAAAACATAGGATGGTGCTTCAAGAAATGAAACATGATAACACACAATGTTGATGTTAAGTAAAGTGTAGTAAGCATAAAATAAGATAAATGAAAGGAATAAATTGAAAAACACATATCTTTAACTTAACTTAGTGTCTTAGATAAAGAAATGGACTATAATAAATGTAGAGGTGTCCAATGTAGAGAACACTAGATAAACCTATAGAAATTAGTGCAAAAAATAGCCAAAAATTAAAAAAAAATGGAATATAGGCATATGGTAGTAGAAAAGATTCTCTACATCATCATGAATCTAACACATTTTATGATTTGTAAAATGGATTATTAGAAATAAAGATATAGGCAAAACAAGGAATCTGTAGGACAATAATTGAAGAATTTAAATTGCTAAAAGTGGTTTTAAATAGGGCAAAAAGGGAAGTCATTTTTTTAGTTTTAATTTTGAGAGAGGAGAAAAAGATCTCTAGAGACAAAAATGAGCTAGGATGGTGAAAATATGACATACTAGATGAGAGGGACACCCAGAGGCAACATCAGGTGCACTACAAGTATGCAACTAAGAAATTTAAACTAGTTTTTGAAATTTGTATTGAATTAAGTGTTATTTCAATAGTTTTGAATTTTAAGCATTTCTAGATGTCAAAATGAGGCAAAATTAGATTCTAGGGGTAAAAAATAAGAAGGTAGGAAATGGGTTTGGAGGGTTTAGGGAAAAATTAAGAAAATTACACTTGTTTAGGGAAATACAAGGGGTCGGTATGCAAAAAGCCCTGGGTTGACCTAATCGACCTAGTGGGCTAGAAAATAAGTAGAATCCTTAGTGTTGACCCAATAGGTATGGGCTAGACCTATATATTTTGTAGGCTAAAGGCCTAGTTTGGAGTTTTCAGGTGGTTTGAAAGGTCCAAAATGAAAACATAGAACTAGGGAGGGGAAGATAAGGGGTTGATTCATAATTTGAATTAACTAGCCAAAAAGATTGGAAATTTTTGGTCAAACTAGTTTGACTAAAGAGCTAGAATGATACAAAAAAATGTGTAAAATGTTGAAAGAGGGTTAGAATGGCCTAAAATGACCAAGCAAGGTCAAGAAGAATTAAGAATGTTAAAAGGTAAGCTAAAATAAAATAAATTAAAGTAATTTAGGCTTGTTTTTAATGTAAAAATGTAAAAAAAAAACTATTTTTACTATTAATGAC
The DNA here is from genome assembly GCA_037957365.1 of Torreya grandis. Lineage (NCBI taxonomy): Eukaryota > Viridiplantae > Streptophyta > Pinopsida > Cupressales > Taxaceae > Torreya > Torreya grandis. The sequence goes on from JARHVA010003303.1 coordinate 1,004,597, forward strand.
ATGAAATAACTAATACATCCTTTGTTGTTTCTTGGGTACAGGGATGATGGACATTTTGGAGACTTATGGATGTAGCATGGTTACCAAACATGTTAGATAGGTTATCAGATGGAAATAAGGCTAGACTAGGATTCATAAGACTAGGTGGAATAGCAAAGATATGTTAGATCCCCCTTAGTGCTAACCTATCAATCATATTCTTTGGTTGTTGGGAATAATTGATTAATAGCTTCAGATGGGAGGTAGATATGGATATAGTAGAGGTGGATATCACCCTGGAAGATATCCATGTCATCTTGGGGATTATTATAGTAGGAACGTAGGTGACCATAGGGATAATAAATAGTCTAGAAGAGAGGAGAGCCTTATCCATGTGGGCTACAAGCTCAAAGATGATATTATTGGGTAGGAGATTAAGTATGTTTGATGTCTATACATCATATATTTTGGACATCTAGAAGGTTGTGATAGGCCTTGTGACATAGTGAGTGTTATGCCATAAGTTAGATGGTAAGGTAGCACTATTTATGGTAGCCTTGAGCAAGATGATCTTAGAAGAGTGATTTATATATGGCATAAACTCTATCATCTGGGTTTAACTAGTACATGATATATATAGTATGGTTGTCAGAGAGTAGAGGACCATGGGACTAATCATATTGCTGATAGCTTAGATATATGAGAGGTTCCCTATATACTAGTTAGTTGGGTTGCCCCATACAGTGGATGATAGGTTTCTTCAAGTGAGGAGATGGAGAGAATAATAGGTAGCATGGTTTATGCCCCATGTGTTACTGTTATAGTCAGTGAGACATGCAGACATCATATGGTAGCCATATGAGCACAACATATACATGGGTGAACTAGGACATAGTTACACCAATGATAGATAGGATAAAAGTGGTTGGACACTATTTCTAGTGGAGAAAGCCACATTCGATTACATGAGTGATAGGATATATGGGCCTAACTCATCCACTAGCATTGGTACTAATGTTCAAGTATTAGGCTCAGCATGTGAGGGAGCCATGGGGGAAGAGAGGACTAGGGCCACTAGTGGTGAGGCTAATAGTGAGGCGACATCAAGAGTGACCATGGACTAGTTAGGCATGATGAGGAGTTGAGTAGGAAGATAGGGATGTAGAGGTAAAGATATCAAATGTACCACTACTAACTCCATAGTGAGATGAGTTATGGACACTAAAGACATGGCATCGATTGAGATAGGAGGTAGAGGAGAGAGTAGAGACTATTACTATCCCAAATGACCCTATAGGTGAGCCAAAATAGATGATAGAAAGACACTCAAATATAGGCTGAGATTGACATGAGCCATGACATTTGGGTTTGAGATGAGGAGGTATCCTATAGAGGAGGTTCTAGGAAGATATGAGATAGGGAGACTATGTTTGGTAGTCGTGCAGATGGAGATACCATAGTATTCGAGACATAGACAAGTAAAATATGATTAATTTGTTACTTAAGTTTTCATTTGGAAGTAAATATAGATAGATAGATATTATGAAATATAACAGTGATCTAATATCCATCTCATGGTATTTCATAGGTGTAGGTGTGCATGCAGAGGAGAGATGGGAGTCCCTGGTGAGGGGATCACTCCATGAAATCCTATATGAGATTCTACATCCATACAACCCTATGACACTAGAGGATTTGAGTGTACCATCTATCCCAGCTCAAGTGAGTTAGTTTAGATTAGATAGAGAGATATAAAAGTAGATACAAGCATAAAGAGAGAGGATGCAACCACCAGTAGTAATGGGTGTAGGGGAGATATAGGCATGGCAAGCCTTAGAAGATGGGAGTGCTACATATTTGGTTACATTAGTGTAGATGATAGAGATCTAGACACAAGTGGTGGAGTCATAGATGTGGGAAATGCACTTATAGGGATCGGTAGAGGGATTGAGATCTCATATGGCTTCCTTACAATGTACCATGTGGAGGAGTAAGACTGAGGCCTTAATAGGTAGTGTTTCTAGGCCATGAGATAGATAAGATGGGACCCAACCATAGAAATAGAGTATTGTGTATGGTTTTATATGTTATATCAAATGATATATATATATATGATGGATCATTTTTGGCATATTATTGTTGGTTGTGTATGTTGTCATTATGGTTGATTATGTTTGTGTATCATGGTTATGGTTGTGAATTCTTTGAATATATTTATTTCTAGAAAATGTATTTATCTTTGTTGTATATGCTATAGGAAATATATGAGATGTGGTTTATTTTCTCTCATTATGAAAAACACATGCATGGTTAAAAAGAAATAGGCAATAAGGACTTGGAAAAATATAATTAATCAAAAATGTACTACACACTATTTCAAGTTGGGAAATGTGTAATAACAAGAAATGACTAAGTATAAAGAACCAAGAAATGGCAAAACAAGATGGTAAAAAGGATTTTTTTAAAAACCAATATGAAATATTTTTGCACCAAATTAAAACAAATAAAATCATACTAATATCATGTTGGGAAGTATGAAAACAATGTAATAAAAAGGAAGGTATGTAAAAGGGTGAAAATGGTATAAAAACAAATTAATTAAGTCAATAAATCATACTAAATCATGCTAGGAAGTATGAAATAAAAACAAATTTGTAAAAGATTGGTTTAAAATTAGTCATACTAATACAAGTTAGAAAGTATGAAAAATTCAATATATGGTTGAAATCTTACATGCACTCAGAAAATAAAAAGATAAAAATTGAAAGAGAAATTAAGTAAGCATAAAACATACTAAATAAAGATGGGAATCATGTAAAATGATGTGTAACTTCATAAATGATTGAATCTTATCTCAGATTTGACACATGTAATTTGGATGGTGACTTGGGTATTGGAAAAAAAATTGAGGGGGGTCGGGTCCTATCCATAGTCTTACACTACAACTCAATAAAGAGAAAACCATTGGGGTGGAATAAATAGGATAATCAGTTAATAAAATGATGTGGTTAATAGGAATGAAAAGATGATAATTTGTGAGGATGGTTGGGTCCTATTCATGGTCTTACAATACAACTCACAAATAAAATCCTAAGGGGAGTGATAAGTAGACAAAATAATATTTCTCAAGAGGAAATATAAAGGAGATAATGAAAGAAAAAGGGAGTGTAAAAATCAAGACATATGCATCTTATAAGAAGACCTTAGTAGGCAAGAGGCATACTAAGGATGTGAGAAGACACTAAGTGACTAGTGGTCATCTATGTATAAAGGAAACTTGTTCGTTATAGACACAATGCTTTGTAAGAAACTAAACATGCTACTAAGATCAACTCATGAAGGTATATTGGTACAAGGAAAATTAAAATGGACATACCTTCCCATGACATGTTCTTCATTCCTTAGGACCCCTTACAGAGTCATCGATCTACTACAAAGATTAGGTACTTGCATGAGAAAGTAGGTAGCACTAAAATATTTTTTTATTCTCCTCTTCTAATCTACTAGCCTACTACACCCCAAAGGACCTCGGCTCTATTGTGAGGCCAACTATGGAGTTTGATTTTTAACTAGAATAAGGATATGTGCTTTGAATCACAACTTTGAGTGTGATTTAACTTTTAAGGATATTTTTGCCTTTTGATATCATTACCTTTTACTTAAATGATTTGGATTTTAAATTTATTTTGAAGGATTTTTAAGATTCTTCCTCCATACAAATTTGTAATGACCAATCATGAGAGAGATAATGATACACATGAATGAGTTTTAGGCTAAGACTAAAGGAATTTAAGTAACCAAAGACAAAGACTGACTAAGACACTTAGGCTTCACAATGAGCTAGCATGTGATCTCAAGTCTCAACCATGTATATGCTTAGTTTGTGGTAAAGGGAAGAGGGAAAAGGGGAGATACAAAGTAGAATGGTAAAATGAGATAATAATGAGATAGATTGTTTGCCAACTGATCACATGGTAAAGGGAGATAATAACCAAGGGGAACATGGTTTGTAAAACCAAATCACCAAGATAAATTATCTATGAAAAATAAGGATAAAAAAGCAAAACAATCATGAAGAAACAAAAGAGAGAGTTTTGATAAAAACTCCTAGGTAAAAAGGGAAGCAATGATAAATAAAATATAACCATATGAAAAAATAAATGATAAGATAAGCAAGATATAGTATAACAAGTAAGATCATGATATAAGATAAGCAAAAATTTGACATAGTGTCAAATGATATTATAAATACAAATAAGATTAGAGCACACATCAAATCAAATATAAAAATGTTAAAGTACCATGCATGTGCTCATAAATACTATTAAATCTATCCACACACATTATCTAATACATCAGATAAGTCTCTATGAAGTTGTAGTTAAACTACTACTAAGGTTTTATCAATCTTCAATGAATATTAGGAAAATATTTCTTTTCTAATCTCCTCAAATGAAAAATTACAAATGCTCAGAGGATAGTGATGAAGAAGAAAATTATCCAAAGGATGGTTAGGATAATGTGTGAGATTGGCTCTAAGGGAGATGCAAGATTCACTGGTGGAGAAAGATCCATGGCTAAAGGATTCACAAGTGGAGAAGGATCCATAGGTGAGGGAAGATCCATAGGTGAAGGCATATAAGGTGGTGAAGGAACCATAGGAGGGGATGAAACCACTAGACATGGAGCCATGGGGGAAGAAGGATAAGCCTTCTTGTGGGAATAACTTGTGGTAGCAATAGAATAAGGTTTGAGAATGGTTATAAGAAGATATTTAAGATGTTGTAGGATGCAACAATGATTAGTGTGATGGGTGCTACATAGATGTGATAGATAATATGCCTCACCATACTTAGGAAAATATTTAGGAAGTACCTTGGATAGAGTTATGGCTTTGTTTGATGACAGGGAATAAGGATGCAAGGTATCAATACATTATCTAAACTTGTCACAATGAGTCGAAGAATGGTTATCTATCCCATGAAATCAATAGATATGCTAGTGAGTGGTTTTAGGAGAAGCACTCATGGAAGGAGGTAAACAAGAGTGGAAGAAGATGGAGAACACTCATCAGCCCATTTGGTGGGCAGAGGATCCATCTTAGGAAAGGGAAGAAAACCTTCACCAAGGGAGGGTGATGATGAGGAAGGAATGGAATTAGTCTTAATAAAAGGAGTGATAGTATCAAAAATAGGGGTAGGCTTAGCAATAATAAGAGAAAAAATAGTACAAATATATTAAGAAAAGGAAGAGGCTCAACTATAGGAAGCTCTATTGAGGGAGGAGTAAGATCTACATAAGGTCTAAGGAAGGTTACACTAACCTTAATGGTAAATCAGCTATGAAGGTTAGGGTACCTATCAAAATGATAAGGCTCAGTCATAGCATGATCCATGAGCATAGTCCTACATGGCTCCTTAGAAACTAGAGGTGTTGGCACCATCTCTACCCTATGATAAAGGGGAAAATTAATGAATCAAGAACTATAAGTGAAGTAAAATGATGAGATGCACCAAAAGACTCAAGTTTAAAGAAGAATGATAAAAGACAATCTCAACATCATGTGCCTATACAAGATAACCTAATGATGGATCATTTAAGGAGTAACCATCATTGTAATCTAGGGTGTGAAGATCAATGAAAGAGATGTGTCTATAGTTTTATCAATGTGGCTATACATCTCTTCATATTATTGTAAAATACTATCTTCAAATCTAGATAAATCTACCTTTCATCCTATCAAAGGAGGATGAGGGACACTCATCTTGAATAATATCTACATGAGTTAGATTTTATGATGTGGAGAAGTCCTCATAAGCTCAAGAAATGGAATTGTTACATATAGGTGCATAATGGTTAAGGAAGACCTCAAAAGTAGGAATCGAAGAGCATTTTAATTTTTGTTGGTAAGAAGAAGAAGTCTTAGAACAAGGTGGTAAATCATGTTGAGCTGATGAACTAGTCGATTTATGATGATTTTGAGAATTAGAAGAAGTGTTAGTAGAAGCTTGATTATCATTATCATTTCAAGATGATGGAAGAGTGGTAGAAATATAATGGGATGTGATATCTAAGGGAGAATCATAAATTAGATCATCAAAAGTGATAATATCTTCTTGCCTCAACTCATTTAAATGAATTGGATAAGAATCCTAGATAGCATGATATGTCTTATGGGAAGGAGGAGTGTAGATAGGTTGAGAAAAAATGAAAGCCACCACCCTCCACATATTAGTCATGCTAACCACATTCTCTTCAGAACTTGGTTCAACAAGACTTTTTATGTTATTGGCAGAAGGGGTGGGCTTGTCTTGAGTATCTTGAATAAGTTGATGATTAGGTAAAGGATCTTTGTAGATAGACAAATGAGAATTTGATTGATTCAAGGATTGAGTTTATCATTTGATTTATAATCCTTAAAAGCAATCTCATAGGCTTGTTGATGCTTATAGATAATGGAATCATGATCAAAATTAGGTCTAAGAAGAAATTCCATACATAAATTATGAATTTATCTATAGGTCTCATGAGAATGACCCCAACTAGCATGAAACTAACAAAATTTGTTAAGATCATACCAGGATTTCATAAGACAAGTAGGATTAAATTATCATGGAAGAGGCCTAGGTAGATGCTAAAGAAATTTAGTTGAGGATAGAGGTTTGTGAACATTAATGTTATTTCATGAATAGAAGTGAGGATTAGTAAATTATTGAGAAGAAGGAGGTGGTTCTAAAGAAGGGTTAGGAATGACAGCTTGAACATTGTGAATGGTGTCATAAGAATCATTAACACCATTATTTGTGATATTGTGTTTTTTGTTCTTTAGTATGAGATGAGGACCTGTAGAAGGTTGGGGTGGCTTGAGTTGACACATTATGAAATCTTGTCTTTTAGCTTGGTCAATAACCTCCTCCAATGTACATGGAAATAAAGTATAGACTCAATATTGTAATTTAGGAAAGAGAGAATTTCTAAAGAGATTAAAGAGACTGTCATTTTCCATGTTATGTTCATAGTTATTTGATAAAGTCTTCCATCTCTTAACAAAGGCTTGGGTAGATTAATTATCATGTTGTTTTCAATTAATGAAATGGGCCAAAGCTTTTTTAGGAAGATCATTAGTTTATAATTCTTGCACTAAAGCATTTACTAAGTCTTCCAACTGAGAAATGGAATGAGCTCTAAGTTGATTGTACCAATCCAAGGCATCACCTATGAGAGTTTTAGCTATGAGCTTCATAACAACAAAGGTATTTAATTTGATCCAATCCTTGTAAATATTTATAAATGTTTTAAGGTGAAGGGTAGTATTGGTTGACCCATTATAATAAATTGTAGGGTTTATACCTCTATTTCAATGTTGGCAATTTGAGTAGTTAGAGGTACATTTTGTAGATGTTTAATGGTTTTATTGACTAAAAGAGGTTGAGGAATGAAATTTCCTCGAGAATATTGAATAGGATGAGGGGGGAAATTTTTGTTATGTGTGCCCCAAGCCATTGGTTGTGGATGTGATTGAAATGTAAGAAGGTGGATTTGCATTCTCATCTATTGATTCATGTTATGCGCTTGAAAGGTATTCATTTGATTGAGAGTTTAAAATAAATGTTGGTGTGTTTGATTAATATTAGAAGAATTATAATTGGTATTTGTGTTGGTATTAGTAGCTTTGGTACCACTATTATGGTTTATATGAGCTTGAGAATAATTGTGAGAATATGAGGCACTAGTGGCAAAATTTGCTTGTGAAGGAAAAGATGGACTAGTGAATTGTTGAGAGGAAGAAGCACTAAAAGTATGATTTCTTTGGGTATAAAATGATGAAATAATGGAATTATTAAGGATAATGGATCTTATGAGAGGCCTACTAGATGTGGAACCTACCATGTTAGTTGAAATACTAGGCATGGAGGTAGAAGAGGTTAGAGAAGAAGATGTCATGTCATAAGGAGTCAAAATTGAAGGGAGAAGTTAAGAATTAAATAAAATGGTACCCACAAATATAGTATTGAATGTATGAGTAGGTGAATGAGGATCTTAAACTTGACCACTAATCATGAGGTTATAAATGGTAGAAGGATCCTTTCCTCGATGTTGAGGAAATTCAGAGATAAAGAAGAGCATTTTGAGAGTATACTCTAACTCAAGTTGATCCTCTAAGAAAAGAGGAAAATTATGTTACAAAGAGGTATTAGGAGGGGTCCCATAGTTCATTGTATTAGTGTAAATATGAACATTACTAGAATATAAAAGAGGATCCCTACTCTATCTATGGGAGACCATATTAGGATTGGTAAAGTTTATCATATCTATTAACTATGACTCAATGTCATCACCAAATAAAAATTACATGAGAAGGAAAAAGAAGAAAGATGAGAAATCAAACATCAAAGAAGTGACTAAAATAGTATAAGGTTGATTGAGTTGACCTAGTACAAAAATAAGGACTATAAAACTATATAGGGTTGACTTGGTCAATCTAATACAATGTACAAAAGGTATAAAAAGCATTAGGTTGACTGGGTCAATCTAGTACAACAAATAGGGAGTTAAAGAAGCCTAAAACAAATTTTGAAAATGAAACAAGATAAATTTGTAAGTAATATAAATTAGTAAGTACTAAAATGAAATAGATAATCAATTAGATTAATGTTGGCCAATCCAACTAGAGCACACAAAATAAAATCTTGCACTAATGCTAGATAATGCAATATTTTGCATGCACAATTGAGAAAAGATCAAGCAAACAACTTGAAAAGTAAAGCTAACTAATTGATCAACCTGAATGATTATTAGATTATTAAGATATTATTTTTAATGTGAATGGAAGTTGGTTATAAGTAAGGAACTAGATAGAAATCTAAGTATGGTTTCAAGTAGTTTGGTCTGAAAGGGATTGTAGTGACAATGATACAAGCATGATATTGGGGCCTATCCCATCACTTTCCACATCGTAGTGATAAGGGTGTCAAGTACTTAACTAGAATATACCATTAACCACGCTTTATACTTGACTAGAGCATCAATTCAGCTTCACCCTTGGTGATGAAATCTAAGTAGGTTGGTCTTGGGTAAAAAAATGTTAAAGTGTTTTTTATGTTATGTAATTTGGTTGTGTGTATAAAATAGAAATAGTGAAACTAAGATATTAATTGAAAATACACAAATTAAACTATGTGAACTATTCTAAGCATACAAATAACAAGAAAGGAAAGTGTGAGCTAATTAATAATAGATATAGTGCTAACACTATATGCACAAAATATAAAATAGGGTTGATAGGGTCAAACCTATACTATGGAAGCAAAGTATGAAAAATCAATTGGGTTGGTAGTATTGATCCAATTTTTTTAGACATCACATATAACATAAAATTAGTTCAGTAGTGTCAATCCAGTGGACTATGAAAGGGTAGTTTTAAAGACTACAAAGTATGAAAGGAAATAAAAGAGAGAGAGAAATAAAGAAGTAGAAAAGAACCTTGGTGGATCAGAGATGCAATGAAGGAAGATTATTGATGAAGAACCTTGAAGTATGTTGGTAAAATCTATAAATTGGTTTGATAAAATTGATCGAGTTATATAACAACCTATTGAAAAGTGCTAAAACTATAAGGGGTCCATCAGGTTGACCTAGTAGGTTGAACTAGATGTCTAAAAGGCTAGAAACCTATACTAGGTTAATTGGGTTGATCTACTTTCTTATTCTTGGAAAATTGTGTATAGAGATAAAAAGTTGGGTCAATAAAATTGATCCATTATGTCAAAAATATATGGTTAAAATTATAATCAAAATAATGAAATAAAATATTGTAAGGGTTATTTTCACATGAATGTAATATGAAGGTGAATCCAAAGTGAATGTTAATACTAACAAGAAAAGAAATAGGAATGGAAATGTGAAGACAATCCAACCAATAGTGGGATAGGATTCACGTCGTGTTTACCAAAATGTATACAATCATAAATACATCATGTTTATAAATCAATCTTGGCTTAAAGAAGATAGATCATACCTATACTTACGATTGGGGATATACTTGTTAAGTGGGAGCATGACTAATATGGGGATTTAATAAACCCAATTAGGGGATCATTTGTCATAACATATCATGTTAGGAAGGGTTCCAAAGCACATAGTATAACATAATCAGACAATAACCCTAATATATTCCTAAGTTTTAAAAAATTCACTCTATTTTAATAACAATGAAGTAAATCTAATATAGTACACAACAAAGCTTGTGGCACAAATTGGGGGTTAGAAATAATAAAACAACTAAAATAAACATGTATTAGAAGACATATACTCATGTTAATGTATATAGAATCCTAATACATGAGAGAATAATAAAAATACATTATCTATCTAATCTTACAAAGGAGAAATAAAGTTAAGAATACTTACCTTTGAAGACAAACATGTCGATCGTCAATCTCTCCCTTGGCCAAGGTGCTTTACAAGAGATTATTATGGTATGTAAAGATAACCAAGATAAATCATTTCTAGGCTACATAACCTATATAAACATCCAAAAGACTTTTCCACAAGACAAGATTCATATATCCAAAGAAAGTATGGAACCCTAAGCTTTATTCCTCAAGTAGAATGGCTAATAAGTAGATGTTCATTCACACTTATTTGCTAATAATTATTTTCTTATGAAATTGTGGTAAATGAACTTGTATATATAGGTAGATCTTTTCCTAAATCCTCTTAGGAATGTCACTTATACAAGTTTGACCCAAATTGACCCAGTGTGTTTTTAGGGATAAATCACTAGGTCTGAGCTAGGTCGGTCAAAATCCTAATAGTGAGAAACACCCCTAAAGTATACCATCTAATGAATAGACCAAAAATGAGTTGGATGCCATCTAATGAATAGACCAAAAACTAAGTAATGACTTCTTTGGTCTATAAAGGCAAATAGGCAACTCAAATGTTGAAAGTTGAAACAAGAGCTTCACCTACCAAAGATAAAATAGAAATTATAGTTGTCCCCATAATCATATAGAGTCATTTCCTAATAATTTTCCTAAAGTTAACATCTAAGATATAGCTCTACCTAACTAGTGTCAAGTGCAAAATGCTATTACACATGGGGAACTAGACTGTATAGAGTTTTATAGTGACTTTGATATCTTCTAGAGAAATGGAGGAGTATAGGGTGGTTCCCAATCATCTATAATCATCAAACTTGGATATACCCCCTAGTATGGCCATGGTGCTAGAAACTATGGATTTTCCTATCCAAGAAGAAAATGGACCTAACAAGACTACTAGTGAGGTTCATGTAATCTAACATATCCAAAGGAGCAATTATGTCATGAAGTACTAGAAACTATAACAACCCCTAATTATTTTAATTCCCCCAAACAATAACATAACCCAACCAAATAATAATGCTATGAATGACCCTCTACCTCCAAAACCTTATGAACCAAAAGCTCCTATAGATACCCAACTAGTTATAAACAAGGTAAGTTATAACATAGTAAAAGACATGAAGAAGATTAAGGCAAATATAACCCTTCATTAACTTGCTCATATCATAAAGTAATAAGATATTTTACTAAAATCCTTAACTAAAAAACCCACACACCCCACTAAGAAAAAAATAGCCTACACTAACATACTCATTCATAAAATCAAGACTAAGGTTCCTCCTTCCTCCTAACTATCAAGTTATTTGGAAAGAACCTACACAATTACTTACTGGACTTGAGAGCCTCAAAAAACATAATTCCATTATGAATTTATGATAAGTTAGGGTTAGTTTCTATCAAATTATACAAGGTGGTGGTTTAACTATATATGTTAGAGGTTAATGTAGTGGGTGAGACTCTGAATGTCCACATGCAACTAGAATCTGAACCTAGGATTCAATAGTTTATAGGCATCTAAGTGGTAGAGATTCCTAAATCCTATAGCATACTCATTAGTAAGGACTATTATAAAACTTTAAATAGGTATATTGCCATTCATTTCTCCAATATATGGTTACCTTAGAGAGTAGTAGCCAATAAAATTTGCGTGGACAAAGAACCCCACATGAAAGACATGATAATTGAGTACAACATAATCAATGAAAAAAGTGAACCTTGTATCCTTAGACTTAGGGATTTATACACTTATAATTAAACCTACTAAAGAAAAATTTGATAATGAGAAATACTTTTTAGGCCTATGGTCCCTCTATGTCAATGGGGCTCATTTCAAACAAGGAAGTGGATTTGATGTTCAACTGACAAATCCCTAAGTAAATAAATGTCTAGCTTTGTATATATTATAATTTTCATATACAAGTAATTTTATAGAGTATGAGACCTTGATCTTAGGGTTGTAATTTGCATTAAAACATAAAGCCAAATAACTAAGGTTATTTAGTGACTCTGAGCTGGTGGTCAACCAAGTTAAGAGTAAATTTTAGTGCAAGTTGTCTTACTTTAGAAGGTATAAACGTATGTCATGGGACTTGATCAATATATTTAATGCATTCAACATCATCCCTATCCCTAGGGAATAAAACCAAATTTATAATTCATTAGCATCTATAAGAGTAAACATAACTCCCCTGGATGACATCGAGTTGTAGGAGTTCTCTATGGAACTATTCCTTTGCCCATCCTTCCTAAACAATGTGAAAAAAATTTAGGTCTTTAAGGATGATTAGTAAATTATCCAATTCCTTAATAATTTTTGGATATTTGAGACCTAGTTAATTGATAAAGTAGATAGAGACAACCCTAAAACTGAGTTTGATAAGGATATGATCCTTAAAATTCATGGGAATCAAATCCTAATAGGGATGATTTCCTTAGAAAGAATGTTTCATGCCTTAGAACTTCCACCCTAAATGAAGAAACCCAAGTTCAAGAACTAAAAGTGTCGAATCATCAACCTCAACTCTATGGGAAAACCCCAAACTATTAATTTAGGTCCTGATTAGATGGACCCAAAACTTGAGAAACTACAAAGGTTGTTGTTAAGATATCAGGATGTAATTTCTTGGGCCTATGGATACATTAAAGTCTTTGACCCAAGGGTGATTACTCACACTATCTCATTAAAACTAGAATAAAAACCATTTAGGTAAAGACAAAGACCTATGAACCCAATCATAGAACCATTAATACATAGAGAGGTTCATAAGTTGTTTTATGTGGGGAAAATCTTCCCAATTTTTAACTTTACCTAGTAGCCAATCTAGTACCTTTAAAAAAGAAGAATGGATAATTTTGTTTATACGTAGACTTTTGAAACTTAAATTGAGCTTCATACAAAGGCAACTATCTATTACCTTCCCTCAAAGAAGTGATCCAAATGGTGAGTGTATCCCATATAATTTCCTTCTTAGATGGTTTATTGAGATATAACCAAGTCTTATTTAATTCAGTAGATCAACTCAAAATGACATTCAACACCAAATGGTGTGCATTCACCTACAACCAAATGTCATTTGTGTTAATCAATGCTAGAACAACATTTTAAAGGGAGATGGATTTTTATTTTGAAGATTTAATTAGCAAGTACATAATAATTTATATGGATGACTTGACTATGTTTTCAAAATATATGTTGGATCACATAAACCACTTACAAAAGGGATTCAAAAGGTGTATAAGGTATGATATTTATCTAAACCCAAAAAAGAGCATGTTCAGTGTCATTGAAGGTAATATTCTCAGTCATATCATCACACAAGAATGTATTTCTATTGATTTAGAAAGATATGATGTGATTTCTAAGTTACCTCTACCTATTAACAAGAAAGAGTTAAATTCATTCTTAGGTAAAATTAACTTTGCTTGCAACTTCATTTCTAGATTTATCAAAATTCTAAAGCCTCTGAATACTATTTTGAAATAAGATTCAAATGTGGAGGGTCATGTTGAATTGATATAGGCTTTTAAAGATATAAAAGAAGCTATCATGCAGGCCCTAGTTTTGATCATTCTAGACTATACACTAGATTTTTAATTTTACCCTTTTCTTTCTAAGCACACCATCATTGCCTACCTCATGCAAATATTAGATTAAGAATAACATATTATAACTTTTATGAGCACCAATCTCAAGGATGTAGAACTAAATTATTTCACTCTTGACAAACACACTTATGCACTGGTGAAGGCTATGAATAAATTCAAGAACTACATCCTTAGAAATAAAGTACATGCAATTATCCTAGACCTAGCCATTAAGAAAATGTTGGGATACAATGAATTAGGGGAATGCATAGTCAAATTGATGACAAAGCTACATCAATATGATTAAGAAATAAAACCTGACAAGTTGGTTAATGGGTAGAGTCTTACCAAGTTGACAACCAAAATCTATCTAAGGATCACTTTTCACCAATTAGACCAAGAGTTATTACTACAGTGGGATTGGTACACCCCAATCATACATTACCTTCTCTATGGGAATAAACCTCCTGGGCTAAATCAAATATATAAGAGAGACCTCAGATTGAAGGAATCACATTATATGCTAAATAAAGGAGTTCTCTTTAGGAATAATCATGATGGAATCTATCTTATATGATTATCACAAATGGAAGCCATAAAAGCAATGATAAACTTCTATGAGAAGTTGGGAGCTAGACACCCTACAACGAATGTGATGGCAAACAAGATAATCTAGGTAGGCTACTACTGGCCTACCCTATTAGAATATTTACACACCTATGTATAGACCTATCATTATTGTCAAACCTTCACCCAAAGAGATACCCATGTGGAAATGTTATTATAACCAGTTATAGAATCAATTCCATTTTCCCAATGGGGGTTAGATTTTGTGGGATTCATCAACCCCAATTCCCTGGCTAGCCATAATTTTTTGCTTACAACTATAGATTACTATACAAGCTAGACTGAGGTAGTGGAAATAAAGAATAACACCATCAATAAGGTCATCAAATTCATGGAGAGTAATATAACCATTTAATTTAAAACTCTAGTTTTATTAGTATGTGATAATTATCTCACATTCCAATCCATGAATTTAATTGAGTGGGTGTATGACAAAGGGGTCACCTTGAAATTATCATCTAGTTACTACCCATAAGGGAATGAACAAGAGTAATTGACTAACAAAAACTTAATTGATGTCATAAATAAATCTAAAAAATAGGAACCCTAGGAATGACATTTGTTGCTTAAATTTGCTCTATGGGTTGATCGCACCAAGTATAAATAAGTGCTTGAAATTTCACCACTTCTATTGGTCTATGGGTTAGAGCTAAGTCTCCCATTTATTCTCAAGCTACCTACATATAAGTTTATGTAGTAGAATATGAATCATATTGATAAAGTGAAATCTAGGCTCTTGAACATTATCTTATTGGAAAAATGTTGAGATGAGGCCTTACTCAACGTAGCAAGCATTAGATAACTATTTAGTGATAGTTTAACAAAAGGGATAGGGTAAAATATTTTAAGATTTCTAATCTGGTATTGTTGTGGGATAAAGATCATGAAAATAAGGGACAAAACTCTATGTTTGATCTTCTTTGGATTGGTCCTTACAAGATAGTTAAACTACTTAGCTGGAATTCTTTTTACCCTAAGGACATCGAAGGCAGTAACCTCCCATTATTAGTGAAGGGACAGTTCCTAAAGTATTACTTCTTGTATAACCCTTCAAGTGTAATTTCAAATTAATCTCAGTAAGGGTGCTAATTTATATATTAGACTATTTTATTTTAATTATGTGTTTATTTTGATTATGTGTTTGATTTTTTTGCATTTTATTTTTGCTTTGGTGTTGTTGTGTTCTTTTGGTGTTCTTCTCCTATTAGCCATACCCTGGATCTAGATTTCAATTGAAACAAAGGTAATGAATAGAACTATAAAGGTATTTTGTTTAACTCTTAATAATCAACAACTCTAAATGATAACTAAATCCCAAGAGGTGTAGTTAAGATTTGGAATACCAAAGGTGAGATTTCATTTTAGTCAAGTCAAAGGTTGTATAAATATTTTACATTTCATATCTTGGAGATTGGTGATTTTTAATGAAACAAGTGAATTTTAGAACAACCCCATTTCCTAATAGAATCCATCAAGCTACACTTAATAAGAACATCATGATGAAATGTGAGATCACCAAACCAATCTAAGATCGATTGGTTATTTATAGATTTCTAAGCACTCCATCACCCTTGGCTTTATCCCAAACCCTTAATGGATAGAATTTCCAAATATCTTCATTAGATAAATTTAAAAGGAGATTAGAAAAAAATGCATAATTTAAATTTTGAATCTTTCTTGAAAGGGTTATTCAAGCAACCTCCATCATAGACTTTTTAGCCTGGATGGTAGTGGAACAAGGCCTTGAATGGGATTAGAGGTATATCTTTCAAGGATATAGATTCCTGGATGGTAGCATGTTGATGCTCATACCATTCCCCTCAAAGCCATTTAACCAACAATGTCATTTAAGGAGATATAATACCTAGCCTAACCTCGACTTATTTAAGTGAAATATAAAATTGAATCAATTGAAAACATATCATATCACACACACTTATGTTCTCTTATTATAATAAGGCTTAGTATGTCACTTGTTATCCATGGCCTAAGTGCTTTTTTTATATGTTTAAATATTTCCTTTTAATATGTGTTTTATGTAGAAATAAAGGTTATAAGCTTGATTTATAAGTGATTAACACACCTTTCCCTATGGAAGTCACCATTTTTTATGGACAACACACCCCCTTTTCATAGAAATAGGGGCCCCTATTTAATATGATCAAACTCAAAGTCCTCAGACTTTCTATCCTATTCTGATCACCTCCTTTCTGAGAGAATATTCAAGTTCCTATTTTACCTATTATTCTTGAGCATGATGAGTATTTATAGTGGTTGGCTTATCCATGTTAAGATCCCTAGTGACCTCTAAATTTAATGCAATTTAATCCTAGATGAACCCTAAAGTAAACCAAATGTTTTATTATAATATTTAATGCATTAAATTTTCTATAGGTTTGATCTGATATTCAAGTTCTTAGAGTCTCAGTATCCCAGAGTGTTAAACTCTTGAAGTCCTACATGGAAACTAATGAGCTTAATTGGTAGCCAATGAGAATTTATATTCATCATGCTTATTTCCCTTTTACTTAGTCTCCTTTTATGGATTTCTATAAGAAGAACAATTAAATGAAATAGTGTTGCATGGGTCTCTACCAAAGGTGTTAGAGCCCGACCAATTAGGTAATTTGTAGTCAGAATGATTAATTTCTCATATCTATCATAAATTTTAGAGCCTAAGAGAGCCTAAGAGGACCAACCCAATGGGAAAGTGCCATGAAGATCATTATCAAACTAGTCAGTCTCTCAAATATATTATAAATGTCATCATTTAAGAGAGCCTGATCAAGTGAAAGAACATCATATGGCCAGAAGATAAGAGTTATCAAGATTTGATGAATGGCCTTGCCCCAATGTTATACATGTTAGTCTCCTATATCTAATAGAGATGTTATAACTTGAAAGATCCTAACCAAATGAAATAATACCACATAGTGCATTTTCAAGCTTGTCAATCTCCTAGATCTAATAGATATGTCACAGCTTGAGAGAGACTAATTATAACATCATGATGCATAGAATTTTCATGCATATTAGTAGATGGATCCCATAAAACCCTATGTCAATCAAAATAAGGTATAGTCAGAGTAGAAAGATCAATCAAAATATGACATGTGTAATCTAATTGGCATTTTATTCTCCCAAGCATATAAAAATGAAGTCCTAGGTTGTGCCTAGGTGTTAGTCATTGCACATGAACCAAATAGAAGATTACATGTGGCACAAAGAAAGAACCACCCAAGAAGTCTTGAGTATTTTATGTTCATGTGCTGACCATACCCAAATCATTAATTAGGTGGGAAATTGGGCCTTAATTAGACATGTTAGAGTATTACATCATGATTGTTAAATCAAATAGGTGGCAAGGGATCATGATTTCTAAGTTTATGTCCAAATTAGGAAATAAATGGGAAAGCTAAAGCCACCAACTTGAATTTGAATTCACACCAAATGAGAGACTAAATTCCATCAATGTAGGAGATGTATGTAGACTTATATAAGTTCCCCAAGGTGAACTCATTAGCCATTATTTCTCCCAAATTCCTTGAAACTACTACTCACTTTTTGCTCCTACCAATTCCCTTTATAATCTCCCTTTGCTTAGTGTCTCTTATAATAAAATTCCATCCTAGTTATAATTCCACCTCATCCTCAAACCCAAAGCCAAGCCAGATTATAGAGACACAACCTTCTTAGACGGATTGACACATTTCATGGACTATAATGAGATGTTTAAATCCATCAATCTGGTGCCTACATCCCTAGGCATCAATGATGAAGATGAGTCTAAGTTTGAAGATACCGTACAGGCATATGAAAAGAGCAAGCTACATTAAGTCATAGCCAAGCCATAAGTCTTTCCTTACACCAACTTATTTTGAAAATTATTACTCATAATAAAGTGGGTGTAAGATGGTATTCATGACATGGTCTACGCTATGAAATCTTGGCATTATATTCTAGACATCTCAGGAGTTACCTTCAAGTATAAATATAACCTCCTTAAGTTTACAGTCACCTACCAATTTGGCCATCATGACCACCTAGATTAACACTCATCATATTCATGACATTTTAATAGACTAAGCATAAAACCTTGATGCAAATTGGGTCAACAATATAGATGTGAATCTATATATTTTGTGCACCTTCAAAGAATGAATCCATGCCAATATGATCCTACTTAACCAATTATTTTTGGAGGGTGACTATCTTCCCATCAATCTCTTGTGGATTCCCCTACTCCACATAATGCTTCAAGGTGAGAAGGTCCCCAACCTTGGAGGGGCAATCAATTTAAATATGATAAATGTGGTGGAAGATAGTCAAGGAAGAGGTGACTTTTACATGATGAGTTACCTGTTAGATGTGGTATATGAGACACTCACATTCTATCCTTCTACTTTTCAATAATGGGTTCCTAAGGGCATGGTGGTCCATGAAGTTTTATATAAAATATATGGCCACCATTATAGAAACCACATTTGATATATATGTGATTATTTCTACTCAGTGGCCTACATGGCCATAAATGAGGCACCCATGCCTCAACTATCAAATGAAATCCATGACTCTTTCACTTATATTGGTGATTATTGGTGTTATAGGGATGATACAATAATTTGAGTGTAGGCACTCTCAAGACTCATCTTTTCCTACCCTATTAGGTCTTAGACTACCTATCAAAATAAGAAATTACATACTAGTTAGTGGAAGGCATCTTTAGGCACTTAATCAACCACTAACAAAAGGCTTGTCTTCCCCTCTTGATCACCATCTAGCACCACATTTATAAAGCATTCCACCCTCTATATAATATGGTGGTAAGAAGGGACTCCCTTGCCTTAGGCATGAAAAATCACTAAGATTGGGACCCACATAGTGATATACAAGCTCACATGTTCATGTATTAGGCCTATCTCAACCTCAATTATGGCCACTAGCCGAAGGATGATGACGAACTCTATCTAAATCTAACTAATGATCATGAGGTGTTTGCTAAGATTAAGGCTTGTAAGAAGAAAAAAGGAAGCATGCTCACCCTAGGCCATCCACCTAAGCTAGCCTTTCTTCTTCCACATTAGCCTATCTTGATGAGGACGTTTAGGTGGCTCCCCTTAGATTTTAAGGAGAATTATACTGGGAGTCTTGATAGCTTCTCCTCCTAGAGATCTTAACCCTTAGCCCTTTGCTTTGCCTTTACCACCTCCTATGGTTAAAATTTCCCAAACTTAATTAGTTTAGCCCCATGTAATCTAACCTCAAGTACTTTCATTTTAATTACCTCAACCTCAAGCTTCAAAATCACTCAAGTTAGATATTAGTCACATCTTAGAGACCAATCTAAGGACTAGAAACCAAGACCTACACAAGCCTCCTTCCCTACTCCCACTCTCTAGTAGCCTCACATGGCACTACCTAGCTTTCTAACTCCCCTTCAGTCTAGTCAAGTGGTGCCTCCCCTTTTTCTTATTTCTCCACTCCTATAGTTCACCCAAGTGCCTTTGGCCTCAACCATGCACAATGTCCTCACCCCCTCAATTCCATCTACATCATCCATACCATAAGTAATGCTCTTTGTGATTCCTCTACTCATTCAATCCTAGGTCTAGATAATTATAGGATATCTCAAGCATCTCAAGATATTTAAATTACCCCTATGGTTACCTAGAAATTTTTTTAGTCAATCCTCATAACCTCTGCCACCCCTAACCCATTAACTATAATAGTTGAAGCTGATTTGGGCAAGAGGTCTAGAAATAAATAAAAGGTGGTCCATCCTCAACATTATATTCAATTTCTAAGTGATCCCTCTTGAGTTCCCATATAGGATCCCACTACTCCTCCTATATCACCTCTAGTGGCTCACTACATCATTCTCAAGCTTCCATTTTCCATCATCCTAGGTGATTAGGGATTTAAATTTAACTTACAAATCTCTTCATTTATACTAAATTTCCCTCTCCCTAGAGTCATATACCCCCAAGTGAACTTGAACTAGAGTTAGTAGCAAGCACATATGTTCCCTTGGGCCTCCCCATTTGTCTTACCTCCTTTTGCCTCCACACCTCCTCCTCTTCTATTATTTTCCACTTTCATACTTTACACTTTATCCATTATCCCTCCACCTTGGCCTACACATGTCACAACCATCTTTGTCACCTTTCCAACACCTCTAACCACCCAGGAAATAGCTACAATGTTGCAAGCACCTGAGATGATTATGCATGGTAACCTTGATGTGTAGTGGGACTGAAATCATGTTAAAGGAAACATGTAGAGTATTCTTAACCAAAATTTAATCCTAAAGAGGAACTTTATGGTCTATAAAACCCAAAAATAACTCTTCTCTGTCACTAAAGTGAGGACATCCATGAGAGAAGATAAAGTGGATAAAGACCTAGTCTCAGTCCTTTTAGTTACCCATGACATGTCAAAAAAGTTAATGGAAGATATGTAGGATTGGTTTAATCCCTAGAATCACAAGTGAAGAAATAATTCCTCATCAAGCTGGTTAGACAATTCAAGGATGCTCTCCTATAACTTTTATCAGCTCTAGGAGAGGTAGTCAAGACTTTGGTGGATAGTTAGGCACATCTTCAAAGGACACATGCATATTTAGAGAGGATTACACTAGTGGAGAGAAAATGTATGAAGATATAGTTGATCCTTATCAAAGGCATGTTACCATAATTAAATCTTATGCCTATTTCTAACTTAATCCTATATCAAACATATATTGGGAGTATGAGGGCTGAATTTAAGGAGTGGTTGATCCTAGTGCAAATTATGGTGAATCCCTTAAAAGAAAGAAAGAAGAAGATGTTGGAATAGTTTAGGGAGGTAAAAATAATAGTTTTGTTCCACCTAAATGGAATTTTATTAGACAATAGCAAGTTCAGATTTCACCTAGGTCACTTTGACCGGGTTGTGAGAAAGAGAGTGGCTAAGGCCAACAAGGTTGGAGCCTAGGTGGTGCTTGAACTATCTACCCAATCCACTACATGCATTAGTTAGGTTTTAGAGTTTAAGTTTTCCATAAATTCCCCACTCCAAGATCATAATAGGTTAGTGGACCAATTAGATATGATATTTTGATATCCACCTATGAATTTGGCCAAGCTAGATTAAGAGTTTGACCTAGTAACAACTCCACTCATCATCAGGGAGGTATAATCCAAATAGTTTGGAGGTAGTACTATTATCACAAAATATTTCACCTTATAATATGGTTTTCAATCCTATTTTATATTTTGGAAACATGGGAAAACTTCCATGTATGTAGTTGTACCTATAATGGAAGTGAGCCTCTAGGTTTAAGGGCTAGCTCCTTGAATGTATCTTGAAATGCCTATCACCTAAACTAGTGATTTATTATGGGAATTGATTACATGAAATTAACCTAATATAAGGGGGCGATATGTCAATATTTTTTCAAAATGACCATCATACTCCTATCACAATGAAATAAGGCATACAAACTAGTTTAAAATTCTTAAAGTATTCAAACATGAGTATTTCAATATAGAGGTGAGATGTATGAAGAAACATAAGGAAAATGAACTAGATGGTATATTTCACACTCTAAGTATAATCATACAATTGAAAGTATCCTAACATACTTGACAACACTCTATATGACCTGTTAGAATAGGAACTCTTACACAAACATGAAAGGATAAGGGAAGAAAGGATAGAGAATTATCACTTTGCATCACCATACATCACTTGAACACTTAGACAATTGTTCAAAAAATAAAAAATATAATTTCATTAATTTTAAAATTAAAAAATACAATGTCATTCTAGTAGGGATTCACCATACATGGTGTGTTATTTTTTTACAAGAGCCAAAATGGCTTCTACTTATAGAACTTGAGAGATAAGTGAGAATAGAGAAGTCCAAGAGTCACAAGAAAAATTATCATGCTAAAATTAGGAGTTACACATGTAGAATAATGAATTATTAGATATACCATGCAAGGTATCATAGTAAAAATGTTCCTCAAATGCATAAAACCCTTGAAATGTGGCATATGACTCTTCTTACTTGCTCAAAAAACTACCTTAATCATTTGGCCCTTTTGGAAAATTCCACAACTAACTAGGGATATATATCATGATTACACTAATATTTGTAGTTTGTATATATTCTCCACCATGTATTTGTTTCATCCTTAATCATCAAGATTCTTTTACACATGAGTTATCACTCCCTGTAGTCCAAGTAACTCCTCTTTCACTCACCCCTCACACTTGGCCTCAAAATTGGCTTTAATTTTCCATGAAAATCCATATATAATAGTTAATGACACATTTAAAGGCCTCCCATATCCTTATATTCCTCAATCACACCTTAAAAGGCCATCCACTTGAAGTTTTCACCCTTGTCACTATCTTACTCACTTTTCCATTTTTGACTGGTTGAGATGGAGGTACTTGAAAAATTATGTAGGAGTTTTTGTGAATCATAAAATGATCATATTTATTTATATTAAGTCATAATATCTCTCCCAAATTTTATTTCATTTATTTAAACCTTACCATATTTGTAAAATACCAAAAACATCAAGAAAACCTCATTTCCCCCTATCTGTATGAGTAGGGTAGCACTAAATTTGATGGGGAGAGATATATAGAGTCATATACAACATATAACCACTTTAATTCCCATTATAATCCATTTTATATCTCTCTTGCTTCATTTCCTCCATTAGATCATGAATCAGGGTTTTAGAGGGTTTTAGGCTCTTTCCACTCTTAGGACTTGTTCATAAAGATGTGAGATTGGAGTTGCAAAAAAATTTCAAAAAATAAATTTTTATGACCCCCTTCAAATTTTCCAAGTTAATTTAACCCCCATGCACAACCTCCACTAATATGTGAGTGTTTCAAACTAGCCTATCAAGTTTGGTATACCATTCTGCATAGACCTGAGTTGGTCTTAAGCCAAAAGTGGATTTCCTATGGATTATTCTATAAGGTGGAATATTTAAAACACTTTTTATATTCTTGAAAACATATTATAATTTGATATAATGTTCATATAATCCTATAAATGATATTATCACCCTTTTATCCATTAGGCCTGACCAAGACCTAGTAGGCTTATCCTATATCTTTGTAGGTTATGAACACCTTGATGATTTTTAGTCACATTTACATGGTTATTCATGTTTATAAATGTTTATAACAACCCTTAACACCTTATTTCATAGTTAATAAATCTTTAAAATCACCTTGTCATCTTCTTTCTCAAAACCTATAGGGTTTGCCTTCTTAGGAGTGCCCTTTATCTGAGATAGAACAGAGGGCATCTCCCTTACTTCCTCAAACAAGGTAGATGTTGGAGAGTATTTTAATATATATATATATATATATATATATATATATATATATATATATATATATATATATATATATATATATATATATATATATATATATATATACACACACTCTTTTAAATATTTTTAACCCTTTATCACATCATTTACCCTTTAAATTTTTCAAAACCTTGAAGGTAGACTATGATGAAGGGGACCGTGTGTAGGGTTTTATCATATGAAGTCATATGTGCTTATTTTGAGGCCTTTCTCTATTTTTCCACCATGTTATGAGCATCATGAAAAGTCACCATAACCTATTGGTAACTTTAACCATGCTTGATTATATGTTTCACTTCTAACTTAAGGTTCCTTCACCTTTCCTTATCATGTTTAGTTATAGTTAATTATGACTATATTATTTTGCCTAGAGAAGTGACACATGTAGGTGTTTATTTTTATGGTTTGGACCTTAGAAAAAATGTTCATAAACCTTATTTAATGGTACTAACCATTTGAAATTCATTTTAGTGTATCCAAGTCATGTTCTTGTAATATAAACATCAAGAACATCATCTTTTTACTCATTTTTGCCTATAGTTAGCTAAAGTTGACTATGTTGAGGCAGAAAAGGGGTTTTGTAGATGATAATTCACCTTAAAACCTATATCACATGGCCTATGATCCATTTTAGATCCTTTATAAGTAAATTTCACTATCAAGGTTTTATATTTCCATGTCTAGACTCACTTTATGGATGTTTTAGGACTTTTTCAGTTTGATATAGGTGAGTTATCTTGGGGTTAAACACACTTATAGGTGTGGATAAGGTCAAAAACCTACAATTCTAACCTTTCTAAATGACCTCTAGATCATAAATCCTCTCTTAAAATACCTAGAAACATTTTACATGCCTATACATGTTCTTGAATTATGACCTTGGGTGTGAGGGTCACTTGGTACTCAAATCCTGTACACATCACTGTCTGAACTCAATGAACAAAAGTGTATATTTGAACTCTTAAAAACTAATTTCCACTAATCATACACCCCCTAGTTTTTTAAGGCCCTTACCCTATATGAGGGATATAAGGTGAGTGATTATAGATGCATCATATCTCTTTGAAACATTATCATGGGGCACCATCAAAATGGCTCAGGCCTCTATTTTGTGTTTTTAGGGATTATGTCCCTAAACACAGCCCCTTCATCTTTGAACAACACTCCTTAACCTATTTTACTATTTTATTCCATGTTCATGACTACCAAGGCATCTCTATCCTTTGAAAAATTTATGGGATCATAAAAACATATTACACTTCTCTATGACCATGTTCCCAATCTTTTTGTATGGTCACCTATAAGTGGTCATTGCAGTCTCTAGGCAGTGAGCATGAATATGCCAGTGTGCATAGATTATGAAATTTCAATGAGTTTTAGACCCTCCATAAATTTTAAAATGGGATTTTTTCATCATTGATAACCTTATTAAGCTCATATACTCTCCTTAAAAGGGATTAGCATTTATGATGGTACATGTAGGCATGCATTAAGTTACAAACAAGTAATAAGTGTGGAGATAACTAGTTTATATGGTGTATGGGTTTTCCATTAGTTCAAAACATTATCAAAGGTATTAAAATGAATACTCATTATCTTGTCACACTCTAAACAATGTTTTAGTATACATTCCAACATGGCCTTCTCCTCATAGCATCTGTAGGTGCACATCCATGGCTGACTGTGCATACATATAACATTGATTGTCACCATAGTCCCTTTTGTGTTATTTAGACGGAATAAATTGCTTGTTCATGATTTAATGAGATATTAAACATCTTAAAACTCTTTATATCTCTCCCATAAACATTTTCAAGACCCCACATACCATGACTACAATTACAAGTAAGCATAAAGTTGATTGTGTTCCCATATGTGACTATGGGTTCTTCATGATGTTGACCTTGGAAGGTAAGATTATAAGGAAGGATATTTTCATGAAATTAAATACATGAATCAAATCATATCACCATTATTTCAATCCCTTGTAGATAAATAAACATTCTTCAAGTAGTGAAACTTGACTGAGACCTCACATGGTGACATCTTCCTTCAACTTGAGATGTTTGGCCTATAAAAACAATTTAAAACATGAAACCAAATATGGGAAACATGTGATAAATAGTCCCATGTCTTTTTAATTCAATTCCATTAGCTAAATTTTATGGACCTATTCATATGAGAAGGAAACCTATAGGGTATGGGGTTTAACAAGCAAAAAAACATAGTCATCTTATAAATGATGGTTCATAAATCATAAGTGACCAATAATTGAAATATTTTTATTAAAATTAATTTCAATAAGTTTCCTATTACCCCCAAAAAAAATTTACCTAAAACTTCTTCTACAGGCTATACTAAGCATAAACTTGTTGATTGGTTCTACATGTCTAGAAAGGGAGATGGAGTATAATGGTTTTGGACCATTTTTAACACTTATAATACTGATAAAATGTTGTGATAAATATATATAATTTAAATATTCATTCCACAAGGTTTACACATGTGTCACACTCTACTATAGGTTGTACAAGTGCCAAAACTCCTTTTTAGTTATTTCCTTGATTTTCAGTTAGGGAACCTACAAGTTTTAGATAAGACTGACATTCTTGATAGGTAATATGACATATGGGATGTTTTAAGGAAAAATTTAATGCTTGGACACCTTGAAAACCATGCCACTTTCATATATGACTCTAAAATGACCCCTAAGTGACTCAAAATGACTAATTAGACCATGACCAATGCTAATAAGGCATTAAATCACATCAAAGGAACTATGAAACACCGTATGACATGATAATATACCCCTATTCCATTTTTTTACTAGAGGGTTGACCCATTTTAACTTGTGGTCAAAATTTTCAACATGTTCATCCATGGCCCCTCCACATATCAGTTAGATGGGCCCTTAAGTATCTTTTAGAAAGAACAGGGAGGATATTCTCTCTTTCTTAAAATATAGTTGTAATGAACTCTAGGAGGACATAATGGCCTAGGATGGGAATATTTCACTACTTGGAGGTGACCCTCATCCTTATCTATGAATGTATAACTATATTCCATTTTGATAGTTGGTAATTCTTAGTCCCAAAATGTTATCAAAATTGAGATAAGATTTCACCTACTTATTCCTTCACTCTTTTAGATTGTAAATGTCTACCATGATCTATGATCTTATAAACAAAATAATTTTAATAAATGTTATTTTTGGCTTTCTATAAAATTTATAGTTTATTTGTTAAATTTGTCAATCATTTTAGGTTCTTACATACATGTCAATGCTAGGAAAATTAAACTAATGCTCTGTAAATTAATGAATATAGTGTTTGTAATGTTTTTCATTATTCTAACCCATTTATGAACCCTTTTCATTCCCTTTTTAATATTCATGATGTTTGTTGACCTACATATTTTGCTTGAATAATCTGTGTTATTTACCATAGGCTTCTTGAATATTGATATCTTGTGAAATGTTTATAAATTAAGCTTATCTCCTATTTCCTCAGACTTTTCCCCTTTATGTAAAAATAATTCAAAACCCTTGGTAAAACTCAGCACACATTGGTATAACTTTGGTAGGGTACTTATCTTGGTTCTTAAAGTATTAACATTTTTTAGGCCTGGAAACACTCTTTCCTACCTTACCTTAGCTTCCTTTTATGCTTATTTTATAACCCAAACATTTTATCCACTTTAGAAATCTATGAGGTGTGAATCAATGGTAAATGATAATTAGAATCTCCTTCAATCATAAACTAATTTAGAGTGAAATCACACATATCTTTAATCTCTGATGGTAATAGTCATGGCTCTTTGAATATAAAAGTTTAACCTGCTCAGTCCTTGGATTGAACTAGCATCAATCCTAAAATTAATGAGGGGATATTTTATCCCATGCATTATATTTCAATTTCCTCTTCAGAACACTCAATCCCATGAGTGCCTTTAGAGGTAGAAATTATCTTGAGGTTTATAACACCTACTAAGTCTAATCTACTGTAAAAGATTTTGCAATAGGGAATCCCCTTTAATAGTTAGTTGATACTTAAGAGACCATTACATCAAAGACATGCAGTGGATTCCATGCAATTGCAATCCTCTATTATAAACCATGTTCAAATATCCATATCACCTACACATGTTCCTATTATTTCTATTCCAAATAAATAAACAAGCACTCAATGATGAGTTCTAAAATCCTATACTCTATCTGCTCCTATGATTACTTCATGACCATAGATCACTATTTTACATACGTAAAGCACCATTGATACCATAGTGATAGATATTACACTTATATATGTTCCTTGGTTATGTACATGCGGTATGACCATAAGTTGAATGGCATCATAGGATGATCTTTCCTATCTCCAAAAATACCAAAAAATAAAAATAAAAACATTAAAAAAAAATATCATTACTTATTTTTTCTATTGTCCTTTTGGAATCCATATGTTACATCCATATTGATGGATGACATACTCAGTTACTCTTACATACACATATGTGTCACATTTCTACTTGTGTGTGATATAGGCATACATAGATACATGATACACTCATATTTCAGATTTTGGGCTCTCCCTCTACTCATGTCATATGGACATTTGGGGCATCTACTTCTTTTATCTTGATACACATACATTATATGATTTGATGATCACTCTAAACTATCATGTTTGAGCTTAAATATGTACCTACACATGCCTATTATTAATGATTACATCTTACAAAGGGTACTTCATATGCTATACACTTGACATGCTTTTTTAAGACATTAGATCTATGGGCCACTATGACATATTTATTTTCATTGCTTATGCTCTAATTTATGCACTTCTTGGAGTGTTTTGTCTTGCTTGTTCAATAATTTAAATATGCTCTTTTACTTGAGGCCCATGTGCCTATGTATGATTTCTATGACATTTACTTCATGTCATTATTTATGGTATGGACATTTGAATAAGTCATTTTTTTATTTCATGGACATTCAACTAAGTCATGTCCCTTTGATTGTGTAGCATTTTAACATGTGCCTTGTTTGTAGTCTCTTTGGACCATTGCATGTTGACTTACTTTTGAGTGTTCTTGTTTGTGTGTTTATTTTCTTGTTGATCTTATATTATTATGATATAGATGTTTCCATGGTATTTATCATGCATCTTAGGCCTACATGTGATCACATTGGTTCTATGTGCTTCAATGATAAATTTACCTAGACATGTTCTTTTTATATGTTACATGGTTACATTCACATATTTTACAAGTGTCTTACCCTTTTTAGTGAGGTAACTTCTAGTTCTTATTTTTTCAATCACCTCAAAGTGGGGCATATTTGGGAAGCATGTTCTCTACACTTGGAATAATTTTTAGATATAGTGGGGGCATGCTTTGGAAGCATGTTCTCAACACTCATTCAATATTTGGTACTTATATCAGTTTGTAGATTCAATGGGGGCATGTCATATGGGTATGTCTTCCACACATTCAATTTTTTAAAATTCAGTTGGGCATGCTTGAGAAGTATGTTATCCACATTTATTTAGTATATGGTACTTATATTAGCTTATAAATTTAGTAGGGGCATGCTTTGGAAGCATGTTCTCACACCTATTCAGTATTTGTCATATTCAATTTACATTGGTGGCATGTTTTGGAAACATGTCCTCCATATTGGTACTTATATCAATTTTCATATTTCTCCATATATAGTGGGGGAATGCTTTAGAAGCTATCCTCCAAACTTACATAGTTATCTAAATTGGCCAAAGCACATAATTATATGACTCATATTCACATTTATGGTAGAATTCTATACCTTGGTACCATTGTTATACACAGTTTCATCATGAGACATATCTAAGGTCAATATGTTATGCAACATTTGCCTAATATTGTAAAATCCAAATAAATTCTAGATTATAAAATCATTACATGTATTGATACCCTACAAAATTTAAGTAATATATTGAGCCAATCTATTCCATAATTTGTTCACTTTTAGTATGGTTGAGGTGATCAAATCACTCAATCTTTCCAAGTTTTTAGGTTGGAATTGATCATCCAACCTCACCATGCTATAAGTATCATTGGGTTACATGGTTGATCTAATCTTAACTACCAAGTGGTAACTCACTTTTGCTCCAAAGTTGGGGGCATGTGCCTCTCTCTCTCTCTCTCTCTCTCTCTCTCTCTCTCTCTCTCTCTCTCTCTCTCTCTCTCTCTCTCTCTCTCTCACACACACACACACACACACACACACCTTACATATATGCACTTTAAAGATTTATCTATATTTATCTTAATATCAGTTTTAGATCCTTATAATGATACATATTTTTTAAATAATTTGTCAATATTCAAAGTGGTTATCAACACATAAATTTACTCCTAAACCTTGCTCTTTCAATTTCAATATATTTCAAGTACTTTTAACCCAAATTACATGCACTGATTTTATATTGTAACATGCTCTTGGTTGCAGTTCAGTCACTAATAAAGCATTGAAAATCAACTCAAATAAATACAAGGTGTGCATATAGACCTAAGTACTTATTCCTTTCCTTTAAATAATAAATTTCATTATTATATTTAAGGTGGGGAAATGTAGATGATATTTTATGATTATGTAGCACCTTAGTCTTGTACACTAACAAAACTTAGACCTTAGTTATTCTCTTCAGTTCTACACTCTTCTTGTTTTTGCAAGCCTCACATCTACTCTATCTTATACCCTTTATCCTATCTCTTAGTCTGACTCGTCTTATATTGATGAAACAAGCATTCTATCTTACCCAAAAATCTTAAAATGTAATTATCTTACACATCTACAAATTCTAAGTTTACATATTTTACTGCTCCCTAGATACTAACATTTGGGTTAGATAGTAACATCAAGATTACTATCCTATCCTAATGTAAGTGTCTAATGACCTAATTCATCCAGTTTGAAAATGAAATGTATCCTAATCATTAGTCTAAATGCCTTAATGTGAGTTATTATTCCAAATAAACTGATATAAATAAAATATCAACCCTCATTTATTCCTCACCTAAAAATACCAAAGAGACCAAGGTACTTATCAAAAAACACTCTATCAAGCATTTAATTTATAAAATATTCCATATTTATATACCATTAATATTTACATCACATCTATAGGTATGAATTACTAAAGGAGCATCTAAAGCTTAATTTTCTAAGTTACAAGTTAGGTCACTTTTGTACTTGCTTTACACACATTGCATGATTCACACACAAGATAACACGTAAGGGATAACTACATGAGTCTAAGTCCCTCTTCTAGAGTATTGAATATGTACGAAACACCCTTTGAGATTTGGGTCATTAGGGTTAGCTTGACACTATGTTCTCACTAACCCATTTTCCACCAAGGTCGCATTTAAGATGAAAAACTAGGGTTTTGCCATTTTATAAAGAATGACTATCCATGACCCAGATTTGAATGCACCAGAGTGAAGGTGAATCCAAACCTAGAAGCATCAAAGTGGATCTTGTTTCACTATATGTTTCATATAAGACACTGTCATCAAACTCAGATAGTATCATTGATGTAACCATCCAGCGCTGACTTAACTATCTAGACAGCCTAAGGCACCAAATCTAGAATCTAATAACTATTACAAAATTGTCTTTCCACCTGATTTTAGCCTATTATAAATCAAGAATTGTATTAGCATTAGAATAATCTAAGTACTTATATTGTTTTTAATTTATATATCTATTTTAGTTGTACTTTCCATATTTAGACTATCTCAACATAATAAATTAAGTGTATGTTTACATCTAAGTTTAGCATTTAATTGGCTTACTATAGATTTGATTATTATTTTTATGCCATTTAATTTATATATTATTAACCCTATGGTATAAATTGAAAACATATAACATATTTAAATTTAGGGTTAAACACTCAGTACTCACAAGCACAACTAGTTATTTGGCATAGTCAATTGAGATAAGTTTGCGATCAACAATCTTAAGCACACTGCATTCCAATCCTACTACAATAGTCACATCTAGAGATATACCTTGATCTTATTGTTGATCTATTATTTATATAATTATGTCATCTATCATTCCTTGTTATCCATTTGTCATAGTCAATTAGGATAAGTTTGTAGTCAATAGACTTGAGTGTATTGCATTGATGCCTACTTATAACAACCCTATTCAAACTCTATTTTTGATCTTGTGCCTATTCTTGAACTTGTGTAGTCATATTTTTCACTAATTTTCACTATTATATAGTTATAATAATCAATATAAATATGTGTGTGAGCTAATTATATCTCATCTTAGTACTTCTCAAAATTATAGGGTTTCTATATTTAGCATTTTTCAAAATTAGAATAGTTAGTTATTGCACATCTTTAGTATTTTAATATTCTATATTTTAACACCTATATAATACACTAAAAAATTCATTGTGTTTATAAAAAATAGGGTAGAAACTTATATTTTTCATATGTACATGCATTTCACTATATACATGAGTGATTTGTAATATAGGGTCATATGACATGGACATGCAGATGTTTGACATTCCTACACCCAGTGAGCTACCTATGCCTACACTAAGTGTATATGTTTAGTACATATATTTAGGTTATACCTTTATATGGGAATTCCATTGATCATATCAATTTACGTTATACTGATTATACTTGTTTTTCCTTTCTTTTACTACTTAGCGTGTTATATGGATATTATAACTTACCATGTGTGATGATTACATTCATTGATCGTGTAGATTAGATTTGTTTGTTTTATGTATGTTTATATTGCCTATTACATTGTGTGACCATTGTGTGTTACATTTCATGCCTTCATTCATATTTATTTTTCTTTTTTGCATGGTGTGATATTTAAGTGTGCATTACACTGTATGCAACTCTTTCTTTATATGACATTTGATTGTTCATTGAATGTGACTCTCACCTTGTGTGACATTGATTATTCATGGTATGTAGATATTTTCTTATGTGAAATTTCATTTTATTTTAATTTACTATGTGTGACTCTTTTATTGCGTGACATTGAGTTTTATTGTGTATGCTTCTATGTTTTCTTATGTGCACCATGCCTATGACATTATGTGTATATTTGTACATAAATCTAAGATTATTTGTTGAGTTAGTGATGTCATGATCCATAACGTGTATCTTTTCATAGCTGTGTGGTGTTATTATCTATATCATGCATCTTTTTGTGTGGCCTACTATTTAATTTGAATAGTTATGATGATTAATATTGCATGCTTAATTACCAAATTTATCTTAACATGACACTATGATGACATTAGGATGCATGTTTCATATATTACATAGTGATATAATCATACTATGATGACATATTCCCCTCATATTAGCACATATTTTATATGCTTATATCTTTTTATATAACATGATGCATTAACTCTTTTATTTTGAGATGAGTAATTTACAAGCTACATCCCTCACCTCAAAATGGGAATACTAGCAGGCTTATCATAAAGATCAAGCCTCAATACATTGATAATTTATAATTTTGAGATAATTTACAAGGTTTAAATGGTTTAGATTAAGGAAAATTATCAAATTGGTTCATGCTAAGCAATAACTATATACGTAGTGAGATAGATTTGGGGGAATATGTAATGTATATGTAGACATTTTATAGGTACATGATTGACATGTTAAAAAAATTATAAAATTAAGGGATTAACAACATGTATATGTAGATACTAATTTTTTTTAATAAACATTTGGTAGTGTTGATATTGACCTACCATCACTTTACATGACGTGTGTACACATATAGATCTTACACACTCCTCTTTTCTATCCACATGCTTTCTATGGGTCCAACCCTCTCAATTTTCTATCAATGACCTATAGAAATTCTCTAGTATGTGTGTAACCTATTCAAAATCATACTCGTACTATCTCCAAATCATCAAATCAATATTCATGTCTTTTATACAATTCCATTAGACTCATGCATATGTAGAATTCCATGTGCCTAACTCTGATGGACTTGTCCCCATGCCAAGTAATAATTAATTTTCAAATTTAAATCACCTTTAAGGGTCAGCCTGTATGTTTCACATGTTGATCATGTGATAAATTACACAAAGAGTCCTATATAAATACACAATAGGTCTAAGATTTTTTTATTATCTATAATTTTTTAGCACTCTCAAAGATACATCTATAAACTTTTGCATGTTTAAAGGGATTTACTTAAAATTCTAAATTTAGCAACTAGTCACAAGGAGTAAACCCTAGCCAAGTTGGAAGTACCTAAGTCAAGTTAAATTATCCATGTGTCAAGTGTTGAAATCTATCTTATAGGTTGCATTCATTAAATGAGCACCATTACACACATGTACATAATAGGGAGAGTTACATGAAGTTTGAATTCCCTCTTCAAAGTATTTAATATGTAAGAAATGCTTATCCATTCATTATGAAGTGGTTGATTTATCTCAACCCACCTCTTTACATTTTTAGAGGCATAAACCTAGTGTCAAAAGTGAACTTAAAGTTTCAAATAGATAGTGACTAGTTTTTAGATAATGCACACACAATGAGCCCTTGATATTGCATACAAAGAGGAATTATAAGGAGGCAGAATGGCATGTGCCAAAAATAGAGAGGTACAGTCTACATATAGTAATTTGGTAGAGTACATAGGTTATAATCTAGCACAAGCTTCCATAGTTGGTGGATTCATATTGGTGGTTCCAGACACCCAATACCTGATATGAGATTCATAGTCTACTTATAACCCTTTTTACCTACATTTAGTCTCAGACCTGTTGTTCCCCAAAAAAAGTTGTCATTTTTGGGACAACATTTGAACTATTTTGGTCTTACAGACCAAAATTGTCTCTTCCATTTCCAAAATTTGTCCTAGACATTCAAATTCCTCATTTTCCAAGTTTCTCAAAAAATCTATAGACTCTGCAGGTCAAGTTCAATGGGTTTTACATGTTGATTTCTATAGACTTTGTTTTTATAGACTCTATAGGCAATTTCATTTATACAGGTTTAAAGGCTTCTGCAGGTGGTTTCAGTCAAAAGAATTGATTTTCAATACTTGGCCATTTTCCATGATTGGTTTAGAGCTTTAGTTTAATCAAAAATCTCCATCGGCAAGCATCTAAGTGCAAAAAAGAGACTTAAACCACTGAACCATTGAACCATTGAACCACTTTGGTTCAAAGGTTCAATGGGTTCAAGGTTCAACAAGTTCAACGTCTTTGGCAATAGTTAAGGGCTTCATCAAGGTTCAAAGTTCAATCACTTCAATTGGTTCATTAGCTTCAAGACACTTGGCCAAATCAAGGTGGCTTGAACCATTGAACTATTGAACCATTAAACCACATTGGTTCAAAGGTTCAATGGGTTCAAGGTTTAATGGCAGCTTTAACTAAAGGAACAATTCAATGGCTCGGTTCAACCAGGTGGTTCAACACTTTATTTCACTTAGTTGGTTCATTCGTTTAGTTCATCTCTTGGTTCAACAGCAAGTTCAAAGACATTTTTCAAAGCTTTGTTTGAACCGTTTAACCAAAACTTGGTTCAACAAATAGGTTTAACAACAGGTTCAATGCTTAATTCATCAGCTTGTTTCATTCATTGAACCATCGGCTTGAACTATCAGCTTGAACCATTTTTGGTCCAACTGATTGGTTCAACATCTTGGTTCAATAGAATGGTTCATCACCAAAGTTTAAAGGGGCAGTTCAATGCAAAAGGAAGCTTCCCAAAGGATAAGTGCCCTTGCAGAGGACACTTAATCAATAAAAACACCCTTCCAAAGGGTCATTTTCAAAGAAGCTCGAAAGGTAATTCTTTCAGATTGTTTAAAGCATTTAAAATTGGCTAAGGCATAATTCTTTCAAATTTTTGTCTGAAGGAATTCCTTTGGACAAAAAGTCTGAAAGAAATCAAAGAAGTAAATATAGGCAAAATCTGAAGACTTGTTCAAAGATTTGGTGAAACAAATAATTCCACAGACTTTTGTCTACAGGAATTTTCCCTAGACTTTTGTCTGCAAGAATTTTCCCTAGAATTTTGTCTGTGGGAATTTTCCCCAGGAAAATGTCCATGGGAAACTTTCACACAAGGAAACATTCATGAGAAAAAGCCTAGGGATTTGTCCACGGGAACTGCCAAGGCAAAGGGCTGCCGAAGGACCCTGAAGGGTAGGTGCCCTTGCGAGGGACTGTCGGTGGCCAAAGTAAAAGGATATTCCAACTTGACATAGGTCATTTCTCAAGGCCCAAAAGGGTAAGTCCAATCTAGAAGAATACAAAGTTGAAAGTTGAAAGAGGACCAAGGGGTGATGCACCTGAAGATGTCAAATTCAAGATAGTGAACTAGCCATTGAGAGCACATCGACAGGCATGTAAACGCCAATTTTAAATTCCATGAAATAGCCATTGATCCTTTGAATTTATAGACCTGAATGCATTCCCAGAATTCAAGACCAAGACCAACAAAAAGTGAGGAAAGATAGAACAATGAATGAATCTAGGACCTAATTCAATTAACCAAAATAGGAGGAATAATGAAGACAAGATTAGACCACTAGGTGGACATTGAAAGTTGTAATCTTTCAAATGCATAACTTGTTTATCTACATTGAGAAGATCAAATGGGTAAAATGCCCCAAAGTTCTAACCTATCTTCCTAACAGTTCCTAACACATCATGATGTATTACTATTCTTGAGTCCTTCTTGAAGAGGCTATATAAGGGACTCTCTTCTATTGTAATAAGGATTTTTTTTTTGACAATCTAAACGAAACTCTGCCTAAATTGAGAGGCATCATTGAGACTTTGTGCCCAGTCTGTTAATCATATTTTGTTATTGGAATAAGAAAGCAAGGGATTTTTTTAGACTTTGTGCTGTGATATCTTTGTTGTTGAGGAAACTATTCTTATGTCTATTTCCTTGATATATTTTTTGTTCTATTAATTTAACAAGCAAGATTAGTAAAATTAGTCAAGAAGGTGTCCTAAAAAATCAACTATGGAGAGACTTTGTGCCCCCATAGCTGCCTTCAGTGTGTTTTCTTTTCATTGTTGTGTAAAGGACTTTGAGAAGAATTTGTGCTCTCATTGTCCTTCGTATATTACTCTTGAGCATTTCAGGTGGAGACTTTGTGTTGTGTCTCTATTTGTTGGTTACCATACCCTTAGTTACATTTTGCTTTTATTTCTAGGAGTATTCTTATGGCTAGTTAAATAGCTCTTCTGAAAGAAGAGGAGTGATGTCTGTCATTTCCCTTGAGTTTTTCCTTTGTTTTATACACATCATCTTTGAAGAAAGAGAGATGGATGGCTTGTCATATCCCTGAGTATTATTTTCTATCTATACATATATATAGCATATCCACAGGGAACCTCCCCTTGATGAGAAGAGAGAGCAGTCTCCTTCTAATGTGATAAACTTACAAATTTGGATGACTAATCTTCATACTTTGGCTGATCAAACCTCTTTTGTTTACCAGTGCACTGATAGACAAAATATTCAACCAATAGTTTTCGGCAACTCCACTGGAGAAATACCCATTATCCATTTATAGTCTATCCATTCACCTCCACACTAACTGGGGAGGAATGCATAGTTCAAATCCCCAAGATTTAACTAAAGCAAGGTCAAATCTTTTCCATTTTTGTTTCATAATCTAGCAAATTCAAGGTATACACGAAGCCAAAGGGCTAAAGGTATCATTGACCCTATGTTCGAGCTGGTAAAACAAAGTGATTTTGATCTATTTCCTTCACCATCTTGTCTCCAACAAACCAAGAGCTTCCCTCATACTAAAGCTAGATATCCATTACCAGACGAAGTATCTACTTCTATTGTTGATAATGTTATGCCTATAATTACTCCTTTGAGATTTGTTATCCCTCCTTTTCAGAATCCTATGATGGCAGTTCAAGGCCCCTAGGGTAATGCTTTTGGTCCTCTCAATCTTACTCCTCTACATGAACTTCCACACAATTCTAGGAAGAATTTCCCTAAATTCTATGGTGATAGGAAAGTTCATCCTGATGAACACATTGTAGCACTCAGTATAGCTTGAGTAATTAGAGTAGAATTTGAAGATGTAGCAGTCAGGCTTTTTGTTGAAACACTACAAGGTGCTACTATAGATTGGTTTTACCATCTATAGGCTCAGTCTATGATTGATTGGAATACTCTTAAAGCTAAGTTTGAAGCCAAATTCAAACCTACAGAAGATGCACATACACTTTTGGCTCAACTTACACAGATGAAGAAAGAGCCTCATGAGCCTATGAGAGACTTCATAGCTAAATTTGACAAATTGAGAAATAGAATCCCTGTAATTACTAGACCTATAGCTAAGAATCTCAAATGCTTTTTCATTAATTCTCAGCTACCTAAAGTTAGTTTCCTCTTGAGACGTGCTGGTCAAATAGATCTCACTGTAGCTCAACTTTTGGCCACTGAAGTACAATATGATCTCATCTTAGTAGGGAAGATAATAAGAGATCCAAATAGAAACAGGGCTTCATCATCTTCTGAATTTGCATCTACAAGCACCATAGATCTAATGGTGTAGAAATTAGCAAATGAGTTGCTTGATCTTAAGAAGCAAATGGCTCAAGGAATGTCTTCTGCTCCTACATACATAAGGACATTC
Source organism: Torreya grandis (assembly GCA_037957365.1). Lineage (NCBI taxonomy): Eukaryota > Viridiplantae > Streptophyta > Pinopsida > Cupressales > Taxaceae > Torreya > Torreya grandis. The sequence continues at coordinate 1,043,251 of JARHVA010003303.1, forward strand.
CCAAATTAGTCATATCAGGGCAATGTTGCCAAGAACCAAGGGCAACAAAATCACCTTCCTCCCCCACAAGGAAAACTTGCCCTAGAAGCTCCTCCAACCAATTCAACAATGGGATACCTTAAAGTAGAATTAGAGTTTTCTTTCTAGCCTAAATTGAATCAAGAATATGATGCTAATATCATTGAATAAAATCATGAAGAATCAACTGGTGACTCCCATATTGGTTTTCTGAATTACCAGGCTGAACCCATAAGTAAAGGAGAAGCTTTAGATGGATCATATGCAGTATTTACTAGATCCAAGAACCAATCAATCCAACAAACTGATAAAGAATAGATAGAGGAACAACCTCAACTAGCAATCATAATTGCTAAATGTGGGACCACTCTACCTTTTCAATCAAAAGATCTGATCATCACCCAAAAGGTAAATACATCCATTTCACCTTCAGCTTCTACTCCCAATTTGCAAACTAGCCCACCTCCCATCCCTCTTAAAACTCAAAAAGTTGAAGTACATTTCTCTATACCCAGCCTGATTCAGCCATTTGACATAATTGATCATGTCAAAAAGACAAAAATATAGATGTCTGAATTTAAATACTTGCAGTCTAATCTAGATCAACTAAATAAGCTAGTTCAATATGTTAAAAATCAAACCATCCTTGCAGGACAAAAGGCTAAAAAAGTAATTCTTGATTCCCCAAAGAACATGCCTATTCCAAATAATCTGGTCATTACTCCTCCAACTTCTCCTAGAAAAATAGAACCCTTCTATGTTTTCCTATTAATCAATGGCCACAAGCTGAGTAACTATATTATAGACTTAGGTGCATCTGACAATGTCATGCCTGCTAAAGTCACTGAGTCTCTTGGTGTCACACTAACCAAGACATTTGGGAGATATTTTTTCATGGAAAACAAACAAGTACCATTGCTGGGGCAAATCAAAGATGCCCAATTTGCATTCGTAGCCTTTCCAGATAAGAGGATTAAGATGACTGTCTTGGTGGCTGACATTCCAGCATCTTATGGCATTTTTCTTAGATGAAATTTTTGCAAGGACATGGGAGGAGAAATAAACATGGATCTATCTAAGGCAAGGATGCCTATCTAAGGCATGATGAAGAGATTACTTCCTGAAAAGGAAGAAAAGTATGTAGTCACCTAGATGTCAGATCCTAAAGCTCAAATCCTTTTTGAATCTATAGGTATGGGTAACTACTTTTTATATATAGATGAAGAAAGATCCTCCATCTCTGATGAGGGAAAGTCTAAAGAAAAGTTAGTGTCTGATGAGATTTGGACTCTGGAATTTGATGGTAGCTATTCCTCTACTAGTTTGAGAGTTGGGATTGTCTTGATATCTCCTCAAGGAGATATGTTTCCTTCATCTTATAAATTATAATTTAGCAACACTAACAATACAGCTGAATATGAATCGATGTTGCTTGGTATGAAAGCTGCTCAAGAAATAAGCATCAAGTTTCTTCATGCCAAAGGGGATGCTAAATTAGTGGTCTGTCAAGTGAGAAATCTATATCAGACCAAGAATGAGAGGTTACGCCACTATCGTAACCTAGTTTGGGACCAAATTAAAAGCTTTGATGCTTTCAACATTTTTGTCATACCCAGAGAGTCTAATGACAGAGCTAATGCCCTTGTTGTTTTAGGAACTCTTTGAGTTCCTCATTTAGATTTCAAAGAAGTCAAGTATACCATTGAGCTAGTCTATAGACCAAGTGTTCTTGACAATGATGATCATTATCAAATATTCAATGATGACCATCAAATCATTGCCTTCTTGGAATGAAAAGACAATTTTGAATAGTTATATTTTTAAGGCAGTGAATCTCAAAAGTCTGAATCTAGTTTAGATATAAATGAAGAATTCCTATAGTTGAAAGGAAACAAAATTCCCAAAGGCTTGGTTTTTCTTGAGAAGTTGTTTGACAAGCATGATAAATTCATCAAACAACAACAAACAAATTCAAGTTTCTCTTAAGGATTTGACCAAGTAAATCTGACCAACAAAGAAAATCCCAAGATGGTCAACATTGGTAAGTGTAGTACCCCTAAAGAAAGATTCAAATTCACCTCTTTGCTCTGTCAATACATTGATGTCTTAGCGTATTATTATGAAGACCTGAAGTCTCTTAGACTTGATGAAAACTGCCATCACATTCCTCTCAAAGCTGATTCAACACCCTATAAGTAGAAATCTAGACAATACAATCCAAAAAATTTAGGTACTATTATTATGTTTGAGATACAAAAAATGTTAAATGCTAGAATTATCTTCCCAATCCATCATTCTACATGGATTGCAAACATAGTGCCTGTAAGGAAGAAGAATGGTGAAATTCACATTTGTGTATATTTTAGGAATCTAAATTAGTCATCTTTGAAAGACAATTACCTTTTTCCAATCATGAACCAAGTGCTTAAAATAGTAACAAGATCAGAGATGTTATCAATGCTAGATGGCTTCTCAGGTTATAATCAAGTTGAAATTAGTGAAGCTGACCAACACAAGACTGCATTCACCACACCTTGGGGTACATTTGCATATAAAAGAATGCCTTTTGGCTTAATAAATGTGAGTGCTACCTTTCAAAGAGCTATGGACATGGATTTCAAAGATGAGATTGGCAAAGTCATAGTGGTATATCTTGATGACTTAATTGTATTTTCAAAGCATTGATCTGATCATGTATGCCACTTACAACAAGTGCTGGAGCACTATCACCAGAATGGTATTTCCTTGAATCCTAAGAAGTCTATTTTTGGAGTAACAGAGGGGAAACTCCTTGGACACATTGTGTCCAAAGAAGGCATAAAGATTGACTCAGACAGAGTCAAATCTATTCAAGAGCTAAATTTGCCTACAAGTAAAAATGTTGTTCACTCTTTATTCAAAAAAGTGAATTTGTTATGGAGATTCATCCCTAAATTTGATGAGAAGACAAGACACATTGTGAACATGATGAAAGGGAAGACTACCTTCAGCTAGATTAAAGAAGGCAAATTAGCATTTCAAGATATCAAGACTGCTATTGCTCATGCCCCTACCTTGGTTTGTCTAGATTACTACAAAGATTTCATCATATAAAACTATGCATTTGAACACACTCTTTCAATGATTCTTGTTTAACAGGACAAAGAAGGTATGGAGTCCCCCATCTCTTTCATGAGTTGCCCTCTCAAAACCCATGAAATGAAGTATTCAAATATAGAGAAGCACGCCTATGTGTTGGTAAAAGCAGTCAAACATTTCCACTTCTATATTTTAAATTCACATACTACTACCTTAGTTCCTGACACTACAGTCAAGTATATATTAACTTAGTCAGAGTTTGGCACAAAGAGAGGCAATTAGATTACAAAGATTCAAGAATTTGATCTGGATATCAAACTGATAAAGCTGGTCAGAGGTAAAGGCCTTTGCCAATTAATGGCTGACAATAAGCCAGAAGATACACAAGAATTTGATCTAGATATCAAACTGACAAAGTTGGTTAGAGGTAAAGGCCTTTGCCAATTAATGGCTGATAATAAGTTAGAAGATACACAGTGTGAAGAAGCTATAGTGGAAGATACACCAACAGTCCTTTTTGTCTCCACTACCAATGAATGGTACTTAGATATTGTCTATTTTCTAACTTGTGGTGAATGTCCTACTCATTTGTCTTATAAAGAAAGGAGGACTATCAGGTTGAAAGCTACCAATTTTGTCCTTTGGGATAACGGCCTGCACAAGAGAAGCATAGTTGGAGTATTTCTTCACTATGTAGACAAAGAACAACAAACCCAGCTTTTGAAATCTTTCCATAATTTGGCCTATGGAGGACATTTTTTTGCTCCTATGACTGCTCACAAAATTTTGTGAGCCAGGTATTACTGGCCAACTCTTTTCCAAGATGCACATAAGTGGGAGAGAAAATGTTAACTTTGCCAGCAATTTGTTGGAAGACCCAAGTTGGCTGCCCTATCTCTCAAGCCAGTAATCATAGAGGAACCTTTCCAGCAATGGGGACTTGATTTTATTGGGACAATAAACCCATCTTCAAGTATTGGACATGATTATGTCCTTACATCAACTGATTATTTCACCAAGTGGGTAGAAGTAATCCCAACTAAGCATGCTACTTCAGAAGTTGTATGCAACTTCCTCAAAGAGAATATCATTTCCAAGTTTGGAGTTCCACTCAAAATTCTTACTGATAATGCAGCTTTTTTCACCTCTCGAGAGATTACACAATTCTATTTTCATTATGGAATTACACTCTCTCATTATTCTAATTATTTTTCATAAGGGAATGGACAAGTTGAGTCTAGTAATAAGAGTTTGGTAACCATTATCAAAAAGCTAGCAGATGATAATCAAAGGACATGGCATAAAGCATTGGTTGATGCTATGTGAGCAGACAAGATCACACCAAAAAGGGCAATTGGTATGTCCCCTTTTCAACTTCTTTATGGTATTAATGTTGAGATACCAATCACCTTAGAGTTACCAGCCTTAAAATTGTCAAAAGCCATTGAAGATCAGACATATGAGAGTTCTCTTGACAAAAGAATCATGTGCCTGACTCAGCTAGAGGAATAGAGAACCATGGTGGTGGACAGAATTGCTACTCATCAAAGTCTAGTAAAGAAACTCTTTGATCAGAAGGCCAAAAATCATGATTTCCAGATTGGGGATCAAGTCCTACTATGGGACAAAAGAAGAGAACCAAAGGGTATGCATGGAAAGTTTGACTCCCTTTGGAGAGGCCCATTTATAATTCATCAGCACATTGGTGAAAATAGCTTTCTATTGAAATACTAAGATGGCACACTCTTTTTTGTGCCCCACAATGGGTAACATCTAAAACACTTCAACTCTTGAAGTATTAGATCATTGCCTCTATATATATGTATATTTGTATAGTTTTAATTTAATTTTGTTTTGTTTGTTTCCATTTTTTATTCCTTTCATTTTTGGGTATTATGACATTAGAGATTATAGATTCTACTCCTTTCAATTCATTTTGCAATTGATAGAAGTTCCCCAACTGGAGCTAGCTGTTGTTCCCCAAAAATAGCAGTCATTTTTGGGACAACATTTGAACTATTTTGGTCTTACAGACCAAAATTGTCTCTTCCATTTCTAAAAATTTTCCTAAACATTCAAATTCCTCATTTTCCAAGTTTCTCAAAAAATCTACAGACTCTACAAGTCAAGTTCAATGGGTTTTACATGTTGATTTCAATGGACTTTGTTTCTACAGACTCTATAGGCAAGTTCATTTATATAGGTTCAAATGCTTCTGCAGGTGGTTTCAGTCAAAAGATTTGGTTTTCAAAACTTGGCCATTTTCCATGATTGTTTTAGAGCTTCAGTTCAATCAAAAATCTCCATCAGCAAGCATCTAAGTGTAAAAAAGAGACTTGAACCACTGAATCGTTAAACCATTGAGCCACTTTGGTTCAAAGGTTCAAGGTTCAATAAGTTCAACGTCTTTGGCAAGAGTTAAGTGATTCATCAAGGTTAAAAATTCAATCACTTCAATTGGTTCATCAGCTTCAAGACACTTGGCCAAATCAAGGTGGCTTGAACCATTGAACCACTTTGGTTCAAAGGTTCAACGGGTTCAAGGTTCAATGACGGGTTCAACCAAAGGAATAGTTCAATGGCTTGGTTCAACCAAGTAGTTCAACACTTTATTTCACTCAGTTAGTTCATTCATTCAGTTCATCTCTTGGTTCAACATGTCAAGGTTCAACAATAGGTTCAAAGACATTTTTCAAAGCTTTGTTTGAACCGTTGAACCAAAACTTGGTTCAATGAATGGGTTCAATAGTTGGTTCAATGCTTAATTCATCAGCTTGTTTCATTCATTGAACCATTGGCTTGAACCATTTTTGGTTTAATCGATTGGTTCAACATCTTGGTTCAACGGAATGGTTCATTTCCAAAGTTCAAAGGGGTATTTCAATATAAAAGAAAGCTTCTCGGAGGACACTTAATCAATAAAAACACCCTTTTGAAGGGTCATTTTCAAAGAAGCTCTAAAACTAATTCTTTCAGATTGTTTAAGGCATTTAAAATTGGTTAAGGCATAATTCTTTTAGTTTTTTGTCTGAAGGAATTCCTTTAGACAAAAAGTCCAAAAGAAATAAAAGAAGTAAATACAGGCAAACTCTGAAGACTTGTTCAAAGATTTGGTGAAACAAATAATTCCAGACTTTTTTTCATGGGAATTTTCCCTAGACTTTTGTCTGTGAGAATTTTTCCCACGGAAATGTCCATGGGAAACTTTCACACAAGGAAATTTTCATGAGAGAAAGCCTGAGGATTTGTCTACGGAACTGCCAAGGCAAAGGGCTACCGAAGGACCCCAAAGGGCAAGTGCCTTTGTGGGGGACTCTCGAAGGCCAAAGTAAAAGGCTATTCTAACTCAACATAGGTCATTTCTCAAGGCCCAAAAGGGCAAGTCCAATTTGAAAGAATACAAAGCTGAAAGCTAAAAGAGGACCAAGGACTGATGCACCTGAAGAAATCAAACTCAAGACAGTGAACTAGCCGTTGAGAGCACATCGACAGGCATGTAAACATCAATTTTAAAGTCCATGAAATAGCCGTTGATCCTTTAAATTTACAAACCTAAATGCATTCCCAGAATTCAAGACCAAGACCAACAGAAAGCAAGGAAAGATAGAACAATGAATGAATCCAAGACCTAATTCAATTAACTAAAAAAGGAGGAATGATGAAGACAAGATTAGACTGCCAGGTGGACATTGAAAGTTGCAATCTTTCAATTGCATAACTTGTTTATCTATATTGAGAAGATCAAATGGTAAAATGCCCCAAATTTCCACCCTATCTTCGTAACAGTTCCCAACACATCATGATGTATTACTGCTCCATATTCCTTCTTAAAGAGGCTATATAAGGGACTCTCTTCTATTGTAATAATGATCTTTTTTTGACAATTTGAATGAAACTCTACCCAAATTGAGAGGCATCATTGCGACTTTGTGCTCAGTTTGGTGATCCTATTTTGTTACTGGAATAAGAAAGCAAGGGATTTTTTAGACTTTGTGCTGTGATATCTTTGTTGTTGATGAAACTATTCTTATGTCTATTTCCTTGATATATTTTTTGTTCCATTAATTTAACAAACAAGATTAGTAAAACTAGTTAGGAAGGTGTCTTGAAGAATCAACTGTGGAGAGACTTTGTGCCCCCATAGCTGCCTTTAGTGTGTTGTCTTTTCATTGTTGTGTAAAGGACTTTGAGAAGACTTTGTGCTCTCATTGTCCTTCGTATATTACTCTTGATCATTTTAGGTGGAGACTTTATGCTGTGTCTCAATTTGCTAGTTACCATACCCTCAGTTACATTCTCCTTTTATTTCCAAGAGTATTCTTGTGGCTAGCTGAATAGTTATTCTGAAAGAAGAGGAGTGATGTCTGTCATTTCCCTTGAGTTTTTCCTTTGTCTTGTACACATCATCTCTAAATAAAGAGAGATGGATGGCGTGTCCTATCCCTGAGTATTATATATATATATATATATATATATATATATATATAGGGAACCTCCCCTTGATGAGAGGAGAGAACAGTCTCCTTCTGATGTGTTAAACTTACACATTTGGATGACTAATCTTCCTACTTTGGCTGATCAGACCTATTTTGTTTACCAGTACGCTGATAGAGAAAATATTCAACCAACAAGACCTGCATATAAAAATAAACCCACTAAGAATCTTAATCCCTTAAGTCATTTATATTTATAATAAGTGTAATTGTTCAAATCATATTCTACCTTTTACATTGAGATTCGTGTATCATTGATATAATTTACACAATCTAAATTTTTTTAAGTTTTAACATGTTTATTTTCACATAATAAAAAAAAATTTAAACTAGTATATTAATGTAATTATGTATCAGATTGATATAGTTGGATCATATTATGGGGCATGGTTAGTATTCATGCATGTAATTTATATTTTTAAGTTGGTACTAAATATAGTAATTTGAATATCAAATCCATCTACAATGGTTGATTCAGTCTATTCAAATTTACAAATAAATGTAATATGGGGTTCCAATTTTACCTATTAGCCTAGTATGGGGCTTTGCCTTTTTCATTTTTAACTTATTATAGGTTCAAGATCAGTTAAATGAGGATTTTGATGCAGCTTATGCGTCACTCAAATTATAAACACTTTTACATATTCATGAAGGTTGGGGCATTTATCTTATCAACCCATGTTTTACACAATAGCACTCACCTTTGGGAATAATCACCCCAGTCTCCAATGCTTTAGAAGGTAACATGGTTTGCCTACTTATAAGTGTATTTTTTCCTTATTTTTCAAAATTTAAATTTTTCATTGAGCTATGTTATTTCATATTTCATATCATATATGGACATTGATCATTGCATGTTTCATTGTAGGTTTACATGGAGTGAGTTACACACCTAAAGTATTCTCCCAAATATAAATTTGTTTACATGTTAAGATACATAATCTATTTATCCTTACTCTAACATTGTCAATAATATAATGAAAGGGAAGTATTTGTGGACACATAAATATGGTAATAGACAATTGATAATGTCAGTCTTCATGTATATTTACCATACATGACTTGTGAATATATATGTGAATCTTTTTCACACTGTTTTTGATCAATGCACCTATGGACTCAGCCTTCTTTATTTTTTATTAGTTACCTACAAGAATCCCATGATCTCTGCCTAATATTCTTATCATCCTAACTAGAGTGTTTCCTAATAATTATATCAATGTTCCTTGCTTTCTTGAAGTCCTCATTCATACTCAAACATCTCCAATTTACTAAAACCATATACTTGTACCAAATATGTTAGTTCACCTTGTGTAGATACTAAAATTGAATATTTATATTATATTAACCTTGTAAATTTGATAAATTCCAATCAAAGTTCTAACCTTCAATTCTAGACCTTCCCATTGTTAAAAGGTTTCATTCACCATCTCATTGTGCCTAAATGTTTATATTATAGGCCAACCCATATCATTATGAGACCTAGACAACTTGTACACTACATAAATCTAAAAACTTGATATATATATTTCACTATCCATACATGTTTAGTGGCCTTATGGACACTATCAGCCATAAAGGGACACTAGCATTGATGGTAGTGTCTAAATCCTTATCTAGTGTTCAGTCACCTAAAGTCATCCAAATTGAAAATTCTTCAAAACCTATGGGTCAACCTATTTATCCTATTGAACCTTGTAGAGAGATATTTTCAATAGGTGTGGTATAAATACAAATTTAGGCCTTCTCATTATTCATCTATCAAATACCAAAAAAAACCTACCGAGGCTCATTCAATCAATTGAAAAAATGAGTCATTCCACCCTATTCATCCTTATTTATTTATAAATGATAGGATCAATCATAAAAAAAGGTCTAATGCATCCAAAGAGCAGTCCATCAGTGGTATTTTTCAAGTTACAAGCTATAACATTGCATGTATCTACATATAACATATTACACCATTTTTCACACACACTCCCTTATATTAGGGATAACTAATAAGTTTGAGGCCCTCCTTATAGTATTGGTTATGTAAGAAGCACTCATTAATAGAGAGGTCTTTGAGATCAACCTAACACCATGATCCCACTAACCCATTTTTGGCAAACACATCCTAAGGGTGAAGAAGGATGAAGAACTAGGGTTTGATCTATAAGCATATATAGAACCTATGTTCTAGAATTAAATATATCAATGAAAAGGTAATACAAAACCTAGAATAATGAAGTTGGTCACATCACAATCCAATGCATATTTTAAATTGGAAAGTAGCATCATAAAATAGATAATTTTATCAATGGTAGTGTCTATGGCTCTAAAAACATCATTACGATAATCTAATGAATGTCTTAGAATATTGATCATATACCATTCTAAATGTCCACAACTCAAATCTACCTATGCATTATAAATATATCTAAGCATCATTTCTCCTTTGAATTACAATAAATATAACATCTTTCAAATTTGGTACTTTATATATTTAGCCCATCTTAATATTTCAATTTATAATATTCATTTATTTGAGTTTAAAATTAATTCACCTATTTTAAAATAGTTGTATCCATCCTTATGTATAGGCTATTTTACTCCCTTAACCCTTAACAACATATCATCTAAAAAGGGTTAAACATTTGGTGAACTCAATCCTAGCTTACTCTAGGATTTTTATCCTCCCAAGGTTTATTATTATTATACTTATTCACATTTGTTCTATCATTTGTATGTAACCTAGGCATAATCCTAAATTAGGTGGTGCTCCTATTAAACATATTGATTTTCCCCTTGGACCACCTGAGATGTCTCAAGATATACCATGTCAAATTTTACCAATAATGAGAGTGTTAATAATGACAATGAGCCACATACTAAAAAAATCTCATAGAAGATGAATCTGATCATGAGGATTAATGAAACATATGAATATAATGAAAATGAAAAAGTTGACCAAGAATAAGTTAAATTTATTACATTATTTTGAGAATGCATTCATGAGAATCCTGAATATCTCCACAAGATCCTTAATACCATATTGGAAACTAAAAATCAAAAGTCATAAATGAACTATCTCTCCCCTTGAGCACATAATTTATTCTTACATCTAGTAGGGGCATGGATTATGTCTTCAAACCATTATTTCCCTATAACCAAATTCCTATTACTACATTTACCATGGGGCTAATGATTGCTTCAACTCAAGTATTAGTTTCAATGCCTACATAAACATAAGTTGTGTTTGTATCCCCTTTGGTGGCTTCTCAAATCTCAAATCTTAATCCCAATGGGTTTATAGTACAAAATCTTATCCAAGTTATAAAAACTTTTGAAGTTAAGATTACCAACATTGAATAAAATGTATTGAAATCAACTCATGATATTGATTCATAATATGTATTACATAATCCTCTAGCACTCAAGATATCTTTGCATCCTTTGACAACTGGTTTTGTTGCACCCAAGTTCACATTTTATGATGGAAAGGGTGATCTTTAACATCTCTAATATTTCCATGCAACATACCTTGATTATGCTTCAAATAATAAATTTTTAACAAAATTATTTCCAAGGAGCCTAAAGAACTATGCTTTAAGATGTTTATATGACTAACCAACCCAATCAAAGAAAGCATTAAAATCCCTATCGAATCAATTTATAGAATATTTATCCATCAACATCACTGAAGAGATGTCATATGTGAAAATTATTGAGATTAAATAAGAAACCAATGAACCCATAAATGAATATGTCTTGAGGTATAAAATAATGCTATACAAAATGATAAATTCAATAGTAGATAAAGAGCTTCAAGACATCTTTAAAAAAAATTTGCTTGCCTCATTACATGAGTCTATTGTTTTTAAGAAGTTCAAATCTTTTGATGACTTAATCCATATTGTCTAAGATTTAAAAATGAAACTTATTTCCTTGAATAAGCTTAAGTATGTAGCTAACACACTGACTACATATTCTATAAAGTTTCATATCAAACCAAGTTACAACGTAAAACCTATAGGACCTAAAAAAGAAACAACCACAATGGTTAACACAGTGTTACATCAACTTAATCACTTCATCTTATCTAATGCACCTAAGAGATAATTTACATAATTATCCAAGTCTCTAACTTCATTACTTAAGAAGCTTGTCAAGTGTCATCTCAAATCTCTCCCTCTTATTAAGATTGATATGAGTCAACCTTTACTGAAAAGATATGATGCTAATGCATATTATGACTATCACCAAGGCCCTAACCACTCTACAAATAGATTTTATACATTAAAACACAAGATTTAAGACCTTATTGATAACCAACATATTACCTTTGATGATCCTCTAAAGGATTCAGGTTCACAACTTGATGAACATCAAAAAAAGAAGATATTTAACAATCCATTGCAAGATCATTCTAAAAAAGACTAGGAAGTGCAAATGAAATATCATGCACACCCTCCTTCACCATATTATGGGCATCTATTAGATAGTATTTTGAATAATTATTCTTAATTTGGGTTCTTCCTAAGTTTATAAGCTTATCCTAAGTCTTAATTATGTTTGTATTTATTGTATTTATTGTATTTATAAATACACTTTATTCTTACTTTTATGAGGTACCATTCACCTCCCTAATAAAATTATTGGATTTATAGTTACTTGCATGTAGCTCTCCTTTCCCCACATGGCATACACTTCCCTCCACTCACTAAGGGAATAGGCCACAAGTGGCACACACATAGGAGGCTTGTAAGGTAATCATGAAATTCCTTGTAACTCCCATTCTTTTCTTCTTGCTCTATAAAATATTCTTCATCACTTTATTTATTCACTATAAACTCATAGCTCTCTCTCTCTCTCTTCTTCTCATTATGATCTTGATTCAATCTTATACTTGTGAAGATTTTAGTATCAAGCTTTCTAATAAGATCACATGGGTTTTTCTTTGATACATTCAGTGTTCCACTTTAGAATCTTGTCTCAACTAGTGGTTTGCACCTTGAGAGGTAACTTAGCTTCTTTCTTGTTTTCATTTATATAGTTTCAATGCTATTTATAAATCCATTCATGGTATCAGAGCCCCATGGTTTCTAACGTTGATTCTTGAGATTTTTTGTAAGGATAAATCAAGTGCTTTTAACATTATTCTAGGTTAGTTGCATCTTAGTTTTTCCTTCTTATTTGTTCATTCAAATTTGAGAGATTTGTAAGGCATTTAATTTTTGAGTATTCTTCTAGTTTTTAAAACCAATTTTTTATCCCCTAGTGTTCATTATAATACCTTCATGTATTGTAAGACCTTACTTTTTTTTACACTCTGGCTTTGCATTTTTTTCTCTTTGTACTTTTATTCTCCTTACACATTTATTTTTAGTTATTTATATTTAGTTACCATGTTTCTCTTCTATTTCTAATTAGTCATTCAATTTTATGAATAATTGTCAGGTTTTGGCTTTCCATTCAATGTTTGGGCTTAGTTGCTTGCTCTTTCCCTATTGAATTCCAATATTTTGTTCTTATCCCCTTGACTAGATCTCAGGGTTTACACTATGTAACCTAGGTCTCTTCATTCATGTTTTCCTCTCAACTTAGTCATTTTTTTGTTTTTCTATTCACACATTCTTCTACCTCACTTTGTTTTATGGTAATAATTTAGTCCTCTCTAGATAGCCCTTATTTTCTCCCCCATATTTCTTTATTTCTTGGGATTAGGCATTTGTCTACATCACTCACCATTTTTCTCTTACCTTTTTTTTCCTTCTCCATGCCTCTTTGTTATCACAGTGGCAGCTCTCCCGTGAAGTGCTTTGTGCCTTGGTTTAGACAATAACAGGGATATCATATCCTTTTTTGTTTCCCTGTTTAATATATTTAATCATTATTATGTTTCCTTGAGAGAGTCGTTGAGCAATATGTGTGTTGACTTAGTTGGCATCAAGTTTAAATATCTTTCTCCTTTCATTTTGGAATCTCATTTTGAAAAGTGTGCTTATATAATTTTTAGTTTGTTCATCACAAAAAAATTAGCACACATTATTTTTATGTTCTTCACCTTTTATTATGCTATACAAAGTGGCATTTCAAGATCTAAACGTATGCCGTAAGTTTTTTTTCAAAAAAACAATAGAAAAAGTTATACGTATTTAATACTTTTCAATACAATTTAAAAAAAAAAAAAACCCACAAAAAGAATCTTTGTTTCTTTCTAGAAATGTGTTTTTTAACATGTGGCACTCTTGTTTAAAGATCTAAAATTATCTTTGGTGACACGTTATCTTTAAGGAATTTCATTTGCATTTGTTTTCTCGACTTAATAAGAATCCCATTAAAGTTTATTAAAATCAAAGTTTTTTCAAATTTAACAATGGTATATTTATTCCCATGGCATTAGTTTCACATTATAACCATTTTTATGGGTTAATTTTTTTAATGAGTTCTTTCATGGTTATATAAGTTTTTTTTCAAAATTTAACTTTCATCATTTTCTTTTCAAAATTAAGGATTTAGAATTAGTTTTGATTTTTTAAATTGATTGGTGTTTTGATGTAGAAATTACATTTACAAGTTAATTGATCTCATAATCAATCTTGTGTAAGCTAGTCATTTTTTAGTATTATTATTTTTTACTAGCTTAAATCTTACGTTATGGCATTTAAACTCACCATTTTTTTGGCATTAAAAAATGCATCACATCAAATAAATTTAAAAATGATGATATTATTGCTCTTAAGACACACATTGCATATCAAAATATAACTGTAAATGCTCTACAATGATATTTTAATGAGAAAATGATGTTAATGCAATCTTTTATTTATTCTTTAAATGCTCAATTTGCATCTTTTGTTATTGTTGATAACTCTATTGATGATGGATCTACTTGTGCTCCTAAACACATTTAAAATCATGTGCACACTCCTTTTATCAACTCCAGCTTAAAAATCATGAGCATTATGGGCTACTTGGATGGTGGACTTGGTAAATACACAACTGGTATACTCAAACTTGTTTTGCCTACTTTTAATACAAACTCTAAAGGTCTTAGTTTTAATGATTCCCCTATTTCTAATGTAAATTCAGAATCTTATTGTCCCTCACATATAAGGACTTATAATGTAACTTATTTTGATTATAATATATTTAATGTGCATGCTTTAGTTAATATTGCTAAACCTTATACACATTATGGAAACACAGGAATTGTATATATAAATGTTAGACATTACACTCATGCAAATCTTATGGTAAATTCACACATGACACTTTGCATTATTGTAACATGATAAAATATCTTACCTCTAAAGGTAGAACTATTTATATTCTTAAAAATGATGGATCTTCTATAGACTTTGATATGTCTTTTTATGATAATTCTTTTAATGTGTCACATAGAATATCCTTTACAATTGACACATCTTTTTTTGTCTCCATTTTGATTAAAATAAATCTTTTATCCATTATTTGATTTTTATTACAAATAAAATATACATTGAATATACTGACCAAATTTTTTTCATGCAAGTTTACGTATTTTCTGATAGAAGTTATCTTTACTCAAATTTTCTTAGGTGTACATCTATTTTAAGTAAAATCTATATTTATATTGTATTTTTGACATAATAGTTACCTAACTTGAAAGATTGATGTTAGCTTGTTTGTGTTTCAATTTTATGGATCATTACTCCTTGTTTATCTTTATTCCATTATGGATCAACCACATTTTTTGAAGAGGATTCTTGGAGATTCTTAGTGATCACACTTTCTTCCTTACAAATTTTGGCAACACCTTCTCTTCTTTCTTATCTTAATATTTTGTAATTCCTCTTGAATTAAATTTCTATTAATGAGGAGTATTATATAATTTCAACTCTCTTCTTTATTTGTAAAAGGTTTTCTCCACTTTTGTAACCCCAAATTAAGCTTAAGAAAGAGTGTTGAAAAGTTAATCATAATTTGAGTCCTTCTTAGGTTTATAAGTTTATTCTAATTTTTAGTTTTATATATAGTATTTATAAATGCACTTTATTCCTACCTTTATGAGGTGTCACTCACATCCCTAATCCACTAATTATATTTAGAGCTACTTGCATGTAACTCTCCTTTCCCCACATGACACACACTTCCCTCCACTCTCTAAGGGAATAGGACATAAGTGGCACACACATGGAAGACTTATAAGGTAATCATGAGATTCCTTGTAACGCCCATTTCTTTTTTTTTTGCTCTATAAAAGAGCCTTTCTCACCCCATTTCCTCTATAAAAACTCATAGCCTCTTTCTTCTTCTCATTGTGTTCTTGATTCAATCATGTACTTATGAATATTTTAGGAGCAAGACTTCTAATAAGATCATGTAGGTTTTTCTTTGATATGTTGGCCAAGTCAATCCTATTAGGGATTGAGCACATGTTACATAACTATGTTGTCCTGATTGACCTAGTTCAAGACCTAACAGTTATCTTTCCCACCTAATAACATTGAGTTGATCGATCTTTATGATTAAATTCCCAGGAAGGTTTAGGGTCAATACTTGGCTATAAATATTGCCTTCACTTCAATCCAGTAGAGAGGAACATTTATTTTCACATTATTATAGCTTATAATTCTACTATTTCTACACTTGAAGAGTCATTCCTTAGGGTTTTTCCTTGGAAATAAATAAGCTTGTCTTGTGAAGAAGTCTTGGATGCAAAGTAAGAGTATTTTAGCCTAGAGTTTATTTATATAGTGTGATCCTTACAAATCCACAACAACGTATTGTAAATCACCATTGGACAAGGGAGAGATTGAGGCATGATAGGTTTATTTAATGGTAAATATTCCTAGATTTTACTCTTCAATTTGGCAGATATATATTGCACAAAGTAATAGGATGAATGTTTTAATCCTTCCTTAGTTTACCTCTACATTGACTTGAGTAGAGTTATCTTTGCATGTTCTATTTTATTTGTTTAACTATCCGCCTTTGTTCCACAATATTTAGTGATCACTAGATTATATTTATTTCATATATTGTAGGGCTAGCTAGGGTTATTACATAGTATCATTTACCTAAAATCTTTGAAACCTTTTCATTTGGTATAGTGTAGTAAGAGATCCCTTGGTTAGGTTTAGTGGATATGAATTGGTCATGTCTCACTATAAATAGCTATGCAATGAGTTCTTTGGTAATATTACCTTATTTGAAATTAGAATTTACTAAGTAGGATAAGTAACATATCCATCCTAATCCATTGCATACATTATGGTGAACCCGACATGAATCTAAACCTTATAAATTTTATTTTTTCAATTATAGTCAACTAGATTGAGCTTGTCAATTCAATTTTATATTTTGTGCTTAGTTTTTCAAATAGATCAAACCTATCAATCATGTTTTATCTTCTATGTGTAGGTTTTCAACTAGATCAAGCATGTCAATCATGTTTATCTTTTGTGCATAGTGTTTTTAGTTTTAGCCAACTGGATTAAACCAATCAATCTAATAATTTTATTATGCATTATGTGCCCAACTAAATCAACATGCTCAATTTTTTTCATATATATATACATATATATATATATATATATATACATACATATATATATACATATATATACATATATATATATATATATATATATATATATATATATATATATATATATATATATATATTAATTTTAGCTAAAAATGATCTAATTGATCTAGTTTCATTTTTTATTTTTATTATATCAGTTTATCTAAACTAGATCAACCAGCTCGATTCTATCTAATAATACATTCTATACTTTTATAGGATCAAAAACCTACTTGGATGACCCAATCAAACAATAATTTAACACTCTTAAAAAAATAACTAAATTGGTGTAGTCTATCTTGTTCTATCCTATAGGTTCAATATTAATAGCTTAGTATTTCCATTTTGTCAATCTTAATTAAATTGCATTCCTTGTTTTTCAGTTAAAATCCAATTTTTGTATTGTTTCCCATAATTTTTTAATTCTATAAAACTACACCTATACACTCAACTAGATAGACCTACTTGATCTAGTTTTGTGTTTATGTTCTACCATCAAACTAAATAAACATAGTTAATTTTGTTTGTTTGGGCCTATTTTTCACTAGACTGAGTCGACCAACTTGATTATGTGTTGTAATATTTTCCCAACTAGATCACCTTCTTGATCTTGTTCTGTATGTTTTATTTTTTAGCATAAGCACATGCAATTAACCTTTATTTTCATAGTAATTACAAAAACACCTCTACTTTTGAAACAAAATAGTTTCATCTTTAATTATTTACTTTCAAAAATTGTAAATTGTTTTTTGACAAATTGATTCAATTTTATTTTTAATTTATGTCATTTTTTAAGAAATTGTGTGACCTTCTATACTTTTATAGGATCAAAAACCTACTTGGATGACCCAATCAAACAATAATTTAACACTCTTAAAAAAATAACTAAATTGGTGTAGTCTATCTTGTTCTATCCTATAGGTTCAATATTAATAGCTTAGTATTTCCATTTTGTCAATCTTAATTAAATTGCATTCCTTATTTTTCAGTTAAAATCTAAATTTTGTATTGTTTCCCATAATTTTTTTATTATATAAAACTACACCTATACACTCAACTAGATAGACCTACTTGATCTAGTTTTGTGTTTATGTTCTACCATCAAACTAAATCAACATAGTTAATTTTGTTTGTTTGGGCCTATTTTTCACTAGACTGAGTCGACCAACTTGATTATGTGTTGTAATATTTTCCCAACTAGATCACCTTCTTGATCTTGTTATGTATGTTTTATTTTTTAGCATAAGCACATGCAATTAACCTTTATTTTCATAGTAATTACAAAAACACCTCTAATTTTGAAACAAAATAGTTTCATGTTTAATTATTTACTTTCAAAAATTGTAAATTATTTTTTGACAAATTGATTCAATTTTATTTTTCATTTATGTGGTTTTTTTAGAAATTGTGTACTGATAGTTTTTAAACTACTTAGCTACTATTGTGAAGGGATACTCAATATTATATTTATGGTCATTGATTATCATTTATATATATCATGGTGTGAGAGGTTTATCCTAATACTCATGAACATAGCATAGAGCAAAACACAATCTTTAGTTTTCACATACCTCATGGTATTTAAGAAATTTTGACAATTTCCCTTTATATAGAACCTTAGGAATCTAGACATTTATTTAATTATGTGGTGCATCAGTAGTAGTTATCACCAAGAAGTTACTTCTAGCTTACTCTTAAATTGGTTTTAGTGAACTATGATAATGACACTTCCTCCATAGTTAGCAGTCTAAAACATTGGGTCATCACTATCCAATGGACAAGCCAGTATATTTGGAACCCTACATTATCAAACACAACCTTTAGTATAATCTCTAGATATTTTTTTAGATAATTAGTTAGCATCAGTAGTCACAAAAATCATATTTTTGTTGCTTTTTGTTTTCCATTCTATGTTATATTGTACACTATATTAGCCAGCATCAATATAAATTTTGTGTTGTGTGCTTTAACTAGATCGACTGACTCAATCCCATTACTTATGTACTTATATTTCAATTCCATTTTTAAATGAAATCATTTAGATTTAGACAATTTAAATTTTTTTCAAACTATAAAACTAGATTGACCAGTGAGATCTAGTCAGATTATAACCTATTATGTGTTCCTAATTTTACAATTACATCAACCAAATTTATCTAGTTAGATTATAGACTATTCTATTTTCTTGTCTTTCCAACTAGATTGACTAGCTCAATATAATCAATTTATAGACTATTATATTTTCTTGCTTGTCCAACTAGATCAACCAATTCAATCTAGTCAATTTATAAAATTTTCTATTTTTTTGCTTTTATAACTAGATTGACCAACTTAATCTAGTCAAATTATAGACTATTCTATTTTGTTATCTTTCCAACTAGATTGACCAGCTTGATCTAGCCAATTTATAGACTATTCTATTTTTATATCTTTTCAACTAGATTGACTAGCTCGATCTAGTCAGACTACAGATTGTTATGTTTTTTTATCTTTCTAACTAGGTTAACCAACTTTATGTAATTAGTTTATAGATTATTCTATTTTCCTATCTTTATAACTAATTCAGCTAACTCAATCTAGTCAAACTCTAGACTATCATGTTTTCATGTCTTTCCAATTAGATTAACCAAATGATTTATTTATTTTACAAACTATATATTTTATTAATTTTTCAATTAACTTCACCAACTTAACTTAGTCAATTTATAGATTAGTCTATTTTCATATTTTTCTAACTAAATTGACTAGCTTAATCTAGTCAGTTTATAGACTATTATATTATCTTATTAATATAACTAGATCCACCAAATCTATCTCATTTACTTTTAGATTCCAAACTTTCCTTTCTCTTGTAAGTGTCTAGATAAGTTTATATGTCATCATGCAACATTTTTTTGATAAATATGCATAGTAAAATCAAACTAAGATGACGAGTCTTAATAATTTTCATAAAGCCTCTAAGACACATTTACTATATCATATGGTAGATAATCCTAAACTTAGCAACATCCATGTTACTACTAGAACCACTAATTATGGGACTCCTCCCCATTCTACTACTCTTAATCCTCTATTCATACCTATGGTAGAGGATGAAATTGATCTTGAGTATATGGATGAAATGATCCTTTTCATCAATGAAAACCTTCAACATCAAGGTAAGGATCCATAGTCATTTATAACATCATGATGAGATATCACATTGGATAACCCCATTCACCTTCACCTAGATTTGCTATAGGATTTGGGTCAAGTCATTCTATGACTTCTATCACACCCTTCTCCTCTCTCATGCCTTCATATACTAGCATGACATCATCTTCAATACCTTTTTCATCCCCCATGCCAACCATTAACACAAACATGGAAGGCATGATATTTCTTGGTTCTACTCAAAATATTCACATTAATACACCAATTAATACAACTAATAGTGAATCTTAAACTATCAATGCCTCACATACCACTAATACATCCTACATTGCTTCCACTAGTTAAAATCACATCAATACTAATTAAATGTTATTACAAAATTTAAATAAAAAGGCTAATTTTCAAACTAATAATGTCAATTAAACGATAAAAATGCAAAATCATCTAATTCATTTCCAAAATCATCCTCAATCTACTCAAAACACTTATACTTGATGCCCCCCAACCCCCCTAGAGATGCACATGGTAATCTTATACCATAACCTCCATTTCTTAACAAGGCTATTAAACACTTAAAAAATCAACCTCTAGTTCCTATAATTTCAAACATTTACATAGGTTTCATAGTTCTTGTTATTACCTAAAATGGATCCACTTATCCAACATTGCATCTGAAAGCTTTTAGAAAATTATATAAAGATTGGGTTAAACTCAATACTTTTACCACCACTAAGCTCTTAGCAAAAACCTTTTTAGGTGATGTTCTAGATTGGTATATAAAATCAAAACTCATTTTATCTCTAGCTTGGAATACTTATTCAATGCATTGGTTCAATAATTTTAAACTAATTATCTTCCTAAAATTAGCCTAGCTCATTTTATAAATTGTAAATAATTTAAATCTAAAATAACACAAGTATTAATCAAACGGTGTAAATCTTTGTCTGTCAAAGTTGAACATAACATGTCAAATGACAATCTCTTCCATTTATTCACCAACAATCTTCACTCTAAACTAAAATATTATGTGAATACTCTTTCTCCAAAATCTTTAGAAGAAGCACTTGATCAAGCCAAACATCAAGATTTTACTATATGATAATTTGAGCCTTCATACCTTCCCATAAGAACTCAAAATATCATAAAAAGCTAAAAATAGACCTTCAAATAATTATGTAATTATGGATACTTATGATTACATACAAAATATTCAAGCCATTAATCCTAATGGTCCCATGGAGCTTATTTATTCATCATCAATTTCCAACAATCTTCATCCTAGTTTTACACTTTCTCAAGTAAATAATGTAGATATCCATAAACCACTTTCCTTAGCAAAGATTCAAAAGTGTCTTCCATGACCTTCATAATGATATCTTAATCCTACTCACCCTACCAAACATGGGTATGATCAACACAAATTTTGTTGGTATCATGTATGTTGGGGCCATTGTCATGAAACCTGTCACCAATTAAAAAACTTTTCTATGGAATATATTTTTGGACCTGATTTTGATCTTTAATCACTCATAAATACATGTAAACAAGCTTATGAAGTGGTAGCTAAGGCTCATGAAACCAAAACCAAACATGAACCCCTTAATCAAGCAAATGCTCAAATAGTTTTTTATAGGGATCCCCTTCTTAATCATCAAGCTAATACTCCCCAACCTCCCACTACCAATAATGTCAAAAGTTTTATGGATCCTAATGATAACATGCATGATGAGAATGTTATTAATATGAATAATATGAGGAGATTCATTTCCTATATCGATCCTTATCCAACATCCAACTACAACAATTTTCCAACTTTCCTTACTATTCAAGATTGTTACCCATCCCATCTTGCATAGTTAGGGCTCACAAAACCAATTTTAGTTAATCCAACACCAAAATCTATTAACACACAAATTTCAAATCAAACGATAAAATTAGAAACTAACACACACACTACCAATATTACTTCTACCCCTCCTTATTTTTTTATATCTCACTCATAAATCCTAAAATATTATATTACAGATAGTTATTCTTATCATTCATAAGACAACCAATGATTTAACCATGTTATTTAAGTCAAAATAACTAGATACAATTAGTTAACCCACAATAACTAAATCATAATTGAATACACATTACTAACATCACTTTAAATGCACTTCTACTACACCCTCAAACTATTTACTTCAACACTATGCACCTTTATCTGATAAAATTCTAATGGGATATGATGAATGGGATCTTATAACTGAACTTTCACATCTCCCATCTCAAATCCCTTTACTAGAACTTATGATAACTTCCCCTTATCAACATAATCATCTAATGAAAATTTTATTTGAAATAAATATCCCTCATCCCCCACCTATGGGGAAATAAGCTACTTTATTGGGGCATGAAGATCAAATGTCTATCCACATTGATGAAATAGTAGATACTCCTCTTTTATTCAAATTCCCTATCACTTCAATGATTCTTGATGAGATATTGCTTCATGTGGATGATCCTCCATTGTTAAATAGTATCTAAATAGGAGATGTCCAACTCAAGCATGCCTTGATTGATGTAAGTTCAAGCACTTTATTAGAATAGGTTCCTGGAGTTTTACCATAACATGTTAATTACAAGGATAACTTGTGCATTGGAGAGAACAATAGGTGAAAGAGAGATGAAAATCATATAGACCACATACATCTTGAATTAGACCAAAAAGTAGGTTGTAATATCTATATAATATAATAAGACCATAATTTATATTGCATTAGATTACAAAATAAATTAAAATAAAGTACTCAACTACTCATATACCATACATAAAGAAAATATGTGAAAACCATAATAGGACAATTTTTATTAATCTTTATCAACACATCAAACTAGATTCTATTGCATCAAAGTACTATTTATAATATTTTACAATCCTGATGTCTCTTCACCTTCCAACCTTCTAAGAAATAAAATGAAATAATCTTCACATTCTCTAATTATCCATTTAGACTTTCAAGGTTGAATAAGTACAAAACTACATAAAATACAAAATCAAACACTTCACATGTGTTTATATTATATACTTCATAGTTTTAGCAAGCTCCATTCTATGTCCAACACTTTCTTAAACTTTAAAAATTATCTCATCCCAAGACAAAGGTGCAAGCTGAGTTGAAATGAAGAGATAACTCCTAAATATAAGTCATAGTAATCGTTCTAGGTGTCTTTTTCTAATTTTCACCCTTTGCACACTACTTAGTCACCCTTTTGAGTTTTCAACTAAGTAGCATACTAGCCTACTACCCTTTTGTGTTTTTAATAGACTATCATAACTAGGTGGCCACACTTTATTAGTTTTTAACCAATCTAGCCCCACTCCTAATGTTTAGACTATCTAAACAAATGTGAATCTATTATAAGTTATAAATTTATAGATCACAAACCTTACTACTATGGCTGAGTGGATGGTTCATGGGAGGTCTGTAGAGTTTATTATTATTGAGTAGTTATTATCCCAATATCCCCTAATGTATCCACTACTAAGGGTGTCTATGAAGATTGTCCTTGTGACTTAGTCTCCCTTTGTTGTATGATTTATTTAAATTACTATAGCGGAATGAATTGGGGCTCTTCTGCTATCTATGCGATTACTGGATCAACTTAAGATAGATCTTATTTGAGCATTTTCTAGTCAGTAAGTACTTCATGTGCCATTATATGGAGAATGCATAGTAGTACTTGGATCATCATCATGTTCTACAAGTCTTTATCTTCCATGATTATAATCAACAACTTGGCATTAGATTATTTTTACTACATGTCTAAGATGAGCTCATCCAATCTATCTGCTATCCTCTGAGATTAAATGGTTGTGAAAGTGTTGCACATTACTTCATGATGCCATACTTGCAGGTTCTATATAGTAGCATCTCATGAATCCATCATTTATTTGAGTGTATTTCTCATCTTATCCATAGTTATCATTTGATCCTCTAGAATGTCTTTAGCTTTTTCAATAGTAGAAAATTTAGTTTACACAGTGGTTAGAGATTGATTAAAATGTTCTTTCTAATTGAGCATATCTTAGGATAGCTTTTTGGCTTGTGTTTCAATAGTGTCTAACATTTTATCATATTACTCAAGAATTTGGCACATGGTATCTATTTCTAACCTAAGGGATTTTCCTTGTCTCCATAATGTCAAAAAATTCTACTTAGCTCCCCAACACTTTGTAAGCTCTGTCAACACTGTCATGAATTGTTTATCTCCTGTCATAACCTGATCACCTAGTAATTGCATAACTAAGGTGAGATAGGTGTTATATATTATATGCCTCACATTTTTTATCCTCTCCTCTACTCTATCCTTTTCATCTTGTATCCTTACAACTTCTTGCTCCAAATCTAAAGCCCTATAAGCAATAGATTCTTGGAAAATGGTTATTCCTTCAATTTATTTAGATAATGATAGTTGGGTTACATCTAGAAATGTTCTATTATAGTGGTGGTAAGTGCCATGGATATAGTGGTATATGTTTAAGTAATCAATTTAAACTGAGAAAGTGGAAGCAAGAAGGTAGTTTGATGGGTGGATGTAGCAGGGACATCCCATAGCCATTGACTAGGAAGCTGCACTGCTTCTTTAGTACCCTTAGTGTGACTGGTGGATGTTACCTCAGCTTGTACTTATGCATCCTTGAGCTATTTAGCCTTGGTGGATGCCTCTACCTAGGCCTTATTCTCTACTTTAGATTACACTTTAGCTTTCTCTATGGCCTTTATTTAAGCTTCAGCTCAAGTTTTGGCTTTTGCCTTTGCATCAGCATTGGATTTAGCTTCATCTTTTGCCTTGGCTTCTTGCTCCTTCCATTTTTTTATGTAGCTTGAATTTATTATTGTCTTTACTCTTATTTATTTTGTTTCTTCTTTTCCTATGCTTATTTAGCCTAATTTCACATAGCTTCAGCTTCCTCAACTTTCTTATTTTTGGCTTCAATTTCCTTGACTTATTTTTACACAGCCTCTGCTTCCTCAGCTTTCTTTTATTATTGCATGGATATATATTATTGCTTTAGATGTGTAATCTATGTAGATTTTGGTGATGTTGATGGTGGAATGACTACTTATTCTTGTGATTATTTCATGTTTTGTTCTTATTATATCACCTCAGGTTCAAGTACACCCTACTTATGTTGTTTTTCTTCCTCTTCACCTAGCATGGTTATATCCATGGGTTCTTCTTCTTCTTCAGTGCTCTCATCTGATTCAATCTATTCAGATTATTTTATGGCACTCAGGTGTTCTTTTTTTACTATATCTTTTTTTTTGATTTGGCCAGAGGCTTAAGTGTCTTCTTTTATTTCCTTGTTACCCTAGGTTGAGGTTATTGAGTTGGTTACACAATACTTTGTATTGTACTTGCAATAAAATAAGCTATCCTTTCCTACATTGTTTGTGAGGGATTCATATATGTGTGTGTGCATGGTCACCTGAATAAGAGTTATATGGGGTTGTCTTTCAAAGATAAGTCTATGGTATGCATAATAGATGATTCCATAGCTAGTTTTGTTGAAAATATTTTGGCTTCTAATTTTTACTAAGTTGTTTCCTATCCTATAGTGTCAACAATACTAGAAGTAGGTGGTTGAGTGATAATAACCCAAATATCATGCTTTACTTGATTGTGTACTTTTCAAGTGTGCACTACCTTCTAAAATAAGAATTCATTTTCCTATTCTACATCATAAACCTTGATGTTAATGTCTTCCAACATTGATTGAATCTCTTCTTTTTTTCCACCACAATCTTAGGTAGGTCACACTCAGTGGATATTCATGGAAACATGAGGCGTTTGAGCCATGACTTTTCTTTCCAAGTTCATTTTTTTGGTGGAGGTGGCAAGGCTCTATGCACAAGTGCTTTCCTCTTTCCTTTCTCTAGCTATATTGATGCTTATGATTGTGTTGGTTGTGAAATTTTTTATGCAATTACTTGATGTGCTTATTATTATTTAGATTATGGAGGAATGGTTTATAATGAAGGTATGGACTTAGTAGCTAAGGTTTTCCATTAATATATCTCAACTTTTACTTCAACCATTGAAAGGAAGAATGGCACCAAAGTGATAGTGGGTTTAGCCAACTTGTGTACCTTTATTTGTATGTTATTATGTAGTTTAGTATTAGATGCATGTTGACCTAGATACTACATGACATATTTTAGAATCCTCAAATATGATCAAATTACTGTGAGAGATTCTAACCACCACGTATTGAACTACCCTAATTGTTCATAATACTAACTAGTTTTGTTTCATGTAATTCTTGTGAAGGCATTACCTAGCCAAAAAATGGCAGTGACATTGTCCTTATAGGAGACTTCCACTGAGTGAAACATAAAAATAAGACCAAGACTTGATATTGAAAAAAATTGTGTAGTTCTTATGTACCTTTTTGATATTGGTGGTGAGCTCAATAGCTAAGAATTTAGGCTAATTGAAATCTTCATGCAGCTTCATCATTCATTAAACAATGTCAATGATGTCTTTTATTGTTTATTTTACATGCTTTATGGTTTTCCAAAATCTCTTAGTAGGAGTTCCTCTTCATATCCTAGTGGTGTATTTTTCTTTGATATTTGAATGAAGTGGTGGTATTATAGCCAATTGATCTTGACATTGAGTGTGCATTGATCCAAATGGTAATGTCTTGAGCTAGATGAATTATTTAGACACCCCATTCTAGCCACAACTAGATTTTGATTAAACTTCAGATAGATTTCTACCAAACATTACACATTAAGCTTATAAATCACTAAACAACCTAATTTTAGCCATGTATCATTCATCAATGCTCAGAATCATGTTGAGGCATCCCTATTTTGGGTACTAGACCATATGTAACAATAACCTTTCTTGCATTCATCCCCAGTCACCTTATGACCTAACAACTATCAGCTAGCCTATGAACCCATTAACTAGGGCACTTGATCAAATCTTAAAAGAGATAAAATGTTAATCAAAATGAATCAACTAATTAAACTAGATTAAATTCTTATCTAATTAATCCATTTGCAATTAATGAATATCTAAAAATGAAAATTCCAAAATTCAAAATATCAAGCCTTTTCATCATTGCCTTTATGAGTTGTCAAGCTCTTTCAAAATATCCCAAACTATCTAATTTTAGATCCTTGCCTAGTAATTGAAAATCATAATTACATGACAAACTTTTAACTCAACTAGAGCTAGCCTCAACTCACCCAAGTTTAGTTTGAACTCATTCCATTTTTAAACTCAACCTTGACTCATCTTAGGTGAGAGTTAAATTTTAAGGTTATAAATACAAGTCCATACCTATTTATCTCTAAGATTTACTAGTGTAGTTTTATTATTTAGTATTTCCCCCATAAGCTTCATTAGTGTAATGTTACCATGCCAAATTCATAAGCCAACCATCTAAGCCAAGGTGCCAAGGAGAGAAGGAGCAAATGGAGTTTCATTGGTAAAGACTTCTTGATGCACAAAATCAAGCAAGACACTTCAATATGCCATTTAGAGTTACAAGGAAGGTGAAAGAATTATTTATTTTGTGTTCTAGTTGTGTTTTCATTTGTATATTTGTTAACTATGTTCTCCCTAGTGTCTAGGCTAGATGTGTCAAGTGTTTAGTGTGTTATTTTTGAATTTGTTGTATTGGACTAACATTATACTAACCTTCCCTCTAAATATTCCTTGTTCACATGATGACATGCTTGATTGGACCTAAACCCCAAAAATCTCTTCCCAAGGCATTTTAAGGCTTCTTCTTAATAGTTTTCATGTGAAAATCCAAACTTGTTAATCCAAAAAGTGAAAATTGAAGGCTCACAAATGTTTTATAATAAATCATGATTTTGCTATGTATACTCACATTTTTGCTTTCTAAAATCACAATATTGCACAATATCATGACTTGACAATCATAATATTACATAAAATATTATGATATTACACTAACTATGGTTATATTGTATTAGTGGTGATGGTTTTCTACTAACTATTTTGTGTTTTAAGAATAATGATGATATTGCACAATATCGTGACTTTGTAATCATGATATTACTTTAAATTCTATGGTATTGCTTTAAATTTTGTGATATTTCACTAATTATTGCAATATTACCTTAGCCATCATGGTTTTCCCACTAATTATTTTGTTTTATAGGGTGAGTTGTGATATTGCATTGAGAGTTACAGTATTCTATTTATTTTTGTGATATTGATATAATAGTTGTGATTTTGTGATAACACTCTATTTTGTAGAAACTTGAAATTTTATGCTAATAGTTCTGGTTTTATAGGAAAAGTTATGGTATTGCTCTATGTTTCTATGATTTTGCACTGTGTAAAAATTTTCAAACCTAGGCATTAATTTTCAAAAGCCATTTACCCACTTACATTTTTATTCTAAGCACAAAGACCCCCTATTATCTTTTATAGGACCCAAAGACCAAATAAAGACATTTTTAATCACTCTAAGATTTAAAATTCACATTGAAAATTGGTGTTTTAAAATATTTTTACTTGAGTTATTTTTCATTTTGTCTAAAGTTTTTAACACAATTCCAAGGGGTTTAACTTCATGACATATTTAGTTTTTTTCTATAAAAATGAGATCACACTTTAGTTAAATAATCATAAGAGTTTTCATTTTTATGTTTATTGTTGAATGTTTGTTTCACAAGACAAGTGTCGCATGTATTCTCTTACCCATCCCCTTTAGGGAACTTGGGTGATAAAAAATTCTCACTTTTTGTATTTGTCACTTTTATACAAAAGCATATAAGGAAAGTCACTAAGGCCCTCCCCAAAGTTTTATTGATTTGGGTGACCCCAAAATGACCTTAAATTCCTTCCACTTGTTTTATTTTATGCATTTTGGCTTGTGGATGGGAGTTCATCACCTCCCCATGGGTTCTCTAGGGAAGTTTTAACTTGGGAATTCATGTATTTCAATCACTTAAACCCCACTCCATGGTAGGGGTATAAAAATTGAGGTTGAATTACTAGGATGCTTGTTTGAGTGGTTAATCAAGCTCCATTAGTAAGATTTCCTTGGAACATATGTTTAACTCAGACATCTCACTACACTGAGCAATCAATGGATGTAGTAGTTGTGAAAAGGAAAATAACTTTTCATAAATGTATAGTTAACATGATTATAAATGATGTGTTGCACCTTAGTGTTAACCATACATATGGGACCATTTATAAACAAACAAAAATTAATAGTTTAGACAACCCCATTTACCATGGGCATACTATCAATATAGGGTGCGTAGCCCAAAGTTCCATGTCATCATATGAACTCTTGAGAGAAGATAGGACCTAAAAACCATACTTTTCATCCACATTTACTTTTGTGTTAACAAATTTAAAAAACATCTCAAGATCAAGTATATATATGAAATTTGATAGTATGAAGCCACCTTTTTAGTTTTAGGATTTAGGACATTACACTTAGGTGTTTTTGTCATTTTTTACCTTTTTTCTTGCATGGTCTTGAGTCAAAACCATTTTTTTTAATACCACATCCAAAATGAGTCATGTTTATTCATATTTCCTTTATTTAAAAAGGCATTATGTCATTGATTTGACATCATGCATTTGCCTTAGTCATATTTACCAAAAAAAATTGTGTATGTGTCACTTATTTGAAAATGGCATCGTTATATTGCTCATTTAATTCTAAAGTCTTGTGCCTTAGAGTTATTAAAACAAACCATTTTCCATAATTTTAAATCATGATAACATCGTTACATTACTCACATTATTTAAAACACTTTTGCCTTGTGTTGATTTATAATTTCAAAACCATTTGTGCCTTTTTTTGTCTAAATGTCTAGTATCATTATGCCATCCATTTTGGTCTATCTTGTTCTCCATTTCAAAGTCAAGTCTTCTGAATCAAGTTTGAAATTAGTCTTGAGAATTTCATATTCAAACATTGATTGGCTTATGTGTATGCCTCATGTAATTTTGGCCTAGACATTAATATCTCACTTTTGGGTTATGGAGCTTAGACTAGTTTCTTACTTGATTTAAAGACTATTTTTATGCCTAAGAATTGGGAAGTAGTATATCTTCCATATGCCTAAATTTTTATGTCTTTTTACCAAATGTCAAGTGTATGTTTTAACCTAAATGCCTAGTTTATGTCAAAGTGTTTCTAATTTATTAGATTAAATCACTCACCTTTTAGACCTAGTTTGTTTCAAGTCTAGATTGTGTGCCTTATTTCGAAAAGACCTATCATTTTCCTTCTATTTTGTTTCAAAGTCTAGCTTTTCTACCTTGTTCCCAAAAGACCTAGAAAATTCATGTTTATTTTTATACCTAATGTGTTTCAAAGTCTAACTCTTATGGCATGTTTCTAAGAGTCCTAACATTTTACCTTCTATTTTAGACAATTGTTTTGAGCCTAGCTTTGTGCCTTGTTCCCAAAGACCTATCAACCTTTTTCATTTTAGACATAGGTTAGACTTGTTTGAAAAATGTTTTACATAAGTTTGTCATTTGGTTTTATTCATTCACTTGACCATTTTTGTAATACATTTAATGCTTGACATTTGATGTTAGACCATTTTAGACCTAGGTTAACATTGACCATTTTTGGATAAATAACTCCATTCCTAGACCAAGTCCTTTGACCAAGTTTTATACCAAGTTTGGACCTTTTATCTTTTAGACCTTTCTTTTTAAGAGTTTTTATAACTATAGGCCTATCTTCATGTAATGTTAGTCATTAATTTGGATATGTCTCATTACACTTGTAGTGGAGCCATATACAACCTAGGTTATGATAATATGGTCACAAATGATGAACTTATTCAAGACCCCTATGGTGATGATATGGTTTATGAAATAAATCCTTATCCTCCTTACATTGCTCAATATGGGAAACAAACTCAAGATCAAATATCCCATTTTTGGTTAACATGCTTCCATATTCAAAGTAAGACCAAGAATAAACCATGTAATATCTATCTAGTGTACCATCAGTTCTATAAGAAGCTCAATAACATCTATATTATGTTACTTTGCCATCTACATATGATCTTTATTTATTTGATCATCACTTACTTGAAAATAAGGACATGTTTTTAGTCAAATCTATGGAGGTATGGGTCAAGTTTCCAATAGACTTACCCCATTAAAATTTACCTAATCTAGTTAGAATGCCTCTAAACATGCCTTATACCCAAACCATTGATCAGGGCTTTACAAACCATCCTCAAGCACTCATTTTGATCTCATATCAAGACCCAAATATCTTTTTCAAAGGAAAAATCATCATAGAGGACCAATTTATATAAATATAACAAGCATACCAAACCTATTTGAATATAAAATTTAATTTTAATGCCATGACCATGTCAAATGCTCCACTCATAGAGCTAGCTCCTTTAATAGGAGTATTAATCAAGTTGATAGGTCAAATTAATTTGGGTATAGACCCACTTACAAAAATTACTTCATTTGGTGACATGTGCAATGTCTCATCTATTGAAGAAGTGAGTATTGCTTCTATATAAAATAATGTGCCAAACATGGTGGATAATATGCAAGTGTCTTCCAATCTATGGAAAAGTGGTTTAACTACACCAACAAATAGTTTGTAATAATAAGTGCCTTAGTTAATACCATGAGTGGTTCACAATAGTAAAGGGAAAGAACTCATACATCCTAAAAACAACATGTTACTTCTAATCCTCAACTAATTGCTTCTTCAAGCACGCAACTATAGGGATTAAGTAATCAAATGTTGACTAGTGCTTTACCTCAATAACAAGTGACAAATGCTACTCCACCTCAACAAGTAATGACTAACATTCCAAAACAATAGGCAGGGTGTCATTTACCACTATAGTAGAGGTAGAATATTATGACACCTCAATAGGGGAAACAAATGTTCCACTTTGATAGGTAATGGTAAATATACCTCTAAAGTTATAGACCAACATGCCTTTATAATCACAAATGTTATATAATCAATAATGTATGTCTATTGATAAAAAATAAATGTTGAACACCCAACAAGTTTCCAATTCATAAATGATATTCAAGCAATAAAGAGGTACCATTATCTAATAAGTACCAATTTGGTAGCAATTACCTTTTACCTAGCATGTGTCATAGATCCAAAGATAGGGCCTTAGTCCACAACAAGTTCTCCTTATTCAACCAAGTTTGACTAGTTGGTAGCAAGTCCCTACTCAACCTCAATAGGCATAGTACTTTTCCTAGAGCCATATCCTTCCATGGCAACCATAATTACCTCAAAATAGGGATATATACTAAATCCAAACTAGAATATAGCACAACAACATGTGCAATCTCAACAATCACATCCTAACCCATGGATGCACATTCTTGGTTAGTTTACTCATCAAATCAATATTTTGTAATAAACCCTTCCTCTATATACCCCAGTCAAGGCAATCTACTTTTGACTACCAAGCCTCCACCTCAGGCAAATGTTCCATCTACTTTCTTGGCTCAATAACTATAGAAAATTAAAGATGCAATTGTCACCATTCAAACAAGGAATCAAACAAAAAAATTCAAGTTAGATGATGTGTGTTCATACCCATTCAACATGGAGTATCTATAGATACCATTTCCTCCAGGGTATGAACCACCAAAATTTTATAAATACAAGCGTAAAGGAAACCCTAAGGCCCACTTGATAGAATTATTTGTTGCTTTCCAACTAGTGGCTTATAGCAAAATTTACCTCCTCCTTTTATTTCCTTGATGTCTAGAAGGATAGGATTTGGATTGGTAACTTATAATTGTTAAAGAATTATGTATCTAATTTTGATGACCTCTCTAAAAAGTTTGTGCAGTATTTCATCTATAATCTTGAGTATGATATTTCATTAGTGGATTTGAATCAAGCCAAGCAAAAATCCAATGAAATATTTACAAATTATCTATAGATATGGAGAGTGCTTACTAGTCACTTCACCCATAACTTAATAGATAAACAAATGATAGTTGTCTTGACTAAAAATTTATACAGTGAGATATCCTATCATCTGGAGTTTTAATGTGTGAATACCTGCAAATAGATCATTGACAAAGGTTTGATAATTGAAAAATTAATTATTAAAAAAGGTATTATCAATATCACCTCTTCAAACCAAAATTAGAACCAAAACCAAGGCATGGGTGCAAATCAAAACAATAGCTAAGATGTTGTTGGAAATGGAGTAATTGAGTCACACCATGTATAAATGGTACAAACATCATCTACTCAACCTGCACTACAAATATATCTTACTCCACATCAACCTCTTCATCAAAATCAACCTTAAAAGCAACCTAGACTTATTCCACAAACACAACAACCAACACCTTTATAAACCCCTCCTTTAATAATAAAACCCACTTCTTGAGTTTTCAATGATCTTAGTGAACTTATAGGGTAATGTTTCACAAGCGAGCCACAAATAATATGATTAGATGGCCAATTATAAATCACTAACCTAAGGGTATTCTATATCTAAACTGGTACAGAGAGAATCAGTTTTATGAATACCATCATGTTCATGGACATAATCTACATCATTGTGTGTAGATAAAACACCTCACTTAAAATATGTTGGAACATGGGGATATTATATTGGATAATAGAGCATTTATGTCTAATCATAACCTAGGTATCTACCAAAACCCTTTTCCATGACATAATAAGAATAATAATGAACAACAACAACAATAAAGGCTAGAGTAATAACAACAACAATATCAATAACAACTATAGCAACAATAGTAATATTAATAGTAAAAATAATAATGTCAACCAAATGGGAGTAACCAAGGCTAGAATGATTCCAATAATAGGCTTACCACACAGTTACACATGACTACACTAAAGTTGTAGGTCATATTTTGAGAGGTCACATTTCAACCATCACCATTAATCCTAGACCAAGTGATAATAGACTAGGATTATTACCAAATAATTCCAATAAGTCCACCTATGTTAGTAATCCTTTCTTGACCCAAGATCGCAAATAGGTGTAATAACAATCAGGGATTACTATTTTGGACCTTATACCAATAACTCATCATGGCCCCATAACCACAACCAAGTGCATTAACAATCAAGACTTATCCTACCTAGCCCATATCCATCATCATTTTCTAATAACAACAGTCCTACATCCAATCTTGATTATGAAATCATAACTCAGTGATCTAAAATTACCATTCTAAGCCCACAACTTCCTACTATGCAACCCATCCAACCCACCATGTTAACTAGGAACAAGCCATTTACCACTATATGGCATTGTGTAATAAATCCTAAAGACACCTAAACAAATATCCATTTTAGATGTATTTCATACATATATTATCCATAAGAACATCCTAACAATGTTCCTAGGCCAATCCCAAGTTCTAAATGACATAACCTCAAACAAATTCCAAGTTTTGGTTGGATATCTAGCTCTAGGCTAACAATTGACCTTAGACCAAAGTGATATGTTATCCCATGGCCCTCTCCATAACAACCCCATGTACATTGAAGTTGTCATCACATGGCACAAAGTTAAACATGTCCTCATAGACAATGGATTGGGCCTAAATATTATGTCTCTAAAGCTCATCAATCATCTCAGATATACAAAAACTGATCTATAACTAGAAATAATTTCTATCAAGGCCTATGATAATAGATAGGGAATCACAAGGCACCATAAGTTTGTTAGTTATTGTTAAGCCTTTAACCCATGATACATTTTTTCATGTTTTATACCTAGATTTATCATATAATTTTCTCTTGGGTAGACCTTGGATACACGAAATTCATGTAATCCTTTTGACATTGCACTAATGTCTCAAGTTCTTTCACTCAGGCATGGAGGTCACTATCGATGGAGATTTGTAGCCCCATAAACATTAAAAAAAATTGAAGGCTAAGTAAAAAATTTACAACTACTACTTTGGCCTAGATCTGATTCCCAAAAAATACAAAGACAAATAAATACTTGTCAAATTACTAGAGGCTAATTTCATAGACCCAAATAGCCTTGATTCATCTTCTCATATGCCTCCTCTTGAAATGTCCAATCATTTTACCATATTGGCCAATGGCCTAGGATAGTATTTGACCCACAACACATTTCACATTGTCAAGCTTCCATAAAATGCAAAGTCTTATGGAAGACCTAAAGCTAAATCACTTTGCATAGAATGGCAATGTAAAGGAAAAGGAAAACTTCATAATCTAGCTCTTATCATTTTCATACTAGTCACTAGCCAAAAAAAGGACCCACTTGCCAATGATGGATTCTCAATGGACAATAAGAAGTTAGTTTATTGCTACAAAAATGCTAAATATCCCATCCCTAATAGGGTCATGGAGAATCAAACCTATGAAGGTGGAGGCTTTGGATAAAATTAACAAAAAACACTTAAGCCAATTTCTATAACTTAGTACAAAATAACTTAGGGTCTCTAAGTTAAACCACCTAGGAGTGACCCCATGTATCTTATTC
Source organism: Torreya grandis (assembly GCA_037957365.1). Classification (NCBI taxonomy): domain Eukaryota; kingdom Viridiplantae; phylum Streptophyta; class Pinopsida; order Cupressales; family Taxaceae; genus Torreya; species Torreya grandis. The sequence continues at coordinate 1,079,085 of JARHVA010003303.1, forward strand.
GTGTTCCAATGCTAATGACTAGAGATGATGATGTCGAAAATGAATTAGATTCTGATCATAGCATTTATGAAGACATTTCCAATACCAACTTGTTTGACCTGCATGTAATTTGTATCATTACCCCAATTATCTAATGCAACCTGATTCTTATTTATCACCCTCAACCTATAGCCTAAGACCAACAAGAATCCATAGTTCTTATAGATTAGTTTGATAATGATGAGGCCTTTTGCAATTTTTAACACTTAAGAGATAATGTTTTTCTAGGAGACCAAAAATAAGGGTTCTATATCAAAATAGATCATCCAGCCTATTTTAGAGAACATGTAAACACCCTTATCTAGAAATTAAAAAATAAAACATTGAGGTCCCAAAGTGAAAACCTCTTTGAGGCACTTTTGGACCAAGGTAAAATTAAAGACAAAGGCTTGTCTTTTAGTGAAAACTTATTTTAGGTACCATTAGATAGGGGTGTTCACCTTTCCTTGAATAAATCTTAGGATACCACCAATAACTAACTTACTTTTGGGTCTAAGTTTAGTTCAGTAGAACAACATGTATTTGATAAAAATGCCTAGGAATTAGCTATGGTATTTATACCCTGGCCTGATGAGCATTGCTCTTGTTGTTGAAGTGTGACATTGATGTTGTCATTGATGTCAAAGGTTCTTAAGAAAGATGATCATGAGATCATTAAAGAATGTTATTATTTAAAAATAATCATTGAGATGAATGGAATTGTTTTAGGATCATGTAATACATATAATCAAGGTATAAGATCATCAAGAAGTTTTTCAATGTTAGTTGTCAAGTTTCAAGTTCTTGAGAAGCCTATTCATGACACTAGTCATAGAATGAAGAGTCCTAGTGAGAAGGTTTGAGCATGGTATCCTAGTGATATGGATGTATAGAGGGATAAGAGGTTGTATAATGTTGCTTAATCATGCATATGAGGCATTGGATCACTCAAGAGAGTGTCAAGGTGAGCCTACATGGGTAAGACCTTAAGTTCAAGTCTGTAACTAGACTAGTTCTAAACCTTGCTTGGCCTAATGAGGCATCATGATCTATTGTCAAGGCATATAAATTATGTTTGACATTGTTTGATAATGTGATATTTTGTGTGAGCATGTAATTTAGGTGGATGGCACATGGAAATAGGCATGAAGTTTAGTTTAAAGGCCTAATGTGGTTCACGAGTTAAGGTCTAAGAGATCAAAGAGAGAGAGGGTGGCCAAATGAGGTATGAGATTTAGATTTCAAGATAATAATGAGCATGTGAGAATTTTTAGTGTTGTGATAGATTGTTCTAGGTGTGTTGACCAAGTTTTAGGTCAAAGTTTGAAGGTTTAAGCATGAAAAGTGATTTTGAGGTCTCTCAAGTGCATAAAATGAAGGGTTTTAAACCTGAGAAGGACTTTAAAGTGTTCATTGGCATGTGTAACCTATGCATGGGAACCTAAGCCTTTCATGGTTATGGGGAAGGGTCTTAGCTCAAAATTTTAGGCATTAGTTTTTGGATTAAAGGGTTATGCTTTATAAATGATCATTAAGACTGAAATATGGTTTAAACCCTCAAAGAACCCTAATAGTGACCTGATATGAAATAATTTGTTATAAATTGATTATAATGGATCAGTATGGATATTTAAGTGATTTGAGTTTGTATTCTACTCTCCCAAGCACCTCTAGGTGTGATTGGTTTGTCAAGTGTGTGAGTAGAGCCTAAGGAAAGTGTTAATTTTTCATAGATTTGTTGTAATAGTCAAAGTTCACCAAGTCAAAGTATTAAAATAATTAGATAGATAAGTTTGAGACTTTTATTTTATGTCCATGGTGGTTTTTGAGTAGGTTATATCCCTTAGGTGTGTTAAACTAGTCTTCCAAGTTGATCAGTCACTAACAGGCCTAATGATGTAAACAGTGAAAAACCCAAGCAAAAGTGAGAGGGTGATTAGAAATGTGTTATAATGGAATAGTGATGAATCTAATTACATGGATAAATTTTTCAAGACTAATAATACATGTTCATGTTGTATATAATTTTGTATATCATTGTATATATCAAAAAAAATCTCACAAGTTGACTTGTCTAGATCAGTAAAGTTTATGTACAATGAGTTCATGAGATTGGTCTGCAAAACCAATATTTCCATTATATTTTATTATCATTTAATTCATTTTAATTCTTTAATTGTTTTCCTTTAGGTGTTATAAGTTTAAGTTTTCATGACTGTGTTTGGAGGCTAGTTGGCAATTCTAAGTGGGTTAATTGCATAAAAGGTTTTGAGTAATTTTATCAAAGGTGTGAATTATAAATCATATGGTGATTACCCTAATGTCATTATTTTTATAATTATGTGATTTATTTCCATGGTTTTTTAACTAATTAGTGTTTTATCTTCAGTAGTTCAAGATAGACTATATGGGTATGCACAGGCCTAATTGTGAACTTTACTAATGGTGTGCTTCAAGTGGTGGTTAGAGGTTAAAGGTGTCATGGACATGAGATTATATTATTATGGTTATATTTTAGTTTAATTATAATTTTTAATACCATTTATTAATTTTTAAAGTGATTTAAGAAGATCAAAGGATAATGTGTGCTAATGTAGGCCTAATTGAATTAGGTCTCCTTAAGGTCTAAAAGAGGTTTTGGTCTTATATGCTATGACCGACCTACTGTAATGATTGATTCATAATTTTGGAATGTATTAAGTAATATTTTATTTAAAATCTAAGTGTTAAAGTGTTTATTTCATACCAAGAGGTGTATGAGCTAGACACTAGTATAAGAACAAGGCCTAATATGCCTAGTTATCTAGTTTGAGAATAAATGAGTTAGATAAAAAGATATAGCACTTTGAAGAACTAAAAGAGATATTTTAGACCATAATAAGGGTTTATATAAAATATTATTAGTATATAATATGGGTAATATAGATTAATATCAAGGTAAAATGACCTAATCTGTCTTTAAGAGACCTAGTTGAGTGGAGTATGGAAGACAGTTTTAGAGGGTTAAGAGTATGAAGAGATGGAAAGGTGGTGATCATCAATTGGTTGAGAAACAAGGTTTCCTAAATTTTATCAAATTAATTAGGTAGATAATTTAGATCTGATTCTTCTATTAGGTTTGTACCTCCTTGCAAGTTTGTGCTTGTTAAAGCCTAGCTGAACTGGTGCTTAGCTAGTTGGGGTTAGTGCTCTATATGAAGTGGGTGATTCACTAAATTTTGTGTTTGTATTATAATAGTATAGTAAATTTTAATATATTAGTGGGTTTTATTCCCATTTATGGTTTCTCACTCAAATAATTATTCTTTATTTTATGTTCTTATCTCATGCTCATAAAACTGGTTCTTGATGTGTAGCAAGTTAACTATATTGCTTTCATAGCTCATGAATGATAAAGTAAATTTGTAAAATATTTTTATGACTAATTTACCACCCCCACTCTAATTTATAAATCTTCTAATAATTTTTATTAGATCTTATTCCTTTGATACAAGTCTTATAGCTTGAAGGTGATCCTAAGAAGCACAAGATGTCTTGTGATTAACAAGAAGAAGACAACATGTATGATGAAGAAGTCTACTATGATAGTGAAGAAGGAGAAGCTAAATTATACCTTAAAGTTGAGGTCATAGTGATATTCATGATTTGAATCATCAAAATAATACCATCAAGGATATTAGGAGTTAGTTAGAAGGTATCAATACAAGGTTTAAGTCAAAGGAACCTACGTATGACCAGTTGAAGATAGAGCTAGATTCCTTGAAAGTTAATCATGAGCAGCTCATAGGCAAGATAAGAAAGTTTAAAATAGAGTGTGAGTAGTCAAAACAATTCAAGAATACCAACATAAAAATATCAATCAGGTAACCCAATGCAATAAAGGATAATTCATCATGGGACCATGGGAAAATATGTAATCAGTCAAGATTCAAGATTATTATTTGTTACATTTATCATAATATAAGATATATTGTAAGATTTTCCTCTAATAAAGTTAAAAGGACCTAAAGTTTCAAAAATACATATGATGCTTATATAATTCATGATAAGAATCAAACATTTGTATGGAAGCCAAATCAAGTTAGGATTGATCATATTGAGTTGAAGATTCAAGATAGACTATTTGCCAAGCAAGAACAAAAGACTAGAGAGGATTCTATGCTAGCTCAAACTAACTTTCACATTCAATATGAATTAATGAAATGGTATATATATATATATATATATATATATATATATATTGGTTTAAGCTACATTATAGGAGATATAAATAATTTCATCTCATTGAAAATTAATGTTGCAAGAATAGTGAGGTTTGGAGACAACACAACTACTAATATAATTGGCAAGGGTGTCTTGAGTTTAGACAATGGGAAGACCAAGACACAAGATGATTTGTATGTGGAAGGTTTGAAACATAACCTTCTTAGTGTAATTCAAATATTCAATCAATGACACACACTAACCTTTCATGTCAGAGGGTGTGAGATAAAGATAGACAAATTAGGAAGGTTAATTGCCAATGCTTAAAGGACTGAAAATAATCTATATGTCTTGAATGAGATCAAGAAGGAAAGATGCTTCATGAGAAATATATATTAAATTTGGATATGGCACATAATTTTAGGTCACCTAAACTTTGACAATCTGGTCAAGATCAATAATAATAAATTTTTCAAGAACATGCCTAATATCACCAAACCTACAAACATACTTTGAAAGGCTTGTCAACATGGTAAGTAGACTAGAGAAAAGTTCAACTCCAAGGATTAATTTACTACAAGACCCTTGGAGTTAATACACACCAATATCTATGGGCCTACAAGAATACAAAATATTTAAGTAGATAGATACTTCATGTTACTCATATATGATTACATAAGAATAACTTGGGTTGTATTCTTGAAAGAAAAGTCAGAAGCTCTTGACAAGTTCAAGGCATTCAAAGCTCTTGTTGAGAATGGGAAAAATGGGAAGATCAAGTGACTAAGATCTAATAGAGGAGGAAATTTTTGGTCCAATGAGTTTGATGAATTCTATGAGTTTCATGGAATAAGGAGATAATTCTCAGTAGCTAAAACACCTCAATAAAATGGGGTAGTGGAAAGGAAGAATAAGATAGTTTAAGACATGGCTAGAACTATGTTAAATGAGTATATATTATCTAATTGATATTAGAGATAGGTAGTAAACATTGTTGTATACATTTTTAATAGAGGACATATAAGGTTTGATGGCAATAGGACTCCTTATGAACTATAGAAGGGTAGACATGCCAATGTGGAACACTTTAGAGTGTCTGGAATAAAATGTTTCATCAAAAGAGATGATGAAGACTTGGGAAAGTTTGATTGTAGATCTAATGAAGGCATATTCTTAAGATACTCATCAATGAGCTTAGCCTATAGTTGTTATAACCAAAGGCTATAAAATATAGTGGAAATTAATAATGTGAATTTTGATGAGATAAGGAAATCACACTCACAATCAAAGGACACTTTAGAGAATCTACAATTAAAGAATGAAGAGGATATTATAGGGGTTGATGAGGAAGAAGAAGAATTTGAAGAGAGATAGGACTCAAAATTACCCTCAATATAGATTCAAAGAGATCACCCTAAATCTCAAAACACTGGCAACAAGAATGCAAGTATGTAGGCAAGGAGAAGACTGGTAAATAATCTAAATCAAGAGAATGTTGCTCTATTATCCAAGATTGAACTTAAGAGTTTTATATAAGTAAGAAAAGACAACTTTTGGATAGGTGCTATGAATGAGGAGTGAGAGAAAATAGAGAATAATGAGACTTGGGAACTAATTCCTAGGCCCAAAGACAAGAATGTCATTAGCATAAAATAGGTGTTTAGAAAAAAGTTGAATAAATATGGAGAAGACACTAGGAACAAGGATAGAGTGGTATGTAAGGGATATGCACAAGTTTAAGTGGTAGAATTTGAGAATAAATTTGCACTAGTAGCAAGATTGGAGGCCATCAAATTGTTTCTAGCATATGCAAAATTCAAAGGATTCAAGGTATACCAAATGGATCTCAAATTTTTAAATGGGAAGTTGGAAGAGGAAGTGTACATTCAGAAACCCGAGGGTTTATCACTATAAAATTAAAAAGACTATGTTTGTAGATTGAAAAGGGCTCTCTATGGTCTAAATCAATCTCTTAGAGCTTGATATTCTAGGTTAGATAAGTATTTATTGGATTAATTTCTTGCAAGAGGAGTTTTAGATACTTGTCTAAACATCAAAATAGAAGATGACCATCAGTTGATAGTAGTGTCTATGTGGATGACATCATATTTGGTGAAAACAATGAGAACATGACCAAGGCCTTTTAAAAGGTGATTAAGAAAGAGTTTGAGATGTTCATGCTAAGATAACTATCATTCTTTCTTGGGTTGTAAATCACTCAACCTGAAAAAGGTATATTCATCTCACAAGCCAAGTACATAAGAGAGATGTTGAAGAAGTATGAGATGGAATATTGCAATGTGATAAGTAGACCCATGATCATGGGGTGTAAGTTGATCAAAGAAGATGAGTCTTAAAAGGTCAATCAAACATCATATAGGTCAATGATTGGAATTTTATTGTACACCACTAGCTCTAAACCTGACATCATGCAAGTAGTAGGTCTTGTGGGAAGGTTTCAAGTAGTTCTAAAGGAGAATCATCTAAAAGCAGTCAAAAGGACACATGTGTATCTCAAGGGGAATATGTAGTATGGATTACGGTATATAAGAATCAAGGAGTTTAATTTGATATCCTACACAGATGTAGATTAGGTAGGAAGTATAGATGATAGGAAGAGTACCAGTGGAGGAACTTTCTTCCTAGGTGGGTGCCTAGTTTCATGGATAAGCAAGAAACAACCATCAGTAGCTTTATCCACTTGTGAGGTTGAGTACATTTTATAAAATTCATGTTTTACTTAGGTCTTATGGATGAGATATACCCTAAAATACTACAAGGTGGAGTATCATGGTCCTAGCCCTATTTATTGTGATAATACAGGTGCTATAAGCATCTCAAATAACCCTATCATGCACTCAAGAACTAATCACATTCCCATCAGGTATCATTTTCCAAGACATCATGTAAGTTAACAAAGTGAAAAACTTGACTATTTTTTTTACATAGGATAATTTTTTTAGACATCTTGACCAAACCACTTCTAAAGGTAACTTTTAAACACCTAAGATAGGAATTGGGAGTAATTCCTACCCCTAGTAATCATTGAAGAAGAAAAGTACTTAGAGGGGGATAATCATGATCATTATCTCCAAGAACAAGTGATTTATTCCAATAAGGTATGCATGGATTTAGGGAGACAATGTTTTTATTATTTCTCATAAACTCATAGTTTTGTGTGTTGAGTATTTTGGTTGCAAGGAGTGTGATCTAAGCAATTAAAAAAATCACTTTGTCATTTATGTAAAAGGGGGAGAAAGACTAGAATGGGCAAATAATAATTATTAGTATATAGTATGTTTTTCCATCAATGACAAATGGGGATATTGTTGAGCATTGTTCCTATTTTTGAAGTGTGGCATTGATGTTGTCATTGATGTCAAAGGTTCTTAAGAAAGGTGTTCATGAGGTCATTAAAGAATGTTCTTGTTTGATAAGCATCATTGAGAAGAATGACATTGTTTTAGGATAATGTAAGACAAATGAGCAAGGTATAATATAATCAATAAGTTTTTCAAGGTTAGTTGTCAAGTTTCAAGTGCTTGAGAAGCCTAGTCATGACACTAGTCATGGCATGAAGAGTTCTAGTGAGAAGGTTTGAGCATGGTGGCTTGGTGAGATGGATGAAAAAATGAATAATATGATTTATAAGTTTTATTAAGCATTAATATGAGGCATTCTATCACTTAGGATAGTGTCAAGGTGAGCCTACAAGGGTAATACCTTAAGTCCAAGTCTATAACTAGAATAGTTCTAGACCCTGCTTGGCTTAATGAGGCAACATGATCTATTATCAAGGAATATGAAGGATGTTTGACATTTTTTTATCATTTAATATTTTTTGTGATCATGTAATTTAGGTGTAAATCACATGTTAATATGAATGAAGGTTAGTTTTAAGGCCTAATGTGGATTGCAGGTCAAGGTCTAAGAGAGCAAAGAGAGAGATGGTGGGCAAATGCGGTATACGATTTAGAGTTAAAGATGGAAATGAGAATGTGAGAATTTTTAGTGTTTTTATAGATTATTATATGTGTGTTGACCAAGTTTTAGTTCAAATTTTGAAGTTTTAGGCATAAAAAGTGATTTTGAGGTCTCTCAAGTGTACAGAGTGAAGGGTAGTCAATCTGATAAGGACTTTCAAGTGTTCATTAGCACATATAACATTTTCATGGGAACATAATTATATCATGGTATATGGGGAAGGGTAATATATAAAAATTTTGGGCATTATTGTTTTGATTAAGGAGTTATGTTTATGAATGATAATTAAGACTAGAAGATGGTTTAAACCCTCAAAGAACCCTAATAGTGACCCTATATGAAAGAAGTTGTTCTAAAGTGATCATAATGGATTGGTATGTCCATTTAAGTTATTTTAGGTTGTATTAAACTCTCCCAAACACCTCTATGTGTAATTTATTTGTCAAATGTGTGAGTATACCCTATAAGAAAGTGTTAGTTTCTTGAAGATTTGTTATAATAGTTAGAGTTGACCAAGTCAAAGTATGAAAATCATTAGATGGAAAATTTTGAGACTTTTATTTTATATCTATGGTGGTTTTTTAGTATTTTATATCCCTTGAGTTTGATAAACCAATCTTTCAAGTTGACTAGTCGGTAATAGGCCTAATGATGCAAATAGTGAGAAACCCTAGTAGAAGTGAAAAGGTGATTAGGGATGTGTTATCATAGAATAGGGATGATTCCAATTACATGGAGACATTTTTAAAGACTATTAATATAATTTAATGTTGGATATAATTTTTAGATATCATTGTATATATCAAAAGTTGACTTGTCTAGCTTAGTGAAGTCTATGTACAATGAGGTCATGAGATTGGTATAAGACCAATATTACCATTAGAGATTATGATATTTTCATTTGAGGTTGGTTTTTAAAAAAATTAGGATAATATTTTTGCATTTTAATTCTTTTATTTTTTCTTTTTGGTGTCATATGTTCAAGTTTCCATGACTGTGTTTCGAGGCTAGTTAGTAATTCTGAGTGGGCTACTTACAGAGAAGGGTTTGAGTACTTTTTCCCTATTGTTTGAAGTATAAATAATATGGTGATGACCATAAGTTAATTAGGTTTATAAATATGTGATTTTTTTATGGTTTTTTATCTAATTGGTGTTTTATCTTTAGTAGCTCAAGATAGACTTTTTGGGTATGCATAAGCCTAATTGTAAACTTTACTAATGGCATGATTCAAGTGGTGGTTGGAGATAAAATGTGACATGTATATAATATTATATTATTATGGATATATTTTAGTGTAATATGAAGTGTTATTACCATGTATTAAGTTTTAAATTTATCCAATAATATAAAAGGGTAACGTGTGCTAATGTAGGCCTAATTGAATTAGGTCTCTTTAAGGCCTAAAAGAGGTTTGGTCCTATATTCTATGATCAAACTCTTATAATGGTTGATTAATGTTTGTGTCATGTCCTAAGGCATATTTTATTTAAAATATAAGTGTGAAAGTGTCTATTTCATACCAATAGGTGTATGAGCTAGAGCTTAGTATAAGAACAAGACCTATTAGGCCTAATTGTCTAGCTTCAGAATAAGTGAGTTAGAGCGGAATAAATAGAACTTTGAAGAAATAAAGGAGGTAATTTATATCATCATTAATGTGAATATGAATTATAATTAATATTTAATATGGTTACTTTACATTAATATCAAGGTAAAATGACCTAATCTATCTTGAAGAGAACTAGTTGAGCGAAGGAGCATAGAAGGCAATTTGAGAGGGATAAGAGTTTAAAGAGTTGAAAAGGTGGTCATCATCAATTGGTTGAGAAACAAGTTGTATTTAAGGCGATAAAATAAATTAGGTATTTTATTTTATTTTTATTCATCTAGGGGGTTAGTTCCTCTTTATAAGTTGGTGCTTGTTAAAGCCTAATTGAGTTGGTGCTTAGCTAGTTGGGGTTGGTGTCCATGTGAAGTCGGTGCTTCACTAAATTTGATGTTTATCTTATAATACTATAGTCCATTTTTATATATCAGTGGTTTTTATTCCCCTTGAGGTTTTTCCACTCAAATAAGTGTTATATGTGTTATGTTCTTATCTCATGCTCATAAAATTAGTTATTTATGTGTTGCTAGTTCACTATATTGCTTTGATAGTTTGTGAATGATAAAGTAAAGTTGTAAAAGTTTTTAATGACTAATTCAACCCCCCCCCCCAACTCTAAGTTATTTTTATTCCAACATATTCATCCATACCATTGGGAGATTTAGATTTATCTTGTTTAGGAGAGCTTGAAGAACTAATCCAAACAAAGGACTTTGCAACTACATACTAATTCAAATCATTTCCAACCATTTTGTAATATGGTTCAAATTTCTTCATATAAGATACTATATAAGTAAGCATTAAGACTCTAAACAACCTAAAGTGGATCAAATTAGGTGTGTCCCTTATTAAGGAGGAATGTGAAGTTTGTATAGCCCTTTTGAGGGAATTTGTTGACATCTTTACTTACACCTATTTAGACATGCTAGGTTTGGACCCCACCTTGGTTGTACGCCATATTGTCATACATATTAATTCCAAACATGTGAATAAAAAACTATGTAAAATGCATCCTTATATTGTTTTACTAGTTAATAAATAGTTGGAAAAACTCTTAGAAGTAAGATGCATCTGATCGATCAACTAATCAGAGTGGATATCAAATGTTGTACCTATAAGTAAAAAGCTTAAAGAATCAAAATTTGCACTAATTTTAGAGATATAAACAAACCCTACCAAAAGGAAAACTTTCCTCTCCCAACTATCAACATGATAATTGAATACATAATGGGGTATGAAATGCTTTCACTTATGGATGGATTTTTAAGGATATAACTAGATTAATATCGCACCAGAAGACCAACACAAGACAATGTTCACCATTCCATGAGGAACATTTTATTATCAAGTTATGTCATTTGGTCTCAAAAATGTTGGGGCCACGTACCAAATATTCATGACCATCATATTTAATGATATGATACATGACATTATTGAAGACTATGTCAACAACATATGGGGTAAATCAAAGACCCATATTGATCATCTAGTCGTACTACAAAGAATATTTGAGAGGTTTTATGAATGCAAGGTCAAACTCAATCCTAAGTGTATCTTTGGTGTCACTTTTGATAAATTATTAGGCTTCATCATCTCTCGTTGAGTCATTGAAGTTGATCCTACCAAAGTACAAGTCATTATTGAGATGCTTCCACCTTCTATTTTGAAATAACTCCATAGTTTATAGGGAAAGATTCAATCTATTAGGTGATTCATTTCATAGTTGGCTGATAAATGTCATCCATTTACACACTTACTAAAGAAGGACATCACATTTCATTGGGATGAAGAATGCCAGAAATCCCTTCAACACCTAAAGGAATATCTTTCCAATCTACCTATTTTATTATCATCAAGGTTGAGAAATCCATTTCTATTATATTTATCTACCATGGACAAAGCCCTAAGGGCACTTCTATCTCAACATGATGATAATGGGAAACAAAATGTGTACTATTTAAGCTGTATACTATTTATGTATGAACACAATTATTTGTCAATAGAAAAGACTTATTTAGCTATGGTATTCACAACCCAAAAATTGTAGCATTACATGCTTAATAATAAGACCATGGTTATTTCCAAAGTAGATCTACTCAATTATATAGTATCCAAGTTGACTTTACAAGGCCACATGGCTAAATGGATCATGCTTCTAAGCCAGTTAGAGATCGAGTATATCAACCAAAAGTCTATAAAAAGATAAGTAAATACACATTAGCTAGCTAAATCTCCATTAAAAATATTAAACTGGTAACTTTTCAACTCCCAGACGAGTCCATCATGACCATCATTGCAACACCACCTAAGGAGCAACACTAGAAGTTGTATTTTGATGAATCATTCACATCACATGGATTAGAGGAAGGCCTAACATTTATTACACCATAGGGGGATCTTATCCCTAAATCATTTTATATCAGGTTTCCTTGTACTAAAAATATGGATGGATATGAATCACTTAGTATAGGGCTTCATCAACAAATACAATGGAATATTTAAAAACTCATAGTTTTTAGTGATTCTTAGTTAATCATCAATCAGGTTACATACCACTTTCAAACCAAAGATGACAAGATGGTGCCATACAAGGCCATGATCAAAATTCTCAAATAGTAGATTATTGACATACACTTTGAACACATACCTAGGGCCAGTATAGGATTGAAAATGTCATGGCCACCATTGACTCTTGATCCATCACACAGATAAGGTATAAGAATATCAATTCCTTGTTTAAAATCTTCTAGCACATCCTCATGAACCTTCAACTATCACAATGATCTATGATATTATTGGTCCTAGCTCTATTTGGTACTCAAACCTCATTACCTACCTTCATAATCATATCATTCCATCAGACCTATCACATAAACAATAAAAGTACTTTACCCACCAAGCCTCACATTATACTTTACTTGGCCCAACACTTTACCATTGTAGCTTTGATGAAACTCTACTTCATTGTTTAAATTTGATAGAAACAACATTTGCATTATGAGAAGCTCATGAAGGATTATGTGGAGCCCATGCTAGTGGGGTTGTCCTAGCCAAAAATCTCATATGTATCAGTTACTATTGGCCACTATGGATGCAAATACAGTTGCTTATGTCAAAAAGTGTCATAAATGTCAAAGGCATGCTAATCTGAATTATGACCCAACCAAAACACTAAAACCAATGCTTACACCATGTCCATTTACAACATAGGGACTCAATCTTATTGAAAAGATTAACCCTACCTCATTTGATGGCCATAAACACATCCTTACCGCTATCATATATTTCACTAAGTGTGTTGAAGCTCTATCCCTCATGTGATTGGAAAATAGATTTTAAAGTTTATCTTCAATCATCTCATTTATCATTATGGTATATCATCTGACATTATTTATGATAATGGTGGATCATTTAAGAACAAGGCTATCAAAGTTCTTTATGTCAAATACAACATCATTCAATAATTTTCTACTGCATATTACCTGCAAAGTAATGGCCAAGCAGAGGCATCTAATAAAACCATTATCAACATCCTTACAAATATTTTCTATTATGTTGGTCATAATTGGCACCTATAATATTTTGTACCTTTTGGCATATCCAATAATTACCATACTCCAATAGGGGCCACTCCAGATTCCTTAGTTTATGGCACTAAGGCTATTCTTCCCATTGAAGTTGAGTTACCTTATCTACACATCTTATTAAAACATGTCTTTGATGATGAAGATTATAGAGTATCTCACCTACAAGATCTATAGTTACTTTATGGAAAATGAATTGTTGTTATCAATAGCCTTCAAGCATACCAAAACTAATTTTATGGACACTATAATCAGTAGGTCAAATAGAGAGAATTTAAGCTTGGTGATCTTGTTCTAAAAAAAACCAAAAGAACACCATGGCTAAGAAGAAGAAGAAAGGCAAGCTCAAACCCAATTGGATAAGCCCATATGTCATTGTTACAAATTATGGCTCTAGAGCATACTGGCTTGCTACACCAAATGGAGATGAACTTGATGAGTCAATAAACATCATAAACCTCAAGCATACTTCACTTGAGAGACCTGAAGTATTGTTTATAAGGATCATTTTCAATGTATCATAATATCATCATCCTATTTATACCATATGTTATACCATTCTACCATACCTCTCCTATTGACTAATGTTTTTTTTACCTACCCTATCCAACCCTTTGACCTTGGTTTTGTTCCATTGGTTCTTCATCCACCTTCAGTGAGAGGATTTAGATCAATTTTTAGAAGTTGATTCAGTATTCTAGACTAAGGAAGTATCTTGGACTAGTATGATAGTGGTTTGGTAGTTGTATCCTTCATTTGTTATTTCATTTCATTTTGAGTATTACTAATTATAACCTCCTTTGCGAAAATCAACATCCCACTCCATGGTATTCATTATAATTACCTTTGGAAAAATTAGTATCATTGACCCATGTCATTATTTCCTAATTATAACTACCTATGGGTAAATTAGGGGAAACACATTTATCATGCATTATTATATCACCTTACCATTCCTATTGCCATACTATGCCATTCACCTACTTCATGAACTTGTTGATACCTAGTTGGATTTCTCTACTATAAATCATAACTATAGTGACTTGAAGTCCTAAAGGGACTATGTAGGTAGTGCTCAATTTATGTTGAGGTCATCTCAATTATCCCTTTGACACACTCTCATTATTTTGTGAGTAATTTATGTTTAAATTCCCTTGCCATTCTACAAGTTTAGTTGTTTCATATCTCATAATTCTTGATTGAGTTAAGATGCTTCAAAAATTCCAAAAACATTTGTGCAAGATATAACAAATCAAAAAAATTAAAAAATCATGAAAATTGGCCTAGAATCTCCATGAGAGGTATACAACCATCCAAATTTTTAGGATGGGCCATCTTATTTGTTTAGTTTATTTAAAAACCACCTTAGTCTTTTTCCACCCTTTTTTGGGAGAACTACATCAGCCTGAGGTTCACATAGACTATGTAGGCAATGCATGGATACATGGGGTATCTTGGGTTAGCTCCACCATACCTTCCTCTATTTTTGACCACTTCTTTTCCTAAAGGATTCTAGGAACCCTAACTATTTCACAAGTAACCACTTGTCATTTAGTTTTCCCAATCCTTATTTGGCCTTAGCCTTACGCTCTCATTATTTTGCAAGTTCATTCCCATTATTCCTCTATAACATAATCATGTTTTTCTTCTCATAATTTTCATTATATCCCATATCCTAAGAAAACTAAATTTGGATTGTAGTTCATGTTAGATCTTGTGTCCATGGAACTATGTAGGCATCATCCACTTGCCTAGTGCATTTGGAGTCAACTCGACTATCCCTTCCTTTTCTTTTATTCCCCACATTTTATTTATTTCATTATCTCTAATAATATAGGGGTAATGTCTATCATCTTTTTTATGTTATTGATTCCCTATAACCTATGGGAAACCTTATCCAAATTATTCTTATGTTGTTATATGTGTGTCATTATTGTCTCACTTAGGGTTCACCCTATCACTAAGAGTAACACCTCTACTACACATGCATGAATAATTTGTATTATATTTGTGTTAACATTATGATTAACCATTATTTGTGTTTGTTTCATTATGTTCTCACAATTTTGTTTTGTTCACTTTTTGTTTCTTGGTGTTTTGTTGTGCTTTTTGTATATTGGTGTTTTATCTTCCAATTTGTTTTCTTGTTTTCCTATTTTTTTGATTTCATTGATGTGTCTTGGCTTAGTATACATGAATTCATTGGGTTATTCCTTACACATTATACTTAATTCCATTCATATTCATATGTCAATGTTGTCATCATGGTTTTTATCATTGGTACAATATTTTCCCTTGTTTATTAGATCATGTGTCAATCCTTATGCATATTTCAATAAAGTTATCATGGTGTTTTATATCATGATGCATAGCATCACATGATACAACAAAAATAAGCTCAAGAAATCATACAAGTAATGATGTTGTGGTACTTCTCCTTGGTTACTTAAATAGTTCCTAATCTATCCAACTCATTTCCCAAAAATATAGTAATTAAATCATAAAAGAATTGTAATCCTTGTTAGTTAACATGTGCATCTACATACTAGTAGGTTTACCAAATTCATATTTACCCTTTATATCAGATTACTCTTACTTCATGAGTATGGATTCATTCTATAATCCCCCTATTCTAATTTACCATATTGATCCAAACTATCATGTCAATGATTATAATTACCTTTGGGCAAATTATTATCATTATCCTACATTGCAGGGGCATGCTTTCATTCTGTTATTTATTATAACTACCTTTAGCCAAATCCTAAAATATTCTATTATATATATTTATTCTTCTCATTCATAAGACAACCAATGATTCAACCACAATATTTAAGTGAAAATAATCAGATATAATCAGTCAACCCACATTAACTACATCCTAATTTAATACACCTTACTAACATCACTTTAAATGCACTTCTGCTACACCCTCAAAGTATTTAGTTCAACACTACACACCTTTATTTGATAAAACCCTAATGGGATATGATGAATGGGATCCTATAATTGAACTTTCACATCTCCCATCTCAAATCCCTTTATTATAACTTATGATAACTTCCCCTTATCCACACAATCATCTAATGCAACATTTATTTGAAATAAATATCCCTCATCCCCCACCTGTGGGGAGATAAGCTACTTTATCTGGGCATGAAGATAACATTCTTCAACAGTGTGAAGAAATGTCTATCCACATTGATGAAATAGTAGATATTTCTCTTTCATTCAAATTCCCTATCACTTCAATGATTTTTGATGAGATATTGCTTCGTGTGGATGATCTTCCATTGTTTAATAGCATCCAAATAGGAGATGTCCGAGTTAAGCATGCCTTAATTGATAAAAGTTTAAGCACTTTATTAGTAGAGGTTCCTATAGTTTCACCAGAACATGTTAATTACAAGGATAACTTTTGTAGTAGAGAGCACACTAGGTGAAAGAGAGATTAAAAATAATACAAACCACATACAACTTTTTGAATTAGATTGAAAATTAGTTTGTAGCATCTATATAATAGAATAGGATCATAATGCATATTTCATTAGAATACAAAATAAATAAAAATAAAGTACTTGATTATGTATACACCATACATAAAAGAAAATATAGAAAAACCATAACAATTTAACTTATATTAATCTCTATCAACACATCAAACCAGATTCTATTACATTGAATTACTATTTATAGTATTATACAATCTTGATGTCTCTTCACCTTCCAACCTTCTAAGAAACAAAATGAAAGACTCTTCACATTCTCCAATTGTCCATTTAGACTTTCAAGGTTGAATAAGTATAAAACTACACAAAAGACAAAATCAAACACTTCGTACATGTCTTTATCTTATATACTTCATGGTTTTAACAAGCTCCATTCTACATCCAACAATTTCTCAAACTTTAAAAATTGTCTCATTCTAAGACAAAGGTGCAAGTTGAGATAAACTAAAAATAGAAGTCACAATAATCACTCTAGGTACTATTTTTTAGTTTTTACTCTTTGTGCACTACTTAGCCACCCTTTTGGGTTTTTAACTAAGTAGCATACTAGCCTATTACCATTTTAGGTTTTCAATAGACTAGCATAACCAGGTGGCCACCCTTTATGGGTTTATAATGAATATAGCCCCACTCCTAATGTTTAGACTATCTAACAAAATTTTGGATCTATTGGAAGTTGAAAAATTATAGATCGTAAACCTTACTACTATGGCTAAGTGGATGATTCACTAGAGGTCTGTAGAGTTTATTATTGTTGAGTAGTTGTTATCTTAGTAGCCCTTAATGTATCCATTTCCAAGGGTATCTGTAAAGATTATCCCTATGCCTTGATCTCCCTTTCTTGTATGATTTTTAGAAGTTGTTGCAAAGGAATGAATTGGGGCTCATCTACTATATGTACAATTATTGGATCTACTTGAGCTAAATCTTGCTTGAGCATTTTTTAGTCAGTAAGTAATTCACGTACCTTTATAAGGAAAATGCATAGTGGTACCTAGATCATCATCATGTTCTAGAAGTATTTTTCTCTTATGATTATAATCAATGCTTTGGTATTAGATTATTTTTTATGCATGTCTAAGACAAGCTCATCCAATCTGTCTGCTATGCTCTAGGCTTGAACAAATGCAAAAGTGTTACACATTATTTCATAATGCCATACTTATATATAATAACATCTTGTGAATATATCATTTTTTGAAGTGCATTGCTCATATTCTCCATAGTTCTCATTTGATCCTCCAACATGGATTTAGCTTTATCAATATAGAAAATTCATGTTGCATAGCAATTAGAGATTGATTCAAATGGTGTTTCCAATTGAGCATATCTCAGGCTAGAATTTTGGATTGTGTTACAAAAATGTCTAAGATTTTCTTGTATTCCTCAAGTAGTTGGCACATAGTCTATGTTTCTAACCTAAGGGCTTGTCTTTATGTGCTTAGTTTCAAAACTTTATATGTAGCTCCCCAACACTTTGTAAGCTCTATCAATAGTGTCATGAATTGTTTATCTTTTCACTTAACAAGATCACCTAGTACTTTCATAACTAAGGTGGGAAAAGTGTTATTGATTATCTACCTTGCATTTGTCAGCCTCTCTTCTGCTTCAACCTATTCATCTTGCATCCTTACAACTTCTTGCTCCAAATTTGAAGCCGTCTAAGTAATGGATTCTTGAAAAATGGTTGTTCCTTTAATTTATTTAGAGAGTGACACTTGGGTTATATCTAGAAATGTTTCCATTATAGTGGTGGCAAGTGTCATGGATGTAGTGGTAGATGTCATAGGAGACACTGTAAACTAAGCAAGTGGAAGCAAGAATGTAGTTTGTTGGGTGGATGTAGTAAGGACATCCCATAGCCACTAACTAGGAAGTTGCACTACTTATTTAGTGCCCTTAGTGTGATTGGTGGATGTTACCTTAGCTTGGACTTGTGCATGTTTTAGTTCTTTAGTCTTGGTGGCTTCCTCTACCTTGGCCTTATTCTCTACTTTAATTTATGCTTTAGCTTCCTCTATACCCCTTGTTTGAGCTTCAACTTGGGATTTGGATTTTACCTCTATATTAGCCTTAGCTTTAGCTTTTGCTTTTGCCTTAGCTTTTTACTCCTTCTATTTATATTTTGCACCTTACACTTCTTGTTATTAGCTTTGCTCTTCTTCATGTTGTTTTTTCTTTGCCTCTACTTCTTTAGCCTGCTTGCACGTAGCTTCAACTTCCTCAACTTTCTTATTTTCAGCTTTAGCTTCTTCGACTTGATTTATGTAGCCTATAATTCCTTAGATTTATTTTATTGTTGCATGAATACATCTTATTGATTCAATTATGGACTCTACACAACTTGTTATGATGTTGATGATGGCATGATTTCTTGTTCTTGTAATTCCTCCATGCTTTATTCATATTATCTCACCTCAGGTTCAAGTTCACCCTACTCATGTTATTCCTCTTCTTTGCCCATCATGGATGTATCCATGGGTTATTTTTATTTCTTAGTTCTCTCATTTGGTTTAGTCTATTCAGAGAATTTTCTTGCACTCATTTATTTTTTTGTACTAGCTTTTTTTTTTAAATTTGGCTAGAGGCTTGAGTGTCTTATTTTATTTCCTTGTTACCTAAGGATGAGGTTATAGATTTAGCTACATAGTAATTTGTTCTATAGGTGTTCCAAAATAAACCATCATTTCTATCACTATTTATGACTACTTCATAGACATATGTGTGTGTAGTTTCTTGAATAAGAGTTGTGCAGGCCAGTCTTCTATAGATAAGTCTATGGTATGCACAACAAATGATCTTATAGCTGGTTTTATTCAAAATATTTTGGATTATAGTTTATGTTGAGTTACTTCATGTCTTACAGTGTCAATAACAAGAGAAGTAGGTGGTTGAGTGATAACAACCCAAAGATCTTGCCTTACTTAATTGCACACTTGGCAAGTGTGTACTACCTTCCAAAATAAGAACTCTATTTCCTCCTTTTCATCATAGACCTCAATGTCAATGTCTTCTAACATTGATTAAAACACTTATTTTTCTTCTACCCCCATCTTAGGTAAGTCATACTTGATGACTATTCATGGAAACATGGGGTGTTTAATCCATGACTTTGCCTGTTAAGTTTGTTTCTTTAGTAAAGGTGGTGAGGCTCTACATGTAGGTAGGTGCTATCCTCTTTCCTTTCTTTGGTTTGTGTTGAATCTTGTAGTTGTTTAAGTTATGTTAGTTATGGTGAAATTACTTTCTCTACTTATTATTAATGGGCTTGTGGAATAATGATTTTTAATAGAGGTATAGACCTAGAAGCTAAGGCTTTATGTTGATAGACCTCAAATTTCAACCATTGAAATGAATAATTGCATCAGAGTGATAGTGGGGTTAGCCAAATCATGTATATTTATTTATATGCCATTGTGTAGCTTAGTAATGGATGCATGTTAAACTAGATACTATATGACATCTTACAAAATCCTCAAATGTGATCAAATTAATGCGAGGGATTCTAACCACCATACATTAAACTACCCTAATTATTCATAATACTAACTAGTTCTATTCCATGCAATGATTGTGAAGGTGTTACCTAGCCAAAAATTGGTAGTGACATTTATTATCCCTAGGGAGACTTTCACTAAGTGAAACACAACAAATAAGACCAAGAATTGATATTCAAATGTTTGTGTAGTTCATGTAAGCACCTTTTTGATATTGGTGGTGAGCTCAATGGCCAAGAATTTAGGCCAATTAAAATCTTCATGCAGTTTATTAATTCAATAAGCAATATCAATGATGCCTTTTGTTGTTTGTTTTACATGCTATGTGGTTTTACAAAACCTCTTAGTAATACACTAGACCATGGTACATAGTGAAACATCTATAATTGAATCAATAGGAGTTCCGTTTCTTACCCTAGTGGTGTATTATTCTCTAATATTTAAATGAAGTGGTGGCATTATAGACTTATATTGCATTAGATATTTACCCTGAATGGGTAGGATAGTCTCTCTTGACATTGCATGTGAATTGATATAGATGGTAATGTCTTGAGCTAGATGAATAGAGTAGACACCCCATTCTAGCCACAACTGGCTTCTGATTAGACTTTAGAGAAAATTCTACCAAACATTACAAATTAAGCCTAAAAATCACTAAATTTCCTAACTTTGGTTGTGTATATATTCATTAATGCTCAAAATCATGTTAAGCCATCCCTATTTGGGGTACTATCCCATACGCAACAATAACCTTCCATGGATTCATCCCCAATCACCTTGCAACCTGAAAACTAGTAGTTGGCCTATGGACCCATTAATTGGGGTACTTGATCAAATCTTAAAAGAGATAAAATGCTAATCAAAATGAATCACATAATTAAACTAGATTAAATCCTTAGATAATTAATCCATTTGAAATTAATGGATATCTAAAAATGAAAATTCAAAAATTCAAAATATCAAACCTTCACATCATTGCTTTTATGAGTTGTTAAACTCTTTTAAAATATCCCAAACTATCTAATTTGACTATCTAAAATGAGAGCCATGGCTAGTAATTGAAAATTATAATTACATGACAACTTTTTAACTCAACTAGAGTTAGCCTCAACTCACCTAGGGTTAGTTTTAACTCATTCCATTTTAAAACTCAACCTTAACTCACCTTGGGTGAGAATTAACTTTTGAGGCTATAAATACAAGGCCATACCTATTGATCTCTAAGCTTTGATAGTGTAGTGTTATTATGCACGATTTCCCCCATAAGATTCATTAGTGCAATGTTACCATGCCAAATTCATAAGACAACCATCCAAACCAAGGTGCCAAGGAGAGAAGGAGAAAATAAAGTTTCATTGGTAAAGACTTCTTAAAGCACAAAATTGAGAAAACCACTTCAAAAATCCATTTTAAGCTACAAAGAATGTGAAAGAATGATTTATTTTGTGTTTTAGTCGTGTTTTCATTTGTATCTTTGTTAACTATTCTCTCCCTAGTGTTTAGGCTAGATGTGTCAATTGTTTAATGTGTTATTTTTTATTTTTATTTATTGGACTAACACCATACTAACCTTCCCTCTATGCCTTCCTTGTTCAAATGATGGCATGACTAGTGGGACATGCACCCCCACAAATCTCTTCTCAAGGCATCCTCCTAAAAATTTTAATGTCAAAATCCAAACTTGTTGATCAAAAAAGTGGAAATTGAAGGCTCACATATGTTATATAAGAAACTATAATTTTGCTCTGTATACACTGGTTTTTTCTTTCTAAAAATTTAGATATTTCACAATATCATAACTTTATAGTTACAATTTTACCTAAACTATTATGATATTATTAGGAATAAATCATAAATTGATGTAAAACAATTTCACAGAATTACAATAATAATAGATATAAACAGAGATGCATAAAGAATAGAAATAAAAATGCACTACAAGAAGACCAAATTTAACGTGGTTCACCAAATGTTGACTACATCCACCAAGAAACACTTACTCAAATTTTATTACGAGCCACAAGATTACAATGTACTCTTAGATCTATCTTCTCATTTTTATAATGCATAAATATTATTTATAGTTGCACTCTACAAACTCTCCTGAATTCACACACTCTATTCTTCCTACTCAAACCCTTTTCTCATTATTATATTACCTACTGAATACCCATATATACATAATACATCAACATAACAGTTTTACAAAACAATGGGTACCAAAACCATAGGCAAATTCAACCCATAATGGTTTCCCATTAAGGGGGTCTAGAGTACATAAAGAGTGGACAATACATTTTAAATGTACAATATTTGAAATACATTATAATTTGCAAATAGGCACCATAACATAACAGATATTGCACTAACTATGGTGATATTACCTTAATCATGATGGTTTTCTACTGACTATTTTGTGTTTTAGGAAGAATGGTGATATTGAAAAATATCACAACTTTGAAGTCACAGTATTACTTTAACTTTTGTAGTATTGCTTGAACTTCTACAATATTTCACTAATTGTTATGATATTTCCCTAGCCATCATAGTTTTCCCACTAATTATTTTTTGTTACAAGGTGAGTTGTGACATTGCATCAAGAGTTGTGGTATTGTGTTTATTTTTTCAATATTGATATAATAATTTTGATTTTTTGCTAACACTCTATTTTATAAAAACTTACAATTTTTTGCTAATAATTGTAGTTTTTTAAGGAAAATTTGTGGTATTGCTCTATGTTTTTACGATTTTGTACTATGTAATTTTTTTGAAATATGACAGTTAATTTTAAAAATTCATTTGCCCACTTACATTTTGATTTTAAGCACAGAGACCCCCTAACATCTTTTACAAGACCCAAATACCAAAGGAAAAAAATTTTAAGCATCATAAGATTCAAAATTCACATTTAAAATTGGTGTTTTAAAGTCTTTTTACTTGAGATATTTTTTATTTTGTCTAAATTTTTTAACACAATGCTAAGGGATTAAACATCATGACATATTTCATTTGGTGTTATAAAAATGAACTCACACTTTAGTTAAATACTCATAAGAGTTTTCATTTTTATGTTTGTTTATGAGTGCTTGTTTCACAAGATGAGTATCGTATATATGCTCTCCCCTATCCCCTTTAGGGAACATCGGTGATAAAAAATGCTCACTTTTTTCATTTGTCGCTTTTGTACAAAATCATGGAAGGAAATTCGTTAAGGCCCTCCCCAAAATCTAAGTGATTTGGGTGACCCCAAAAAAACCCTAAAGTCCTTTCACTTTATTTATTTCATTCATTTTGGCTTATGGGTAGGAGTTCATCACCTCCCCATGGGTTCTCTAGAGAAGTGTTGACCTAAGAATTCATTTCTTGGCATCACTTCAACTCTGCTCCATAGTAGGTTTATACAAATTGAGGTTGACTTCCTGAGATTCTTGTTTGAGTGGTTAAGAAATCTTTGTTAGTAAGACTACCATAGAACAACACTACACTGAGTAATTAACGTATGTAGTGGTTATGAAAAATAAAATAACTATTCATATCAAGATAGGTAACATAGATCCAAATGATGTTTTGTGTCCTAGTGTTAAGCACACATATGGGACTATTTATAAATGAATGAAAATTGATAGTTTAGAAAACCCCATTTGCCATGAACATACTGTCAATGCAAGGTGAGTAGCCTAAAGTTCCATGTCATCATACAAACTCTTGAGAGAAGATGGTGCCCAAATCCCCTAATTTTCATACACTTTTCATTTTTGGATTAACAAACTTAAAAATCCTCTCAAGAGAAATTATATAGTAAAAAGCCACCATGTTAGTTTTAGGATTTAGGACATTACGCTTAGGTGTTTTTGTCATTTTAATCCTTTTTTATTGCATGATCTTGAGTCAAAACTATTTGTTTGTCATACCATGTATAAAATGAGTCATGTTTATACATTAATCCTTTGTTTAAAGAGGTGTTATGTCATTTATTTAACATCACACATTTGCCTTAGTCATTTACTAAACTTTTTTATGTGTATGTGCCACTTATTTGAAAAGGGCATCATTATGCTTCTCATTTCATTCTAAGTCTTGTGCCTTAGAATTCTTTAAAATAACAATTTGCCATACCTTTAGATCAATATAACATTGTTACTTTGCTCACATTATTTTAAAGACTTTTGCCTTGTGTTAAATTGTAATTTCAAAACCACGTGTGCCTTTTTTTGGTCTAAATGTCTAGTATCATTATGGCATCCATTTTAGTCCAGCTTGTTGTCCATTTCAAAGTCAAGTCTTCTAAATCAAGTTTTAAATTAGTCTTGAAAAGTTTAGATTCAAAAATTGATTGGTTTATGCTATGCCTCACATAATGTTAGCCTAGACATTAATCTCTCACTTTTGGGTTGTGCAACTTATACTAGTTTCTTGCTTGATTTAAAGTCTATTTTTGTGCCTAAGATTTAGGAAGTCGTATATATTCCATATGCCTAAAGTCTGATGTCTTTTTACCAAAGCTCAAGTGTATGTTTTAACTTAAATGTCTAATTTATGTCAAAGTGTTTCAAATATGTTAGATTAATTCTCTCGCCTTTTAGACCTAGTTTGTTTCAAGTTTAGCTTTTGTGCCTTATTTCCAAAAGACCTATCAATTCCCTTATATTTTATTTAAAAGTCTATCTTTTGTGCCTTGTTCCCAAAAGACCTATAAAATTCTTATTTATTTTTAGACCTAGTGTGTTTCAAATTCCATCTCTTGTGTCATGTTTCCAAGAGTTCTAGCATTTTACCTTCTATTTTAGACATAGTTGTTTTGAGCCTAGTTTTATGCCTTATTCCCAGAGACCTAACAACCTTTTCCATTTTAGACCTAGGTTAGACTTGTTTAAAACACTTTTTACCTAAGTTTGGTATTTGGTTTTATTCATTCACTTGACCATTTATGTAAGACATTTTACATTTGACGTTTGACATTAGACCATTTTAGAACCAGTTAGCATTGACCATTTTTGGAGAAACAAACCCATTCCTAGACTAAGTCCTTTGACCAAGTTTTAGACCAAGTTTGAACCTTTTATATTTTAAACCTTATTTTTTAAGAGTTTGTATAACTCTAGGGATATCTTTGTGAAATGTTAGTCACTAATTTGGATATATCTCATTACATTTGTAGTGGATCCATGTACAATCTAGTTATGATAACATGGTCACAAATTATGACTTTGTTCAAAACCCCTATAGTGATGATGTGGTTTATGAAACGGATCCTTATCCTCCTTACATTACTCAATCTAGGGAATAAATTCAATATTCACTATCCCTTTATTTGGTTAACATGCCTTTATATTCATAGTAAGACCAAGTGCAAACCATGCAATATCTAGCTGGTGTACCATTAGTTGTAGAACAAGCTCAATGACAACCCTATTACCTTACTTCCCCTATGAAAATTTACCTAGTCTAGTTAGAATACCTCTAAACATGCCTTATATGTAAACCATTGAGCATGCATCTATAATCCATCCTCAATCACTTATGTCGATGTTGTATCAAAACCCAAATATGTTTGTCAAAGGAAAGGGCCTCATGGAGGACCACTTTATATAAATTAAATAAGCATACCATACCTATTTTAATATATAACATAATTTTAATGCCATGACCATGTTAAATGTGCCACTCATAGAGATAGCTCCTTTAATAGGAGTATTAATCAAGTTGATACATCAAGATAATTTGAGTATAGACCCATTTGTGTAAAGTATTCAATTGGTGACATGTACAATGTCCCATCTATTGAAGAAGTGACTATTGATTCTATGCAAAAAAATGTGCTAAACATTGTGGATAACATGTAAGTGTCTTCCAATCTAGGGAAAATTAGTTTAACTAAATGAACAAATAGACAATAATAAGTGCCTTTAGTTAATACCATAAGTGGTTCTCAAAATCAAGGGGCAATAACTCATATGTTCCAACCACAATAGGTTACTTTTAATCCTCAACCACTTGCTTCTTTAAGCACACAACTATAGGGATTAAGTAATCAAGTACCGAAAAGTTCTTTGCCTCAATAATAAATGATAAATGTTACTCCACCTCAATAAGTTATTACTGACATTCTATAACAACAGACACTATCTAGTTTACCACTATAGTAGAGGCAGTACACTATGCCACCTCAACAAGGGGAAACAAATATTCTACTTCAATAGGTAATGGAAAATGTACATCTCTAGTCATATAACAACATGAATTTACATTCAAAAATGTTGTCTAATCAATATTGGTCAAAGATAAATGTTAAACACCCAATAAGCATCTAGTTCACAGTTTGTGTTCACACAATAAAGAGGTACCATTATCTAATAAGTACCAATTTAGTAGCAATTGAATTTTACCTAGCATGTACCATAGATCCAAAGATAGGGCCTTAGTCTATAATAAGTTCCCCTTATTCAGTTAGGTTTCACTAGTTGGCAGTAAGTACCTACTCAACCTCAGTAGGCACAATACTTTGCCTAGATCCATATCCTTCCATTGTAGCCATAATTCCTATAAAACTAGTGCTATATATTAAATCCAAACTATAATATAGCACAACAATACATGTAAGATGCATATTCTTGGTTAGTTCACTCATCAAACTAATATTTCATAGCAAACCATTCCTCCATTATACCCCAATTAATCTAATCCACCTTTGACTACTAAACCTCCACTTTAGTGAAATATTCCATTTAGTTTCTTGGATCAAGACTATAGCAAATAAAAGATGTGATTTCCATCATTAAATTAGGGAAGAAAACCAAAAAATTCAAGTTAGATGATGTGTATTCATACCCATTCAACATGGAGTATCTGTAGATACCATTTCCTCTAGTATATGAATTGCCAAAATCTGATAAATACAAGGGTAATGGCCCATTTGACATAATTATTTTTTACTTCTTAGCTAGAGGCTTATAGCAACATTTACCTCCTCCTTTTCTTTCTTTTAAGTTTAGAAAGATAGGATTTGAAGCGGTTCCTCAAATTGCCAAAGAATTTTGTATCTAATTTTAATGACCTCTCCAATAAATTTGTGCAACATTTCTCCTATAATCTCAAGCATGAGATTTCATTAGTGTATTTCACTCAATCCAAGCATAAATCCAGTGAAAGGTTTACAATTTATCTATAGATATGGATATCACTTACTAGTCACTTCACCATAACTTACTAGATAAATAATTGGCCACTATGTTTACTAAAAATTTGAACAGTGAGATATCCTATCATCTGGAGCTCCAGTGTGTAAATACCTTCAATGAAATCATAGACAAAGGTTTACTAATTAAAAATTAACTTATTAATAAAGGGATTATCAATATCACCTCTTCAAACCAAAATTAGAACCAAAACTAAGGCATAGGCCCAAATCAAAACTATATCCAAGTACAAGCACAAGCATCAGTACCAACCCAAGCTAGTAAATATGAGAAATTAAAATACTACAATTGTAATTAGAATGTTATTGAAAATGGAGTACCTTAGTCACACATTGTCCAAATGGTACAAACACTTTCTACTCAATGCATGCTACAAATAAATCTTGCTCCTCATCAATAACCTCTTCAGTAAATGTAGCCTTCATAGTAACCTAGACCTACTCCACAAATGCACCAACCACCACCTTTACAAACCCATCCTCCAAGAATAAAACCCATTTCTCAAGTTTTCAATGATCTTGGTGAACTTATAAAAGTAGTGTTTCTCAAGATAATTATAGCTAATATGATGAGTTGGGTAATTTTGAAGCTTGAGGGTATTCTGTATCTAGAGTGGTATAGAGAGAATGAGTTCTATGAATACCATCATGTTCATTGACATAATCTATGACATTAGGTGTAGATAAAACACCTAGTTTAAAATATGTTGGTAAATGAGGAGATTACACTAGATAATAGAGCATTTGCATCCAATCAGAACCTAAGTATCTACCAAAAACCTTTTTCATAACATAACAATAATAACCAACAACAATAATGAAGGCTAGAGTAATAACAACAACAGTACTAATATAAATTATGATAATATTCTAATCAATCCACCTATGTTAGTAATCCTTCATTGACCAAGTGTTAAAAGACTAGAACTATTTCCAAACAATTCCAATCAATCCACCTATATTAGTAATCCTTCCTTGACCTAGGATCAAAAATAGGTGCAATAGCCACCAAGGATTACTATTTTTTAACCTTATACTAATAACTCATCATGGCCCCATGACCACAACCAAGTGCACCAATAATCAAGACTTATCCTATCTATCCCATTTCCATCATCATTTTCAAGCAACAATAATCCTACATCCAATCTTGATTATGTAATCACAACTCAATGGTCTAATATTACCATTCCATGCCCACAACTTCCTACCATCCAACCCATCCAACCCACTATGTTATCAAGAACAAGCCATATACCACTATTAAATAAAAGTCATATGACATTGTGTAATAACTCTAGAAGACACCTACACAAATCTCCATTTTAGATTTATTGCATACGTCTATTATCCATAAGAGCATCCTTACAAATCTCCTAGGCCAATCCCAAATTCCCAAAAACATAACCCCAGATAAATTCCAAGCTTTGTTTGGACATTTAGCCCCAAGCCAATAGTTGACCTTTGACCTAAGTGATATGTCATCCCTTAGACCTCTCCATAATAATCCCATGTATATTGAAGTTGTCACTATGTGTAATAAAGTTAAATGTGTCCTCATAGACAATGGATAAGGCTTGAATATTATGTCTCTAAAGCTCATCAAGCATCTTAGATATACAACAACCAATCTGTAGTTGGAAACAATTTCTATCAAGGCCTATGACAATGAAGAATGGTAATCACAAGGCACCATAAGCTTTTTAGTTATTATCGGACCTTTGACCCATGATACACTTTTCCATGTGTTAGACCTAGATTTGTCATACAATTTTCTCTTGGGTAGACCTTGGATGCATGAAATGCCAAGTCCTCTCACTCAGGTATGGAGGTGGTTATCAATGGAGATTTACAGCCCTATGAACATTAAAAACATTTGGAGGTTGAGTATGAAAGTTAAAACTATTGCTTTGGCCTAGATCCAGTTCCCAAAAAGGACAAAGATAAATAAATACTTGTCAAATTTATGGATGCTAATTGTATATACCCAAATAGCCTTGATCCTTCTTCTCATATGCCTCCTCTTGAAATGTTCAATCATTTTACCATCTCAGCCAATGGCCTAGGAGATTATTTGACCCATGACACATTTCACATTTCCAAGCTTACATAAAACCCCAAGTCCTATCGAAGATCTAAAGCTAAACCACCTTGCATAGAATGGTAACACAAAGGAAAAGGAAAATTACATAGTCTAACTCCTATCATTTTCACACTTACCACTAGCCAAGAAGAGGACACAGTTGCCAATGATGAATCCTAGTTAAACAATGACAAGTTGGTCGACTGCTATAAAAATTCTAAATATCCAATCCATAATAGGGTCATGGAGAATCAAACCTATATAGGTGGAGGCCTTAAACCAAATCAGCAGGGAAATCTTGAGCCAATTTCTATAACTTGGTACAAAGGAACTTATTATCTTGTATTTAAACCACCTGGGGGTCACCCCATGTATCATATGATAAAAGACCAACACAAGATAGTGTTCACCACTCCATGGGGAATGTTTTGTTATCAAGCTATGCTATTTGGTCTCAAAATTATTGGCACCACTTACCAAAGAGCTATGACCATCATATTTCATGATATGATGTGTGACATTATTGAAGACTATGTCAATAACATATTGGGTAAATCAAAGACCTATAGCAATCATCCAGCCTTATTATGGAGAATAGTTGAGAAGATTTAGGAATACAACATCAGAATCAATCTTAAGAAGTGCATTTTTGTGTCAATTTTGGTAAATTATTAGGTTACATCATCTTTCATCAAGGCATTGAAGTTGATCCTACCAAAATACAAGTCATTAGGGAGATGTTTCCACCATCTAATTTGAAGTAACTCCATAGTTTACAAGGCAAGATTCATTCCATTATGTGATTCATTTCATTGTTGGTTGACAAATGCCATCCATTTACACACTAAATAAGTGCATCATATTTCATTGGGATGAATAATGTCAGAAAGTCTTTTAGCACCGAAAGAAATATGTTGCCAATCCACTTGTTTTATTATTGTCAATGCCAACAAAGCCATTTATCTTGTATTTATCTACCCTAGACAAAGCCTTTGGGGCACTTCTAGCTTAGCATGATGATAATGGGAAATAGCATGTGTACTATTTAAGCCATACATTGGTTGTGTATGAACACAACTATATGTTGATAGAAAAAGCTTGTTTAGCTATGGTCTTTTCATCTTAGAAGCTGCGACATTACATTCTTAACAACAAGACCATGGTTATTTCCAAAGTAGATCCATTCAATTATTTACTATCCAAAATAACTTAATAAGGCTGCGTGGCTAAATGGATCATGATTTTTAGTGAGTTTAAGATCAAGTATATCAACCAAAAAGATATAAAGGGATAAGTACTTAAACATTAGTTAGTTGAAGCTCCCCTTATAGATATCAAACCCCTATTTTTTTGATTCCCAAACAAGTCCATCATGGCCATCATTGAAACACCTCTTGAGGAGTAGCACTAGAATATATATTTTAATGAATCATTCACATCACATGGATCAAAATAAGGCCTATTTTTTATTGCACCATAGGGGGATCTTATCTTTAAATCATTTTCTATCATCTTTCTATGTATTAACAACATGGTTGAATATAAAGCACTTGTTACAAGGCTTTGTCAGGTAGTACAATGGAATATTTAATATCTCTATATGGTATTTATACCTCTTCACCTACCTTCATGATCATATCATGGTACTAGACCTATCACATAAATAATAAAATGCCTTTACCTACCAAGCCTCATGTTATACTTTACTTGGCCCAACCCTTTACCATTGTATCTTTGACTAAATTGTGCTTCATTATTTGAATTTCATCGAAGCAACATTAGCATTATGAGAAGTTCATGAAGGAGTATGTGGATCCCATACCATCAAGGTTTTCCTAGCTAAAAATATCTTACTATCAGTTACTATTGGCCAACTATGGATGTAAATGTAGTTGCTTATGTTAAAAAGTGTGACAAATGTCAAAGGCATGCCAATCTAATTCATGACCCAACTAAAACACTAAAATTGAATATTGCACCATGGTTATTTGCAACATGGAGACTCAATATTATTGGGAAGATTAGCCCTAAGTCATATGATGGCCATAAACACATCTTTACCATTATTAGATATTTCACTAAGTGGGTTAAAGCTATACCCCTCACTTATGTGACTAGAAAATAGATTTCCAAGTTCATATTCAATCATCTCATTTGTCATTATGGTATCCCATCTGAAATTATATCTGATAATGGTGGATCATTTAAAAACAAGGATGTCAAAGTTCTTTATGTTGAGTACAACATCACTCAATAGTTTTTAACTACATATTACCCACAAGGTAATGGCCAAGTAAAAGCATATAATAAAACCATTGTCAACATCCTTTAAAATATTATCAATGATCTTCCCATTGAGGTTGAGCTACCTTATCTACATATATTATTGAAACATGTCTTAAATGATTATGATTACACATTAGCTCACCTACAAGAGCTAGAGTTACTTTATGAAAAGTGCATGGTCATTGTCAACATCCTTCAAGTATACTAGAACTGAATCTGTGGACACTGTAATCAGTGGATCAAACAATTAGAATTAGAGCTTGGTGATCTTGTTCTAAAAGAAAATGAAAAGAACACCATGTTTAATAAGAAGAAGAAAGTAAATTAAAACCCAATTGGATAGGCCTATATGTCATTGTTATAAGTTATGGCTTTAGAGCATATAGGCTCGCTACACTAGATGGAGATGAACTTGATGAGTTGATGAACATCATACACCTCAAGCATTACTTCACTTGAGAGAACTGAAGTATTATCTATAAGGCTCATTTCTATTATATCGTAATATCATCATCTTCTTTATACCATATGTTATACCATTCTACCATACCTTTCCTATTGACCAAAGTTATTTTTACTCACCCTACCTAACCCTTTGACCTTGGTTCTATTCCATTTGTTCTTCATCCACCTTTAGTGTGAGGATTTAGATCAAGTTTCAATATTTGATTTAGTATTCTATACTAATGTAGCATCTTAGACTAGTATGATAGTGGTTTGGCACTTGCATCCTTCATTTATTATTTCATTTCATTTTGAGTTTTACTGATTATACCACCTTTGGGAAAATTAAAATCCCACTTCATGCTACTAATTATAACCACCTTTGGGAAAATTAGTATCATTGACCCATATTATTGTTTCTTAATTATAACCATCTATGTGAAAATTAGGGGCAACACCTTTATAATGCATTATCGTATCACCTTGACATCCTTATTGTTATATTGTGTCATTCACATACTTCATGAACTTGTTGCTACCTAGTTAGTTTCCTCCACTATAAGGTATAACTATAATGACTTGAGGTCTTAATGGGACTATATAAGCAACACTCAATTTACATTAAGGTCAGCCTGATCACCCTATTTCCACATTCTTACCATTTTATGAGCAATTTAAGTTTGAATGCTCTTGTCATTTTATGATTTGGGTTGTTTCATATTTCATAATTCTTTATTGAGTTGAGATGCTTCAAAAATTCCAAAAAAATTTATACAGTAACTAAAAAATCTTACAAATCAAAAAATCATGAAAATTGGATTATAATCTCCATGAGAGATATACAACCATCCAAATTTTGGGGATGGGCCATCTTATTTATTTGTTTATTTATAGCCCACCTTGGTATTTTTACTCCCATTTATAGGAGAACTACATCAACCTGAGGTTCACATGGACTTGGTATCTTGGGTTAGCCTAACTGCACTTTCCTTTCTTTTTGACCACTTCTTTTCCTTAAGGATTCTTGGAACCCTAACTATTTCACAAGTAACTACTTGTTATTTAGTTTTCCACTTCCTTATTTGGCCTTAGCCTTACACTCTCTCCATTTTTCAAGTTCCTTCCCATTATTCCTTTATAACATAATCATGTTTTTCTTCTCGTCATTTTTCTTCTATCTCATATCTTGATAAAACTACATTTTGCCTATAGTTCATGTTGGATCTTATGTCCATGGAACTATGTAGGCAGTGTCCACTTGCCTAGTGTATTTGGAGTCAACTCATTTATCCCTTCCTTTTCTTTACTCCCCTGATTTTATTTATTTCATTATCTCTAATTGCCTAGGGGCAATGTTTGTCATCTTGTTGTGTAGTTGATTCCCTATAACCTAGGGGCAACCTTGTGCCAATTATTCTTATGTTATTATACCTATGTTTTTGTTGTCTCAATTAGTGTTCACCCTATCGCTGAGAGTAACACCTCTACTACACATGCATAAAAAATTTGTTTTTTGTTTATGCTAACATTATAATTAACCATTTTTTATGTTTGTTTCATTTTGTTCTCATAGTTTTATTTTATTCACTTTTTATTTCTTGGTGTTTTATTGTGATTTTTATTTATTAGTGTTTTATCTTCCAATTTTTTTGCTTGTTTACCTTTTTTTTTATTTCATTGTTATATCTTTGATGGTACACACTTCCATATCTTCAAATTAGGTTCATTAAATTTTCCATGGAGTCATCTTCATCTTTGATTTTTATAGCACCAACAAATTCAAATTCTATCAAAAGATATGGATGAAATATAGAGATCTTATTTTCCCCTAGGTTAAATTCAAATATTTGAATAACAACATTCATAGTTAACCTTTGAATATAATACTCACATCTCATGTCTTCTCAGCTTAGATCAAATATGCACCATCAATCTCTTTTGATATTTAACACATAGGCACCAATGATCTAATTTTAAACCTCAATCATGTTGACCTCATCTCATGCAATTGTATAATGTTAACTCCATGTGCTTCATCAATATTTGTGGGTCAAATAGGTCTTTAATGATCAATGCTCACCATTAGATCCTTATCTTGTACCTTTGTTCAATTGTTAAACATCGTGTACATATTCTCATCTCACTACTTCCTATCTTCTTGGAGATATGTGTACTATTGATCTTTCTCAAATTTAACATGTGTATAAATGAATAAGTATGGGAACCCTTTTAATATGTGTAAGTAGCCATTTTTAGAACTTAATAACTTCTTCTTCACTTTGATGCATGATCTCAAATTTGACTAGATGATCTCCTTGCATAGGAAAATCCAACCATGTGACACACTACTCCTAGATCCTTTACACATAAAAGATAAAATTTCTTCAAATAACCTTCTCAAAATCTTCAATCATAGAACCAACTATGTCAAAAAAATTGGGAGACCAACTTTGCTCCTACATAACTTTTGTTGCACTTTAGTACATGATATAAAATTTAGTACAAATAAACTAGAGTCAAAATTGAATAAAACCATATGATAATTTTATCTTGACACCTTCACACATGTAATATATACCACCATCAAAATTCTCATTTTTCTCTTCTTAACACATTTCAAAATTGGTTAAGTATGGGAAAACATAGTCAAATTATTTGGGAGCCCAAATTTGCATATGCATATCTTTTCATGTACTTTGATGCTTGACCTAAAAGTTAGTGAAAATAAACTAAGTATAAAATTGAATAAACCCATATGATCACCTTCCCAGATATATTCCATTATCAAACTACTTACTTGGCTCTTTCTAGCCACATTTTAAATTTGGCTAAGTATGGGAAAATAATGAATTCTAACTAAAAATCCAACTTTGCACCCTCATGTCTTTGACCATGGTTTAATACATGACTTGAGATATGGAACATAAAAACTAGGGACTAATTCCAACCATATTACTAACTCCCCTTGACTCATTTCCATGTGGCAATGGTGACATCATCAAATTGGCTACTCATATTTTCTACCACTAGACCAAATTGTCTAAATGAAAACTATGGATAACCAAATGAATTACACTTATGCACATAAGTACTCAAAGAATAGATAACATTATAGGGAAATATTATACATGCTCTAACCACCATACTCATCCCTAAACATCTCTAATCATACCAAAATAGAATAACAACTAAGACAACATAATGCACACTAGAACAAGCACATTACACACTTTGTCATTATTACTTGGGTAATAAAATCACATTATCTAATCACTAGAACACATTCATGACATCATTAAAAATTCTACAATATTAAATTATTAAAAACTAAACAATTATATGAAACACACATCAATTTTGAATCTTTTGATTGTAAACATGCTCAAAATGAGTAGAATTGACTGAGTTTTAGTGTTACATTATAAAAAATACAAAAATTATAGGAAATACACATAAAGTTTGAATGTTTTTATTGTAAACATGCTCAAAATGAGTAAAATTAACTAGGTTTTGGTGTTTCATTATTCAAAACTCAAGAAATATAGGAAATACACATGAATTTTGAATCTTTTGATTTTAAACATGCTTGAAATGCATAAAACCACTTAAGTTTTAGTGTTGCATTATTCAAAACTAAAAATTTATAGGAAACATGCATATATTTTAAATATTTTGATTTTAAACATGCTCAAAATGCATAAAACCACTTAAGTTTTGGTGTCTAATTATTCAAAAATAAAAAAATTATGGGAAATGTGCATAAAGTTTGATTCTTTTGATTGTAAACATGCTTGAAATTGATTGATTATGAACTTTAGAACCCTCTCATTGATCAAATTTAAAGGAAGCTTTTAGGGTGGAATGAACACCTTCTAGCATAAGTAGTGAAATTCTAGCTGCTCCAAGCCTTGATCTAGAGTATCCTCATATACCAAATGTCCATATCTAGGATACCCTCGAAGGTTGCCACCAAAATTGAACAAATCCAAAAGAACTTATTATGGAGGGTCACTAAATATTGATTCAGGTTCACTCTCATATCTTGGTGAAAATCCTATCTTCCTAAATAAAGTAGAGGGTTGGGTCTTAGAAGCATTAAATCTGTGAACAAGGCTTGGCTAGAAAAAAATGGGTTGGAGACTCATGAAGGAAGATAATGAATGGGCAAGAATTATCTAGGCCAAATACCTAGAAGGGATGACAGTATATGATATATTTTAGGAAGAGGGTCTTGAGAATTGATTTACATTTTGGAAAGACATCACCAACTACAAAGATCTTTTCATTAAAGGCATAAAATGAAAAATTAGAAATTAAGAGAAAATTTACTTCTAGGAAGATGCCTGGTTGTCTACTACCCCCCACTCACAATAATCTTGGTCCAATTACTATATGGACTTCAAGAAAAGATGTAGCTCAAAAGCCAAAGACTATTAGGTGGTGAATGATGGATCAAAAATTTGGAAATATTCCCCACTAAAGGATATACAACTAAACAAGTACAAGTGATCAAACTCTTAACTCCTCTATCAAGCAGATTCATGTTCTTGCATTCCCCAAGGAAGATCACTTTATATGGCCTGCTAAAGATAGTGGTATGTACTTGGTTCCTCAAGACACACCACTAATCTTAACTTAGATATAAAATGGAACTCTTGGAAAGATATATGGATAAAACATCTAACCCTTAAAGTCAATTTTTTATTTTGGTTGATGGCTCAAGATAAGATCTTGATAGTGAATAACCTAGATAAAAGAGGATTGATATTCCCAAATAGATGTCCATTATATAAGAAAGCAGAAGACTCGATCCACCATCTATTCCTAAATTATCATCCTAATCATATAATGTCTTGCCCTAGTGAAGCCTAATATCAGGCACTAAGGGAACATCAAAGTTAAAATAATCATTATTTATTAAGTCTAATATTAATTATCCCTAGTGAAGACTAAAATCTAGCACCAAGGGGCAATCAAAGTCAAATCCAATCAATAATTCAAAAGAAATTCAAAAATAATAATCATAGGGTTATTGAACCCCATTTTTACTCCCTATCCCATCTTATTATCCATCTTGATCATATTCCTCATTCCCATCCTATATCTCATCATCAAAATCATGACATCATCCAATCTATACCATTTCTAAAATCCCCGGGTAGCATTATCCTTTATAGGGGTTAGAAAGACACCTAGTCAAAATGTCTAGAGGATGTTAAATCAAGAATCAATAAAGGCCACCAAGACATGATCCAATCATCCTTTATCTCTAAAATAGGAATTAGTTAAAGATTAAAATGATTTTGACATCTTGCATCTCTCCCTTCTCCAATAAATTGAGATGCCCAATAAAATTCAATAAAGTCAAAAAAAATCATTCATCTAATGGTGAAAAATAAGTCTTTTGGCACCTTGGGAAAGTACCATGATGAAATCCAATTTTTGATGTCTTGGTAAAATAATATTGTTTCCATTATACCTCAATATTTGGGGCACAATCCATCATTTTCATCCATCACATCTATCCCTTATCAATCTCATCCATATCATATCCCTTTGTCAATATCACACATACTATCATGTCTACCATTTATTTTAGTCTTGACCTTCATAAGGGAATGGAAGGTGTCCCAAGAAATTATTCTAGAATCATCTTGGAATATCATCTAATGGACATTTAGGTAACTAAACATCTATTTCCTTCATGATGTGGTAATTTATAATCCCTAGTCCATTCTTCCTTGGCCTTGATCCCCTTTTTAATCTAATATTGATCCTCTTATCACTCATCCATCATTCTATCTATGTCCTAGTTACTAGGATAGATATTCCCTTTACTAGTAAACCCATTTGTATAATGTACATATGTATTTCAAAAAAACCCTAAAAATCATAATAATGTACAAAAAATCTAAAAACTAGTCCATTGTGTCTTGTCTTATACCTAATCCCCTAGTCATATCCATCTCTATCCATCTCATATTTTACCATCTTTGGATAACATATTCCATCTCGAAACCAAATCAGAGTGGTAGCCCATCTCCCCATATCATCCTCATCCTTTTGATTAAGTGTTATTGGCACACATAACCTTGTCAAAGAATTTAATCTAGCACCCATCATTTCCCTATCAATGCCTTTTCACACCTAGCACCCATCACATTACCTATTTGCTAGTGTGGAGGGTACCTAATCCATCAATTTCTTTATCATTACCTCTTCATACCTAGAAACCATCCAATCACTATTTTGCTAGTATCAAAGGTATTTGATCCCATCATCTCCTAGTCCCCTTTCTAGATTGAACTATCATAGGGCCTTGTCTATTGATAATCTTTGGTCACCACTTTTCTAAATCACCTTTCTTGGCCACTTTTTTTTATTTGATTTAAAAACCAAATCATTATTCAAAGACCTTATCACGTCATCCATCCTTCCATCCTAAACTAGGGGTAACATCTAATCTATATCCTCATTCAAGTCCTTATCCTCATCCTAACCCTAATCATGATCATCCTCTCTAAATCCAAATCTATCCTAAATCATAATCATTTTAGTCCAACCCATCACCCAATCACCCATCACTAGATAAGACATTATGAAACTACATTTAGATACTTATGTGTATTACTTATTTGTTTGGTTTATCTTGTTTACATGTTTTTGCATGTAAATATTTGATTGTATTTATATCTTTTTGTGGGAAATGAACAAGGATTTTATGAGGTCACTCAAAGCTATAATAATTCTCATAAGTTCCCTCGAGGATGTAGAGCTCACTATTTA
The DNA here is from genome assembly GCA_037957365.1 of Torreya grandis. Taxonomy (NCBI): domain Eukaryota; kingdom Viridiplantae; phylum Streptophyta; class Pinopsida; order Cupressales; family Taxaceae; genus Torreya; species Torreya grandis. The sequence continues at coordinate 1,118,283 of JARHVA010003303.1, forward strand.
CCCATGCACTTTAGCATCATATTCTCTTGGTCATCTATATATCTTGGGGCATACTACCAAGTTCCATATTTAATGGATTATTTAGACTATGATGAGCCTTATGACATCTATGATGGATTTATCACATACACCTCATCTTTTATCCTCATCTCATCATCTAAGTCATATCCTTAAATCACTAACAAGTCTAATCATCCTTATCATCATCACTTTCTAATCATTAATCATCATCTTTATCATCATATTCTAGTCTAAACTACATTAACTTAAGGTATTTTAGATTATGTAGGTAACACTTGGCCGCTATCTCCTCTTTCATCATCATCATCATCACACCTTGCATCAATCAAATACTCAAGCCATAATATCAATCATAGTCTTGTTTTTTTTCACTTGATCACATCGATTCTCTTGTCATTTTCATCATATTGATTGATTTATATTTAAACTAAACCCATCATTAATCTTTTTAAATAACTTGTTTATCCTAGCCTAGATCTCTCCATTAAATGCATCTATGCTTGGGATACATCCAAAGCTTGTAGTATTTTATCCTATCATCATCATCATCATCATCATCATCATCATCATCATCATCATCATCATGTTATGATTGATTCCCTCTTGTGATGTGTCAACAATCATGACACCCATCATATTTATTCCCTATACATGTGTCCCATCTAAGGGCATCATAAATTTTTAATTCATTAATTGAGTCAAATCCTTCATCTTCTTCGCCATCTCTTTCACATCTATCATTGCATCCCCTTGTCTATCCATCACATCCTACCCCTTGTTTCCTCATTTGAGTGGCCATTTATCTCATTCTTCCTCGTATGTCCCCTTGAGGGGGCATCATATCCACTAACATCATATCAACTAAGATACATCCATAACTTATTTTTTCTTTGAAATACATTGATTACTCCCACTTCACTTCACTCGTAATGCCCTTTTGATGTAGGGGCATCACATGATGACTCCAAGTGTGATCCATTTTTGCCTCCAATAGTCTAATTAGATGTCTTATAGGTGCTAGAGGTTATTTAGTGTCTATAAGAGGTGTTTAATTTGTCATTAAGATCATAAAATTCAAATTCTAATGTTTCCCTCCAAAACATTATTTGAATTTTATAATGTTGTCAATTCATGTAAAGGAGACTTTTGTGCATTTTGAGTGGAGGGTAAGATTAATAAGTAAGTATAAGGATATTGGCATGGTAATAGGTTCCTAAAGTGTCATGAGTCATATTTCATAAGTCTAAACATATCAAATGATGTAAAAATCAATAAAATTTATGAATCAAGAAAAAAACCCCACGTAGTAGAAGGATCAAGATTTAATTTTTGAATGGAAAAGCATACAAACCCTATGGTGGTCATTATTGTTATTTTAAAAATATATTGTGTTTTGTTAAATAAAGAGTATTGGAATGTTTTTCCATGGTATGTATATAGGCTAATGCTTTTTTTATTATAGAGAAACTTGAAGGAATAAAAGAGAGCAAAGTCTCTGTCAAAGAAAGAGAAGTTGCAAATTACTAATAGGAATTTATTTATTTTCTTGTATAGACTATATTTTGATATAAAAAGGATTGAATAGTATTTGATAATATTTATTTATACTCTTTAAGGAATTTTTGAATGTGTATTGAGTAAATATTGATAAATAATGATAATCAAGCATTGGTGATCAGATATATGTTGACACAAAACTCTATAAAAATGATGTAATCAGGTTATAGAATGTTTCTTGGATGCAAGTTGGTCAAGGGTAACTTGATGATTGATATAAATGCTTCATGAAAAATTTTATATATGTTATTAAGTAACTTTATAATGTGTTTTATATCATACCTTTTATGAAATGGTGTTTAGACCAACTGATAATCAAACCTTTTCCTAAATAGACCCCTATTTTCTATTGTAACATCAGTTGATAGTGAACTATGTTTTAGAATTATTGTAAAGATGGTGTAAATGATAAATATATGAAGATAAATAATTATTTTTTAATTGAATTATAACTTCTTGAATGTGTTTTAATCTATTATTTGATCAATCATCAAAGTTAGATTATATAAACCCTAAGACAAAACTATAAGGATCATTTGATTTACATAGTGAAGCATAGGTTGAGTAGAAAAAATGAGTTAGTGGATTAGGTTAGTGAATATAAATGTTTGAGTGGATGTAATAGGTCTATAAATACCTTAAAAATTAAATTATAACTTTTCAAATTCATATAAATGTTCTCAGTAGTGGATTGAACCTTCTCAGGTTGTGATTGAGACCAATTACCCTAAACTAGGGTTTTGACTAAGAAATCCATTTTATGGAGAAAATAACTTGAAAAAAATATTAAAATTTTATAATTATATATATTATAGTAACCCTAAATATATTTCACTACTTTTTGGGTAATTATACATAGTTTCATACCAATTTGGAAGCTTAAAAGGTAGACAGGGTTCAAAATAACATAATAGACCTAATTAAGGGTGAACAAAGAGGATTTTGCATCTATAAAAGATATTTAAAGAGAAAGATAGGGCCTAAAATTTTATGTAAAATTAGTATAGGATAAAGGGTATCTTTAACTAGTATTAAATTCTAAATTAATTAAGGTTTAATTTTGTATAGAGCGAGAAAGTTGTTAAACAGGGCTAGAAAGAATATGGTGGGAGAGGTAGGGTTATCAAGAAAGTTGTATAGAATCATTAAAAGGTGTTTTTTAGTAAGTAATGTAAAAAAGGCCTATTTTAACCTCATAATCATGTTGAATACCACTGAAACCATAATATAGACAAGAATAACATGTTACATTGCATGATCACAGTACAAGATGTATGTCTAATGCTGAAAGAATTGTGTAAGGGAAGAGTTGAGGTCTAAATAGTGTTATTAAGTTGTTTATTTGGAAAAAAAGGATAATTAGTTATATTAAAACAATATTTAGTATATGGAAACCATAAAATTATCAACTGGACCTAGAATCTTGTAAAAGGAGGTGAGCTTGTAATTTTAGTAAGTAATGGAAAAAAGGCCTATTTTAACCTCATAATCATGTTGAATACCACTGAAGCCATAATATAGACAAGAAGAACATGTAACATTGCATGATCACAGTACAAGATGTATGTCTAATGCTGAAAGAATTGTGTAAGGGAAGAGTTGAGGTCTAAATAGTGTTATTAAGTTGTTTATTGGAAAAAAAAGGATAATTAGTTATATTAAAACAATATTTAGTATATGGAAACCATAAAATTATCAATTGGACCTAGAATCTTGTAAAAAGAGGTGAGCTTGTAAGCACTGCTAAAGGAAGTGGAACAAGAAACTAGATTAAGAGTGACTGATTGGAAATTTCTCTACATCACCTTTCAAAGAGGGGAAAAATGTATGTACCTAAATTTTATCACTTATATTTTTTTCTCTAATATTCTTATTATTTGACACTAATTCTACTTAATCTAATTTATTCAGCTAATATATTCCTGTTCTAAGCATTTATCTAGTATCTACTCTATTATTATTTATTTTATAACCTTATTCATCCCCAAAAATAAATTAATTTATCCTAAATCCCTATTATTCCATCCTAATCCCATTTAAATATTATTTGTATATTTTAAATTCTCAATGGCCCACCTACTAGCCCATTCTTAGTCTCTCGTATACTCATAGTCCCTAATCACCTACCTAATCCCTAACAAAGCCTAATTAATCTCACTAATATGATTCTATAATAAGAGGATTTTATAATCCTCTCTATCCTAACCCATCCTCTCTAGAAGCCTCTAAATCTAGAGGCTTGTAAAGAATATGAAAATCATTTTAATCCTCCACCCTTGATCTCATCAAACAAACTTCAAATATCCATCATTGATCTCTCCCTCCAAAATCCATTTCAAAAAATCACTTCCTCCATGAAATCCATTCTTAAGAATCTATAGCAAATCCATGCCAAACTAATATCAAACATCCATCCAACAATCATTAATCAAGCAATATTGCTATGTCAAATGTCTAAGTCAAGGTAATCTTAATCTTAATCCCAATCCTTCTATTTTCATATTATATTTAATCATGGTTTAGAACACTTAAATTTAGTATTATAATGTCATTTTAAATGGTTTAATTCATCTATTGCATTAGGTTCTAATGGCTCTAAATTTTAACTAGGTAGTTTGAAGTTTGTGTTGATTAAATTTCTTAGTTTAATCCATGAAACTCAAAAATTACCCATAGTTACATTATTCAAAATTAAAAAATTATAGGAAATGCAGATAAATTTTGAATATTTTGATTGTAAACATGGTCCAAACGTAAAATGACCTATGTTTTGGTGTTTCATTATTCAAAACTAATTTTTTTTGGAAACTACACATAAATTTTGAATCTTTTAATTGTAAACATGCTCAAAATGAGTCAAAACACTTATGTATTCATTTTGCATTATTCAAAACTCAAAAATTATAGGAAACATACATGAAGTTTGAATCTTTTGATTGAAAACACAATACAAATGAGTAAAATTACTTAAGTTTTGGTGTTACATTGTTGAAAACTAAAAAATTATAGGAAACATACATAAAATTTGAATATTTTGAATGTAAACATGATAAAAATTATTAAAACTACCTTTGTTTTAGTGTTGAATTATTCAAAACTCAAAAATTATAGGAAACATGCTTACAGTTTGAATATTTTGATTGTAAACATGCTTAGAATGAGTAAAACCACTTAAGGTTTGGTGTTGCATTACTCAAAACTCAAAACTTATAGGAAATGTGCATAAAGATTGAATCTTTTGATTATAAACATGCATGAGATGAGTAAAACCACTTACATTTTGTTGTTTCATTATCCAAAACAAAAATATTATAGAAAACATTCATAATTTTGAATATTTTGATTGTAAACATGCTTAAAAAGAATAAAACAACTTAAGTTTTATTGTTGCATAATTCAAAACTCAAAAATTATAGGAAATCCAAAAAAGATTGTATCATTTGATTGTAAATTTTCTCAAAATGAGTAAAACCACCTAAGTTTTGGTGTTGCATTATTCAAAAATAAAAAATTATTGGAATTATGAATAAAGTTTAAATATTTTGATTATAAACAGGCTTTAAATGTGTAAAATTTCTTAAATTTTAGCATTTCATTATTCAAAAGTCAAAAATTATAGGAAACATGCATAATATTAAATATTTTAACTGTAAACATGCTTGAAAAGAGTAAAAACCCTTAAGTTTTGGTGTTACATTACTCAAAATTAAAAATTCTAGGAAACAGACATATAGTTGGAATCTTTTAATTCTAAACATGCTCAAAACAAGTAAAATAACTTAAGTTTTTGTGCTGCATTATTCAAAACTCAAAAATGATAGGCCACATGCATGAAGTTTTAATATTTTGATTATAAACATGCTTGAAATGAGTAAAACCACTTAAATTTTGGTGTTGCATTATTGAAAACTCAAAAATTATAAGAAACATGTATAAAGTTTGAATATTCTGATTGTAAACATGCTTGAAATGAGTAAAATCACTTATGTTTTATTGTTACATTATTCAAAACTCAAAAATTATAGGAAAAATGAATAATGTTTGAATATTTTGATTATAAACATATTCAAAATGAATAAAACCACTTAAGTTTTGGTGTTGCATTATTCAAAACTCAAAAATAATATTCAACACCAAAAATTTGTTATATTTTGATTGTGAACTTACTCAAAATGAGTAAAAACACATATGTTTTGGTTTTGCATTATTAAAATCTAAAAAATTATAAAAAATGTGGTTAAATTTTAAATATTTTGATTGTAAACATGCTTGAAATGACTAAAACTACCTAAGTTTTGGTGTCAAATTATTTAAAACTAAAAAAATTATTGGAAACACCCATAAAGTTTGAATTACTTGATTTTAAACATGTTAAAAATGAGTAAACTGCTTAAGTTTTGGTGTTGCATTATTAAAAATTCAAAAATTCTAGGAAACACACAATTTTTAAATCTTTTGATTCTAAACGTGCTAAAAAAAAGTAAAACCACTTAATTTTTGGTGTTTCATTATTTACAACATGAAAATTATAAGAAATGCACATAAATTTTGAATCTTTTGATTCTAAACATGCTCAAAATGAGTAAATGTTTTGGTGTTTCATTATTTGAAACTCAAAAATTATAGGAAATGTGCATAAGGTTTAAATGTTTTTATTGTAAACATACTCAAAATGAGTTAAATCACTTAGGTTTTGGTGTTGCATTATAAAAAACTCAAAAATTATAGAAAATACCATAAAGTTTGAATCTTTTAATTGTAAACATGCTCAAAATGAGTAAAATTGCCTATGTTTTAGTGTTGCATTATTCAAAACTCAAAAATTATAAAAAACATGCATAAAATTTAAATCTTTTGACTGGAAACATGCTTCAAATGAGTAAAATTACTTAATTTTTGGTGCTACATTATTCAAAACTCAAAAATTATAGGAAATGTGCATAATGTTTGAATCTTTTAATTCTACACATTCTCAAAATGAGTAAAACCACATAAGTTTTAGTGTTCCATTATTCAAAACTCAAAAATTATAGGAAACATGAATAAAGTTGGAATATTTTGATTGTAAACATACTCAAAATGAGTAAAGTCACTTATGTTTTGGTGTTGAATTATTCAAAACTAAAAAATTATAGGAAATGTGCATAAATTTTGAATATTTTGATTGCAAACATGATATAAATGAGAAAAACCACTTAAATGTTGGTGGTGCATTATTCAAAACTCAAAAATTATATGAAACATGAGAAAATTTGAATTTTTTTATTCTAAACATGCTCAAAAAAATTAAAACTACCAAATTTTTGGTGTTACATTATTCAAAACTCAAAAATTATAGGAAACACCTATAAAGTTTAAATATTTTAATTGTAAAGATACTCAAAATGATTAAAATAATCTATGTTGTGGTGTTGCATTATTCAAAACTCAAAAATTATAGGAAACACGTATAAATTTTGAATCTTCCAATTTTAAACATGCTAAAAATGAGTAAACCACCAAAGTTTTGGTGTTGCATTATTCAAAATGTAAAAATTATAAGAAATATGGATAAAGTTTAAATCTTTTGATTGTAAACATGTTCGAAATGAATAAATACATTTAAGTTTTTATGTTGTATTATTCAAAACTAAAAATTTAAAGGAAATACACATAAAGTTTGATTCTTTTTAATGCCAACATGACCAAAATAAGCAAACCTACCTAATTTTTGGTGTTACATTAATCAAAACTCAAAAATTATAAGAAACATGCATAAAGTTTACATATTTTAATATTAAACATGCACAAAATGAGTAAAAATGACTATGTTTTGGTGTTACATTATTCAAAAATTATTTTTTTAAAGAAATACACATAAAATTTGAAATTTTAATTGTAAACATGCTCAAAACAAGTAAAACTACCTAGGTTTTGGTGTTTCATTATTTAAAACTCAAAAAATATATGAAATGCACATAAATTTTGAATATTTTGATTGTAAAAATGCTCAAAATGAGTAAAACCACCTAGGTTTTGGTGTTGCATTATTCAAAACTAAAAAAATATAGGAATCGTGCTTAAATTTTTACTCTTTTGATTATAAACATGTTCAAAATGTGTAAAACCACCTATGTTTTGGTGTTGCATTATTCAAAACGTAAAAATAATAGGAAATGCACATAAACTTTAAATATTTTGAATCTAAACATGCTCAATCAAATTAGTTAAAACCACAAAAAAAATTATGTTATATTATTCAAAACTCATAAATTATAGGAAACACACATAAAATTTTAATCTTTTGATTGTAAACATGCTCAAATTGAGTAAAACTACCTAAGTTCTGGTGTTACATTATTAAAAACTCAAAATTATAGGAAATATGCAAAAAGTTTAAATATGTTGATTGTCAACATGCTTGAAAGGAGTAAAACCACCTAAGTTTTGGTGATGTATTATTCAAAACTCAAAATTTATAGGAAATGAGCATAATGTTTGAATCTTTTGATTGTAAACATGGTCAAAATGAGTAAATCCACTTAAATTGTGTTTTTGTACTATTCAAAACTAAAAAATTAAAGAAAACACACATAAAATATTTAATCTTTTCATTGTAAACATGTTTGAAACAAGTAAAACCACTGAATATTTGATGTTGCATTATTCAAAACATAAAAATTGTAGGAAATTCACTTGAATTTTGAATCTTTTATTTGTAAACATGCTCAAAATAAGTCAAACTACCTATGTTTTGGTGTTAGATTATGTCAAACTCAAAAAATATAGGAAATGTACATAAAATTTAAATATTTTGATTGTAAATATGCTTGAAATGAGTAAAAACTACTTATGTTTTGGTGTTACATTATTCAAAACTCAAAAATTATAGGAAATGTATAAAATTTTGAATCTTTTGATTTTAAACATGCTGCAAATGAGTAAAACAACCTATATTTTAGTGTTTCATTATTCTAAACTCAAAAATTATAGGAAATATAGATAAAGTTTGAATATTTTGATTGTAAACATGCTCAAAATGAGTAAATCCATTTACGTTTTGTTGTTACATTATTCAAAACTCAAAAATTAAAAAAAAAATACACATAAATTTTGAATCTTTTGCTGTAAACATGCTCGAAACAAGTAAAATGATGAAAGTTTTGGTGTTTCATTATTCAAAACTAATTTTTTTTAAGAAACACGCATAAAATTTTAATCTTTATGATGTAAACATGCTCAAAATGAGTACAACTACCTAAGCTTTGGTTTTGCATTATTCAAAACTCAAAAAATATAGTAAATACACATAAAATTTAAATCTTTTGATTGTAAACATGCTCAAAATGAGTAATCCCATATAAGTTTTTGTGTTGCATTATTCAAAACTCAAAAACTATAAGAAATCTACATAAACTTTAAATATTATGCTTGTAAACACGTTCGATATGAGTAAAAAACCATAAGTTTTGGTGTTGCATTACTTAAAACTCAAAAATGATATGAAACATGCATAAATTATGAATCTTTTGATTATGAACATACTCAAAATTAATAAAACTACCCAAGTTTTGGTGTTGTATTACTCAATAGTAAAAAATTATAGAAAATGTATATAGAGTTTGAATCTTTTGATTGAAAACATGCTCAAAACGAGTAAAATCACATATGTTTTGGTGTTGCTTTATTCAAAACTAAAAAGTTATAGAAAATATGCATAAATTTTGACTCTATTGATTGTAAACATTATCAAAATGAGTAAAATTGCCTAAGTTTTTGTGTTGTATTATTTGAAACTCAAAAATTGTACAAAATGAGCGTAAAGCTTGAATCTTTTTATTGTAAACATGCTTGAAATGGGTAAAAATCCCTATGTTTTATTGTTACAATCTTTAGAACTAGAAAATTAAAGGAAATGTGCATAAAGTTTGAATCTTTTGATTGTAAACATGCTTAAAATGAGTAAAACCACTTATGTTTTGGTGTTGCTTTAATCAAAAATCAAACATTAGAGGAAATATACATAAATTTTAAATCTTTTGATTGTAAACATGCTCAAAATGAGTAGAACCACTTATGTTTTAGTGTTGCTTTATTCCAAACTCAAAAATTATAGGAAATGCACATAAGTTTTTTATTTTTTGGTTGTAAAAATGCTCAAAATGATTAAAACTACCTATCTTTTGGTGTTGCATTATTCAAAACTCAAACATTAGAGAAAATGTGCATAAATTTTGAATCTTTTGATTGTAAACATGCTTGAAATGAGTAAAACCACCTAAATTTTGGTGTTGAATTATTCAAAACTCAAAAATTATAGGAAACACCCATAAATTTCAAATCTTTTGACTAGAAACATGCTTGAAATGAGAAAAATTGCATAAGCTTTGGTGTTGCATTATTCACAACTAAAAAATTATAATAAATGTGCATTAAGTTTGAATATTTTTAGTCTAAAGATTATCAAAATGAGTAAAACCACATAAGTTTTGGTGTTGCATTATTGGAAACCCAAAAATTATAGGAAACACATAAAGTTTGAATCTTTTGATTGTAAACATGCTCGAAATGAGTAAAATCGCTTAAGTTTTGCTGTTGCATTTTTTAAAACTCAAAAATTATAGGAAACATGCATAAATTTTGAACCTTTTAATTGTAAACATGATTGAAATGAGTAAAACTACCTATGTTTGAGTGTTGTATTATTCAAAACTCAAAAATTATAGGAAACACGATAAAATTTGAATCTTTTGGTTGTAAACATGCTCAAAAAGTGTAAAAATTCTAAAGTTTTGGTGTTGAATTATTCAAAACTCTAAAATTATAGGAAGCACTTATAAAGTTTGAATGTTTAATTGTAAACATACTTGAAATGAGTAAAATAACCTATGTTTTGGTTTTATGTTAGTCAAAACATAAAAATTATAGGAAACACATATAAAGTTTGAATATTTCTATTAAAAACATGCTCAAAATGAATAAAACCACCAAATTTTGGGTGTTTCATTATTTAAAACTAAAAAAATATAGGAAATGTGCATAATGTTTGAATCTTTTGATTTTAAACATGCTCGAAATGAGTTATCTATTTAAGTTTTTGTGTTAGATTATTCAAAACACAAAAATGATAAGAAAGATGCATACAGTTTGAATCTTTTGATTATAACCTTGCAAAAATGAGTAAACTAACTTAAGTATTGGTGTTAAATTATTAAAAACTCAAAAATTATAAGAAACATACATAAAATTTGCATATTTTGATTGTAAACATGCTCAAAATGAGTAGAATTGACTAAGTTTTTGTGTTACATTATTAAAAACTAAAAAATATAGGAAATGCATATAAATTTTGAATATTTTAATAGTAAAGATCCTCAAAATGAGTAAACCTACCTAGCTTTTGGTGTTTCATTATTCAAAACTAAAAAATTATAGGAAATGCACATATAGTTTGAATCTTTTGAATGTAAACATGCTCAGAATGAGTAAAAACCTCATAAGTTTTGGTGTTGCATTATTCAAAACTAATAAATTATAAGAAATATGCATAAAGATTGAATCTTTATGATGTAAACATAATTGAAATGAGTATAATTTCCTAAGCTTTAGTTTTGCATTATTTAAAACTCAAAAAATATAGCAAATGCACATAAAATTTGAATATTTTGATTGTAAACATGATCAAAATGAGTAAACCCACCTAAGTTTTTGTGTTGCATTATTCAAAACTAAAATATTATAAGAAATTTGCATAAAATTTAAATCTTTTGATTGTAAACATGCTTGATATGAGTAAAACTACTTGACTTTTCATGTTGTATTATTTAAAAATAAAAAATGATTTGAAACATGGATAAATTATGAATATTTTGATTGTAAATATGTTTAAAATGAGTAAACCCACCTCCATTTTGGTGTTGTATTATTTAAAAGTAAAAAATTATAGAAAATATGCATAGAGTTTGAATCATTGAATTGTAAACATGATCAAAATGAGTAAAACCACATAAGTTTTAGTGTTCTATTGTTCAAAACTTAGAAATTATAAGAAACACACATAAAGTTTGAATCTTTTGAATGTAAAGTTTTGGTGTTGCATTATATAAAAATCTAAAATTATAGGAAACATGCAAAGATTTTTAATCTTTTGATTGCAAACATGCTCAAAATGAGTAAAAACACTTAAGTTTTGGTGGTGCATTATTTAAAACTCAAAAATTATAGGAAACATGATAAAATTTGAATATTTCATTTGTAAACATGCTAAAAAAGGGTAAAACTGCCAAAGTTTTGGTGTTGCATTATTTAAAACTCTAAAATTATAGGAAACACCTATAAAGTTTGAATCTTTTAATTGTAAACATACTTGAAATGAAAAAAATAACATATGTTTTGGTGTTGCATTATTTAAAACTAAAAAATTATAGGAAACACATATAAAGTTTGAATCTTTCAATTATAACATGCTCAAAATGAGTAAAACCACCAAAGTTTGGGTGTTGCATTATTCAAAACTCAAAAATTATATGAAAGATGCATAAAGTTTGAATCTTTCGATTGTAAACATGCACAAAACAAGTAAACCTACTTAAGTTTTGTTGTTGCATTATTCAAAACTAAAAAATTATAAGAAACATATATAAAGTTTGCATGTTTTGATTGTAAACATGCTTGAAATGAGTTAAACCATCTAAGTTTTTTGTGTTACATTATTCAAAACTCAAAAATTATAAGAAATACACATAATGTTTGAATCTTTTAATTGTAAACATGCTCAAAATGAGTAAAACAACATATGTTTTGGTGTTTCATTATTCAAAACTCAAAAATTATATGAAACACATATAAAGTTTGAATCTTTCGATTATAACATGCTCAAAATGAGTAAAACCTCCAAAGTTTGGGTGTTGTATTATTCAAAACATAAACATTATAGGAAATACACATAAAGTTTGAATCTTTTGATTGTGAACATGTTGGAAATGAGTTGTCCATTTATGTTTTTGTATTGCATTATTTAAAACTCAAAAATTATATTAAAGATGCATAAAATCCAAATCTTTTGATTGCAAGCTTGCAAAAAATAAGTAAACCAACTTAAGTTTTGGTGTTTCATTATTCAAACCTAAAAAATTATTAGAAAACTACATAAAGTTTGTATCTTTTATTTGTAAACATGCTTGAATGAGTAAAACTACTTAATTTATGGTGTTACATTATTCAAAACTCAAAAATAATATGAAACATGCATAAAGTTTGAATATTTTGATAGAAAACATGCTCAAAATGAGTAAAATTGCTTAAGTTTTGGTGTTGCAATATTCAAAACTCAAAACTCATAAGAATCATGCATAAATTTTGAATCTTTTAATTGTAAACATGCTCAAAATAATTACAACCACTTAATTTTTGGTGTTGCCTAATTCAAAACTCAAAAACTATAGGAATTGTGCATAAATTTTGAATCTCTTTATTGTAAACCTGCTCAAAATGAGTAAAACCACTCAATTTTTGGTGTTACATTATTCAAAACTCAAAAATTATAGGAAACATGCATAAAGTTTGAATCTTTTCATTGTAATTATGCTCAAAACTAGAAAAACCACCTAAGTTTTGATGTTGCATTATTCAAAACTCAAAAAATATAAGAAACATGCATAAAGTATAAATCTTTTAATTCTAAACATGTTCATAAAGAGTAAAATTGCACATGTTTTGGTTTTGCATTATTCAAAACTCAAAAATTATTGAAAACACGCATAAATTTTGAATTTTTTTATTGTAACAATGCTTGAGATAAGAAAAATTGCTTATGTTTTCATGTTGCATTACTCAAAACTCATAAATTATAAGAAACACACATAAATATTAACTATTTTGATTTTAAACATGCTCAAAACAAGTGAGACCACTGAATTTTAGGTGTTACATTATTAAAAAGTCAAAAATTATAGGGAACATGTATAAAGTTTTAATTGTAAACATGCTTAAAATGAGTCAAACCACTCAAGTTTAGTTGTTGCATTATTCAAAAATCCAAAATTATAGGGAAAGCACCTAAGATTTAAATATTGTGATTATTATAAACATATTAGAAACAAGTAAAACTAGTGAAGTTTTGATGTTACATTATTTAAAAATAAAAAATTATAAAGAACATGCATAAATTTTTAATCTTTTGATTGTAAACACGCTCAAAATGAGTAAAACCCCCAAAGTTTTGGTGTTGCATTATTCAAAATTCTAAAATTATAGGAAACACACATAAATTTTAAATATTTTGATTGTAAACAAGCCTAAAATGAGTAAATCTACCTATGTTTTGGTGTCGTATTATTTAAAACCCAAAAAATTATAGGAAACATGCATAAAGTTTGAATCTTTTGATTGTAAACATGCTCAAAATGAGTAAAACTACTTAAGTTTTGGTGTTGCGTTATTCAAAACACAAAAATCATAGGGAACACACATAAATTTTGAATGTTTCGATTGTAAACATGCTCTAAATGAGTAAATTTACTAATGTTTTATAGTTGTATTATTTAAAACTCAAAAATTATAGGAAACATGCATAAAATTTGAATATTTTGATTGTAAACATGCTTGAAAGGAGTAAAACTACCTTTGTTTTGGTGATGCATTATTCAAAACTCAAAAATTATATCAAATGTGCATAAAGTTTGAATCTTTTGATTGTAAACATGCTTGAAATGAGTAAATCCATTTAAGTTTTTGTGTTACATTATTCAAAACTAAAAAATTATAGGAAACAAGCATAAAGTTTAAATCTTTTGATTATAAACATGCCCAAAATGAGTAAACCCACCTAAATTTTGGTGTTTTATTATTCAGAAATAAAAATTTATAACAAACTTGCATAAATTTTACATCTTTTGATTGTAAATATGCCTTAAATGAGTAAAACTGACTAAGTTTTGGTGTTACATTATTCAAAACTCAAAAATTATTTGAAATGCATATAAAGATTGAATCTTTTGATATTAAACATGCTCAAAATTAGTAAAACAACCTAAATTTTGGTGTTACATTATTCAAAACTCAAAAATTATAGGAAATACACATAAAATTTGAATCTTTCTATTTTAAACATGCTTAAAATGAGTAAAATAAATTAAGTTTTGGTGTTGAATTTTTCAAAACACAAAAGTTATAGAAAATACATAATTTTTTTGAATATTACAAGTAAAACCTCTTATGTTTTGGTGTTGCATTATTCAAAACTCAAAAATTATAAGAAATGTGCATAAAGTTTAAATATTTTAATTTTAAACATGCTTGAAATGAGTAAAAATCACTTATGATTTGGTGTTGCAATATTCAAACTCAAAAATTATAGAAAATGTGCACAAAATTTGAATCTTTTGATTGTAAACATGATCAAAATGAGTAAAACAACCTACATTTTGGTGTTACATTATTTAAAACTCAAAAATTATAAGCAATGTGCATAAATTTTGAATATTTTGATTGTAAACATGCTCAAAATGAGGAAAACCATTTATGTTATTATGTTGCATTATAAAAAACTAAAAAATAATAGGAAACTTGCATCAAATTTGAATCTTTGATGTAAACAGGGTCAAAATTAGTAAACCACAGATGTTTTGGTGTTGCATTATTCAAAATTAAAAATTACAAGAAACATGCATATAATTTGAATCTTTATGATGTAAACATGCTCAAAACAAGTAAAACTACCTAGGTTTTGGTGTTGCATTATTGAAAAGTCAAAAATCATAGGAAATTTGCATAAAGTTTGAATCTCTTGATTATAAACATGCTCAAAATGAGTAAAACTACTTAAGTTTTGGTGTTACATTATTTGAAACTCAAATATGATATGAAACATGCATAAATTATCAAACTCAAAAATGAGTATAACCACCTAAGGTTTCGTGTTACATTATTCAAAACTCAAAAATTATAGGAAACATGCATAAAGTTTGACTATATTGATGGTAAACATGATCAAAATGAGTAAAACTACCTAAGTTTTGGTGTTGCATAATTAAAAACTCAAAACCTATATGAAATGTGCTTAAAGTTTGAATTTTTTGATTGTGAACATGCTTGAAATGAGTAACACTACCTATGTTTTTTTCTTGCATTATTGAAAACTAGAAAATTATAGGAAATATGCATAAAGTTTGAATGTATTGATTATAAACATGGTCAAAATGAGTAAAACCGCTTATGTTTTGGTGTTGCATTATTCAAAACTAAAAAAATATAGGAAACATGCAAAAAATTTGAATATTTTGATTGTATACATGCTGAAAATGAGCAAAACTACATTAGTTTTAGTGTTGCATTATTTAAAAGTCAAAAATTATAGGAAATATGCATAAATTTTTAATCTTTTGACTTTAAACGTGCTCAAAATGAGTAAAATTGCCTAAGTTTTGGTGTTACATTATTCAAAACTCAAAAACTATAGGAAATGCACATAAATTTTGAATCTCTTGATTGTAAACATGCTTAAAATGAGTAAAACTTCCTAAGTTTTCATGTTGCATTATTCAAAACTCAAAAATTATAGGAAACACGCATAAAGTTTAAATCTTTTTATTGTAAACATGCTCAAAATGAGTAAAAATACCAAAGTTTTAGTGCTGCATTATTCAACACTCAAAAGTTATTGGAAATGAATATAAAAAACTCTTTGTAAACATGCTCAAAATGAGCAGAATTGCTTAAGTTTTGGTGTTGTATTATTCAAAACTCTAAAAATTATAGGAAATGCACATTAAGTTTGAAACTTTTGAATCTAAACATGTTCACAATGAGGAAAACCCACTAAAATTTTGGTGTTTCATTTCTCAAAACTCAAAAATTATAGGAAAAAAGCATAATGTTTGAATCTTTTGATTGAAAGCATGATCAAAATGATTAAAACTACCTAAGTTTTGGTGTTGGATTATTCAAAACTAAAAAATGATAGGAAACATGCATAAAGTTTGAATCTTTTGATTATAAACATGCTCAAAATGATTGGCGTTGCATTATTTAAAAATCAAAAATTATAGAGAATATGCATAAAGTTTTATTTTTTTATTGTAAACATGCTCAAAACTAGTAAAATTGCCTAAGTTCTGGTGTTACATTATTCAAAACTTAAAAATTATAGAAAACATACACAATGTTTAAATATTTTGATTGTTAACATGTTCGAAATGAGTGAAACCACGTAGGTTTTGGTGTTGCATTATTCAAAACTCAAAAATTATAGGGAACACAAAAAATTTTAACATATTGATTGTAAACATTCTAGAAATGAGTAAAACAGCCTATGTTTTGGTGTTGTATTATTCAAAACACAAAAATTATAGGAAATGTGCATAAAATTTGAATCTTTCAAATGTAAACATGATCAAAACAAGTAAAACTACCTACGTTTCAATGTTGCATTATTAAAAAATAAAAAATTATAAGAAACATGCATAAATTTTGAATATTTGTATTGTAAACATGCTCAAAATGAGTAAAACCATCAAAGTTTTGTTGTTGCATTACTAAAAAATTATAGGAAATGCACATAAAATTTTAATCTTTTGATTGTAAACATGCTCAAAATGTGTAAAACCACTTAAATTTTGGTGTTGCATTATTTAAAACTCAAAAATTATATATAAGAAACACACATAAAGTTTGAATCTTTTGATTTTAAACATGCTCAAAATGAGCAAACCCACCAAAGGTTTTGTGTTGAATTATTTCAAACTAAAAAATTATAGGAAATAAGCATAAGGTTTTAATCTTTTGATTGTAAACATGCTAAAAACATGTAAAACTACCTAAGTTTTGGTGTTGCATTATTCAAAACATAGAAACGATAGGAAATGTAGATAAAATTTGAATATTTTGATCATAAACATGCTCAAAACAAGTAAAACTTCATATGTTTTGGTGTTGCATTATTCAAACCTCAAAAATTCTATTAAACACACATAAATTTTAAATTTTTTGATTGTAAATATGCTTGAAATGAGTAAAACTACCTGTGTTTTATTGTTGCATTAATCAAAACTCAAAAATTATTGGAAATGCTAATAAAGTTTGAATTATTCTATTGTAAAAATTCTCAAAATGAGTAAAACCACTTAAGTTTTGTTTTTGCATTATTAAAAACTAACAAATTATAGGAAACACACATAAAGATTTAATATTTTGATTGTAAACATGCTCAAAATGTACTAGTAAAACAACTTATGTTTTGATGTCGCATTATTTATAACTCAAAATTTATAGGAAATGCACATAAATTTTGAACGTTTTAATTGTAAACATGCTCAAAATGAATAAGAGTACTTATGTTTTGGTGTTGCATTATTTAAAACATAAAAATGATAGGAAACCCACATAAAGATTGAATCTTTTGAATCAAAACATGCTCCAAATGAGTAAAACCACTAAAGTTTTGGTGTTGCACCATTAAAAAATAAAAAATCATAAGAAATGACATAAAATTTGAATCTTTTAAATGTAAACATGCTCAAAATGAGTAAAACCACCTAAGTTTTGGTTATGCATTATTCAAAATTAAAAAATAACAGGAAATAAACATAAACATTAAATCTTTAGAATCTAAACATACTTGAAATGAGTAAAACCACTTAAGTTTTGTTGTTGCATTATTCAAAACCCAAAATTTATAAAAAGCATACATAAATTTTGAAACTTTTGATTATAAACATGCTCAAAATGAGTAAAATCACTTAAGTTTTGGTGTTGCATTATTCAAAACTCAAAAAATATACAAAATATGCATAAAGTTTGAATCTTTTGATTGTAGACATGCTCAACATGAGTAAAACTACTTAATTTTTTGTGTTTCATTATTCAAAACTCAAAAATTATAGGAAATGCACATAAAGTTTCAAAATTTTGATTGTAAACAAACTCAAAATGAGTAACATTACTTAAATTTTGATTATGTATTTTTTCAAATCTCAAAAATTATAAGAAATACACATAATGTTTGAAATGAGTAAAATTGCTTAAGTTTTATTTTTCCATTATTCAAAACTCAAAACTTATAGGAAACGTGCATAAAGTTTGAATCTTTTGATTGTAAACATGCTCGAAAGGAATAAAATTGCATATGTTTTACAGTTACATTATTCAAAACTAAAAAATTATAGGAAATGCCATAAAGTTTGAATCTTCTGATTGTAAACTTTTTTGAAATGAGAAAA
This sequence comes from Torreya grandis, assembly GCA_037957365.1. Taxonomy (NCBI): domain Eukaryota; kingdom Viridiplantae; phylum Streptophyta; class Pinopsida; order Cupressales; family Taxaceae; genus Torreya; species Torreya grandis. The sequence goes on from JARHVA010003303.1 coordinate 1,137,056, forward strand.
ACTATCTAAGTTTTGGTGTTTCATTATTCAAAGCTCAAAAATTATAAGAAATATGGATAAAGTTTAAATCTTTTTATTCTAAACATGCTCAAAATAAGTAAAATTGCATATCTTTTGGTGTTGTCTTATACAAAACTAAAAATATATAGGAAACATAGGAAACATGTATAAAATTACACATAGGAAATATGTTGAATTTTACACATGCTCAAAACGAATAAAATTAGGTACCTATTTTTTGGTGTTGACTTATTCAAAACTCAAAAATTATAGGAAACATGTATAAAATTTAAATATTTTGATTGTAAACATGCTTGAAGTGTGTAAAATTGCTAATGTTTTGGTGTTGCATTATTTAAAACTCATAAATTATAGGATACAAGGATAATTATTGAATATTTTGGTTGTAAACATGTTTGAAATGAGTAAAACTACATAAGTATTGGTATTGCATTATTCAAAACTCAAAAATGATAGGAAACATGTAAAAATTTTGAATTTTTTAATTGTAAATATGCTGAAAATGAGTAAAACTACCTAAGTTTGGTGTTGCATTATTCCAAACTCAAAAATTATAGGAAACACACATAAAGTTTAAATATTTTAATTTTAAAAATGTTTGAAATGAGCAAACCAACCTATGTTTGGGTATTACATTATTCAAAACTTAAAACTTATAGGAAACACATATAAAGGTTGAATCATTTTATTGTAAACATACTCAAAATGAGTAAAATTGCATAAGTTTTGGTGTTACATTAATCCAAACTCAAAAATTATAGGAAACATGCATAAAGTTTGATTCTTTTGATTGTAAACATGCTCAAAATGAGTAAAACCACCTAAGTTTTAGTGTTGTATTATTTAAAACTCAAAACATATAGGAAATCTATAAATTTTTTAAATCTTTTTATTGCAAACATGTTCAATATGAGTAAAACCACTTAAGTTTTTTTGTTGCATTATTCAAAACTAAAAAATTATAGGAAATGCAAATAACATTGGAATATTTTGATTGTAAACATGCTCAAAATGGGTAAACCTACCTAAGTTTTGGTGTTGCATTTTTCAAAACTCAAAAATTATAGGAAACATGCATAAAGTTTGAATCTTTTAATTGTAAACATGATCAAAATGAGTAACACTAATAAAGTTTTGGTGTTGCATTATTCAAAACTAAAAAATTATAAGAAATGCACATAAATTTTAAATATTTTGATTATAAACATGCTCAAAATGAGTAAAACCACTTAAGTTTGAAACTTCTAATTGTAAACATGCTCAAAATGATCAAAAACCTCAAAGTTTTGGTATTGCATTATTCAAAACTAAGAAATTATAGGAAACATGCATAAAGTTTGAATCTTTTGATTGTAAACATGCCCAAAATGAATAAACCCACCTAAGTTTTCATGTTGCATTATTCAAAAATCAAAAGTTATGAGAAATATGCATAAATTTTAATCTTTTGATTGTAAACATGCTTGAAATGAGTAAAACCACCTAAGTTTTGGTGTTTCATTATTCAAAACTCAAAAACTATAGGAAACTTGCATAAAGTTTGACTCTATTGATTGTAAACATGATCGAAATGAGTAAAAATGCCTATGTTTTGGTTTTTCAATATTCAAAACCCAAAAATTATAGGAAATGTGCATAATGTTTGAATCTTTTAATTATAAACATGAATTAAACAAGTATAATTGCCATTTTTTTGTTTAAAACTAAAAAATTATAGGAAATGTGCATAAAGTTTAAATCTTTTGATTATAAACATGCACAAAATGAGTAAAATTGCTTATGTATTGGTGTTGCATTATTCAAAACTAAAAAATTATTAGAAATGCACATAAAGTTGGAATATTTTAATTGTAAACATGCTCAAAATGAATAAACCTACCCAAAATTTATTGTTGCATTATACAAAACTCAAAAATTATAGGAAACATGCATAAAGTTTGAATATTTTAATTGTAAGCATAATCAAAATGAGTCAAATTGACTATGTTTTGGTGTTGCATTATTTAAAACTCATAAATTATAGTAAATGCACAAAATTTTTTGAATCTTTTGATTGTAAACATGCTCGAAATGAGTAAAACCTCTTAAGTTTTGGTGTTTTTTTATTTGAAACTAAAAAAGTATAGGAAATGCACATCAAGTTTGAATATTTTGATTGTAAAGATGCTAAAAATGAGTAAAACCACCAATATTTTTGTGTTATATTATTCAAAACTAAAAAATTATAAAAAATGTGGATAAATTTTTAATCTTTTGATTGTAAACATGCTTAAAATGTGTAAATCCATTTAAGTTTTTGTGTTACATTATTCAAAACTAAAAAAATTTAAGAAACACACATAAAGTTTGAATCTTTTGATTATAAATATGCCCAAAATGACTAAACCTACCTAAGTTTTGGTGTTACATTATTCAAAAACAAAAATTTATAAGAAATTTGCATAAAATTTTCATCTTTTGATTGTAAATATGCTTGAAATGAGTAAAACTGACTAAGTTTTGGTGTTACAATATTAAAAATAAAAAATTATAGCAAATGCACATAAATTTCAAAGCTTTTAATTGTAAACATGCTCTAAATGAGTAAAACTACCTAGGTTTTGGTGTTGCATTATTTAAAACTCAAAAATTATAAGAAATGCACATAAAGTTTGAATCCTTTAATTTTAAACATGCTCAAAATGAGTAAAACTACCTAGGTTTTGGTGTTGCATTATTCAAAACTAAAAAATTATAGGAATCACCTATAAAGTTTGAATCTTTGGATTGTAAACATGTTCAAAATGAGTGAAAATGCCTATGTTTTGGTGTTGTATTATTCAGAACTCAAAAATTATAAGATATGCACATAAAGTTTGAATTTTTTGATTGTAAACATGCTCAAATTGGGTAAAACCACCTATGTTTTTGTGTTACATTATTCAAAACTCATAAATTATGGGAAACATGCATAAATTTTTAATCTTTTGATTGTAAACATGCTCAAAATGAGTAAAGCTTCTTTAGTTTTGGTGTTGCATTATTCAAAACTGAAAATTATAGGAAACATGCATGAAGTTTGAATATTTTAATCGTAAACATGCTTGAAAGGAGTAGAACCACCTATGTTTTGGTGATGTATTATTCAAAAATTAAAAATTATAGGAAATGCACATAATTTTTGAATCTTTTGATTATAAACATGCTCAAAATACGTAAAACCACTTAAGTTTTGGTGTTGCACTATTCAAATCTCAAAGAATATAGGAAAAACTATTAAAGTTTGAGTCTTTTAATTGTAAACATGATTGAAATAAGTAAAACCACTTAACTTTTGATGTCACATTATTCAAAACTCAAAAATTATAGGAAATACAAATAAATTTTGATTCTTTTGATTGTAAACATGCTCAAAATGAGTTAAACCACCTAAGTTTTGGTATTGATTTATTTCAAACTTGAAAATTATAGGAAATACACATAAATTTTAAATCTTTGGATTGTAAACATGCTTGAAAAGAGTAAAAACCACCTATGTTTTGGTGTTGAATTATTCAAAACTCAAAAATGATAGGAAACGTGCATAAAATTTGAATCTTTTGATTGTAAACATGCTTGAAATAAGTAAAATAGCCTATGTTTTGGTGTTATATTATTTAAAACTCAAAAATTATAGGAAATGCATATAAAATTTAAATCTTTTGATTATAAACATGCTTCAAATTAGTAAAACCATTTATGTTTTGGTGTTGCATTATTTAAAACTCAAAAATTATATGAAATGTGCATAAAATTTGAATCTTTTTATGAAAACATTCTCAAAATGAGTAAAACTACAAAAGTTTTGGTGTTGCATTATTCAAAACTAAAAAATTATAAGATATGTGCATAAAATATGAATCTTTATGATGCAAATTTTTTTGAAACACATTAAACTACTTAGGTTTTGGTCTTGCATTATTTAAAACTCAAAAATTATAGAAAATGCACATAAAGTTTGAATCTTTTGATTGTAAACATGCTAAAAAGGGAGTAATCCCACCTATGTTTTTGTGTTGCATTATTCAAAACTCAAAAAATGTAAGAAATTTCCTTATACTTTAAATATTTTTGATTGTAAAATGCTTGAAATGAGTAAAATTACTTAAGTTTTGGTATTACATTATTCAAAACTCAAAAATTATAGGAATGTGCATAGAGTTGAATTTTTTGATTATAAATAAGCTCAAAATGAGTAAAACCACCTAAGTTTTGGTGTTGCATTATTCAAAACACAAAAATTATAAGAAATTTGCATAATGTTTAACTCTATTGATTGTAAACATGTTTGAAATGAGTAAAACTACCAATGTTTTGGTTTTGTATTATTCAAAACTCAAAAATTATAGGAAATGCACATAAAGTTTGAGTTTTTTTATTGTAAACATGAATGAAATGAGCATAATTGCAAATTTTTTGTTTTTACATTATTTAAAACTAAAAGATTATAAAAGTTGTGGATAAAGTTTGAATCTTTTGATTATAAACATGCACAAAATAAGTAAAATCGCTTATATATTGGTATTGCATTATTCAAAACTCAAAAATTATAGTAAACATTCATATATTTTAATTTTAAATATGCTCAAAATGAGTAAACCTACCTATGTTTTGGTATTGCATTACTCAAAACTCAAAAATTATAGGAAACATGCATAAATTTTTAATCTTTTGATTGTAAACATGCTCAAAATGAGTAAAATTGCCTAAGTTTTGGCATTTCATCATTTTTTAAAAAAATTAAAAAAAATGTGCATAAAGTTTGAATATTTTGATTGTAAACATCCTTTAAACAAGTAATACTACCTATGCTTTGTTGTTACATTATTCAAAACAAAAAATATATAAGAAATATGAATAAAGTTTGACTGTTTTGATTGTAAACATGCTTAAAATAAGTAAAATATCTTAAAATTTGCTCTTACATTATTCAAAACTCAAAAATTATAAAAAATACATTTAAAGTTTAAATCTTTTGATTTTAAACATGCTTTAAATGAGTAATACTACTTTTGCTTTGTTGCTACATTATCCAAAACAAAAAAATAATAAGAAATGTGAAAAAAGTTTGACTGTTTTGATTGTAAACATGCTTAAAATAAGTAAAATATCTTAAAATTTGCTCTTATATTATTCAAAACTAAAAAATTATAAAAAATACATTTAAAGTTTAAATCTTTTGATTGTAAAAATGCTCTAAATGAGTAAAAATGATTAGGTTTTTTTTGTTGCATTATTTGAATCTTTTGATTGTAAACATGCTTTAAATGAGTAAAAGTGCTTAAATTTTGATGTCACATAATTCAAAACTAAAAAATTATAAGAAAAGTGAATAAAGTTTGAATCTTTTGCTTGTACCAAGATCAAAATGAGTAAAACCACTTATGTTTTGGTGTTGCATTATTCAAAACTATAGGAAATGCACATAAATTTTGAATCTTTTGATTGTAAAGATGCTTGAAATGAGTAAAACTACCTAAATTTTGTTGTTGCACTATTCAAAACTAGAAAATTATAGGAAATGCGCATCAAGTGCGATAATTTTGATTGTAAACATGCTCAAATGAGTAAACCCACCTAAGTTTTAGTGTTATATTATTAAAAACTCTAAAACTATAGGAAACAAGCATAAAATTTGAATATTTTGATTGTAAACATGCTTGAAATAGGTAAAACCATGTAAGTTTTGGTGTTGCATTATTTAAACCTCAAAAATTATAAGAAACAAAAAATAAAGTTTGAATTATTTGATTGTAAACTTCCTCAAAATGGGTAAAATTACTTAAGTTTTGATGTTGCAATATTCAAAACACAAAACTTATAGGAAATGTGCATAAATTTTGAATATTTTGATTCTAAACATGCTCAAAATGAGGAAACTTACTAAAATTTTGGTGTTTCATTTTTCAAAACTCAAAAACTATAGGAAACAAGCATAATGTTTGAAGCTTTTGATTGTAAACATGTGCAAAATGAGTAAAACTGCCTAAGTTTTTGTGTTGGATTATTCAAAACTAAAAAATGATAGGAAATATGCATAAAATTTCAATCTTCTGATTATAAACATGCTTGAAATGAGTCAAACTACTTAAGTTTTGGTGTTGCATTATTCAAAACTCAAAAATTATAGGAAACATGCATAAAATTTGATTTTTTTATTGTAAACTTGCTCAAAACTAGTAAAATTGCCTAAGTTTTATTGTTGCATTATTCAAAACTCAAAACTGACAGAAAAATGCACATAATGTTTAGATATTTTGATTGTAAACATGATTGAAAAGAGTAAAACAACTTAAGATTTGGTGTTACATTATTCAAAACTAAAAAATTAAAGGGAATGCACATAAAGTTCAAAGCTATTGATTGTAAACATTCTCAAAAAGAGTAAAACTACCTAACTTTTGGTGTTTTATTATAAACATGCTCGAAATGAGTAAAACTACATAGATTTTATAGTTGCATTATTCAAATCTCTAAAGTTATAGGAAATGCACATAAAATTTGAATTTTTTTATTGTAAACATGCTCAAAATGAGTAAAATCACTTAAGTTTTGGGGTTGCATTATTCAAAACTCAAAAATTATTGGAAACACATATAAAGTTTAAATCTCCTGATTGTAAACATGCTCAAAATGAGTAAACCCACCAATGTTTTTATGTTGCATTATTCTAAACTAAAAAATTATAGGAAACAAGCATAAAGTTTTAATCTTTTGATTGTAAACATGCTCAAAACATGGAAAACTACCTAAGTTTTGATGTTTCATTTTCTAAAACTCAAAAATTATAAGAAATGCACATAAAGTTTGAATCTTTTGATTTCAAACATTCGTAAAATGAGTAAAAATTACCTTAATTTGGTATTTCATTATTCAAAACTAAAAAATTGTAGGAAACACACATAAAGTTTGAATATTTTGATTATAAACATGCTTGGAATGAGTAAAACCATCTATGTTTTGTTTTTGCATTATTCAAATCTAAAAAATAATAAGAAATTCACATAAAATTTGAATATTTTGATTGTAAAAATGCCCGAAATGAACTAAACTAGTTATGTTTTGGTGTTGCATTATTCAAAAATCAAAAATTATAATAGGAAACACTCATAAATATTTAATCTCTTGATTGTAAACATGCTAAAAATGAGTAACACAACTAAAGTTTTGGTGTTGCATTATTCATAACTCAAAATTTATAGGAAATACACATAAGGCTCAAATGTTTTAATTATAAACATGCTCAAAATGAGTAAAACTACTTAAGTTTCGGTGTTACATTATTCAAAACTCAAAAATTATAAGAAACCCACATAAAGTTTAAATATTTTAATTCAAAACATGTTCCAAATGAATAAAACCACTGAAGTTTTGGTGTTGCATTATTCATAACTCAAAAATTATACTAAATGCTCATAAATTTTGAATATTTTGATTATAAACATGCTCAAAATGAGTAAAACCACTTAAGTTTGGGTGTTGTATTATTCAAAAATAAAAAATTATAGAAAAGAAACATAAAGTTTGAATCTTTAGATTTTAAACATACTCAAAACAAGTAAAACTGTTTATGTTTTTTGTTGCATTATTTAAAACTCAAAAAATATAGAAAACATGCATAAAGTTTGAATCTTTTGATTCTAAAGATTCTCAAAATGAGTAAAATCATTGAAGTTTTTGTGTTGCATCATTTAAACTCAAAAAATATAGGAAACATGCATAAAGTTTGAATCTTTTGATTATAAACATGCTTGAAATGAATAAAATTGCTTAAATTTTTTGTGTTACATTATTCAAAACTAAAAAATTATACGAAATACACATAAAGTTTGAATCTTTTGATTCTAAACAAACTCAAAATGGGTATAATAGCTTAAGTTTTGATGTTGCATTATTCAAAACTGAAAACTTCTAAGAAATACACATAAAGTTTGAATATTTTGATTGTAAACATGTTAAAAAAGAATAAAACCACCTAAGTTTTGGTTTTTCATTATTTAAAACTCAAAAATTATAAGAAATGCCATAAAGTTTGAATCTTTTGATTGTAAACTTGCTCAAAATAAGTAAAACTACATAAGTTTTGGTGTTTCATTATTCAAAACTCAAAAATTATAGGAAATATAGATTAAGTTTGAATATTTTGATTGTAAACATGATTGAAATGAGTAAAATTGCCTATGTTTTGGTGTTGCCTTAATCAAAACTCAAAAATTATAAGAAATGTGCATAAAGTTTGAATCTTTTGATAATAAATTTGCTCAAAATGAGTATAATCACTTATTTTTTGGTGTTGAAATATTTAAAACTCAAAATTTATAGGAAATATGAATAAATTTTAAATCTTTTGACTATAAACATGCTTTAAATGAGTCAATTTATTAATGTTTTGGTGTTGCATTATTTAAAACTCATAAATTATAGGAAACAAGCGTAATGTTTGAATCTTTTGGTTGTAAGCATGCTCAAATTGAGTAAAACCACCTAAGTTTTGGTGTTACATTATTCAAAACTCAAAAATGATAGGAAACACACACAAAATTTGAATTTTTTGATTGTAAATATGCTCTAAATGAGTAAAACCACCTATGTTTTGGTGTTACATTATTTCAAACTCAAAAAATTATAGGAAACATGAATAATGTTTGATTTTTTGGTTGTAAACATGTTCAAAATGAGTAAAAATTTCTAGATTCTATTGTTTCATTATTCAAAACTTAAAAAATATATGAAATGCACATAAAATTTAAATCTTTTGATTGTAAACATGCTTGAAATGAGTAAACCACCAAAGTTTTGGTGTTGTATTATTCAAAACTAAAAAGATATAAGAAACACACGTGAAGGTTGAATCTTTTTATTGCAAGCATGCTTGAAATGAGTAAAATTTTGTACGTTTTGGTGTTGCATTATTCCAAACTCAAAAATTATAGGAAACATGCATAAAATTTAATTTTTTTTGATTGTAAACATGCTTGAAATGAGTAAAACCACCTAAGCTTTAGTGTTGAATTTTTCAAAGATAAATATTTATAGGAGATGTGCATAAATTTTGAATCTTTTGATTGTAAACATGCTCAAAATGAGTAAATCCACTTAATTTTTTGTGTTGTATTATTTAAAACTCAAAATTATAGGAAATGCACATAAAGTTATAATATTTTGATTGTAAACATACTCAAAATGAGTAAACCTACCCTTGTTTTGGTGTTGCATCATTTGAAACTCAAAGACATAGGAAATGTGCATAAAGTTTAAATATTTTCATTGTAAAACTGATCAAAATGAGTAAAGCTACTTATGTTTTGGAGTTGCATTATTTCAAACTCAAAATTATAGAAAATGCACATAAAATTTGAATCTTTTGATTGTAAACATGCTCAAAATGAGGAAAAGTACTTGAATTTTGGGGTTGCATTATTTAGAACTCAAATATTATACAAAACATGCAAAAAGTTTGAATCTTTTGATTGTAAACATGCTTAAAATGAGTAAAACTGCCTAAGTTTTAATTTTGCATTATTCAAAACTCAAAAATTAGAGGAAATGCACATAAATTTTCAATCTTTTTAATGTAAACATGTTCCAAATGACTAAAACCAATTGAGTTTTGATTTTTTATTATTCAAAATTCAAAAATTATAGGAAACTTGAATAAAGTTTGAATCTCTTGATTGTTAACATGCTCAAAATTAGTAAATCCTTTTAAGTTTTGATCTTAAATTATTCAAAACCAAAAATTATAAGAAACATGAATAAAGTTTGAATCTTTTGATTGTAAACATGCTTTAAATGAGGAAAACTACTTAAGTTTTGGTTTTCCATTATTTAAAACTCAAAACTAATAAGAAAAACACATAAATTTTGAATCTTTTAATTGTAAACATGCTCAAAGAATGAGTAAAACTACCCAAGTTTTGGTGTTTTATTATTCAAAACTCAAAAATTATAGGAAACATGCATAAAGTTTGAATATTTTGATTTTAAACATGCTCAAAATGAGTAAAATGTCTTAAGTATTGGTGTTGTATTATTTAAAACTCGAAAATTATAGGAGACCCACATAAAGTTTGAATTTTTTTAATTCAAAACCTACTCTAAACAAGTAAAACCACTTAAATTTTGGTGTTCCATTATTCAAAACTCAAATTATATAAAAATCCCATAAAGTTTGAACATTTGATTCTAAACATGCTTGAAATGACTAAAAAAGTTAATGTTTTGGTCTTGCATTGTTCGTGCATAAAGTTTGATTATTTTGATTGTAAACATGATTGAAATGTGTAAAACAACTAAGTTTTGGTGCTGCATTATTCAAAAGTCAAAATTTATAGGAAACACACATAAAGTTTGTATCTTTTGATTCTAAACATGCTCAAAATGAATTAAACCACTTAAGTTTTAGTGTTCCATGATTCAAAACTAGAAAATTATAAAAAAACATGCATAAATTTTTAATAATTTGATTATAATCATTCTTGAAATGAGTGAAACCATTTAATTTTTGGTGTTGTATTATTCAAAGCTCAAAAAATTCTAGGAAACACATATAAACTTTAAATATTTTGATTATAGGCATGTTCAAAATGAGTAAAACCACCTAAGTTTTGGTGTTGCATTATTCAAAACTTAAAAATTATAGGAAATATGCATAACATTTAAATATTTTGATTGTAAACATGGTCAAAATGAGTAAAACCACTTAATTTTTGGTGTTGTATTATTTAAAACTTAATAATCATAGGAAAGACACATAAAGTTTGAATATTTTAATTATAAACATGCTTGAAACAAGTAAAACTGCTTAAGTTTTGTTGCATTATTCAAAACTAAAAATTTATAGTAAACATGTGTAAAGATTGAATATTTTGATTGTAAACATGCACAAAATGAATAAAACTACATAAGTTTTGATTATGCTTACTCAAAACTCAAAAATTGTAGGAAACACACATAAAATTTGAATCTTTTGATCTTAAACATGATCAAAATGAGTAAAACTACATATGTTTTATTGTTGCATTATTCAAAACTCAAAAATTATAGGAAATGTATATAAATTTTGAATCTTTTGATTGTAAAGAGACTCAAAACAAGAAAAACCTATTAATTTTTCATGTTATATTATTCAAAAAAAAATTATAAAAAATGTGCATAAAGTTTGAATCTCTTGATTTAACGTTAACATGCTCTAAATGAGTAAACTCACCTATGTTTTGGTGTTGCATTATTCAAATCTCAAAAATTATAGGAAACACACAAAGTTTAAATATTTTGATTGTAAACATGCTTGAAACGATTAAAATTATCTATGTTCTGTGATCCATTATTCAAAACTTAAAAATTATAGGCAATGCACATAAATTTTGAATATTTTGATCCTAAATATGCTCAAAATGAGCAAAATTACCTAAGTTTTCATGTTGTATTATTCAAAACTCACAAATTATAGGAAACGTGCATAAAGTTTGAATATTTTGATTGTTAACATGCTTGAAATGAGTATTGGTGTTACATTAATCAAAATTGAGATTATAGGAGACGATCATAATGTTTGAATATTTAGATTGTAAATTTTCTTAAAATGAGTAAAACCACATAAGTTTTGGTGTTGCATTTTTTAATACTAAAAAGCTATAAAAAACATGCTTAAAGTTTGAATATTTTGATTGTAAACATATTTAAAATGAGTAAAATTGCCTATCTTTTAGTGTTACATTATTCAAAACTCAAAAATTATTAGAAACACACATAAATTTTAAATATTTTGATTATAAGCATGCACAAAAGAAGTAAAAATACGTAAGTTTTGGTGTTGCATTATTTAAACCTCAAAAATTATAAGAAACACATATAAGTTAAATATTTGGAATGTAAACATACTCAAAATGAGTAAAATCATCTAAGTTTTCATATTGCATTATTTAAAACTCAAAAATTATAAGAAACATACATAAGGTTTGAATATTTTGATTGCAAATATACTCAAAATGATTAAAAGCACCTATTTTTTGGTGTTACATTATTTAAAACTCAAAAAATTATAGGAAACAAGCATAAATATTGAAGCTTTTGAATGTAAACATGCTCAAAATGAGAAAACCCACCTAAGTTTTGTTGTTGCATTATTCAAAACTCAAAAATTTTAGGAAACACACATAAATTTTGAATTTTTTGATTGTAAACATGCTTGAAATGAGTAAAACCACCTAAGATTTGGTGTTGCATCATTCAAAACTCAAAAATTATATGAGACACACATAAAGTTTAAATATTTTGATTTTAAACATGCACAAAATGAGTAAACCTACCTAAGTTTTGTGTTGTACTATTTAAGACTCACAAATTATAGGAAACATGCATAAAGTTTAAATATTTTGAATGTAAACAAGATAAAAAAGAGTAAAACTACCTAACGAGTAAACATGATCAAGTTTTATTTTTTCCATTGTAAACATGCTCAAAATGAGTAAATTTTCTTAGGTTTTCATGTTATATTATTCAAAACTCAAAAAATATAGGAAACACACATAAATTTTGAATCTTTTGATTGTAACCATGATCAAAATGAGTAAAACCAAATAAATTTTGTTGTGGCATTATTCAAAACTCAAAAATTAAAAGAAACATGCATAAATTTTGAATATTTTGATTGTAAACATGCCTAAAATGAGTAAAACCATTTATGTTTTGGTATTACATTATTTAGAACTCGAAAATGATAGAAGACACACTTAAAGTTTGAATCTTTTGATTGTAAACATGATCAAAATTATTTAGAACTCAAAAATGATAGAAGACACACATAAAGTTTGAATCTTTTGATTGTAAACATGCTCAAAATGAGTAAAATTACCTAAGTTTTGGTGTTGCATTATTAAAAACTCAAATATTATAGGAAACATGCATAAAGTTTAAATATTTTGATAGTAAACATGCTTAGAATTGGTAAACCCACTTATGTTTTGGTGTTACATTAATCAAAACTCAAAAATTGTAAGAAAACTGAATAAAGATTGAATATTTTGATTCTAAACATGCTCTAAACAAGTAAAACCATTTAAATTTTGGCATTGCATTATTCAAAACTCAAAAATTATAGAAAAATCCCATAAAGTTTGAATCTTTTGATTCTAAACATGCTCAAAACTAGTAAAAGTGCATAAGTTTTGGTGTTACATTATTCAAAATTCAAAAATATAAGAAACACATATAAAGTTTGAATCTTTTGACTATAAACATGCTGAAAACAAGTAAAATATCTTAAATTTTGGTGTTGCATTATTCAAAAATCAAAAATTATAGGAAACCTTCATAAACTTTGAATTTTTTGATTGTGAACATGCTCGAAACAAGTAAACCCACCTATGTTTTAGTGTTGCTTTATTCAAAAATAAAAATTATAGAAAATGTGACTAAAGTTTTAATCTTTTGATTGTAAACATCCTCGAAATGAATAAATCCGCTATGTTTTGGTGTTGCATTATTCAAAAACCTAAAAATTATATGAAATGTGAATAAAGTTTGAATCTTTTGATTGTAAACATGCTTGAAATGAGTAAAACCACACAAATTTTGGTGTTTCATTATTCAAAACTCAAAAATTATAGGCAACATGCATAAATTTTGACTCTATTGATTGTAAACATGATCGAAATGAGTAAAACTACTTAAGTTTTGGTTTTGTATTATTCAAAACTCAAAAATTATAGGAAATGCACATAAGTTCTGAATATTTTGGTTCTACACATGAATGAAATGAGTATAATTGCCAATGTTTTGTTGTATACATGAATGAAATGAGTAAACATGATTGAAATGAGTAAAAATACCTAAGTTTTGGTGTTGCATTATTCAAACCTCAAAAATAATAGAAAACATGCATAAAGTTTGAATCTTTTGATTGTAAACATGCTTTAAATGAGTAAAATAACCTAAGTTTTTTTTTATGCATTATTCAAAATTCAAATTATAGGAAACGAGCATAATGTTTGATTATTTTGATTGTAAACATGAATGAAATGAGTAAACATGATTGAAATGAGTACAACTTCATAAGTTTTGGTGTTGCATTATTTAAACCTCAAAAATTATAGGAAACATGGATAAAGTTTGAATATTTTGATTATAAATAGGCTCTAAATGAGTAAAATAACCTATGTTTTTTTGTTGTATTATTCAAAACTCAAATTATAGGAAACGAGCATAATGTTTGAATCTTTTTATTATAAACTTGATTAAAATGAGTAAAATTGCCTAAGTTTTGGTGTTGCATTATTGAAATTTAAAAATTATAATAAATATGCATAAAGTTTGAATATTTTAATTTTAAATGTGGTCAAAACATGTAAAACTACCTAACTTTTGGTGTTGCATTATTCAAAACTCAAAAATTAAAAGAAACATACATAAAGTTTGAATTTATTGATTTCAAACATTCTCAAAACAAGTAAAACTGCCCAAGTTTTTGTGTTACATTTTTAACGCCTCAAAACTTAGAGGAAACACATATTAGGGTTGAATATATTGCTTGTAAACATGCTCAAAATGATTAAAACCACCTATGTTTTGGTTTTACAATATGAAAAACTCGAAAATTATAAGAAACATGCATAAAGTTTTAATCTTTTGATTGCAAATATGCTCAAAATGAGTAAAAGCACCTATGTTTTGGTGTTGCATTATTCAAAACTCAAAAATTATAAGAAACACACAAAGTTTGAATCTCTTCATCGCAAAAATGCTTGAAATGAGTAAAACCACCTAAATTTTGGTGTTGCATTATTCAAAAATAAAAAATTATAGGAATTGCACATAAAGTTTGAATTTTTTAATTATAAAAATGCTAAAAATGAGAAAAACTACCTAAAGTTTGGTGTTTCATTAATTAAAACTAAAAAATTATAGGAAACATGCATAAAGTTTGAATCTTTTAATTATAAACATGCACAAAATGAGTAGAATTACATAAGATTTGGTGTTACATTATTCAAAAATAAAAAATTATAGGAAACATGCATCATGTTTATATCTTTCAATTATAATCATGCTCAAAACAAGAAAAACTACCTAAATTTCAGTGTTGTATTATTCAAAACTCAAAAATTATATGAAATACACATAAATTTTGAATCTTTCAATTGTAAACATGCTCAACATTAGTAAAACAACCTAGGTTTTGGTGTTACATTATTCAAAACTCAAAAATTATAGGAAATGTGCATAAAATTTAAATCTTTTGATTATAAACATGCTCAAAATAATAAAACTTGCCAATGTTTTAGTATTGCATTATTCAAAACACAAAAATGATAGGAAATGGACATAAATTTTAAATATTTTAATTCTAAAGATGCTAAAATAGAATAAAATTGCCTAAATTTTGGAGTTGTATTATCTAAAACTCAAAAATTATAGAAAATGTTCATAATGTTTGAATCTTTTGATTGTAAAGCTACTCGAAATGAGTAAAACCATTTAATATTTAGTGTTTCATTTTTAAAAACTCAAATATTATATATAGGAACCACACATAAAGTTTGATTCTTTTCATTGTGAACATGCTTGAAATGAGTAAAACTACCTAAGTTTAGTGCATTATTCAAAACTCAAAAATTATAATAAATGTGCAAAAAGTTTTAATATTTTGACTTAAATATGCTTGAAATGATTAAAATTACCTAAGTTTTTTTGTTGCATTATTCAAAACTAAAAATTTTATGAAATATGCATAAAGTTTGAATCCTTTTATTGTAAACATATTCAAAATAAGTAAAACTTCCAATGTTTTACTGTTGCATTACTCAAAACTCAAATTATAAGAAATGTGCATAAAATTTTGAATCTTTTGATTCTAAACATGATCGAAGCAAGTAAAAGAACCTATGTTTTTGTGTTGCATTATTCAAAACTCAAAAATGATAGAAAACATGCATAAAGTTTGATTGTTTTGATTTTAAACATATTCAAAACTAGTAAAACCACCTAATTTTTGATGTTGCATTATTTAAGACTCAAAAATTATAGGAAATACACATAAAGCTTAAATAGTTTGATTGTAAAGATGTTTAAAATGAGTAAAACCACTTAATTTTTGGTGTTGCATTATTCAAAACTCAAAAATTATAGGAAACATGCATAAAGTTTGAATATTTTGGTTGTAAACATGCTTTAAATAGGTAAAATTGCCTATGTTTTAGTATTGCATTATTCAAAACACAAAATTTATAAGTAACATGCACAAAGTTTGAATCTTTTAATTTTAAAAATGCTCAAAATGAGTGGAACCGCCAAAGTTTTGGTGTTACATTATTTAAAACTTAAAAATTATAAGAAATATGCATAAAATTTTAATATTTTGATTGTAAACATGATCAAACCAAGTAAAACCACATAAGTTTTGGTGTTTCATTATTGAAAACTCAAAAATTATAAGAAACATGCATAAAGTTAGAATCTTTTGATTGTAAACATATTATAAATGAGTAAAACCACTTAATTTTTGGTCTTGCATTATTTAAAACTCAAAAATGATAAGAAAAGTGCATAAAGTTTGAATATTTTTATTTTAAACATACTCAAAATGAGTAAAACCACCTAAGTTTTGGTGTTTTATTATTCAGAACATAAATTTTTTTGGAAACACATATAAAGTTTGAATCTTTTGATTATAAACATGGTCAAAATGAGTAAAACTTCCTAGGTTTTGGTATGTATTATTCAAAATTCAAATATAATAGGAAACACAAATAAAGTTTGGATCTTTTGATTGCCAACATGATCGAAATGATTAAAACTACCTAAGTTTTTGTGTTGCATTATTCAAAACTCAAAAATTATAGGAATTATGCATAAATTTTAAATATTTTGATTATAATCATGCTCGAAACAAGTACAATTACCTAGGTTTTGATGTTGTATCATTCAAAACTCAATTGTGGGAATCATACATAAAATTTCCTGGGTTTTGAATCTTTTGATTGTAAACATGATCAAAATGAGTAAAACTATGACATTTTGTTGATGCATTATTCAAAACTCAAAAATTATAATAAATGTCTATAAAGTTTGAATCTTTTGATTGCAAATATGATTGAAATAATTAAAACCATTTTAATTTTGGTGTTACATTACTCAAAACACAAAAAAATTAGGAAACATGCATAAATTTTGAATCTCTAGAATGTTAACATTCTCAAAATGAGTAAACCCTTATATGTTTTAGTGTTGCATTATTCAAAACTAAAATATTATAATAAAAATACATAAAGTTTGAATATTTTCATTGTAAACATGCTCAAAATGAGTAAAACCACATAAGTTTTGGTGTTACATTATTTAAAACACAAAAATGATAGGAAACACACATTAATTTTAAATCTTTTGATTGCAAACATGCTCAAAACAATACAAAACTCAAAAATTAAAGAAAACATGCATAAAGTTTGAATCTTTTGATTGCAAACATGCTTAAATTAAGTTTTATTGTTACATTATTTAAAACTCAAAAATTATGAGAAACTGACATAAAGTCTGAATATTTTGATTCTAAACATGTTCTAAATAAGTAAAACCACTAAAATTTTGGTGTTACATTATTCAAAACTCAAAAATTATTGAAAATCCCATAAAGTTTGAATCTTTTGATTCTAGACATTCTCAAAACAAGTAAAACCACTAAAGTTTTGGTGTTTCATTATTCAAAACTCAAAAATTATTGAAAAAACACATAAAGTTTGATTATTTTTATTGTAAACATGCTCAAAACATGTAAAATGACCTATGTTTTGGTGTTTCATTATTCACAACTAAAAAATTATGGGAAACACAAATAAATTTTGAATATTTTGATTCTAAACATGCTCAAAATAAATAAAATCACTTAAATTTTGGTGTTGCATTATTCAAAACTACAAAATTATAGGAAACATGCATAAATTTTAAATATTTTGACTCTAAACGTGCTCAAAATGAGTAAAACTACCTAAATTTTAGTTTTACATTATACAAAACTCAAAAAATATATGAAACACACATAAAGTTTGAATCTTTTGATTGTAAACATGCTTAAAATGTGTAAAACTACCTATGTTTTGGCACATTATTCAAAACTCAAATATTTTGATTCTAAACATGCTCAAAATGAATAAAATCACTTAAATTTTGGTGTTGCATTATTCAAAACTACAAAATTATAGGAAACATGCATAAATTTTAAATATTTTGACTCTAAACGTGCTCAAAATGAGTAAAACTACCTGAATTTTAGTTTTACATTATACAAAACTCAAAAAATATATGAAACACACATAAAGTTTGAATCTTTTGATTGTAAACATGCTTGAAATGTGTAAAACTACCTAAGTTTTGGCACATTATTCAAAACTCAAAAACTATAAGAATCATGCATAAAATTTGAATATTTTGATTGTAATCATGTTTGAAATGAGTAAAATTACCTAAGTTTTGGTGTTGCATTATTCAAAACTCAAAAATTTAAGAAACACACATAAAGTTTGAATTTTTTGATTGTAAACATGCTTGAAATGAGTAAAACTTCCTATGTTTTGGTGTTGTATTATTAAAAATTTAAAAATTAAAAAAAATGCTCATAAAGTTTAATTTTTTTAATTATAAACATGCTCAAAACAATTAAAAATGCCTATGTTTTGATGTTCTATTTTTCAAAACTCAAAAATTATAGGAAACATGCATAAAGTTTAAATCTTTTGATTGCAAACATGCTCAAAATAATTAAAACCGCCTAAATTTTTGTGTTGCATTATTCAAAACTCAGAAATGATAGGAAATGTGCATAAAGTTTGATACTTTTGATTTTAAATATGCTCAAAATGAGTGAAACTACATAAGTTTTGGTGTTGCATTATTTGAAATACAAAAATAATAGGAAATACACAAAGTTTGAACCTTTTGATTTTAAACATTCTTGAAACAAGTAAAACTACTTAATTTTTGGTGTTACATTATTTTAAACTATAAAATTATAATAAACACACATAAATTTTGAATATTTTGATTGTAAACATTCTCTAGATGAGTAAAATCACCTAAGTTTTTGTGTTGCATTATTCAAAACTCAAAAATTATAGAAAACTTGCATAGAATTTGAATCTTTTTATTATATAAATGCTTGGAATGAGTAAAACCACCTAAATTTTGGTGTTGCATTATTCACAACTCAAAAATTATAGGTAATGCACATAAATTTTGAATATTTTGATTATAAGCATGCTCAAAATGAGTAAAAACACCAAAACATAAAGTTTGAGTCTTTTGATTGTAAACATGCTTGAAATGAGTAAAACCACATTAGTTTTTGTGTTGTATTATTTAAAACTCAGAAATTGTAGTAAACACACATAAAGTTAGAATTTCTGATAGTAAACATGCTTGAAATGAGTAAAACTACCTATGTTTTGGTGTATTATTTAAAACTCAAAAATTATAAGAAACACACATAAAGTTTGAATCTTTTGATTGTAAAAAAGTTCAAAATGAGTAATACACCTAATTTTTGGTTTTGCTTTATTCGAAACTCAAAAATTTAGGAAACACACATAAGTTTCAAATCTTTGATTGTAAACATGCTCAAAACTAGTAAAACTGCCTAAGTTTTGATGTTACATTATTCAAAACTTAAGAATTATAGGAAATGTACTTAAAGTTTAAATATTTTGGTTGTAAACATGCTTGAGATGGGTAAAACAATCTATGTTTTAGTGTTGCACTATTCAAAACTAAAAATACATAGAAAAAGCTCATAAAATCTAAATCTTTTATTATTCAAAAATTATGAATCATTCACTAGAAAAAAATATAAGACAAGTATGAATTATACTGAATCCAATTCAAATAAATAATTTTCAAGTATCAAATCCAAATTATTAACTACATACATATAGTTAATGATCAAAATTTCACAATCACAATAGGTGGAAGAATTAAGTGTGGCTTGATTTCCCTATCATATACTTAGGAAAAAATAAATCATCAAAGGGGAGTGATTGGGATCAACTCATCCCATTATGCTTTCCTATTTTTTATATTATTTTATCTCTCATAAGTTTTAGACACATGATTGTAAACATGCTCGAAATGAGTAAAACCACCTGAGCTTTGGTGTTGCATTATTTACAACATAAAAATTATAGGAAAGACACATAAATTTTAAATTTTTTGATTGTAAACATGCTCAAAATGAGAAATACTAGCTAAAGTTTTAGTTTTGCATTTTTAAAAATCCATAAATTATAGGAAACATGCATAAAGTTTAAATCTTTTGATTGTAAACATGCTTAAAATGAGTAAAACCACCTAATTTTTGGTGTTGCATTATTTAAAACTCAAAAATTATAGAAAACACACATAACGTTTCAATCTTTTGATTGTAAACATGCTCAAAATGAGTAAAACTACCTAAGTTTTGGTGTGGCATTATTCAAAACTCAAAAATTACAGGAAACACACATAATGTTTGAATATTTTAAATCTAAATGTATTCAAATGGAGTAAAATTGCCTAAATTTTGGTGTTGCATTATTTAAAACTCAAATATTATAGGAAATGCACATAATATTTGAATATTTTGATTGTAAAAATGCCCAAAATGAGTAATACTGCTTAAGTTTAGGTGTTGTATTTTTTCAAACTAAAAAATTATAGGAAATGCGCATAAATTTTAAATCTTTTAAATGTAAACATTCTTGAAATAAGGGAAAGCACCTAATTTTTGGTGTTGCATTATTTTTAACTCAAAAATTATAGGAAACACGCAAAAAGTTTGAATCTTTTTATTGAAAAAATACTTGAAATGAATAAAACCACTAAGTTTTCATGTTGCAGTTTTTAAAACTCTAAAATTTATGAAACACACATAAATTATGAATCTTTTGAATGTAAACATGTTCAAAATGAGTAAAACTACCTAGATTTTTGTATTGCATTATAAAAAATTCAAAAATTCTAGGAAACACACATAAAATTTGAATCTTTTAATTGTAAACATGATTGAAATGAGTAAAATTGCCTATGTTTTGGTGTTGCATTATTCAAAACTCAAAAATTATAGAAAATGTGCATAAAGTTTGAATATTTGATTGTAAACATTATCAAAATGAGTAAAATTGTCTATGTTTTGGTGTTGCATTATTCAAAATTCAAACATTTTAGGAAACACACATAAATTTTGAATTTTTTGATTGTAAACATGATTAAAACAAGAAAAATCACCTAAGTTTTGTTGTTGCATTATTTAAAACTCAAAAATTATAGGAAATATGCATAAATATTTAATATTTTGATTGTAAACATGATCAAACCAAGTAAAACCACTTATGTTTTGTTTTACATTATTTAAAACTCAAAAATTATAGGCTTCATGCATAAAATTTCAATTTCTTGAATGTTAACATTCTCAAAATGAGAAAACCCTTCTATGTTTTGGTGTTACATTATTCAAAACTCAAAAATGATAGGAAACACATATAAAGTTTGAATCTTTTGATTGTAAACATGCTCAAAATGAGTAAAACCACTTAAGATTTGGTGTTACATTATTTAAAACTTAAAAATGATTGGAAACACACATAATGTTTGAATCTTTTGATTATAAACATGCTCAAAATGAGTAAAATTGCTTATGTTTTAATGTTTGATTATTCAAAACTCAAAAATTATAGAAAACACGCATAAATTTGAATCTTTTAATTGTAAACATTCTCTAAATGAGAAAAACTATGTAAATTTTTGTGTTTAATTATTTAAAACTAAAAAATTATGGGAACCCTACATAAATTTTAAATCTTTTTATTCTAAACATGCTCTAAACAAGTAAAACCTCTTAATTTTTGTGTTGCATTATTCAAAACTCAAAAATTATAGAAAACTCTTATAAAGTTTAAATCTTTTGATTCTAAACATGCTTAAAATGAGTAAAACCATTGAAGTTTTAGTGTTGAATTGATCAAAACTCAAAAATTATAGGAAACATGCATAAATTTTGAATCTTTTGATTGTAAACATGCTTGAAATGTGTAAAACCACCTAGTTTTTTGTGTTGTATTATTTAGAAATCAAAAATTATAGGAAATGGATATAAAATTTGAATCTTTTGATTATAAACATGCTTCAAATGAATAAAGCCACTTAAATTTTGGTATTACATTATTTAAAACTCAAAAATTATAGGAAACAGGCATAAATTTTGAATCTTTTGTTATAAACATGCTTGAAACAAGTAAAATCTCTTAAGTTTTAGGGTTGCATTATACAAAACACAAAAATATAGGAAATGCACATAAAGTTTAAATCATTTTTATTGTTAACATGCTCAAAATAAGTAAAACCACTTAAGATTTGGTATTCCATTATTAAAAACTCAAAAATTATAAGTAATCTGAATAAATTTTGAATCTTTTGATTGTAAACATGCTCAAAATGAGTAAAACCACTTGAGTTTTGGTGATGAATTTTTTAAAACTCAAGAATTATAGGAAACTCGCATACATTTGGAATCTTTTTTATTGTAAACATGCTTGAAAGGAGTAAAACTACTTGAGTTTTTGTGTTGTATTATTTAAAACTAAAAAATTATAGGCAATACAATTTTTTTTTGAAACTTTTGACTGTAAAAATGCTCAAAATGAGTAAAACTACTTAATTTTTAGTGTTACATTATTTAAAACTCAAAAATGATAGGAAATGCACATAAAATTTGAATATATTGATTGTAAACATACTCAAAATGAGTAAAATTACTTAAGTTTTGGTGTTACGTTTTTTAAAATTCAAAAATTATAGGAAAGGTACATAAAGTTTGAATGTTTTTATTGTAAACCTATTTGAAATTTTGTAAAACTACGTAAGTTTTGGTGTTGCATTATTCAATTCTAAAAATGTATATGTAATTCACATAAAGATTTAATGTTTTGACTATAAACATGTTTTAAATGAGTAAAGCCACCTATGTTTTGGTGTTGCATTATTCAAAAATAATTTTTTTTATGAAATGTGCATAAATTTTAAATCTTTTGACATAAAATATGCTCAAAATGAGTAAAATAGCCTAATTTTTGGTATTGAATTATTTAAAGCTCAAAAATTATATGAAATATGCATAAATTTTGAATATTTTTATTGTATACATGCTCAAAATGAGTAATATCCCATAGGTTTTGGTGTTGCATTATTCAAAAATAAAAAATTATAGGAAATGCACATACAATTTAAATCTTTTGATTGTAAACATGCTTGAAACAAGTAAAACCACTTAAGTTTTGGTGTTACAATTTTAAAAATTAAAAAATTATAGGAAACACTCATAAATTTTGAATGTTATGATTGTAAACATTCTTGAAATGAGGAAAACTACTGAAACTTCAGTGTTGTATTATTCAAAACTCAAAAATTATAGGAAACATGCATAAAGTTTGAATCTTTCGATTTTAAACATGCTTCAAATGAGTAAAACTACCTAAGTTTTTTTGCATTATTCAAAACTCAAAAATTATAAAAAATGCGTATAAAGTTTAAATCTTTTGATTGTAAACATGTTCGAAATGAGTAAACCACCTAAGTTTTTGTGTTGTATTATTCAAAACTCAAAAAATTAGGAAACATGCATAAAGTTTGAATCTTTTGATTGTAAACATGCTCAAAACAAGTAAAACTGCCTATGTTTTGCTATTATGTTATTCAAAATTAAAAAATTATATGAAGTATTCATAAATTTTGAATCTTTTAATTATAAACATACTCAAAACAAGTAATACTACGTTTTGGTGTTATATTTTTCAAAACTCAAAATTGATAGGAAATGTGCCTAATTTTTTTATCTTTTGATTGTAAACATTCTTGAAATAATTAAAACCACCTATGTTTTGGTATTGCATTATTCAAAACTCAAAAATTATCATAAACACACATAAATTTTGAATCTTTTGATTGTAAACATGCTTGAAATGAGTAAAGCACATAGGTTTGGTGTTGCATTATTAAAAACTCAAAAATTTAGGAAACATGCATAAATTTCAAATATTTTGATTGTAAACATGCTCAAAACTAGTAAAATTGCGTAAGCTTTAGGGTTGCATTATTCAAAAAATAAAAATTATAAGAAACATGCATAAAGATAGAATATTTTGATTGTAAACATGCTCAAAATGAGTAAAACTGCCTATGTTTTAGTGTTGCATTATTCAAATGATTCAAATTTTATGTGCATCTCCTTTTTTTTTACTTTTGAGAAATGCAACACCAAAACTTAGGTGGTTTTAATTATTTCAAGCATGTTTACAATAAAAATATTCAAACTTTATGTATATTTCTTATAATTTTTGAGTTTTGAATAAAGCAACACTAAAACATAGGCAAATTTACTTGTTTTGAGCATATTTACAATCAAGAGATTTAAACTTTATGTGCTTTTCCTATCATTTTTGAGTTTTGAATAAACATGAAAGAAAAGAGTAAAACCACATAAATTTTGAATATTTTGATTGTAAACATGCTAATTACTTATGTTTTGGTGTTGCATTATTCAAAAATCAAAAATTACAGGAAACATGCATAAAATTTGAATATTTTTATTGTAAACATGATTGAAACAAGTAAAACAACTTAAGTTTTTGTGTTACATTATTAAAAACTCAAAAATAATAGGAAACATGCATATAGATTGAATCTTTTGATTGTAAACATGCTTAAAATGAGTAAAACCACTTAATTTATGGTGTTGCATTTCTTAAAACTCAAAAATTATAGGAGATGCACATAAAGTTTGAATATTTTGATTGTAAACATGCTCAAAATGAGTAAAACTCCTTAAGTTTTGTTGTTGCATTATTCAAAACTCAAAATTTATAAAAAAATGCCATAACATTCAAATATTTTGATTGTAAACATGCTCAGAACAAGTAAATCCTCCTAAGTTTTTGTGTTGCTTTATTCAAAAGTCAAAATTTTTGGGAAACATGGATAAAGATTGAATCTTTTCATTGCAAACATGCTCAAAACAAGTAAAACCATCAAAGTTTTGGTTTTGCATTATTCAAAACTCAGAAATTATAGGAAATGCACATAAAGTTTTAGTCTTTTGATTTTAAACATGCTCAAAAGGAGCAAAACTACCTATGATTTAGTGTTATATTATTCAAAACTAATAAATTATAAGAAACGTGCATAAAATTTAAATCTATTGATTGTAAACATGCTAAAAATGAACAAATATGCCTATGTTTTAGTGTTGAAATATTTGAAACTCAAAAATGATAGGAAATACACATAAAGTTTGAATCTTTTCATTGTAAACATGCTCAAAATGAGTAAAACCACTTAAGTTTTGGTGTTGCATTATTCAAAACTCAAAAATTATAGGAAACACACATAGAATTTGAATTTTTTGATTATAAACATGCTTGATACGAGTAAAATAACCTATGTTTTAGTGTTGTATTATTTAAAACTCAAAAATAATAGGAAATGTGAATAAAGTTTGAATCTTTTGATTGTAAACATGCTTAAAATATCTAAAACCACATAAGTTTTGGCTTTTCTTTTTTTAAAACTCAAAAAAATATAAGAAACGTGTATAATATTTGAATATTTTGATTGTAAACATACTCAAAATTAGTACAACCACTTAAATTTGGTGTTGCATTATTCAAAACTCAAAAAATATAGGAAACATGCATAAAGTTCAAATCTTTTGACTATAAACATGATCAAAATGAGTAAAACCACCTATGTTTTGGTGCTGCATTATTCAAAAATTAAAAAATATTCAAAATATATATAAATTTTAAATTTTGTGACTATAAACATGTTCAAAATGAGTAAACCCACTTAAGGTTTTGTGTTGTATTATTCAAAACTCTAAAATTATTAGAAACATGCATAAAATTTGAATATTTTAATTTTAAACATGCTTGAAATGAGTAAAACTACCTATGTTATAATTTTGCATTAT
This sequence comes from Torreya grandis, assembly GCA_037957365.1. Classification (NCBI taxonomy): domain Eukaryota; kingdom Viridiplantae; phylum Streptophyta; class Pinopsida; order Cupressales; family Taxaceae; genus Torreya; species Torreya grandis. Next base: position 1,163,079 of record JARHVA010003303.1, read on the forward strand.
TTGAAACTAAAAAATTATAGGAAACATGCACAAAGATTAAATGTTTTGATTGTAAACATGCTTAAAATGAGTAAAATGCCTAAGTTTTGGTGTTACATTATTCAAAACTCAAAAATTATAGGAAATACACTTAAAGTTTGAATCTTTTGATTCTAAACATGTTCCAAATGAGTCTAACCACCTAAGTTTTAGAGTTACATTATTCACAACTTAAAAACTTATAGGAAATACACATTAACTTTGAATCTTTTGATTCTAAACATGCTCAAAATGAATAAAACCACTTAATATTTGGTGTTTCATTATTCAAAACTCAAAAATTATAATAAATGCACATAAATTTTAAATATTTTGATTCTAAACGTGCTCAAAATGTATAAAATCACTTAAGTTTTGGTGTTGCATTATTCAAAATTCAAAAAATATAGGAAACACACATAAAATTTGAATCTTTTGATTGTAAAGCTAATCAAAATGAGTAAAATTGCTTAAGGTTTGATGTTGCATTATTCAAATCTAAAAAAATATAGGAAATACACTAAAAATTTGAATTTTTTGATTGTAAACATGTCAAAATGAGTAAAACCACTTATTAAGTTTTGTTGTTGCATTTTTCAAAACTCAAGAATTATAGGAAAAAAACATAAATTTTGAATCTTTTTATTGTAAACATGTTTGAAATGAGTAAAACTACATATGTTTTGGTGCATTATTCCAAATTCAAAAATTAAATGAAATGCACATAAACTTTGAAGCTTTTAATTGTAAACATGCTCAAAATGAGTAAAACCACCTAGGATTTTGTGTTGCATTATTCAAAACTCAAATTTTTTGGAAACATGCATAATGTTTAATCTTTTGATTGTAAACATGCTTGAAATGAGTAAAACCTCCTATGTTTTGGTTTTACATTATTGAAAATTTAGAAATGATAGGAAATGCACATAAAGTTTGAATCTTTTGATTACAAACATGCCCAAATAAGTAAAACTACCAAAGTTTTGGTTTTGTGTTTTTAAAAACTCAAGAATTATAGGAAATAAACATAAAATTTGAATATTTTGATTGTAAACATACTTGAAATGATTAAAACTACCTAAGTTTTGGTGTTGCATTATTCAAAACTCAAAAATTATAGGAAACATGCATAAATTTTGAATCTTTTGATTTTAAACATACTCAAAATAAGTAAAACTACCTAATTTTGGTGTTGCATTATTCAAAGCTAAAAGGTTATAGGAAATACACATAAAGATTCAATATTTTGATTGTAAACTTGATCGTAACATGATCAAAACATGTAAAACTACTTAAATTTTGGTGTTGCATTATTGAAAACTCCAAAATTATAGGAAACATGCATAAATTTTAAATCTTTTGATTATGAACATGCTCTAAATGAGTAAAATTACTTATGTTTTGATGTTGCATTATGCAAACTTAAATAATTATAGGAAAATGTGCATAAATTTTGAAACTTTTTATTGTAAACATGCTTTAAATGAGTAAAACCACCTAGATTTTGGTGTTGTATTATTCAAAACTCAAAAATTATAGGTAATACATATAAATTTTGAATATTTTTACTAGAACATGCTCAAAATGAATAAAAGTACCTATGTTTTGATGTTTTATTATGAAACATGCATAAATATTGAATCTTTTGATTCTAGATGTGCTCAAAATGAGTAAAACAACCCATTTTTTGGTATTATTCAAAACTCAAACATTATATGAAATACATAAATTTTTTAAATCTTTTGATTGTAAACATGCTCAAAATGAGTAATATTGCATAAGATTTGGTGTTGCATTATTGAAAACTCAAAATTTATATGAAATGCACATAAAGATTAAATATTTTGATTATAAACATACTCTGAATGAGTAAAACTGCTTAAGTTTTAGTGTTTTATTTTTTTAAGTTCAAAATTTATAAGAAACACACAATGTTTGAATCTTTTGATTGTAAACATACTCAAAATGAGTAAAACCACCTAAGTTTTGTTCTTGCATTATTCAAAACTCAAAAATTATAGGAAACATGCATAAAGTTTGAATCTTTTGATCATAAACATGCTCAAAATGAGTAAAAATACCAAAATTATAGGAAATTCTCATAAAGTTTTGATTATTAACATGCTCAAAATGAGTAAAACCACTTATGTTTTTGTGTTACATTATTCAAAACTCAAAAATAATAGGAAATGCACATAAAGTTTTAATATTTTTATTGTAAACATGCTTGAAATGAGTAAACTACCTGAGTTTTGGTCTTGTATTATTCAAAACACAAAAAATTAGGAAATACATAGAAATTTCAAATCTTTTGACTATAAACATGCTTGAAATGTGTAAAACTACATACCTTTTGGTGTTGCATTATTCAAAATTTAAAAATTATAGAAAATGTGCATAAATTTTGAACCTTTTGGTTGTAAACATGCTTAAAACAAGTAAAATAGCCTAAGTTTTGGTGTTATATTATTCAATACTCAAAAAATATAGGAAATGCACATAAATTTTGAATCTTTTGATTGTAAACATGATTGAAATGATTAAAACCACCTAATTTTTGGTGTTGCATTATTCAGAACTCAAAAATTATAAGAAACACTCATAAAGTTTGAATCTTTTGATTATAAACATATTTGAAATGAGTAAAACCACTTAAGTTTTGGTGTTGCATTATTCAAAATTCAAAAATTATATGAAACATGCATAATGTTTAAATCTTTTGATTGTAAACATGATCAAAATGATTAAAACTACATAGATTATAGCTTATTCATTATTCAAATCTAAAAATTATAAGAAACGTGCATAAATTTTGATTCTTTTGATTGTAAACATGGTCTAAATGAGTAAAACCAACTAGGTTTTGGTGTTGTATTATTCAAATCTAAAAAATTATAGGTAATGCACATCAAGTTTGAATATTTTTTATTGTAAGCATGCTCAAAGTGAGTAAAACCACCTATATTTTGGTGTTGTATTATGTAAAACCAAAACAATAATAGAAACATGCATAAATTTTGAATTATTTAACTGCAAATATGCTCAAAATGAGTAAAACTACCCAATTTTTGGTATTACATTATTCAAAACTCAAAAATTATATGAAACACACAAAAAAATTGAATCTTTTGATTGTAAACATGCTCAAAATGAGTATTATTATGTATGTTTTAGTGTTGCATTATTGAAAACTCAAAAATTTATATGAATTGTGCATAAAGTTTGAATCTTTTGATTGTAAACATACTCTAAATGAGTAAAACCGCTTACGTTTTGGTGTTACATTTTTTAACATTCAAACATTATAGGAAATACGCATAAAGTTTGAATCTTTCGATTATAACCATGTTGGAAAAGGGTAAATTAGCCTATGTTTTGTTGTTGCATTATTCAAAACTAAAAAATTATATGAAATGCACATAAAGTTTAAATCATTTTATTGTAAATATTCTCAAAATGAATAAAACCACCTAAATTTTAGTGTTGCATTATTCACAACTCAAAAAAATAGGAAATACACATAAAATTTGAATCTTTTGATGGTAAACATGCTCAAAAGGGAAAAAAACCATGTAAGTTTTGGTATTGCATTTTTTAAACCTCAAAAATTATAGGTAATGTGCAGAAAGTTTGAATCTTTCAATTGTAAACATGCTTGAAATGAGTAAAGGTTCTTAAGTTTTGGTGTTACATTTTTCAAAAGTAAAAAATTATTGAAAATACGTATAAAGTTTGAGACTTTTGATTGTAAACTTGCTCAAAATGAGCAAAAATGCTATGTTTTGTTGTTGCATTATTCAAAACTCAAAAATGATAAGAAACACACATCAAGTTAAATTCTTTTGATTGTAAACATGCTCAACATGAGTAAAATCACTTAAGTTTTATTGTTACATTAATGAAATGTCAAAAATTATAGGAAATGTGTATAAATATAGAATCTTTTGATTGTAAACATGATTAAAATGTGTAATGCTACTTATGTTTTGGTGTTGAATTATTCAAAACAAAAAAATTATTGGAAATGCACATAAAGTTTAAATATTGTGATTATAAACATGCTCAAAATGAGTAAAACTGCCAAAGGTTTCTTCTTGCATTATTCAAAACTCAAAAATTATAGGAAATGCCATAAAGTTTGAATCTTTTGATTGTAAACATGCTCGAAATGAGTAAAGGTGATTAAAATTTAGTGTTGCATTTCTCAGAACTCAAAAATTATAGTAAATACACATAAAGTTTGAATATTTTAATTTTAAACATGCTGAAAATGAGTAAAACCACTTAAGTTTTAGTGTTGCATTGTTTAAATCTCAAAAATGATAAGAAATGTGCATAAATTTTGAATCTTTTGATAGTAAATGTGCTTGAAATGAGTAAAATCGCTTAAGTCTTGGTGTTGCATTATTGAAAACTCAAAAATTATAAGAAATGTGCATAAAGCTTGAATATTTTGATTGTAAACATGCTTGAATTGAGTAATACCACTTATGTTTTGATGTTGCATTATTCAAAACTAAAAAATTATAGGAAATGCACATAAAGTTTGAATATTTTTATTGTAAACATGCTCGTAATGAGTAAACCTACCTAAGTTTTATTAGTGCATTATTCAAAACTCAAAAATTCTAGGAAATGCCATAAAGTTTAAATCTTTATTTGTAAACATGCTCAAAATGAGTAAAACTACCTAAGTTTTTATGTTGAATTATTCAAAACTCAAAAATTATGGGAAATGCACATAAGGTTTAAATCTTTTGATTGAAAACATGATCAAAACAAGTAAAAGTGCAAAAGTTTTGGTGTTTTATTATTTAAAACTCAAAAATTATAGGAAAGATACATAAAGTTTGATTCTTTGGATTGTAAACATGATCAAAATGAATAACTCTACCTAAGCTTTGGTGTTGCATTAGTCAAAACTCAAAAATTATAGGAAACATGGATAAAGTTTTAATATTTTAATTGTAAGCATGCCCAAAATGAGTAAAGCCACTTAAGTGTTGGTGTTACATTATTCAAAACTCAAAAATTATAGGAAACACACATAAAGTTTGAATTTTTTGATTTTAAACATGTTTTATATGAGTAAAACCACCTATGTTTTGGTGTTATATTATTTAAAACTTAAAATTTATATGAAATATGCATAAATTGTGAATATTTTGATTGTAAACATGCTCAAAATGACCAAAACCACCAAATTTTAGGTTTTGAAATTATTTAAAACTCACAAAATATAGGAAACATGCATAACATTTGAGTCTTTTATTTGTAAATGTGCACAAAAAGAGTAAAACCACTTAAGTTTTGGAGTTACATTATTGAAAACTCAAAAATTATAGGAAATGTGCATAAATTTTGAACCTTTTGACTATAAATATTCTCAAAATGAGAAAAATCACCTATGTTTTAGTGCTCCATTATCCAAAACTCAAAAAATAATAGGAAACACATAAAATTTGAATCTTCTGACTATAAACATGCTCAAAATGAGTAAAACCATCTAAGGTTTATAAAGTTTGAATTTTTGGATTAATAACATGCTCAAATTGAGTAAAACCACCTAAGATTTGGTGTTGCATTATACAAAACTCAAAAATTATACAAAATGAGGATAATTTTTTTATCCTTTGATTGACAACATGTTCAAAATGAGTAAGATAGCCTATGTTTTGATGTTGCATTATTCAAAACTCAAAAATTATAGGAACCATGCATAAATTTTAAATATTTTTATTTTAAACATGCTTGAAATGAGAATAACTACATAAGTTTTGGTGTTGCATTACTCAAAACTCAAAAATTATAGGAAACTTGCATAAAGTTTTAATCTTTTGATTGTAAACATGCTCCAAATGAGTAATGTTACCTAAGTTTTGCTGTTACATTTTCAAATTTCAAAAATATAGGAAACATCCATAAAACTTGAATATTTTGATTTTAAAGATGTTCTAAATAAGTAAAACTACCCAAGTTTTGGTGTTGTATTATTCACAACTCATTAATTATAGGAAACATAGATAATGTTTGAATATTTTTATTGTAAGCATGCTCAAAATGAGTAAAACTACATAAATTTTGGTGTTACATTATTTAAAACTAAAAAATTATAGGAAATGCTCATAGAGATTGAATATTTTGATTGTAAGCATGCTCAAAATGAGTAAAACCACTTAGGTTTTAATACTTCATTATTCAAAACTCAAAATTATAGGAAACACCCATAAAGTTTGAATCTTTTGATTATAAACATGCTTGAAATTAGTAAAACTACATAGGTTTTGGTGTTTCATTATTCAAATAAAAATATATTTGGAAACCCACATAAAGTTTGAATCTTTCGATTGTAAACAATGTCAAAAAGAGTAAAATTACCTAAATTTTGTTGTTGCATTATTTAAAACTAAAAAATTATAGGAAACACAAATAAATTTTGAATCTTTTGATTGTAAACATGTAAATTAGTAAAACTGCCTAAGTTTTGTTGTTGCATTATTCAAAACTCAAAAATTATATGTAACACACTTTAAGTTTGAATATGTTGACTATAAACATGCTTGAAATGTGTAAAACTGCTTAAGTTTTGGTGTTGAATTATTCAAAATTCAAAAATTATAGGAAACATGCATAAATTTTGAATCCTTTGAATGTAAACACACTTAAAATGAGTAAAATTACTAAGTTTTGGTGTTACATTCTTCAAAACTCAAAAATTACAACAAACAAGCATAAAGTTTGAATATTTTGATTGTAAAGATGCTCAAAATGAGTAAAACCACATAAGTTTTGGTGTTGCATTATTCAAAACTCAAAAAATATAGGAAACACTCGTAAAGTTTGAATCTTTTGATAATAAGCATGCTTGAAAAGAGTAAAATAGCTTAGGTTTTAGTGTTGCATTATTTAGAACTAAAAAATTATAGGGAAAACCCATAAACTTTGAGTCTTTTTATTGTAAACATGCCTGAAATGAGTAAAATTGTCAACATTTTGGTGTTGCATTATTAAAAACATAAATTTTTTAGGAAACCTACATAAATTTTAAATTTTTTGATTGTAAACATGCTTGAGATGAGTAAAACTATGTAAGTTTTGATGTTACATTATTCAAAACCTAAAAATTATAGGAAGTGCCCATAAATGAGTAATCTTTTGACTATAAACATGCCCAAAATAAATAAAACTAACCAGGTTTTGGTGTTGCATTATTCAAAACTTAAAAATTATAAGAAATATGCATAATGTTTAAATCTTTTGACTGTAAACATGCTCAAAATGAGTAAAACTACCTAAATTTTGGTGTAGCATTATTAAAAACTTAAAAATTATAAGAAACACACATTAAGTTTGAATGTTTTGACTGTAAACAAGTTTGAAATGAGTAAAACAACTTAAGTTATGGTGTTGTATTATTCAAAATTCAAAAATTATAGGAAACATGCATAATGTTTGAATTTTTTTACTATAAACATGGTCAAAATGAGTAAACCTACTTAAGTTTTGGTTTTACATTATTCAAAACTCAAAAATTATAGGAAAAGTGAATAAAGTTTAAATTTTTTTATGGTAAAATGTTTGAAAATGAGTAAAATCATCTAAATTTTGGTGTTACATTATTCAAAACTCAAAAATTATAGGAAACATGCATTGAGTTTGAATCATTTGACTTTAAACATGCTCGAAATGTGTAATACTACCGATGTCTTGGTGTTGCATTACTCAAAACTAAAATATTATTTTAAACATGCATAATGTTTGAATCTTTCGATTGTCAAATGCTCAAAATGAGTAAAACTACCTAAGTTTTGGTGTAGCATTATTAAAAACTTAAAAATTATAAGAAACACACATTAAGTTTGAATGTTTTGACTGTAAACAAGTTTGAAATGAGTAAAATAACTTAAGTTATGGTGTTGTATTATTCAAAATTCAATCTATATAGGAAACATGCATAATGTTTGAATCTTTTGAATATAAACATGCTCAAAATGAGTAAAACTACTTAAGTTTTGGTTTTACATTATTCAAAACTCAAAAATTATAGGAAAGGTGAATAAAGTTTAAATTTTTTGATGGTAAAATTTTTGAAAATGAGTAAAATCATCTAAATTTTGGTGTTGCATTATTCAAAACTCAAAAATTATAGGAAACATGCATCGAGTTTGAATCATTTGACTTTAAACATGCTCGAAATATGTAATACTACCGATGTCTTGGTGTTGCATTATTCAAAACTAAAAAATTATAGGAAATACACAAAGTTTCAATCTTTTTTATTGAAAGCATGCTCAAAATGAGTAAAACCATTTAAGTTTTGGTGTTGCATTATTCAAAACTCAAAAATTATAGGAAATAGACATAAAGATTAAATTTTTTGATTGTAAACATGCTCAAAATGAGTAAAACCACCCAAGTTTTGGTACTGCATTATTCAAAACTCAAAAATTATAGGTAACATGCATAATGTTTAAATATTTTGATTGCAAACATTCTGGAAATGATTAAAGGTGCTTAAGTTTTGGTGTTGCTTTATTCAAAATGCAAAAATTATAGGAAATACACATTAGGTTTGAATATTTTTTTTATAAACATGATCAAAAGAAGTAAAACCACTTAAGTTTTGGTGTTGAATTATTCAAAACTAAAAAATGATAGGAAATGCAAATAAAATTTGAATCTTTTTATTGAAAACATACTCAAAATGAGTAAAATCACTTAATTTTTTATGTTGCATTATTCAAAACTAAAAATTATGGGAAACATGCATAAAGATTGAATCTTTTGATTGTTAACATGCTTGAAATAAGTAGAACTGCTTAAGTTTTGGTGTTTTATTATTCAAAACTTAAAATTTATAGGAAATACACATTAATTTTGAATCTATTGATTGTAAACATGTTCAAAATGAGTAAAACAACCTAAGTTTTGGTATTGTATTATTCAAAACTAGAATGCATTTATTTTAAGCATACTCAAAATGAGTAAAACTACATAAGTTTTAGTGTTTCATTGTTTAAAACTCAAAAATTATAGGAAATGCTCATAAAGTTTGAATCTTTTAATTATAAACATGCTCAAAATGAGTAAAACCACTTAGGTTTTGGTGTTGCATTATTCAAAATGGAAAAACTATATAAAATGCTCATAAGTATGAATCTTTTCATTGTAAACATACTCAAAATGAGTAAAATTACCTAGGTTTTGTTGTTGCATTATTCAAATCACAAAAATATTAGGAAACCCACATTAGGTTTGAATCTTTTTATTGTAAAGATGCTTGAAATGAGTAAGACTACCAATTTTTTGGTGTTGCATTATTCAAAACTAAAAAATTATAGGAAACATGCTGAAATTAGTAATATTTTGACTATAAACATGCTCAAAATGAGTAAAACTACCTATGTTTTGGTGTTGCATTATTCAAAACTCAAAAATTATAGGAAACAAACATAACTTTTAAATTTGTTGACTGTAAACATGATCTAAATGAGTAAAACCACCTATGTTTTTGTGTTATATTATTCAAAACTCAAAAAATTATCTGAAACACACATTAATTTTGAATATTTTGACATAAACTTGCTAAAAATGAGTAAAATTGCTTAAGTTTTAGTGTTGCATTATTCAAAATTCAAAACTTATAGGAAACATGCATAAAGTTTTAATCTTTTGATTGTAAACATGCTTGAAATGAGTAAAACTACCTCACTTTTGGGTTGCATTTTTCAAAACTCAAAAATTATTTGAAACATTCATAAATTTTGAATCATTTGACTGTAAACATTCTTAAAACGAGTAAAACTATCTATGTTTTGGTTTTACATTATTTAAAATAGAAAAATTGTATGAAATGAGCATCAAATTTGACTCTTTCGATTGTAAAGATGCTTACAATGAGTAGAACCACCTAAGTTTTGGTCTTGTATTATTTAAAACTCAAAAATTATTAGAAACATGCATAAATTTTGAATCTTTTGACTATAAACATTCTCTAAACAAGTAAAACCATTTACGTTTTGGTGTTACATTATTCATAACTCAAAAATTATAGGAAGAGTGAATAAAGTTTGAATCTTTTGATTGTAAACATGCTTGAAATGTGTAAAATTGCCTATGTTTTTTTGTTACATTATTCAAAACTCAAGAACTATACAAAATGAGCATAAATTTTGAATCTTTTGATTGTAGACATGCTAAAAATGAGTAAAATAACCTATGTTTTGGTGTTACATTATTCAAAACATAGAAATTATAGGAAAAATGTATAAAATTTGAATCTTTTGATTTTGAACATCTTGGAAAGGAGTAAAACTCTCTAAGTGTCGGTGTAGCATTATAAAAAACTCAAAAATTTAGATAATGTGGATAAAGTTTAAAACTTTTGATTGTAAACATGCTCGAAATGAGTAAAACAACCTAAGTTTTGGTGTTGCATTTGTAGTGTAGTGATTTTTCTCATTGGGTTTTGCTTACATAGTCGTATGGCCTTTCTATGTATTTAAGCTTCCTTAGGTTAGTTATAAAGGGTCCATAGGCTAATTTTATTTAATTTTAATTAGTTAATTAAGAAAATTAGAGGCTTCCTCATGTTTCCCTAATTTTCTCTATATGTACCCCACTTTTCTTTTTTGGAAAGTTAATTGACTCATTCATATTTTGTAATAGATAGGTTAATGCATATTTTTCCTCTCTTGACATTTTGGAGCCCTCTCTACAAGAATCAACATTGATTGCTTGAACACTATTCAGAGATCTTGACACACTCTTTCATGGTACCAGAGTTATCCTGATAGTTTCATGCATCAGACTCCCTAGTAAGATCCTCCATGCATTCACCTTGTTGGTTTTTATTTTATCATAGCTGCCATTTTTTACTTTGGAGGCATTTTCTTAATCTACCTCAAAACTCATGTCAAAAGGCCTTTGAATGAAAAATCCATTTGCATATATTTTTTGAGTTTTTTGAGATCTAAAATGGGCGATTCTTAGTGTTTTGAGAAACTTCATATATTTTCTTAAAAATCAATTTCCTTCAATTGGTACGATGCTCATACGAACCAAGTAATCACCCTTGGAAACCCTAATCTACACTCTATAGACCAAATCAAGTTCTCTGGGGTTGATTACTTAAGCTTGTAGACCATTTTAGGTTTCTCCTAGGTGATTAATTTAAGTAATCAGGTTTTTGTGATGTGATTACTTTCTTGTAGACCATTTCAATTTGCTCTAGGTCAACAACTTGAAGTAATTAGGTTTATTCGGTGTGATAACTTGCTACTAGACTAATTCAGGCTTTCAAGGTAGTCTTACTTCTCTAAGAACTCAATTTGCACTATGGTAGACCCATTCGGGTTTGCCAAGGTCAATTACTTATTACTTATTTACTTTATAAGTAAAGCATGTTGAAGAACCCAATTTGTATTGGGGTAGACCCATTTAGGTTTGCCAAGGTTGATTACTTATTATTTATTTACTTTATAAGTAAAGCATGTTGAAGAACCTAATTTGCACTGAGGAAGACCAATCTGGGTTTTCCAAGGTCGACTACTTATTACTCATTACTTGCTTTATAAGTAATAAGTCATACAGGTTGAAGAACCCAATATGTACTGAGGAAGACCAATCCAAGTTTTCCAAAGGTGATTACTCCTTACTCATTTACTTTATAATTAAAGTAGTTCAAAGAACCCAAAACACACTGAGGAGAAGTAATTAGGTTTCTCAGGGTCAACTACTTATAACTTTTTATAAGTAAAGTAGTTACAAGAACCCAAAGTTAAGTAGCTACACAGAGCCACGTGATGTTCAAGAGGGCATCAAATTTGAGGTGAAAGGTAATGAAGAAATAGAGTTAATTTTTTTTCCATTTTTGAAAGGTGTCGATGAATATGTGGGAGTAAGACCCAGTAAGTGTTATAACTTTCAATTTATAGCTCCTTTTTGGGTGCCACTTTTTTTGAAAGTGCATATTTTCTTGACCTGTATACATCAGTGACATTATTTCAAGATTTTTGTAACATCTATTTTTTACATGGTGTAATAACTTAAAACTCTCTTCAAACCTTTGTACCTTTCCTCTTTCATGCATTATCGGTAGTGTCTGACGTCCCTCTCATACTTTCTCACACTAATTACTCATAGATGCATTCTCAATTGTACCCAACATCCAATATTGAGTGTGTGTGAATTATAACTTTAGGGGGGCTATTTTGTTAGTTTAGGGGGTACTTATACTGTGTGCTTTTTGTTTTTTTCTTTCATTTCAATTCTACAATTTATCTCATTCTAATCTACCCTAATGGATCTAAACATCAAACCACTCACACCGTTTAACTATCTAGAATGGACGTCTAAAATGTAACTCACTTTGAGAGGTAAAGGACTCTATCAGATTACTATGGGTTAGGAAACTAACCCATCTATAGATGCAAAAAAGGTTAAGTGGTAAAATAGATGTGATGAAACCTATAGGTTTCTATACCTGTCAATGTCTCCCAACCTCTTGTTTCATGTTGAATTTGTAAAAACTCTTAATGAAGTCTGGATAATCCTAGACAAGATTTTTGGAGTACAAGACATCATGAGGGGTCAAGAGTTAGAGAATGAGCTCATCACATTGAGCCCAAGTGACCATGACACCCTACAAGACTTATTTACAAAGTTTAAATCATTAAGATTATAGTTCGAATAATGTGGCATTGAGAAAATACATGACTAGTTGATTTTATCTATGCTTGCAAAATTAGGTCATGACTATTTAGTTTTTGTCATTACATTTCATGATACCAAACAAGCACTTAGATCCACTTAGAAAATGCCATAATTTGAAGAGTTTATTATTGATCTAACTAGAGAGCAAGATAAGATTGTTTAAATAGGTGCACTGAAGTCTTCAAAATTGCATGCCTCAATTATCAATTAGGATAAGAAGAAGCCTTCTAAAAGTGGCAAACATGAGAAGAAATAGTCTAAACTTGATCATGAGCACAAGAAGAATAAAAAATTAGATGCCAAGCCTAAGGCATCATCAAATGAGTCTTCCTCAAGTGGTAAACCTAAGGAGAAACTCAAATGCAACTTTTGTAAGAAACTTAGGCATGATGAATCTCAGTGCATGAAAAAGAAGATTGACACCTTGACTAAGATGCTTGAGAAGAACAACATCAATGTTCCTGAATCCTCATCTCAAAACACATCAGCACAAGATTATACCAAAGGTAAAGATAGAAAAAAGTGTAAAAATAAGGTCAAGGCACTTGTTGTAGTAGCTTCTTAGCCTTCAACTTGGGTTATTAACTCAAGTGCTTCCTATCACAAGGCCTCCTCAGAGGATCTATTTTCAGAAATATAGCCATATTCTATGCCTTTAATTCTCATGGGTGATGACACTTTGGTAGAAGTCAACGATAAAGGATTAGTAGAAGTAAGTGATGGGACCTTCAATGATGTTCTATATGTTCCTTCACCATCCACCAATCTTTTATTAGTATATCAAATCACTCATATAGGTATAAGAAAATTAGTTGAGTTCACACCTAATTTAATGGTCATCAAGGAGCTGTACAGTGATACCACAATGGCTTATGAGAAGACAAATCATTAGTCTAGGCTGTATACCTTCTCATAATTTACCCCAGATTAGCCCTCAATTGCACTACTTACTCATGTAGATGGAGTGAGTAAACTATGGCATGAATGGTTTGGCCATTTAAACTACCATTAGCTAGAGCAACTCAATCATCAAGACATGGTTTCAAGATTTCCTAAAGTCAAATTATCTGATGGCCTATGCAATGGCTACATTCTTTGTAAATATTCAAAAGAAAAATATGGTAAGGACAAAGCAAGGAGAGCCAAACAGAAGCTAGAGATAGTCCATAGTGACTTAGTAGGATCATTTCTAAAACCTTCATTCGATAGGACAAGATACATGATCACATTCATTGATGACATTTTGAGGTACACCTAGGTGTTTTTTCTCAAAAATAAGTCTAATTCTTTGATCACTTTAAGGACTTCAAGGCACTTATGGAGAAGTAGTCAGAATGTTCCATCAAAATCTTAAGGACTAACAATGGAAAAGAGTATGTCAAAAATAGGTTTGAGTAGTTTTTCACATTAGAGGGTGCAACACACAGTTCCATATAGTCATCAATAGAATGGTGTGGCTAAATGCAAGAATTGTACATTAAAGGAAATGGCAAACTACATGCTTCAATTAAAGTCTCTTGCTCCTTAGTATTGGGCTAAAGTAATCAACTATGTGTGTTATATTTAGAATTTGGTTCCATACAAAGCCTTGAAGGGAATCAATCCTTTTGAATCTTGGGATGGTCACAAGCCCATAGTAGATTAATTTTGAGTGTTTAGATCACTAATAATGGACTATGTTCCCAAGAATAAATGCAATGCAATGGACCCTCAGAGTCAGTCTTGCATCTATATGTGGTATGCAGAGGGTGTTAAGGGATATAGGCTTTTCCATCCTAAAAATCATGAGTTGTTCATTAAAAAGAGTGTCAAGTTTCATGAGGGCCCACTTGAACACAATCATGGCACTCTAGACTCTTCAAAAGTCTCACTCAATATTAATTTCACTTCAAACAGTGATATAGATCCACCTTAAGATCCTCTTGATGATGACGATGACTCATCTTTTTCTTCAAGCTCAAGTGATGAGAGTAGTGATGAGGATTCTCCTCCTCTATCTCACACTCACACTGTACATGATGAGGACTCACCTCCTAATTCTCTAATCTCATATAATTTTTTTCTGATTTGGGCTAGAAAAAAATTTCAAAGTATTGGAGGATGGGTTGGAAATCCATTGGATACAAGGTAAACATAATCAAAGTTTTAGGGGACATCACATGCCTACTTTTCCATTGCCTCAGATCCACAAACCTTTCTTAAGGCATCTAGCATTCTAGAATGGGATTTTACTATGCAAGAAGAGTATAGTTCCCCAATTAAGAACAAAGCATGGGACTTTGTCCCTCTTTCTAAAGGAAGAAAATTGGTCTGGTTTAAATGGGTCAGTTGATAAGTACAGAGATCATCTAGTTACAAAGGAGTTTTATTAGGTGCCTGGTATAGACTACACTAAGACATTTTTTCCTGTAGCCAAGATGATGTCTATAAGACTCAATCTAGCCATCGTAGTCACACATTGGTGGGATATTCACCAAATGGATGTAAAGAGTGATTTTTTACATGGTGACCTCAAGGAAGATATATAAATAGAGAAACCATAAGGCTTTATGTAAGATGATACCTCCTTAGTTTATAGACTCAGGAAATCTATGTACAGACTCAAATAGTACCCTTAGGCATGGTATGCTAAGATGGACTCCTTTCTTCTCATAGTTGGGTTCACCAAATACCACTTAGATTTGAATGTCTACATCTTGTGGTAGGATGATTCTCTATTGATCCTAGTTCTCTATGTGGATGACTTATTGATTATAGGGAATTCATGATCATCCATCTCAATAGTGAAAATTACACTATCAAACATATTTTCAATGATAGACATGGGATTACTGCACTACTTTCTTAGGATTGAAATCATCCAGTCAAATTCTAAGATAACTTTATCATATTCCAGATATTCTTTTGATTTACTTGCAAGGTTTAACATGGCTGATTGTAAGCCAATTCCTACTCCCTTCCTATCTGGTGTGAATATTGAGGTTTATTATCTTAAACCACTCATTGATGCAACATCATATTGACAATTCATGGGTAGTCTTATCTATCACACACACACACTAGACATGACATATCCTATGTAGTTGGTTTGGTCTCCCAATTTATGCAGGAGCCACATGAGTTGCATTGGAAAGTAGTAAAGTGGTTTCTTGACTACATTCAAGCTTCACACAATTATAGGATACACTACAATGTAAGAATAAAGGTTTATCTAATCAAATACATAGATTCAGATTGGGTTGGAGATATTTTAAGTCAAAAGTGCACTTTAGGTTATAGTTTCTGACTTGGTTTGAGTCTAATAATTTGGTCAAGAAAGAAACAACATGTAATTTATTTATCATCTACAGAGGTAGAATATAGAGGGGCTATCAATGCCGCTATTGAAGTAATCTAGCTTCAAGGGATTCTCACTAAGTTTGGTATCCAGTTTCATAAGCCAACAATCATCTACTATGACAACCAAAGCACTATCTAGATTTGTAAGAATTTGATTCTCCATCAAAGGACCAAGCACATAAAGATTCATATGTATTTCATCAGGGAGTTTATTAATGAGTAATTCATTGATCTTTGACACTATCTAACATTAGAGTAGATTGTAAATATTCTAACCAAGCCTTTCATAGAGAGTAAATTTGTTCATCTGCAAGCTCTCATTGGGGTTAGGGTTACTCCCCCTTCTTATTCCTTTTATGGAGGTTCATCACTATGTACTTGGGTACTTCATCAAGCTTTCAATGCTGGGATCCAATTGTCCTCTCACCTAAGCTATGCTTAAGGGAGGTGGTGGTGTAGTGCTTTTTCCCACTATGTTTTGTCTACATGGCCATATGGCCTTTCTATTTATTTAAGCTTCTTTAGGTTAGTTATAAAAGTTCTATAGGCTAATTTTAATTAGTTAATTAAGAAAATTAGAGGCTTCTTCATGTTGTCCTAATTCTTGCTATATGTACCCCACTTTTCCTTTTTGAAAGGTTAATCGACTCATTCACATTTTGTAATAGATAGGTTAATGCATATTTTTCCTCTCTTAGAATGTTAGAGCTCTCTTTATAAGAATCAACATTGATTTCTTGAATGCTATTCATAAATCTTGGCACACTCTTTTAGCATTCTTCAAAACTCAAAAATGATAGGTAATGTGCATAATGTTTGAATATTTTTATTGTAAACATGCTTAAAACAAGTAAAACCACCTAATTTTTGGTGTTACATTATTCAAAACTCAATAATTATAGGAAACACACATAATGTTTGAATCTTTTAACTTTAAACATACTTGAAATGAGGAAAATTGCCTAATTTTTGGTGTTGTATTATTCAAAACTCAAAAATTATAGGAAACATGCATAAATATTGAATCTTTTGATTGCAAAGATGATCTAGACTCTAGACTCTTCAAAAGTCTCACTCAACATTAATTTCACTTCAAACAGTGACATAAATCCACCTTAAGATCCTCCAGATGATGAGGATGACTCATCTTCTTCTTCAAGCTCAAGCGATGAGAGAAGTGATGAGGATTCTCTGCCTCTATTCAAACTCACACTACACATGATGAGGACTCATCTCCTGATTCTCTAATCTCATATAATTTTTGTTTGATTTGGGCTAGAAAAAAACTTCAAAGTATTGGAGGATGGATTAGAAATCCATTGGATACAAGGTAGACATAATCAAAGTTTTAGGGGACATCACATGCCTACCTTGCCATTGTCTCATATACACAAACCTTTCTTGAGGCATTTAGCATTGCAGAATGGGATTCTACTATGCAAGAAGAGTACAGTTCCCCAATTAAAAACAAAGCATGGGACTTGGTCCTTCTTCCTAAAGGAAAAAAATTAGTCTAGTTTAAATGGGTTTATCAGACCATGTATGGTGTAGATGGGTCAGTCAATAAGTATAAATCTCATCTAGTTGTAAAGGGGTTTTTTTAGGTGCTTGATATCTACACTAAGACATTTTCTCTTGTAGCTAAGATGATGTCTATAAGATTCACTCTAGCCATCATAGTCACACATCAATGGGATATTCACCAAATGGATGTAAATAGTGCTTTTTTACATGGTGACCTCAAAGAAGATATATAAATGGAGAAACCATAAGGCTTTATGCAAGATACATCATTGGTCTATAGCCTCAAGAAATCTATGTATAGACTCAAATAGTACCCTCAGGCATGGTATGCTAATATGGACTCTTTTCTTCTCATAGTTGGGTTCACCAGATGCCACTCAGATCTGAATGTCTACATCTTGTGGTAGGATGATTCTCTATTGATCCTAGTTCTCTATGTGGATGACTTATTGATTATAGGGAATTCAAGATCATCCATCTCAGTAGTGAAAATTGCACTATCAAACATATTTTCAATGCTATATAGACATGGGATTATTGCACTACTTTCTCAGGATTGAAATCATTCAGTCAAATTATAGGATAACTTTATCATAATCCAAGTATTCTCTTGATTTACTTGTAAGGTTTAACATGGCTGATTGTAAGCCAACTCCTACTCCCTTCTTATCTGGTGTGAAGCTTGAGGTTTATTATCTTACACCACTCATTAATGCAACATCATATTGATAATTCATGGGTAGTCTTATCTATCTCACACACACTAGACATGACATATTCTATGTAGTTGTTTTGGTCTCCTAGTTTATGCAGGAGCCATATGAGTTACATTGGAAAGTAGTAAAGTGGATTCTTGACTACATTCAAGTTTCACACAATTATAAGATACATTACAAAGTAAGAATAAAGGTTGATTTAATCAAATACATAGATTCAGATTAGGTTGGAGATATTTTAAGTCAAAAGTCCACTTTAGGCTATAGTTTCTCACTTGGTTTGAGTCTAATAAGTTGGTCAAGAAAGAAACAACATGTAAGTGATTTATCATCTTAAACGTAGAATATAGAGGGGCTATCAATGCCACTATTGAAGTAATCTAGTTTCAGGGGATTCTCACTAAGTTTGGTATCTAGTTTCATAAGCCAACAATCATCTACAATGACAACCAAAGTAGTATCTAGATTTGCAAGAATTTGATTCTCCATCAAAGGACAAAGCACATAAAGATTCACATGTATTTCATCAATGAGCTTATTAATGATCAAGTCATTGATCTTTGATACTATCCAACATCAGAGTAGATTGTATATATTAGATCTAACCAAGCCTTTTATAGAGAGTAAATTTGTTCATTTGCAAGCTCTCATTGGGGTTAGGGTTACTCCACCTTCTTCTTCCTCTTATGGAGGTTCATCACTATGTACTTGGGTACTTTATCAAGCTTTCAATGGTGAGATCCAATTCTCATCTCACCTAATCTATGCTTAAGGGGGGTGGTAGTGTAGTGTTTTTTCCCATTGGGTTTTGTCTACATGGGAATATGGCCTTTCTATATATTTAAGCTTCTTTAGGTTAGTTATAATGGGTCCATAGGCTAATTTTATTTAATTTTAATTAGTTGATTAAGAAATTTATAGGCTTCTTCATGTTGTCCTAATTTTTTCTATATGTACCTCACTTTTCCTTTTTGAAAGGTTAATCGACTCATTTACATTTTGTAATAGACAGGTTAATGCATATTTTTCCTCTCTTGGAATGTTGGAGCTCTCTCTATAGGTATCAACATTGATTGCTTGAATCCTATTCATAACTTGGCACACTCTTTTATCATTATTTAAAACTCAAAAATTATAGGTAATGCGCATAATGTTTGAATCTTTTTACTATAAACATGCTTAAAACAAGTAAAACCACCTAATTTTTAGTGTTACATTATTCAAAACTCAAAAATTATAGGACACACACATAATGTTTGAATCTTTTAACTTTAAACATGCTTGAAATAAGGAAAATTTCCTAATTTTTGGTGTTTTATTATTCAAAACTCAAAAATTATAGGAAACATGCATAAATATTGAATATTTTGATTGCAAAGATGCTCTAACTGAGTACAATCACTTAAGTTTTGGTGTTACATTTTTCAAAACTCAAACATTATATGAAATGTGCATAAATTTTGAATGTTTTAATTGTAAACATGCTTGAAATAAGTAAAACTACCTAAATTTTGATGCATTATCCAAAACTCATAAATTATGGAAAACTCACATAAAATTTAAATCTTCTAATTGAAAACATGCTAAAAATGATTAAAACCACCTAAGTGTTGCATTATTCAAAACACAAAAATTATAGGAAACATGCATAAATTAGTAATATTTTGACTATAAACATGCTCAAAATGAGAAAAACTACCTAAGTTTTGGTGTTACATTATTCAAAACTCAAAAAAATAGGAAACACACATAAAGTTTGAATCTTTTGATTGTAAACATGATCGAAACAAGAAAAATTGCTTATGTTTGGGTGTTGCATTATTCTAAAGACAAACATTATAGGAAATGCACATAAAGTTTGAATCTTTTGATTGTAAACATGCTCTAAGTGAGTAAAACTATTAAAGTTTTACTGTTACATTATTCAAAACTTAAAATTTATAGGAAACTTGCATAAAGTTTGAATTTTTTGATATTAAATATTGTCAAAATGAGTAAAAGTGTTTAAATTTTGGTGTTGTATTATTCAAAACTCAAAAATAATAGGAAACACACATAAAGTTTGAATTTTTTGATTGTAAACATGCCTAAAATGAGTAAGCCACTTAAGTTTTTGAGTTGCATATTCAAGACTCAAAAATTATAGGAACACACATAGAGTTTTAATTATACATAGACTCAAAATGAGTAAAAACACCTAAGTTTTGGTGTTCTAGCATTTAAAACTCAAAAATTATAAGGAACGTGCATAAAGTTTGAATTTTTTGATGGTGAAAATGCTTTAAATGAGTAAAACTGCTTAATTTTTGGTGTTGCATTATTCAAAAATAAAAAATTATAGGAAACCCACATAAATTTTTAATCTTTTGATTATAAACATGCTAAAAATGAGTAAAACCTCTTAAGTTTTGGTGTTGCATTATTCAAAAATAAAAAAATTATAGGAAACATGCATTAAAGTTTGAATCTTTTGATTGTAAACATGCTCAAATGGAGTAAAACTACCTATGTTTTGATGTTTCATTATTCAAAACAAAAAAATTATAGGAAATGTTCATAAAGTTTGAATCTTTTAATTGTAAGAATGATCGAAACAAGTAAAACCATAGCTTTTTGGTGTTGCATTATTAAAAACTTTAAAAAATATAGGAAATGCTCATAAAGTTTGAATATTTTGATTGTAAGCATGCTCGAAACAAGTAAAACCACTTAGGTTTTTGGTGTTGCATTATTCAAAACTCAAAAATTGTAGGAAAAACCCATAAAATTTAAATATTTTGATTGAAAACATGTTTGAAATGCGTAAAATAGCTTAGGTTTTTGTGTTGCATTATTCAAAACTTAAAAATATTAGGAAACCCACATAAGTTTTGAATCTTTTGATTGTAAACATTCTCAAAATGAGTAAAACTAAGTTATGATGTTGCATTATTCAAAACTCAAAAATTATAAGAAATGTGCATAAATTTGTAATAATTTGATCGTGATCATGCTCAAAAGGAGTAAAACTACCTAAGTTTTGGTGTTGTATTACTCAAAATTCATAAATTATAGGAAACATACATAAAGTTTGAATCTATTGAATGCGAACATGCTCGAGATGACTAAAACTGCCTATGTTTTGGTGTTGCATTATTCAAAACTCAAAAATTATATGAAATTCACATAAAGCATGACTCTTTTGATTGAAAACATGCTCGAAACAAGGAAAACTATGTATGTTTTAGAGTTACATTATTCAAAACTTAAAAATAATAGGAACCATGGATAAATTTTGAATATTTTGATCGTAAACATGCACTAAATGATTAAAACCACGTAATTGTTTATATTGCATTATTTAAAACTTTAAAATTATAGGAAATGTCCATAAAGTTTGAATCTTTTGATTTTAAACATGCTCAAAATGAGTAAAACAACTTAACTTTTGGTGTTGCATTTTGAAAATCAAAAAATTATAGGAAATGTGCATAAAGTTTGAATATTTTGATTGTGAACATGCTTGAAACAAGTAAAACTACCTATGTTTTGGTGTTTCATTATTCAAAACTCAAAATTTATTAGAAATAATTATAAAGTTTAAATCTTTTGATTGTAAACATGCTCAAAATGAGTAAAACTACCTAAGTTATGGTGTTGCATTATATAAAACTCAAAAATTATAGAAACATGCTCTAAATGAGTAAAATTACCTAAGTTCTGTTTCATTATTCAAAACTCAAAAATTATAAAAAAACACAACATAAAGTTTGAATGTTTTGATTGTAAACATGCTCAAAATGAGGAAAATTGCCTATGTTTTGGTTTTACATTATTCAAAACTCAAAAGTTATAAGAAATACCCATAAAGTTTGGATCTTATGATTGTAAACATGTACAAAATGAGTAAAACCACCTAAGTTTGGGTGTTGTATTATTCAAACCTCAAAAATTATAGGAAACACACAAAAAGTTTGAATCTTTTGATTGTAAACATTTTCAAAATGAGTAAAACCACACATTTTTCAAAACTAAAAAATTACAAGAAACACACATAAAGCTTGATTATTTTGATTGTAAACATGCTCAAAATGAGTAAAAATGCTTATGTTTTAGTGTTATGTTTTTCATAACTCAAAAATTAATTGAAATGTGCATAAAGTTTGATTATTTTGATTGTAAACATGCTCAACAAGAGTAAAACTACCCTAGTTTTGGTGTTACATTATTCAAAACTCAAAACTTACTAGAAACATGCATAAAAATTAAATATTTTGATTGTAAACATGTTAAAAATGAGTAAAACTACCTAAATTTTGGTGTTGCATTATTTGAAACTAAAAAATTAGTGGAAATGTGCATAAATTTTGAATCTTTTGATTGTAGACATGCTCAAAATGAGTAAAACCACTTAATTTTTAGTGTTGCATTATTCAAAACAAAAAAATTATGAGAAATATGTATAAAATTTGAATATTTTGATTGTAAACATACTTGATGTGATTAAAACCACCTAATTTTTGGTGTTGCATTAGTTAAAACTCAAAAATTATAAGAAATGTGCTTAAAGTTTAAAACTTTTGATTGTAAACATGCCTGAAATGACTATAACAACCTATTTTTTGGTTTTGTATTATTTAAAACTCAAAGATTATAGGAAATACACATAAATATTTAAGCTTTTTATTGTAAACATCCTCAAAATGAGTATAACTATCTAAGTCTCAATGTTGTATTACTCAAAACATAAAAATTATATGAAACATGCATAAAGTTTAAATCTCTTGATTGTAAACATACTCGAAATAAATAAAACCAACTAAGTCTTGCAGTTGCATTATTCAAAACTCAAAAATTATAGAAAACACACAAAGTTTGAATCTTTTGATTGTAAATATGGTCAAAATGAGTAAAACCACCTAAGTCTTGGTGTTGTATTATTCAAAACTTGAAAACTATAACAAGCACACATAAAGTTTGAATCTTTTGATTGTAAATATGCTAAAAATGAGTAAAACCACCTAAGTCTTGATGTTGCATTATTCAAAAATAAAAAAATTATAGGAAACATGCATAAAACTTGAATATTTTGATTCTAAACATGCTCAAAATGAGTAAAACCACCTAGGTCTTTGTGTTGCATTACTCAAAACTCAAAAATTATAGGAAATAAGCATAAATTTCAATTTTTTGATTGTATGCATGCTCAAAATGAGTAAAATAACATAATCATCATTTTACATTACTCAAAACTCAAAAACTATAATAAACACACATAAAGTTTGAATATTTTGATTGTAAATATGCTCAGAATGAGTAACATTATCTAAGTCTTGGTGTTCTATTATTCAAAACTCAAAATTTTTAGGAAACATGCATAAATTTTAAATATTTTGATTGTAAACATGCTCAAAATGAGTAAAACCATCTAAGTCTTGGTGTTGCATTATTTAAAAATAAAAAAATTAAGGAAATGCACATCAAATTCAAATCTTTTGATTTTAAACATGCTCAAAATGAGTAAAGTTGCCTATGTTTTGGTGTTACATTTTTCAAACTCAAAAAAATTAGGAAATACACATAAAGTTTAAAGTTTTTGATTTTAAACATGCTTGAAATGAGTAAAACCACCTAAGTTTTAGTGTTAAATTATTCAAAACTCAAAAAATATATGAAACGTACATAAAGTTTGAATATTTTGATTTTAAACATTTTCAAAATGAGTAAAACTACCTAAGTTTTAGTGTTACATTATTCAAAACTCAAAAATGATAGGAAACAAGCATAAAGATTGAATCTTTTGATTTTAAACATCCTCAAAATGAGTAAAACTGTCTAACTAGTGTTGCATTATTCAAAATGTAAAAATTATAGGAAACACATAAATTTTGAATATTTTAATTTTAAACATGCTTGAAATAAGTAAAACCACTTGAGTTTTGGTGTTACACTATTCAAAACTCAAAAATTGTAGAAAATGTGCATAAATATTGAATCTTTTTATTGTAAACATGCTCAAAATGAGTAAAACCATTTAAGTTTTGGTGTTGCATTATTCTAAATTAAAAAAATTATTGGAAATGTAAATAAAGTTTGAATCTTTTAATTTAAACATGATTAAAACTAGTAAAACAACTTAAATTTTGGTTTTACAATATTAAAATCTTAAAAATTATAGGAAACACAAGTAAAATGTGAATCTTTTGATTGTAAACATGCATAAAATGAGTAAAACCACTTAAATTTTGGTGTTGAATTATTCAAAACAGAAAAATTATAGTAAATGTGCATAAAGATTGAATATTTTGATTTGAAATATGCTAAAAAAATGAGTAAAACTACCTATGTTTTGGTGTTGCATTATTGAAAACTAAAAAATTATAGGAAATATGAATATATTATGAATATTTTGATTGTAAACATGTTCAAAATGAGTAAAATAAGCTTAGTTTTGGTGTTGCATTATTCAAAACTAAAAAATTTTATAAAACACGCATAAAGCTTGAATATTTATATTGTAAACATGCTCAAAATGAGTAAAACTATCTAAGTTTTAGTGTTACATTATTCAAAACTCAAAAATTATAAGAAACACACATAAAATTTGAATCTTTTGAATGTAAACATGCCTAAAACCAATAAAACCACCTAAGTTTTGGTGTTACATTATTCAAAACTCAAAAATTATAAGAAACATATATCGAGTTTGAATCTTTTGAATTTAAACATCCTTTAAATGAGTAAAATTGCCTAAGTTTTATTATTACATTATTTAAAACTCAAAAAATATTAAAAACATGCACAAAATTTGAATCTTTTGATTGTAAACATGCTTAAATCTCAAAATTATAGGAAACATGCATAAAGTTGAAATATTTTCATTGTTAATATGCTCAAAATGAGTAAAACCACTTAACTTCTGCTATTGCATTATTCAAATCTCAAAAATTATAGGAAAAGTGCATAAGTTTTGATTTTTTTTAATTGTAAACATTCTCAAAATGATTAAAAATGCTTAAGCTTTGGTGTTACATTATTCCAAACTCAAAAATTATAGGAAACACACATAAACTTTAAATATTTTAATTGTAAACATGCTCAAAATAAGTAAACCCACTTATGTTTTAGTGTAGAAATATTAAAAGATTAAATATTATATAAAACACAAATAAAGTGTGAATATTTTTATTTTAAATATGCACAACATGAGTAAAACCATTTAAGTTTTGGTGTTGCATTATTGAAAACTCAAAAATTATAGGAAATGTCCATAGTGTTTGAATCTTTTGATTATAAACATTCTTGAATCCAGTAAAACCACATAAGTTTTGGTGTTGCATTATTCAAACTCAAAAATTATGCTAAATGCATGTAAATTTTGAATCTTTTGATTGTCATCATGTTTGAAATGAGTAAGACCCAAATAAGTTTCGGTGTTACATTATTCAATACTCAAAAATTATAGGAAACATGCATAAACTTTGAATCTTTGGATTACAAACATGATTGAAATGAGTAAAACCACTTATGATTTTGTGTTGCATTATTTACAACTCAAATTATAGGAAACATGAATAAAGTTTGAATCTTTTGATTGTAAACATCCTCAAAATGAGTAAAACTACCTAGGTTTTGGTGTTGCATTATTCATAGATAAAAAATTATAGGAAATGCAAATAAAGTTTGAATATTTTTATTGTAAACATGCTTAAAATGATTAAAACTACTTAATTTTTGGTGTTGCATTATTTAAAACTAAAAAATTATAGGAAATGTGCATAAATTAAGAATATTTAAATTGTAAACATGATCGAAATGAGTAAAAGCACTTATGTTTTAGTGTTACATTTTTCAAAACTAAAACATTATAGGAAATGAGCTTAAAGTTTGAATATTTTGATTGTAAACATGCTCAAAATGATTAAACCTACATAAATTTTGGTGTTCCATTTTTCAAAACTCAAAAATTATAGGAAATGTGCATAAAATTTGAATATTTTGATTGTAAACATGCTCAAAATGAGTAAACCTACCTAAATTTTGTTGTTATATTACTCAAAACTACAAAATTACTGAAAACATGCACAAAATTTGAATCTTTTGATTGTAAACATGCTCAAAACGGGTAAAACTACCTAGGTTTTATTGTTGCATTATTCAAAACTCAAAAATTATAAAAACATGTTTTCAATGAGTAAAACTATGTAAGTTTTTTTGCATTATTCAAAACTCAAAAATTATAGAAAATGCCACATAATGTTTGAATATTTTGATTGTAAACATGCTCGAAACATGTAAAACCACCTATGTTTTGGTTTTGCATTATTCAAAACTCAAACAGTTTAGGAAATGAGTAAAACTCTTAAGTTTTAGTGTTGCATTATTCAAAACTCAACAAATATAGGAAAGGCCCATAAATTTTGAATCTTTTGATTGTAAACATGTTTAAATTGAACAAAACAACCTAGGTTTTTGTGTTGCATTATTTAAAACTCAAAAGTTATAGAAAACATGCATAAAGTTTGAATATTTTGATTATAAACATGCTCAAAATGAGTTAAATTACCCAAGTTTTGGTGTTACATTATTCAAAACTCAAAATATATAGGAAATATGCTTAAATTTTAGATCTTTTCATTTTAAACATGATCAAAATAAGTAAAACCACTTAAGTTTTAGTGTTGTATTATTTATTACTCAAAAATTATATGAAATAGGCATAAATTCTAAATCATTTGATTATAAGCATACATGATACAAATAAAACCACCTAAGTTTTAGTGTTGCATTATTCAAAACTCAAAAATTATAGGAAATATGCCTAAAGGTTGAATATTTTGATTGTAAACATGCTCGAAATGACTAAAATTGCATGTGGTTTGGTTTTCCATTATTCAAAACTAACAAATTATAGGAAATACACATAAAGATTGAAAATTTTGATTGTAAACATGCTCAAAATGAGTATAACCACCTAATTTTTGGTTTTGTTTTATTTAAAACTAAAAAACTATAGGAAACATGCATAACGTTTAAATATTTTAATTATAAATATACTTGAAATGAGTAAAATAACATAAATATTGATGTTGCATTATCCAAAATAGAAAAATATAGGAAACATGCATAAATTTTGAATCTCTTGATTGTAAACATGTTAGAAATGGATAAAACCACCTAGGTGTTGGTGTTGCATTATTCAAAACTCAAAAATTATAGGAAGCACACATAATGTTTGAATCTTTTGATTGTAAACATGGTCAAAATGAGTAAAACCACATAAGTCTTGATGTTGCATTATTCAAAACTCAAAAACTATAATAAACACACATAATGTTTAAATATTTTGATTGCAAACAAGTTTGAAACATGTAAAATTCTCTATGTCTTGGTGTAATATTATTCAAAACTTGAAAATTTTTGGAAACGTGCATAAAGTTTTTAATCTTTTTATTGTAAACATGCTTGAAATGACTAAAACCATATATGCCTTGGTGTTGCATTATTTAAAACTAAAAAATTATAGGAAATGTGCATAAAGTTTGAATTTTTTGATTATAAACATGTTTGAAATGAGTAAAACCACCTAAGTCTCAGTACTGCATTATTTAAAATTCATATTATATAGGAAATACATATAATGTTTGAATTTTTTGATTGTAAACATGCTTGAAATGAGTAAAACTACTTAAGTTTTGGTGTTGTATTATTGAAAACTCAAAATATTTAGAAAATGTGAATTAAGTTTGAATCAATTAATTTTAAACATGCTCGAAATGAGTAAAACCACCTATGTTTTGGTGTTGCATTATTCAAAACTCAAAAAAATAGGAAATATGCATAAAGTTGGAATATTTTGATTATAAACATGATCAAAATGAGTAAAATTGCCTAAGTTTTGGTGTTAGATGATTCAAAACTCAAAAATTATAGGAAACATCAATAAAGTTTGAATCTTTTAATTTTAAACCTTTTCAAATTGAGTAAAATTGCCAAAATTTTGGTGTTGCATTATTCAAAACTAAAAATTTATAGGAAACATGCATAAAGTTTAGATCATTTGATTTTAAACATCCTTAAAAAGAGTAAAACTACCTAGGTTTTTGTGTTGCATTATTCAAAACTCAAAAATAATAGGAAACACATATAAAGTTTGAATCTTTTGATTGTAAACAAGTTTGAAATGAGTAAAACTACCTACATTTTGGTGTTACATTATTCCAAACTCAAAAATTATAAGAAACACAAATAAAGTTTGAATCTTTTTTTTTTAAACATACATGAAATGAGTAAAACCACATAAATTTTAATGTTTCATTATTCAAAACTAAAAAACTATAGGAAATACACATAAAGTTTGAATCTTTTGATTGTAAACATGCTCGAAATGAGTAAAACTATGTAAGTTTTGGTGTTGAATTATTCAAAACTCAAATGTTATAGGAAAAACACATGAAGTTTAAATATTTTTATTATAAACATGCTCAAAATGAGTAAAACCACCTAAATTTTGGTGTTACATTATTCAAAACTCCAAAATTATAAGAAATGCACATAAAGTTTGAATATTTTAATGGTAAACATGTTGTTCAAAATGACTAAAATTACCTATGTTTTGGTGTTGCATTATTCAAAACATAAAAATTATGAGAAGCATACATAAATTTTGAATCTTTTATTTTAAATATGCTCAACATGAGTAAAACCCCATAAGTTTTTGTGTCGCATTATTCAAAACTCAAAAATTATTTAAAAATATGCATAAAGTTTAACTCTTCAGATTGTAAACATGATCAAAATGAGTAAAACCACCTATGTTTTGGTGTTACATTAGTCAAAATTCAAAAATTATAAGAAATGCACATAAATTTTTAATACTCTGATTGTAAACATGTTCAAAATGAGTAAAACTACTCATGTTTAGGTGTTAAATTATTAAAAACTTAAAAATTATTAGAAACACACATATAATTTGAATATTTTGATGGTAAGCATGTTTAACATGAGTAAACCACCTATGTTTTAGTGTTGCATTATTCAAAACTCAAATTATATAAAATGCACAAAAATTTTAAATCTTTTAATTGTAAACATTCTTGAAATAAGTAAAATTGCTTACATTTTTGTGTTAGATTATTTAAAATTCAAAAGTTATAATAAACGTACATAAATTTTGAATCTTTTGATTGTAAATATCTTCAAAATGAGTAAAACCACTTAAGATTTTTGGTGTTGCATTATTCAAAATTCAAAAATTATATGAAACATGCATAAATTTTGAATCTTTTGATTTTAATCATACTCAAAACGAGTAAAATAGCCTAAGTTTTGGTGTTGTATTATTCAAAACTCAAAAATAATAGGAAATGCACATAATGTTTGAATATTTTGATTGTAAACATGCTTGAAACAAGTAAAACCACTTAAAATTTTGTGTTGCATTATTCAAAACTCAAAAATTATAAGAAGCATGCATAAAGTTTGAATCTT
This sequence comes from Torreya grandis, assembly GCA_037957365.1. NCBI lineage: Eukaryota > Viridiplantae > Streptophyta > Pinopsida > Cupressales > Taxaceae > Torreya > Torreya grandis. Next base: position 1,192,859 of record JARHVA010003303.1, read on the forward strand.
TCATTTGTAAACATGTTTAAAATGAACCACCTAGGTTTTGGTGTTACATTATTCAAAACTTAGATTATAAGAAGAGTGCATAAATTTTGAATCTTTGATGCTAAACATGCTTGAAATAAGTAAAACTACTTGAGTTTTTGTGAAACATTATTCAAAACTCAATAACTCTAGGAAACATGAATAAATTTTGAATATTTTGATTATAAACATTCTTTAAATGAGGAAAATTACCTAAGTTTTGGTGTTACATTATTCAAAACTCAAAAATTATAGGAAATGCACATAAGGTTTGAATGTTTTGATTGTAAACATGGTTAAAACAAGTAAAATAATGTATATTTTGGTGTTGTATTATTCAAAACTCAGAAATTATAAGAAACACACATAAATTTTGAACCTTTTCAATGTAAACATGCTTTAAATGAGTACAATTTCCTAATCTTTGGTGTTGCATTATTCAAACCTAAAAAATTATAGGAAACAAGCATAAAGTTTGAATCTTTTATTGTAAACATGCTTAGAATGAGTAAAACTACCTAAGTTTTAGTTTTGCATTATTTAAAACTCAAAAATTATAGAAAACACACATAAAGTTTGAATCTTTTGATTGTAAACATGCTAGAAATGAGTAAAACCACGTATGTTTTGGTGTTGAATTATTCAATACTCAATTTATAAGAAACATGCATAGAGTTTAAGTCTTTTGATTGTAACCATGCTTGAAACGAGTAAAACTACCTAAGTTTTGGTGTTGCATTATTCAAAACTTAAAAATTATAGTAAACGTGCATATATTTTAAATCTTTCAATTGTAAACATTCTCTAAATGAGAAAAACATCCTATGTTTTGGTGTTTCATAATTTAAAACTTGAAAATTATTGGAAATGTGCATAAAGTTTGAATGTTTTGATTGTGAACATGCTCCAAACAAGTGAAATTGCCAATGTTTTGGTGTTGCATTATTCAAAACTCAAAAATTATAGGAAACACATATAATGTTTGAATCTTTTGAACGTAAACATGCTTAAAATGAGTACAATCGCTTATCTTTTGGTGTTGTATTTTATTTTTCAAAACTAAAAAATTATAGGAAATAAACATAAAATTTTAATATTTTATTTTTAAAATGTTTAGAATGAGTAAAACCACCTAAGTTTTTATGTTTCATTATTCAAAACTCAAAAACTATAAGAAACATGGATAAAGACTGAATTTTTTGATTGTAAACATGCTCAAAATGAGTAAAACTACTGATGTTTTGGTGTTGCATTATTGAAAACTCAAATTCTAAGAAACACACATAAATTTTGAATCTTTGGTTTGTAATCATACTCAAAATGAATAAAATTGCCAAAGTATTTGTGTTGCATTATTCAAAATGCAAAAATTATAGGAAATGCACATAAAGATTGAATCTTTTGATTGTAAACATGTTCAAAACAATTAAAATCACCTAATTTTTGGTGTTGTATTATTCAAAACTCAAATTATAAGAAACATGCATAAAGTTTGAATCTTTTGATTTTCAATATTCTCATAATGAGTAAAACAACCTAAGTTTTGGTGTTACATTATTCAAAACTCAAAAATTAGAGGAAATGACCATAAAGTTTGAATCTTTTGATTGTAAATATGCTCGAAATGAGTAAAACTCCATAATTTTTGGTGTTGCATTTTTCAAAACTCAAAAATTATGAGAAACACACAAAGTTTAATTCTTTTGATTGTGAACATGCATGAAAGGAGTAAAATTGCCTTAGTTTTGGTGTTTTTTATTAAAAACTCTAAAATTATAGGAAACACACATAACACTTGAGTCTTTTGATTGTAAACCTACTTAAAATGAGTGAAAAAACTTATGCTTTCTTATTGCATTATTAAAAACTCAAAAATTATAGGAAATGCACATAAGGTTTGAATCTTTTATTTTAAACATGTTAAAATGAGTAAAACCACCTAAGATTTGGCATTTCATTATTTGAAACTCAAAAATTATTTGAAACTTTTGATTTTACATATGCTCAAAATGAATAAAACTTCTTAATTTTTGGTGTTGCATTATTCAAAACTCAAAAAATATAGGAAACATACATAAAATTTGAGTCTCTTGATTATAAACATGCTTGAAATGAGTAAAACCGCCCAAGTTTTATTGTTGCATTATTCAAAACTAAAAAATTATAGGAAATATGAATAAATTTTGAATCTTTCAATTGTAAACATACTTGAAATGAGTATAACAACTATGTTTTGGTGTTACATTATTCAAAACACTAAAAGTAGAAGAAAAATACATAAATTTTAAATCTTTTGATTGTAAACATGTTCAAAATGAGTAAAACTACATAAGTTTTGGTGTTGCACTATTTAAATCTCAAGAAAGTAAATGCACATAAAATTTTAATTTTTTAATTGTAAACATTCTCAAAATGAGTAAAACAATCTAGTTTTTGGTGTTACATTATTCAAAACTCAAAAATTATGGGAAACATGCATAAAGTTTGAATCTTTTGATTGTAAACATGCTTGAAATGAGTAAAATCACCTAATTTATAGTGTTGCATTAAAAATCTCAGAAATTATAGAAAACATGCAATATGTTTGAATCTATTGAATTTAAACATGCTCAAAATGAGTAAAACTGCCTATGTTTTGGTGTTGTATTATTCATAACACAAAAATTATAAGAGACATACATAAATTTTGAATCTTTTGATTGTAAATATGCTCAAAACAAGTAAAATTGCCTAAGCTTTGGTGTTGCATTATTCAAATCTCCAAAATTATAGGAAATGAACATAAAGTTTGAATCTTTTTATTGTAAGCATGCTCAAAATAAGTAAAACTACTAAAGATTTGGTGTTATATTATTCAAAACTCAAATATTATAGGAAACACACAAAATTTTTAAATATTGTGATTATAAACATGCTTGAAATGAGTAAAACCACTTAATTTTTGAAGTTAAATTATTCAAAATTCAAAAATTGATGGAAACTTGCTCAAAACCTATAAAATTGCCTAAGTTATGGTGTTGCATTACTCACAACTCAAAAATTATTGGAAATGCACTTAAAATTTGAATCTTTTGATTTTAAAGATGTTTAAAATGAGTAAAAATATCTATGTTTTGGTGTTGCATTATTTAAAACTCAAAAATTATATGAAATGTGCATAAATTTTGAATCTTTTGATTGTAAACATGCTCAAAATGAGTAAAACCACCTATGTTTTAGTGTTGCATTAATCAAAACTAAAAAATTATATGAAACATGCATAAAACTTTAATCTTTTATTGTAAACATGCTCAGAATGAGTAAAACCACCTACATTTTAGTATTGCATTATTCAAAACTCAAAAATTATAGGAAATTCAAATAAAGTTTAAATATTTTGATTATAAACATGCTCAAAATGACTAAAACCACCTAGGTTTTGGTGTTGAATTATTCAAATCTCAAATTATTAAGAAATGCATATAAAATTTTAATCTTTTGATTGTAAACATGCTTGAAACAAATAAAACAACCTATGTTTTAGTGTTTCATTATTCAAATCACAAATTATAAGAAATGGGCATAAAGATTGAATCTTTTGATTGTAAACATCCTCAATGTGAGAAAAATTGTCTATGTTTTGGTGTTACATTATTCAAAACTAAAAAATTATAGGAAATGCACTTAAAGGTTGAATCTTTTGATTGTAAACGTTTATGAAATGAGAGAAATAACCTTAGTTTTTATGTTGCATTATTCAAAACTCAAAAATTATACTAAATGCACATAAACTTTGAATCCTTTGATTGTAAATAGCTTGAAATGAGTAAAACTTCCAATGTTTTGGTGTTGCATTATTCAAATCTCAAAAACTATAGGAAACACACATAAAGTTTGAATCTTTTGAAGAATGTAAACTTGCTTGAAATGAGTAAAACTAGCTAAGTTTTGGTGTTGCATTATTTAAAACTCAACAACCATAGGAAGTATGCATAGAATATGAATCTTTTGATTGTAAACATGTTTAAAAAGAGTAAAACTACCTAAGTTTTGGTGTTTCATTCTTCAAAACTCAAAAATTATAGGAAATGCACATAAATTTTAAATCTTCTCATTTTAAACATGCTCAAAATGAGTAAATCTACCTAAGTTTTGGCATTACATTATTTTAAACTAAAACATTATAGGAAACATGAATACAGTTTGAATATTTTAATTGTAAACATGCTCAAAATGACTAAAACCACCTATGCTTTGGTGTTGTATAACTTAAAACTCAAAAACTATAGAAAACATGCATAAAATTTGAATCTTTTGATTGTAAACATGCTCAAAATGACTAAAACCACCTAAGTTTTGGTTTTGCATTATTCAAAACTTAAAAATTATAGGACACACACAAAAATATTGAATCTTTCGATTGTATACATATTCAAAATAATTAAAACTACATATGTTTTCATGTTGCATTACTTAAAACTAAAAAATTATAGGAAACTCACATAAAGTTTGAATCTTTTAATTGTAATAATACTATAAATGATCAAAACTACCAAATTTTTGATGTTGCATTATTCAAAACTCAAAAATTATAAGAAACGTGCATAAGTTTCAATCTTTTGATTATAAACATGCTTGAAATGAGTGAAACCAGAGTTATGGTGTTATATTATTCAAAACTCAAAAATTATAGGAAACATGCATAAAGTTTGAATCTTTTGATCATAAACATGGTCGGAACAAGTAAAATGACCTAAATTTTGGTGTTGCAGTATTTAAAACTTAAAAGTTATAGGAAATAAACATAAAGTTTGAATCTTTCGATTATAAATATGCTCAAAATGAGTAAAACTGCCTAGGTTTTATTGTTGTATTATTCAAAACTCAACAATTATAGGAAACATGCATAAAGGTTGAATATTTTGAATGTAAAAGTTTACAAAACAAGTAAAACCACCTGTGTTCTGGTGTTGCATTATTCAAAACTCAGTATTTATAGGAAACACACATAAAGTTTGAATCTTTTGAGTGTAAACATGTTTTAAATGAGTGCAATTACCTAAGTCTTGGTGTTGCATTATTCAATACTAAAACATAATAGAAAACAAGCATAATTTTTAAATTTTTTATTAATAAATATGCATGGAATGAGTAAAACTTCCTATGTTTTGGTGTTGCATTATTTAAAACAAAAAAATTATAAGAAAATTGCATAAATTTTAAATGTTTTGATTTTAAACATGCATGAAATGAGTAAAATTGCCTAAGTATTTATGTTTGATTATTAAAAACTCAAAAATTATAGGAAATTCATAGAAAATTTGAATTTTTGATTGTAAACATGCTTGAAATGAGCAAAATATCCTAAACTTTAGTGTTATATTATTCAAAACTCAAAAATTATTGCAAACGTGCATAAAAATTGATTTTTTTAATCGTAAACATGCATAAAATGAGTAAATTTATCTATGTTTAGGTGTTGTATTATTCAAAACTCAAAAAATATAGGAAAAATGCATAAAGTTTGAATTTGTTGATTCTAAACATGATTAAAATGAGTAAAATAGACTAAGTTTTGTTGTTGAATTATTAAAAAAACTCAAATTATAAGAAATACACATAAGGTTTTAATATTTTGATTGTAAACATGTTTAAAATGAGTAAAACCACATAATTTTTGATGTTTCATTATTTAAAGCTCAAAAATTATAGGAAACATAGATAAAATTTGAATATTTTGATTATTAACATGCTCAAAATGAGTAAAACTACATAAGTTTTGGTGTTGCATTATTCAAAACTCAAAAAATATAATAAATGCACATAAATTTTGAATCTTTTAATCGTAAACATGCTCAAAACAAGTAAAACCTCCTAGGTTTTGTTGTTGCATTAGCAAAACCGAAAAATTATAAGAAACATGCATAAAGTTTTAATCTCTTAATTGTAAACATGATTGAAATGAGTAAAACCACTTAAGATTTAGTGTTGCATTATTCAAAACTCAAAAACTATAGGAAATGTGCATAAAGTTTGAATCTTTTGATTGTAAACATGCTCGAAATATGTAAAACTACCTAAGTTTTTGTGTTACATTATTCAAAACTCAAAATTTATATGAAACACACAAGTTTATATCTTTTGATTATAAACATGCTTGAACTAGTATAACTACCTAGGTTTTGGTGTTGTATTATTCAAAACTCAAATATTATTCACATTATTCAAACATGCTCAAACCTATAGGAAACACTTATAAAGTTTTAATACTTTGCTTTTAAACATGCTCAAACCTAGTAAAATTGCCTAATTTTTGGAGTCACATTATTAAAAAAAATAAATAAGAAACGTGCATATAGTTTGAATTTTTTTATTTTTTTCATGATTGAAACTAGTAAAACAACCTAATCTTTGGTGTTGCATTGTTAAAAACTCAAAAATTATAGAAAACACAAATAAAGTTTGAATTTTTTGATTGTAAACATGTTTAAAATGAGTAAATCTACATAAGTTTTGATGTTGCATTATTCAAAACTCAAAAGTTATAAGAAATGTGGATAAAGTTTGAATTTTTTAATTGTAAACATGCTCAAAATGAGTAAAACCACCTATGTTTTGGTGTTGCATTATTCAAAACTCAAAAATTATAGGAAATGTGCATAAATTTTGAATATTTTTATTGTAAGCATGCCCAAAATGAGAAAAACCTCTTATGTTTTGGTGTTACATTATTTAAATCTCAAAAATTATAGGAAACATGCATAACATTTAAATCTTTTTGTTGTAAACATGCTCAAAATGAGTAAACTTGCTTAAGTTTTAGTGTTACATTATTCAAAACTAAAAACTTATAAGAAATGCCCATAAAGTATGAATCTTTTGATAGTAAACTTGCTCAGAATGAGTAAAATCACTTAATTTTTGGTGTTGAATTATTCAAAATGTGAATAAAATTTTAATCTTTTGATTGTAAACATGCTTGAAATCTATAAAACTACTAAAGTTTTAGTGTTCTATTATTCAAAACTAATTTTTTTTATGAAACATGCATAAAGTTTGAATCTTTTGATTGTAAACATGCTCAAAATGACTAACACTACTTGAATTTCATTGTTACATTTTTCAAAACTAAAAAATTATAGCAAAGGTGTATAAAATTTGAATCTTTTGATTGTAAACATGCTCAAAATGAGTAAAATTGCTTAAGTTTTAGTGTTGCATTATTCAAAACTAAAAAGTTATAGGAAATATACATAATGTTTGAATTTTTTGATTGTAAACATGCTCAAAACAACTAAAACCACCTAAGTTTTGGTTGTGCATTATTCAAAACTCAAAAATTATAGAAAACACACATAATTTTTGGATGTTTTGATTGTATACATACTGAAAATGAGTAAAACTACCTTAATTTTGGTGTTACATTCAAAAAAATTTAAAAAGTTATAGGAAATACATATAAAGTTTGAATCTTTTGATTGTAAACATGCTCAAAATGAGTAAAACCACCTATGTTTTGTTGTTGCATTATTCAAAACTAAAAACATATAGGAAACGTGGATAAAGTTCTAATCTTTTGATCGTAAACATAATCAAAATGAGTAAAACTACCTAAGTTTTGGTGTTGCAATATTCAAAACTCAAAATTATAAGAAATGCACATAAAATTTGAATCTTTTGATTGTAAACATGCTTAATATGAGTAAAACAACCTACATTTGGTGTTGTATTATTCAATACTCAAATATTATAGGAAACATTTATAATGTTTGAATCTTTTGATTGAAACATTCTCAAAATAATTAAAACTACCTAAGTTTTGGTGTTGCATTATTCAAAACTCAAAACTTATAAGAAACATGCATAGATTTTATATCTTTTCACATAAACTTTTAATCTTTCAATATTAAATATGCTCAAAATGAGTAAAACTACCAAAGTTTGGTGTTATTGAAGAATAATGAGAAAAATGCTAAGATGGAGTAGAATACCTTGATAATATATTAATGAACGATGTTAAGAGTTTATATATAATGATTTATAATTACCAAATCTATAACTGATTAGCTAACTGCTAAGCACCTATAACAAATTCCACCTAATCTACCATCTAAACATGTAACCGATGCTATAATAGATTGTGCTAACTAAACACTAATCACTATGCTAACAATGTAATATCAAATTTTTCCAACATTCCCCCTTTTATTACATTATTTCTACAAACATCATATTTCCAAATAGAGGTCCCCCCTTTATTACAAACATTTTAAAAGGATTTATACTCTCTGTATAGCCTATTCACTTTCCAAGATGGCATGCCATCTTTATGGCTTTAATGTCTTGGTATCACCTCAATTTTTCCTTATAAGATTACCAAAAACTTGGAAGTGTCAAGAACACTTCTCTTTGCTAACCATGAACCTAGATGGTTATAGGAGGTTTCTACTACACTTTAGTGGTTTCTCAAATTACTATAAACCCTTGAAATGAGTGAAACTTCCAATGTTTTGGTGTTACATTATTCAAATCTTAAAAACTCTAGGAAAAACACATAAAGTTTGAATCTTTTGAAGAATGTAAACTTGCTTGAAATGAGTAAAACTAGCTAAGTTTTGGTGTTGCATTATTTAAAACTCAACAATCATAGGAAGTATGCATAGATTTTGAATCTTTTGATTGTAAACATGTTTAAAAAGAGTAAAACTACCTAAGTTTTGGTGTTTCATTCTTCAAAACTCAAAAATTATAGGAAATTCACATAAATTTTAAATCTTCTAATTTTAAACATGCTCAAAATGAGTAAATCTACCTAAGTTTTGGCATTACATTATTTTAAACTAAAACATTATAGGAAACATGAATACAGTTTGAATATTTTAATTGTAAACATGCTCAAAATGACTAAAACCACCTATGTCTTGGTGTTGTATAACTTAAAACTCAAAAAGCAATAGAAAACATGCATAAAGTTTGAATCTTTTGATTGTAAACATGCTCTAAATGAGTAAAACCACCTAAGTTTTGGTTTTGCATTATTCAAAACTTAAAAATTATAGGAAACACATAAAAATATTGAATTTGTTGATTGTATATTATAGATTAATTTCCTACTCTACGTCGTATTCAATTATTTTCAGTCAAGCACTGCAATTTTGATTCTTCAGGCGAAGAGGCAGAATTTTGAAGTAGAGGGCCAGTTCATTTTGCCTAAGTGTTGAGATGTAGCATAAGCTACCAAGTGTCACCCTTTGAGCAGGTCTTTTTCCCCTTCTTGTTTCCTTCATCTCATTTTTTCCTGAGTATTAGTTCAAATGGGTGCTACCAAGTGTCACTTTTCAGGAGACAAAGCCGACAGTTGGCATCCCCCGAGTCCCCTTTTTGTAACCTTCAAGAACCGCAGACCGTGCCACATACCCAATAGTAGTTAAATGAAACGCACCACATGTCAGCATCCACATCTCATATCAGTGTCTGTAATTCATTCAAATACTTTCAACATAACGCAGCAGAGAAGGTGAAAAGTGTCAAGTGGCAGTTGTGGAGGCCATAAAATACTTTTTTGGAGAAAAATCACAAGCCACCACATGTTGTCATCTGGGAGACTTTGGTCTAATGATTTGATTCAATGCATAAAGGCATCATTTAATTTTTCTTAAGTGCTAAGAGTAGTGGAGGCTACCAAGTGTCACTCTCTGGTCCCTTTCTATCCCATCCCCAAAAGGCAGTGGAAGGTGCCATGTACCTTTAGATGAAGAAGCAGAAGATGCCATGTATCTTCCTAAGAGCAGTAGAGATTTCCACATGTCAATGTCTAAGGGATCATCCTCGAGTCTCATTGCTAAATACAGGTTGTGGTGGGCCTCGGGTGTTACTTCAAAATCCACAGAAGCTGCTAGGTGTTGCCATCTATAAGAGCCTATTATGAGTCCCAAATAAATCTACAGCATAGCCAAGGAAAGGAAGAGGGCCACATGTCTTCGATGATCCCAATGGAGAGTGCCAAATGTCATTTTTCAATGCCTAAAGGAGTATTTTTCATAAATTGGCTAAGGGTCCTCTCCCATTACAAACAGAACAGAGTGTCTGTCTACCTGTTACAGTGAAAATGGAGGGAAATTTGGTGAGAGTTAATTTCAGTAGATGGAGCAGTGAGTGCACTAGGTAGTTTTTTTGGGGCTTGCAAGCATTGAATACACTGTCTATTTGTCTCCTAATAGCAGAGGCAGAATAGACAGTTGAGCGGCCCAGTAGGTGATGAAATTTAAAATTTAGGCGCGAAGAGAGGAACTTGTCAGGAATCGCCATGCCATAGTTAAGGGTAGCCATTCTTCTCCAGCATGGCTTTTCAAAGCATTGAATGCACCAAAGTTCAAATTATTATTATTTATTTATGTATCCAGGGCTATAAAAGAAGAAGAATTGAAAAATCTAAAGAGGGGGGAAGATTTCTGATAGTTTAGACTTGTAATTTCGACCAGTAATATCATTTGCTCTTGTCTTGATTTCCTGAAGTTGTAAAAGTTGATATAATTGTGCATGTTTTTGTGCCCTTTATGTGGCTAAATGAATTAAGGAAATTTAAGCTCCATGCCTTGGTTGGTGTTACCTGTGTCATTTACATAGTAGTCTATGTTGTAGATTTGCTAGTGTTGTGATTGGAAATGTTATTTGATTTTGTCTCATTTTCTGGAATCCGATGTTCTACATAACTGTGCATGACTTTTGTGCCTCTAATGTGATTGGAAGATTCTATTAAGAAGATTGAACACAATGCCTTTGTTGACAATTCATGTATCTCAGCAAAAGACTCTCCTATTATGAGCCTCTATTTCTGTTATTCCAATCTTTTACATTGATCATGCACTTGTCTACTCTTAAATTTAATAGAATCACATAATAGTTTCACTATGCTTAGGTTAGGATTAGAATTACTCTTAGGTGCATCACCATAGTTAGGTTTCAATTCCTACATTTTGCATTTCTGTTTAGTCTCCTATCCCGTTTCCCCAACACCCAATACAAAAGAAGAGACCAACTTCTTTAAAATCTGGATGTTGCTTTCAAGCTGCATTGTCCCACAAGTTGAAACTTCCCATTTTTGTTGATTAAGATCTAGTGTAATTTTAAGACATCAACAGTTTTTGGCACGCCCATTGGGACCAATCTTTCAATGAGTTGAAGAATTTTGGTGTATTCTTTAGCCAATTTGCCTTTGGAGGTTTTTATTGACACCAACAATGATTCTGCATCACCAACCAATCAAGCAGTATCATCAAGAAATCCCTTTGGTATGTATAACTTTCTAACTCATAGCTATGAGTCTTATTCTCCTTCAAATATGTTTTATCAAGAACAAGCTTCTTTTAGAATCATGTCGAGTAATGAGGATGCATATTGTTATGAGCCACAGCAGTCTTATGCCTAGTCCCCCCAATATGTCTCATCCCATGTTCAACTTAACCTTATTTTCACTTTCAAAAAAGCATTGCTAGGATTTAAAAAATATGTGTTAGAGCTTGACAGTAGAAGGGGATATGGCCAAGAGATTCCTTGTCATATCATCTATCAAGTAAGGGATGCAATAGACCTGATTAAAAGTGAGTGGGATCCCATTGAGAGGGCGAATTGGCAAGAACTTACATATGAGATGTTAGAAGTGTGTGGATTGATTGCATTCCTAGAAGAGAGGCTAAGCATTCATGAGAACCAACCTTACCAAGTCTACCAAACTTCATACCCACCACCACAAATCCCATATCAAACATATGCCACCCCTATTCATGAACAAGGTCAAAATCATCAAGACCAACTCCCCAATAATGTAGAGTCTATGATAGCAGCAAGGGAAGAGGATCCCAAACTCTCACTTTCCCCGCAAATTCCTTCCACCCTTACTCAAGAAGCTGCTTATTTTCCATCACAGCCTTCTTCTTTCCCCCTTTTCGTAGAAGAATATATTTTGAAGGGAGCAATTGAGTATGTAGAAGAACACGCTCAATTCATGGCCAAACAAGAAGATTCCATCAGTACAAAAGAGGAGGAGATCACCATGGACTCCTCTTTTGATGAGCAAGAGGATAAGCTACAATCTTTTTCCTTAACTTTTGATGAGCAGGAGATCATTTCTGATTTTTTCCTCACTCTGCAAGAGGATATGGAGGAACATGGACACTCCCTCAACCAAGTCATTGAGATAGGAGGCACTGAGCTAGTTTCAAATGAAGAAGAAAGCCCTAAGATTCAAATGAGTATGCAGAAGAGATGGCAGCTTTTTAATTCATCCTTGCAAGAGGATGAAGTCATCAAAGAGCATGATGATGAAATAAAGTTGGAATCTGAAGATGTGCCAAAAAATAGTGGATATCAAAAGGCACAGCATGAAGAACCAATAGCCCATGATTTCTTGATGACACCCGACAACATGAAGAACCAGTATTTGATGGGCATTCAAAGACAAGGAGAGTTCATAGGTGTTGAATACACATTTTGCTCAGACTCGTTCGAGTGCAGGTAGACCTGTGTGGCTGGTGTAGAGAACATTCCATCAACGACATATCCATTACAATCACTGGTATGGCAATGCAAGTTGGCTTGTCATAAAGAGGACGTGGGAAAGTTTGTTTTTGATCTCAAAGGAAAATAAAGATTTGTAATGAATGTGGTTAGGTAGTTTCCATTCTCACATTACTTTGTTTTGTTTTTTGCTTTCTTGCTTTTCCTTTAAAATAAGCATTTTAAATGCAAAGTCGGTGTCTTAGAAATTCTTTAATTCTTTCTTTTTTTGTCGTAATAAATGCTTCCCCAAATCTTTTAAAATCTCCAAGGTACATTGCACTACATAATGTGTCTGCCTCAGTTTCCCAAAGATTGAGTAGTATTTGCTAATGGTCACCTTAATTTAATGCTATTTTGGGACTTGATAGGCCCATAAAAATCCCTTAGCAAATTTTAAAGTTTACAAACTCTCAAGCATTCCTGTGAAAATATCTTGCTCATTGTGATTGTGGCACCTAGTGAAATTTGTTACAGCAAGCGTGTTTTTATCCTACAAAAGGTTTACACCAAGTTATTATACAAGAGATTTAGAGATGGTGAGAACATCAGAAACACCTAGGAAGAGAAGATGGGTGTAGTTCCAATTAGACCCAGAAGAGGAAGAATAGCCTTCACAACACCCAGTGCATAGCACTACAAATTCTCCTCAGGTAGGAATTACTCCCCCTCCTCCCTCTCAATCCATGCCTCCACCCAGCCAAATGACACCTCCCACCACTACTGCCATTCCCATTTTGTAATTCACTTCATCCTTGATGCCTCAAGCCTTAACATTACCTTATTTTTCCCCCTCCATTCCCAGAAAAACACTCCTTCAACTCACCCCTAACTAGCCAATGGCTCTCCAATACAACCTATCACAAGGATTTCCCTTTGTAGTGGGATATATTGTGTCCCCTTCCACCTTCCAGACATAGGTTGATGCTACAAGGAAGGCAAGAGAAGCCCAATTGGAGAAGAAGAGGAGTAAAGAGAATAAAGCACCGATAGTGACACATTTGAGGTCACAATTTGACCCCATTCAACAACAGCTGATGGTGACCCATTTGTCACCCAATGTTGCCAAGCCAAGTGAACAAATGTGGCTAGAAGACTACACCATGAACGCAGTGGCCATTGACATGTCCCTATTCGGGCCTCAAGATAGAGTCAAGCTCATGACTAAATCCACTTCTGTGGTCACAGAAGATTATTTGAGGATATTAAGGAGACTACAGAAGATGGAGGTTGACCTAGTCTCAAAAAAGACAAACTACAATAGTTTGGCCAAACAAATAAACTAGAAGGACAATGAGATAGCCAGTCTACAGAAATAGTTGCAAAATAGTATTTCTCTCTAGACTCAATGGGCAATTTAGGCCCAAAATGATTCTTTGAAAGCAGAGCTTGTACTTGCCAAAGATGCAGCAATAGCTCTAAGATAGGAAAATGCAACATTATAGGGAAGAGTCGAAGGACTCCAACTGCAGGTTACCCAATCACAGTAAAGGTTGCTAGAAGAACATAGCAAGGGTGTAAATTTTCAAGCCTAGCTCTAAGTAGAGTAGCAGTGGACCACGCAACTAGAAATTAAGCTAGCCAATAGGCCAAGAGGTGTCAAAATGGTGCAACTAGTGAAGGAACTCTACAAGTTAGCATGGGAAAGAATCTCTTTGGAGATTCTCTAGCTTAGGCCACTTTTCACCTTCCTACACCACACACAGCAACTGTTGAGAATCTAGTATAGAACACTCTGTCCACGATCTCCCAGAGAGTCATAGACTCTCATTCTTTACTGGAGAAGCTCTACAGCTCAAGGGATGCAACATTGGTAGCCATGGGGATTCATGATATAATGGCTGCTATGAAATAGGTCAATGAGGAGCTCAGTCGCAATGCCATAACCAACAATTGTAGAAGTTGTCTCGATGTCATCAAAGAAGGCATTGGAAAAATGAGGCAACACATTGAAGATCTGGTGTGATTGGGCCTTTCTTCCCCATTTCTAGATGCGAGGATGGTGCTAATGGTGGACCAAATCCAACCATTGATGCTAGCTAGGCAAAGGGATCAAATAGTTTTTCAAAGCTTGCGGGATGATTCTCCAACCTCTTAGGTCAAAACTATTCTAATTCTAGTTTTTTTATTAGAATCCAAGCTAAAAGCCACTGCCCAGGTCTTACCAACCTTCTCACACAAGGATTTCATTAGCTTGGATTTGGCTTTTGATGAGTTGTAGAATAAGCAAGGATTATCCGACTATGAGTGGTCTATCTTCCATATCTTTTGAAGCTATAAATTTTGAAATTTTGATCAAGTGGGAGTCAGGTTCTTTTTGAGCAGGCTCAAAAGCCCTGATGGTTGCTAATAAATAGAGAGTAATTTCCTAATCTATGTCATATTCAATTATTTTTAGTTGAGCACTATAATTTTGGTTCTTTGGGTGAAGAGGCAGAATTTTGAAGCAAAGCGCTGGTTCATTTGCCAAGTGTTGAGATGTAGCAGAAGTTGCCAAGTGTCACCCTCTAAGCAGGTCTTTTTCCCCTTCTTGTTTCCTTCATCTCATTTTTTCCTGAGTATTAGTTCAAGTAGATGCTAACAAGTGTCACTTTCTAGGAGACAAAGCTGATAGTTGGCATCCCCTGAGTCCCCTTTTTGTAACCTTTGAGAACTGCAGACCATGCCACATACCCAATAGAAGTTATGCAGAATGCACCACATGTCAGAATCTATGTCTCATATCGGCATCCACACCTCATTCAAATATTTTCAACATAAGGCAGCAGAGAAGGCAAAAAGCACCAAGTGGTAGTTGTAGAGGCCTTGAAATACCTTTTTGGAGAAAAATCGCAAGGCACCACGTGTCATCATCTAGGAGACATTGGTCCAACAATTTCATTCAATGCATAAAGGTGTCTTTTCAGTTTTCTTAAGTGCTAAGAGCAGTGGAGGCTGCCAAGTATCAATCTCCGGTCCCTTTCTACCCCATCCCCAAAAGGCAGTAGAAGGCGCCACATACCTTTAGATAAAGAAGTGGAAGATGCCACATATCTTCCTAAGAGAAGCGGATATTTCCATGTGTCAACATCTGAGGGATCATCCTCAAGTTTCATTACTAAATAAAGGTTGTGGTGGGCCTCGGGTGTTACTTCAAAATCCATGGAAGCTATCAGGTGTCACCATCCATAAGAGCTTGTTATGAGTCCCAAATAAATCTATAGCATAGCCAAGGAAAGGGAGAGGGCCACGTGTCTTTGATGAACTCAAAAAAGAGCACCAAATGTCATTTATTGATGCCTAAAGGAGAGTTTTTCATAAATTGGCTAAGGGTCCTCTCTCATTACAAATAGAACAGAGTGCCCGTCTACTTGTTACATTGAAAATGGAGGGAAATTTAGTTAGAGTTAATTTGAGTAGATGGAGTAGTGCACCAGATAGTTTTTTGGGGGCTTGTAAGCATTAAAGATGCCATCCATTTGTCTCCTAACAGTGGAGGTAGAATAGATAGTTGAGCAGCCTAGTAGGTGATGAAATTTTAAATTCAGGTGTGAAGAGAGGAACTAGTCAGGAATCACCATGCCGTAGTTAAGGGTAGCCATTCTTCTCCAGCATGGATTTTTGAAGCATTGAATGCGCCAAAAATCAAATTATTATTTTTTATTTACGTATTCGAGGCTATAAAAGAAGAAGAATTGTAAAATCTAAAGAGAGGGGAAGATTTTTGATAGTTTAGACTTCTTGTAATTTCGACCAGTAATATCATTTGCTCTTGTCTTGATATCTTGAAGTTGTAAAAGTTGATATAATTGTGCATGTTTCTGTGCCCTTTATGTGGCTGAATGAATTAAGTAAATTTAAGCTCCACACCTTGGTTGGTGTTACCTGTGTCATTTACACAGTAGTCTATGTTGTAGATTTGCTAGTGTTGTGATTGGAAATGTTATTTGCTTTTGTCTCATTTTTTGGAATCTAAAGTTCTACATAATTGTGTGTGACTTCTACACCTCTAATGTGATTGGAATATTTTATTAAGAAGATTGAACACTATGCCTTTGTTGACAATTCTTGTATCTCATCAAAAGACTCTCCTATTGTGAGTCTCTATTTCTGTTATTCTAATCTTTTACATTGATCATGCACTTGTCTATTCTTAAATGTAATAGAATCATATAATAGTTTCATTATGATTAGGTTAGGATTAGGATTACTCTCAGGTGCATCGCCATAGTTAGGTTTCAATTCCTACATTTTGTATTTTTGTTTAGTATCCTATCCCTTTTCCCCAACACCCAATACAACATAAGAGACCAACTTCTTTAAAATATGGAGGTTGTTTTCAAGCTGCATTGTCCCACAGCTTGACACTTCCCATTGTTGTTGATTAAGATCTAGCACAAATTTAAGACATCAACATATAAATGTTCAAAATAATTATAACTACATATGTTTTCGTGTTACATTACTTAAAACTAAAAAACTATAGGAAACACACATAAAGTTTGAATCTTTTAATTGTGATCATACTAAAAATGATCAAAACTACCAAATTTTTGATGCTGCATTATTCAAAACTGAAAAATTATAGGAAACATGCATAAGTTTCAGTCTTTTGATTATAAACATGCTTGAAATGAGTGAAACCAGAGTTTTGGTCGTATATTATTCAAAACTCAAAAATTATAGGAAACATGCATAAAGTTTGAATCTTTTGATTATAAACATGGTTGGAACAAGTAAAATGACCTAAATTTTGGTGTTTCATTATTTAAAACTTAAAAGTTATAGGAAATAAACATAAAGTTTGAATCTTTCAAATTATAAACATGCTCAAAATGAGTAAAACTGCCTAAATTTTATTTTTGTATTACTCAAAACTCAACAATTATAGGAAACATGCATAAAGGTTGAATATTTTGAATGTAAAAGTTTACAAAACAAGTAAAACCACCTATGTTTTGGTGTTGCATTATTCAAAACTCAATAATTATAGGAAACACACATATAGTTTGAATCTTTTGAGTGTAAACATGTTTTAAATCAGTACAATCACCTAAGTCTTGGTGTTGCATTATTCAATACTAAAACATAATAGAAAACAAGCATAAACTTTAAATCTTTTATTAATAAATATGCTTGGAATGAGTAAAACATCCTATGTTTTGGTGTTGCATTATTCAAAACAAAAAAATTATAAGTTGCATAAATTTTGAATCTTTTGATTTTAAACATGCATGAAATGAGTAAAATTGCAAGAGTATTTATGTTTCATTATTAAAAACTCAAAAATTATAGGAAATGCATAAAAAGTTTGAATTTTTTGATTGTAAACATGCTTGAAATGAGCAAAATCTCCTAACTTTTAGTGTTATATTATTCAAAACTCAAAAAATATTGCAAACATGCATAAAGATTGATTATTTTAATTGTAAACATGCACAAAATGAGTAAATTTATCTATGTTTAGGTGTTGTATTATTCAAAACTCAAAAAATATAGGAAACATGCATAAAGTTTGAATTTGTTGATTTTAAACATGATCAAAATGAGTAAAATAGCCTAAGTTTTGTTGTTGAATTATTAAAAACTCAAATTATAAGAAATACACATAAGGTTTGAATATTTTGATTGTAAACATGTTTAAAATGAGCAAAACCACATAAGTTTTGATGTTGCATTATTTAAAGTTCAAAAATTATAGGAAACACAGATAAAATTTGAATATTAACATGCTCAAAATGAGTAAAACTACATAAGTTTTGGTGTTGCATTATTCAAAACTCAAATAATATAATAAATGCACATGAATTTTGAATATTTTAATCGTAAACATGCTCAAAACAAGTAAAACCTCCTAGGTTTTTTTGTTGCATTAGCAAAACACAAAAGTTATAAGAAACATGCGTAAAGTTTTAATCTCTTAATTGTAAACATGATTGAAATGAGTAAAACCATTTAAGATTTAGTGTTGCATTATTCAAAACTCAAAAACTATAGGAAATGTGCATAAAATTTGAATCTTTTGATTGTAAACATGATTAAAATATTTAAAACTACCTAAGTTTTTGTGTTGCATTATTCAAAACTCAAAATTTATATGAAACACACATAAAGTTTAAATCTTTTGATTATAAACATGCTTGAACTAGTATAACTTCCTAGGTTTTGGTGTTGTATTATTCAAAACTCAAATATTATTCACATTATTCAAGCATGCTCAAACCTATAGGAAACACTTATAAAGTTTTAATACTTTGCTTTTAAACATGCTCAAACCTAGTAAAATTGCCTAATTTTTGGAGTCACATTATTAAAAAAATAATAAGAAACGTGCATATAGTTTGAATCTTTTGATTTTTTTCATAATCAAAACTAGTAAAACAACGTAAGCTTTGGTGTTGCATTGTTAAAAACTCAAAAATTATAGAAAACACAAATAAAGTTTGAATTTTTTGATTGTAAACATGTTCAAAATGAGTAAATCCACGTAAGTTTTGATGTTGCATTATTCAAAACTCAAAAGTTATAAGAAATGTGGATAAAGTTTGAATTTTTTAATTGTAAACATGCTAAAAATGAGTAAAACCACCTATGTTTTGGTGTTGCATTATTCAAAACTCAAAAATTATAGGAAATGTGCATAAATTTTGAATATTTTTATTGTGAGCATGCCCAAAATGAGAAAAACCTCTTATGTTTTGGTGTTACATTATTTAAATCTCAAAAATTAAAGGAAACATGCATAACATTTTAATCTTTTTGTTGTAAACATGCTCAAAATGAGTAAAGCTGCTTAAGTTTTAGTGTTACATTATTCAAAACTAAAAAATTATAAGAAATGCCCATAAAGTATGAATCTTTTGATCGTAAACATGCTCACAGTGAGTAAAATCACTTATGTTTTGGCGTTGCATTATTCGAAACTAAAAAATTGTAAGAAATGTGAATAAAATTTTAATCTTTTGATTGTAAACATGCTTGAAATCTATAAAACTACTCAAGTTTTAGTGTTGCATTATTCAAAACTAAATTTTTTTATGAAACATGCTTAAAATGACTAACACTAGTTGAATTTCATTGTGACATTTTTCAAAACTAAAAAATTATACCAAAGGTGTATAAAATTTCAATCTTCTTATTGTAAACATGCTCAAAATGAGTAAAATTGCTTATGTTTTAGTGTTGCATTATTCAAAACTAAAAAGTTATAGGAAATATACATAATGTTTGAATTTTTTGATTGTGAACATGCTCAGAACAACTAAAACCACCTAAATTTTGGTTGTGCATTATTCAAAACTCAAAAATTATTGAAAACACACATAAATTTTGAATGTTTTGATTGTATACATACTGAAAATGAGTAAAACTACCTTAATTTTGGTGTTACATTCAAAAAAATTAAAGGAAATACATATAAAGTTTGAATCTTTTGATTGTAAACATGCTCAAAATGAGTAAAACCACCAATGTTTTGGTGTTGCATTATTCAAAACTAAAAACTTATAGGAAACGTGGATAAATTTCCAATCTTTTGATCATAAACATAATCAAAATGAGTAAAACTACCTAAGTTTTGGTGTTGCAATATTTAAAACTCAAAATTATAGGAAATGCACATAAAATTTGAATCTTTTTATTGTAAACATGCTTAATATGAGTAAAACAACCTATATTTTGGTGTTACATTATTCAAAACTCAAAACTTATAAGAAACATGC
This sequence comes from Torreya grandis, assembly GCA_037957365.1. Lineage (NCBI taxonomy): Eukaryota > Viridiplantae > Streptophyta > Pinopsida > Cupressales > Taxaceae > Torreya > Torreya grandis. The sequence goes on from JARHVA010003303.1 coordinate 1,213,111, forward strand.
ATAAATTATGTATATTTTCACACAAAATATGAATCTTTTAATATTAAATATGCTCAAAATGAGTAAAACTACCAAAGTTTGGTGTTATTGAAGAATAACGAGCAAAATGCTAAGATGGAGTAGAATACCTTGATAATATATTAATGAACAACGTTAAGAGTTTATATATAATGATTAATAATTACCAAATCTATAACTAATCAGCTAACTGCTAAGCAGCTATAACAAATTTCACCTAATCTACCATCTAAACATGTAACCGATGCTATAATATATTATGCTACCTAAACACTAATCACTATGCTAACAATGTAATATCAAATTTTTCCAACATTCCCCCTTTTATTACATTGCTTCTACAAACATCATATTTCCAAATAGAGGTCCCCACTTTATTACAAACATTTTAAAAAGATTTATACTCTTCGTATAGCCTACTCACTTTTTAAGGTGGCATGCCATCTTTATGGCTTTAATGTCTTGGTATCACCTCAATTTTTCCTTATAAGATTACCAAAAACTTGGAAGTGTCAAGAACACTTCTCTTTGCTAACCATGAACCTAGATGGTTATAGGAGGTTTCTACTACACTTTAGTGGTTTCTCAAATTACTATAAACCCTTGAAATGAGTAAAACTTCCAATGTTTTGGTGTTGCATTATTCATATCTCAAAAACTATAGGAAACACACATAAAGTTTGAATCTTTTGAAGAATGTAAACTTGCTTGAAAAGATTAAAACTAGCTAAGTTTTAGTGTTGCATTATTTAAAACTCAACAATCATAGGAAGTATGCATAAATTTTGAATCTTTTGATTGTAAACATGTTTAAAAAGAGTAAAACTACCTAAGTTTTGGTGTTTCATTCTTCAAAACTAAAAAATTATAGGAAATGCAGATAAATTTTAAATCTTCTAATTTTATACATGCTCAATATGAGTAAATCTACCTAAGTTTTGGCATTACATTATTTTAAACTAAAACATTATTGGAAACATGAATATAGTTTGAATATTTTAATTGTAAACATGCTTAAAATGACTAAAACCACCTATGTTTTGGTGTTGTATAACTTAAAACTCAAAAACTATAGAAAACATGCATAAAGTTTGAATCTTTTGATTGTAAACATGCTCAAAATGAGTAAAACCACCTAAGTTTTGGTTTTACAGTATTCAAAACTTAAAAATTAGAGGAAACACAAAAATATTGAATCTTTCGATTGTATACATGTTCAAAATAATTAAAACTACATATGTTTTTCATGTTGCATTACTTAAAACTAAAAAATTATAGGAAACACACATAAAGTCTGAATCTTTTAATTGTAATCATACTAGAAATGATCAAAACTACCAAATTTTTGATGTTGCATTATTCAAAACTCAAAAATTATAGGAAACATGCATAAGTTTCAATCTTTTGATTATAAACATGCTTGAAATGAGTGAAATTAGTGTTTTGGTCTTATATTATTCAAAACTCAAAAATTATATGAAACATGCATAAAGTTTGAATCTTTTGATTATAAACATGGTTGGAGCAAGTAAAATGACATAAATTTTGGTGTTGCATTATTTAAAACTTAAAAATTATAGAAAATAAACATAAAGTTTGAATCTTTCAATTATAAACATGCTCAAAATGAGTAAAACTGCCTAAGTTTTATTTTTGTATTATTCAAAACTCAACAATTATAGGAAACATGCATAAAGGTTAAATATTTTGAATGTAAAAGTTTACAATACAAGTAAAACCACCTATGTTTTGTTGTTGCATTATTCAAAATTCAATAATTATAGGAAACACACATAAAGTTTGAATCTTTTGAGTGTAAACATGTTTTAAATCAGTACAATCACCTAAGTCTTGGTGTTGCATTATTCAATACTAAAACATAATAGAAAACAAGCATAAACTATAAATTTTTTTATTAATAAATATGCTTGGAATGAGTAAAACTTCCTATGTTTTGGTGTTGCATTATTCAAAACAAAAAAATTATAAGTTGCATAAATTTTGAATCTTTTGATTTTAAACATGCATGAAATGAGTAAAATTGCAAGAGAATTTATGTTTCATTATTAAAAACTCAAAAATTATAGGAAATTCATAAAAAGTTTGAATTTTTTGATTGTAAACAGGCTTGAAATGAGCAAAATCTCCTAACTTTTAGTGTTATATTATTCAAAACTCAAAAAATATTGCAAACATGCATAAAGATTGATTATTTTAATTGTAAACATGCACAAAATGAGTAAATTTATCTATGTTTAGGTGTTGTATTATTCAAAACTCAAAAAATATAGGAAACATGCATAAAGTTTGAATTTGTTGATTCTAAACATAATCAAAATGAGTAAAATAGCCTAAGTTTTGTTGTTGAATTATTAAAAACTCAAATTATAAGAAATACACATAAGGTTTGAATATTTTGATTGTAAACATGTTTAAAATGAGTAAAACCACATAAGTTTTGATTTTGCATTATTTAAAGTTCAAAAATTATAGGAAACACAGATAAAATTTGAATATTAACATGCTCAAAATGAGTAAAACTACATAAGTTTTGGTGTTGCATTATTCAAAACTCAAAAAATATAATAAATGCACATAAATTTTGAATATTTTAATCGTAAACATGCTCAAAACAATTAAAACCTCCTAGGTTTTGTTGTTGCATTAGCAAAGCACAAAAATTATAAGAAACATGCGTAAAGTTTTAATCTCTTAATTGTAAACATGATTGAAATGAGTAAAACCATTTAAGATTAGTGTTGCATTATTCAAAACTCAAAAACTATAGGAAATGTGCATAAAGTTTGAATCTTTTGATTGTAAACATGCTCAAAATATTTAAAACTACCTAAGTTTTTGTGTTGCATTATTCAAAACTCAAAATTTATATGAAACACACATAAAGTTTAAATCTTTTGATTATAAACATGCTTGAACTAGTATAACTACCTAGGTTTTGGTGTTGTATTATTCAAAACTCAAATATTATTCACATTATTCAAACATTCTCAAACCTATAGCAAACACTTATAAAGTTTTAATACTTTGCTTTTAAACATGCTCAAACCTAGTAAAATTGCCTAATTTTTGGAGTCACATTATTAAAAAAAAAAATAAGAAACGTGCATATAGTTTGAGATTTTTGATTTTTTTCATGATTGAAACTAGTAAAACAACCTAAGGTTTGGTGTTGCATTGTTAAAAACTCAAAAATTATAGAAAACACAAATAAAGTTTGAATTTTTTGATTGTAAACATGTTTAAAATGAGTAAATCCACATAAGTTTTGATGTTGCATTATTCAAAACTCAAAAGTTATAAGAAATGTGGATAAAGTTTGAATTTTTTAATTGTAAACATGCTAAAAATGAGTAAAACCACATATGTTTTGGTGTTGCATTATTCAAAACTAAAAAATTATAGGAAATGTGCATAGAGTTTGAATATTTTGATTGTAAGCATGCCCAGAATGAAAAAAACCCTCTTATGTTTTGGTGTTACATTATTTAGATCTCAAAAATTATAGGAAACATGCATAACATTTGAATTTTTTTTATTGTAAGCATGCTCAAAATGAGTAAACCTGCTTAAGTTTTAGTGTTACATTATTTACAACTAAATAATTATAAGAAATGCCCATAAAGTATGAATCTTTTGATTGTAAACATGCTCACAATGAGTAAAATCACTTAGGTTTTGGTGTTGCATTATTCGAAACTAAAAATTATAAGAAATGTGAATAAAATTTTAATTTTTAGATTGTAAACATGCTTGAAATCTATAAAACTACTCAAGTTTTAGTGCATTATTCAAAACTATTTTTTTTTTATGAAACATGCATCAATTTTGAATCTTTTCATTGTAAACATGCTCAAAATGACTAACACTACTTGAATTTCATTATTACATTTTTCAAAACTAAAAAATTATAGCAAAGGTGTATAAAATTTGAATCTTCTGATTGTAAACATGCTCAAAATGAGTAAATTTGCTTAAGTTTTAGTGTTGCATTATTCAAAACTAAAAAGTTATAAGAAATATACATAATGTTTGAATTTTTGGATTGTAAACATGCTCAGAATAACTAAACCCGCCTAAGTTTTGGTTGTGCATTATTCAAAATTCAAAAATTATAGAAAACACACATAAATTTTGAATGTTTTGATTGTATACATACTGAAAATGAGTAAAACTACCTTAATTTTGGTGTTACATTAAAAAATTATAGGAAATACATATAATGTTTGAATCTTTTGATTGTAAACATGCTCAAAATGAGTAAAACCACCAATGTTTTGGTGTTGCATTATTCAAAAAAAAAAACTTATAGGAAACGTGCATAAAGTTCTAATATTTTGATTGTAAACATAATCAAAATGAGTAAAACTACCTAAGTTTTGGTGTTGCAATATTCAAAACTCAAAATTATAGGAAATGCACATAAAATCTGAATCTTTTGACTGTAAACATGCTTAATATGAGTAAAACAACCTACATTTTGGTGTTGCATTATTCAAAACTCAAATATTATAGGAAACATTTATAAAGTTTGAATCTTTTGATTGAAACATTCTCAAAATAATTAAAACTCCCTAAGTTTTGGTGTTGCATTATTCAAAACTCAAACTTATAAGAAACATGCATAAATTTTGTATCTTTTCACATAAACTTTGAATCTTTTAATATTAAATATGGTCAAAATGAGTAAAACTAGATAAGTTTGGTGTTATTGAAGAATATTGAGCAAAATGCTAAGATGGAGTAGAATACCTTGATAATATATTAATGAACAACATTAAGAGTTTATATATAATGATTAATAATTACCAAATCTATAACTGATCAGCTAACTGCTAAGCACCTATAACAAATTCCACCTAATCTACCATCTAAACATGTAACCGATGCCATCATAGATTGTGCTAACTAAACACTAATCACTATGCTAACAATGTAATATCAATTTTTTCCAACATTCCCCCCTTTATTACATTTTTTCTACAAACATAATATTTCCAAATAGAGGTCCCCCCTTTATTACAAACATTTTAAAAAGATTTATTCTCTCTGTATAGCCTACTCACTTTCTAAGATGGCATGCCATCTTTATGGCTTTAATGTCTTCGTATCACCTCAATTTTTCCTTATAAGATTACCAAACACTTGGAAGTGTTAAGAACACTTCTCTTTGCTAACCATGAACCTAGATGGTTATAGGAGGTTTCTACTACACTTCAGTGGTTTTTCAAATTACTATAAACCCTTTTCCAAGAACCAAGTACTACTTTAGTGCTTTTGCTCCACACAACATTCTTTTTTAGGAGATACCAAACTAGAAAATAATTCTCAATACTTTATTTGAAAAATATACTTTAAAAATATAAAACAAACACACCAAAATTTGTCACCATAACAATGGTATGACCCTATCCTAGGTGACTCGCGAGAGGATGCCAAATGTCCTCTAGCCTCTGTGTATCCTCCAACCTCTAATAAATGAAGTTGCTTACTCAATCGATGAAGATTTGAAGCTCAGTTATATGTCATTTTTGAGGACAAAACTTTCCTATTGACACATATGGCTTAAAAATTTGGGTTCAGAAAATGCATATCTATAAGAGATTTATTAACTTTTGATAATATCATATTGACAATGGATGCAAAATAATATTAACTCTAGATGACACGACTTTTGACTCATAAATATGACACTAACTAAAAATGAATTTTTGTTTAATTAAATTTTGGACTCTTTTACATTTAATATACCAAAAAAAAAAAACTCTTACAATAGATGACTCAACTCTTAATATCTTGAAACTTTTGGATTTTTAACAAACCTATTTTAAAATAACTTTTACTATTAAGAGACAAAATGTCTATATTTAATACCAAAATAAAAAAAAGACACTTTGAAATTTAAACTAATGACTAAAAAGGTAAGAAATAAAATAGATCTCTAAAAACAATGATCTATCCAATAAATACTAACCACCTTTAATTGACATGCAAGCCTTATGTAAATGTTCAACATTATGTTAAATGAATCATGTATTCCCAACATTGAATTATGATTTCCTTTGGTGGCTAGTGATCTGATGGTCATCTTATGCACACCATTCAATGTGCTCAAGTTGGGAGATTAGTTGAACACTACCATAGGAAAACTCAAAAAAACCTATTGCTACTTGTAGATAGATGAAAAATGCTATAGTTGAGATTTGACATAGTTTGGGAGATCATGTTGTTCCCAAAAATATGTGATCAATATATATAATCAAACTTGTCCAATCCTATGGTAGATGTTATGATCTATAGAAGCAATGATGGATCATGATATAAATACACACAACTAGAGGAAGATTGAATGCCACATAGGTTGTTCTTTGTCCACATGAGATATTGATAAGCCCTTCTCAGAAGTCTGATATATGTAGTTAAAGATTTAAAAATATAAATTTGTGGGTTAAAATAAGATCCAAAACTCTACACTGTCATGTTAAGAATGTGCATAGGTCAGCATGGAGATGGAAATCATCAAACTATCCTATAAAACTAAACATAAACACTTCTGCTATGTCATCTTTTCATATTTAGAGGCAAAGCATATTGTAACTACCTCTCACAATGCTTAGGCTCTCATAATGGATTGCTCCAATACCAATGAAAGAAAAATGAGAAGAATGCTAAGATGGAGTGGAATACCTTGATAATATATTAATCAACAACATCAAGAGTTTATATATAAATGGTTAATAGTTACCAGCTCTATAACTGATCACTTAATCGCTAAGTACCTATAATGAATTCCACCTAATCTACAATCTAAACATGTAACTAATGCTTTAACAGATTGTACTAACTAAACACTAATCACTATGCTAATAATGTAATATCAAATTTTGCCAATAGTTGTATTGTTGAAAACTCAAACATTCTAGGAAATGAGCATAAAGTTTGAATCTTTTGATTATAAACATGCTTGAAACAAGTAAAACTACCTAAGTTTTGGTGTTGTATTATTCAAAACTCAAAAATTGTAAGAAACATGCATAATGTTTGAATCTTTTTATTTTTAACATGCTTGAAATAAGTAAAACCACCTATGTTTTGGTGTTACATTATTCTAAACTCAAAAATTATAGGAAATATACATAAATTTTAAATATTTTGATTGTAAATATGCTTAAAACAAGTAAAACTACGTAAGTCTTTGTGTTACATTATCCAAAATTAAAAAAATTGTAGGCAACATGTATAAAGCTTGAATATTTTTATTTTAAACATGATCAAAATGAGTAAAACTACCTAGTTTTTATTGTTTCATTATTCAAAACTCAAAAAATATAGTAAACACAATTAAAGTTTTAATATTTTAATTGTAAACATGATCAAAACAAGTAAAACTACCTATGTTTTTATGTTACATTATTCAAAACTCAAAAATTATAGGAAACATGCAAAAAGTTTAAATATTTTGATTGTAAATATGCTCAAAACAAGTAAAACTACACAATATTAGTGTTACATAAATCGAAACCCAAAAAAATATTGGAAACATGCATAAAATTTGAATATGCTGATTGTAAACATGATTGAAATGAGTAAAAACACCCATGCTTTGGTGTTATATTATTTAAAACTCAAGAATTATAGGAAACACGCTTAAACTTTGAAACTTTTGATTGTAAACATGCTTAACATGAGTAAAACCACCTAAGTTTTGTTGTTTCCTTATTCAAAATTCAAAAATTATAGGAAATACACAAATTTTGATTCTTTTAATTGTAAACATGCTCAAAATAAGTAAAACCACCTTAGTTTTTATGTTGCAATATTAAAAACTCAAAAATTATAAGAAACACGCATAAAGTTTGAATTTTTTGATTGTAAACATGCTTAAAACAAGTAAAACTACCTAAGTTTTGGGGTTGCATCATTAAAAGCTCAAATTATAAGAAACACACATAAAGTTTGACTCTTTGGATTGTAATCATGCTGGAAATGAGTAAAATCACATAAGTATTAGTGTTGCATTATTCAAAACTCAAAAAATTTAGGAAATATGCATAAAGTTTGAATCTTTTGATTATAAACATGCTCAAAATGAGTAAAACCACCTAAGTTTTGGTTTTGTATTATACAAAACTCAAATTATAAGAAACATGCATAAATTTTTAATCTTTTAATTGTAAACATGCTCATAATGAGTAAAATAACCTATGTTTTGGTGTTACATTATTCAAAACTCAAAAATTATAGGAAATGTCCAAAAAGTTTGAATATTTTAACTGTAAAGATGCTTGAAATGAGCAAAATTGCCTATCGTTTTGTGTTTTATTTATCAAAACTCTAAAATTATAGGAAACATGCATAAAGTTTGAGTCTTTTTATTGTAAACATGCTCAAAATGAGTAAAATAACTTATATTCTATTGTTGCATTATTAAAAACTCAAAAATTATAGGACATGCAGATAAGGTTTGAATGTTTTATTATAAACATGATTCAAATGAGTAAAACCACCTAAGATTAGGTGTTGCATTATTTAAAACTCAAAAATTATAGGAAACATGTGTAAAATCTAAATTTTTTGATCTTAAGGCTCAAAACAAATAAAATAGCCTAACTTTTTGTGTTACATTATTCAAAACTCAAAAACTATAGGAAGCATAGATAAAATTTGAATTTTTTGATTATAAACATGCTTGAAATGAGTCAAACCTCCTAAGTTTTGGTGTTGTATTATTTAAAACTAAAAAATTAAAGAAAATGGACATAAATTTTCAATCTTCCGATTGTAAACATACTCAAAATGAGTATAAAATCTATGTTTTGGTGGTACATTATTTAAAACACAAAAAGTATAGGAAAAACACATAAATTTTAAATCTTTGGATTGTAAACATGTTCAAAATGAGTAAAAATACCTATGTTTTAGTGTTGCCTTATTTAAAACTAAAACATTATAGTAAATGCACATAAATTTTTAATCTTTTAATTGTAAACATGCTTGAAATGAGTAAAACCACATAGATTTTGGTGTTTTATTATCAAAACTATAAAATTATAAGAAACATGCATAAAGTTTGAATCTTTTAATTGTAAACATGCCTGAAATGAGTAACCCTACTTAAGCTTTGGTGTTGCATTATTCAAAACTCAAAAAATATAGGAAATGCACATAAATTTTAAATTTTTTATTATAAACATCCTCAAAATGAGTCAAACTACTTGAGTCTTGGTGTTATATTATTAAAAACTCAAAAATTATAAGAAACACACATAATTTTTTAATATTTTGATTATAAACATGCTCAAAATGAGTAAAACTAAAAAATTGATGTAAATGTGTATAAAGTTTGAATCTTTAGTTTTAGATTCACATTATTCAAAACTCAAAAGCTATATAAAATATGCATAAAGTTTCAATCTTTTGATTGTAAACATGTTTGAAATAAGTAAAACTACCTAAGTTTTGGTGTTGCATTATTCAAAACTCAAATTCAAAACTCAAAAATGATATGAAATATACATAAATTTTGAATCTTTTGATTGTAAACAAGCTCAAAAAGTGTAAAATGCCTAAGTTTTGGTGTTGCATTAATTAAAATTCAAAAATTATAGGAAACATAGATAATATTTGAATATTTGATTGTAAACATGCTCAAAATGAGTAAAACCACCTAAATTTTGTTGTTGCATTATTTAAAACTCAAATTATAAGAAATATAGATAAAGTTTGAATCTTTTGATTGTAAACATGCTTAAAATGATTAAAACCACCTAGATTTTATTGTTACAATATTCAAATCTCAAATAAATGGAAATGCACATAAAGTTTTAATCTTTTGATGATAAACATGTTTGACGTTAATCAAATATCAAATTATAGTAAATGCACATAAAGTTTGCATCTTTTGATTGTAAGCATCATCAAAATGAGAAAAACTACTTATGTTTTGGTGTTACATTATTCAAAATTCAAAAATTATACATCTTTTGATTGTAAACATGCTTGAAACAAGAGAAACAACCTAAGTTTTTATGTTTCATTATTCAAAACTCAAAAATTATAAGAATCACACATAAACTTTGAATCTTTTGATTGTAAACATACTTGAAATGAGTAAAACTATCTAAGTTTTGGTGTTGCATTATTCAAAACACAACAATTATAAGAAACAAGCATAAATTTTAAACCTTTTGATTGTAAACATGTTCAAAACGAGTAAAACTACCTATGTTTTGGTGTTGCATTATTCAAAACTAATAAATTTTAGGAAATGCACATAAAGTTTTGAATCTTTTACTTCTAAACATTCTCAAAATGAGTAAATGTGCCTAAGTTTTAACATTACATTATTTAAAACTCAAAAATTATAGGAAATATGAATAAAATTTGAAACTTTTGATTGTAGACATGCTAAAAATGATTAAAACCACATAGGTTTTGGTGTTGTATAATTCAAAACTAAAAAAATATAGGAAACATGCATAAGGTTTGAATCTTTTGATTGTAAACATGCTCAAAATGAGTAAAACCACCTAAGTTTTGGTGTTGCATTATTCAAAACTTAATAATCATAGGAAAAACACATAAATTTTGAATCTTTTGATTGTAAACATTCTTGAAATGAGTAAAACTGTCTAATTTTTGTGTTGCATTAGTCAAAACTCAAAAACTATAGGAAACACATAAAGTTTAAATCTTTTGACTGTTATTATGCTAAAAATGATCAAAACCACCTAAGTTTTGGTGTTGCATTATTCATAACTCAAAAATTATTGGAAACATCCATAAAGCTTCAATCTTTTGATTGTAAACGTACTCAAAATGAGTGAAATAGATGTTTTGGTTTTATGTTATCAAAACTCAAAAATTATAAGAAACATGCATAAATTTTGAATCATTTGATTATAAACATGTACAGAATGAGTAAAATAATAGAATGAGTTTTGGTGTTCCATTATTCAAAAATTAAAATTTAAAGGAAACACACAAAAAAATTGAATTAATTGGTTGTAAACATGCTTGAAATGAGTAAAACCACATAAGTTTTGGTGTTGCATTATTCAAAACTCAAAAATTATAGGAAACAGACATAAAGTTTGAATCTTTTGAATGTAAACATGTTTTAAATGATTACAATCACCTAAGTCTTAGTGTTACATTATTCAAAACTAAAACATTATATGAGACAAGCATAAAGTTTGACTATTTTATTATAAACATGCTTGGAATGAGTAAAACTACCTATGTTTTGGTGTTGCATTATTCATAACTCAAAAGTTATAGAAAAGTCGCATAAAGTTTGAATCTTTTGATTGTAAACATGCTCAAAATGAGTAAAATTGCCTTTGTTTTGGTGTTGAATTGTTCAAAACAAAAAAATTATTGGAAACACACATAAAATTTGAATTTTTGATGGTAAACATGTTCAAAATGAGTAAACCACTTAAGTTTTGGTGTTGCATTATTCAAAACTCAAATTATAAGAAACACACATGAAGACTGAATTTTTGGATTGTAATCATGCTAGAAATTAGTAAAACTCAAAAATGATAGGAAACACTATTAAAGTTTGAATGTTTTAATTGTAAACATGTTTGAATGAGTAAAATTGTCCATGTTTTGGTGTTGCATTATTCAAAACTCAAATTATAAGAAACGTTCAAAAAGTTTGTATCTTTTGATTATAAATATTCTCAAAATGAGCAAAACTACTTATGTTTTGGTTTTGCATTATTCAAAACTCAAAAATTATAGGAAATGCATAGAAAGTTTGAATATTTTGATTATAAACATGCTCAAAATGAGCAAAATCTCCTAACTTTTAGTGTTAAATTATTCAAAACTCAAAAATTATAGGTAACATACATAACTTTGATTCTTTTGATTGTAATTACATATACACAAAATGAGTTAAATCATCTAATTTTAGGTGTTTAATTATTCAAAACTCAAAAAATATAGGAAATGAGGATAAAGTTTGAATCTTTTGATTGTAAACATGATCAAAATGAGTAAAATAGCTTATGTTTTATTGTTGCATTATTAAAAACTCAAAAATTATAGGGAATACAAGTAAGGTTTAAATATTTTTATTTCAAACATGTTTAAAATGAGTAAAACCACCAAAGATTTGGTGTCGAATTATTCAAAACTAAAAAATTATAAGAAACATGCATGAATTTAAAATCTTTTAATTTAAAATGTGCTCAAAATGAGTAAAACTGCCTAAGTTTTGATGTTGCATTATTCAAAACTCAAAAAATATAGGAAACATAGACAAAATTTGAATATTTTGATTATAAACATACTCAAAATGAGTAAAACTACCTAAGTTTTGGTGTTGCCTTATTCAAAACTAAAAAATTATAAGAAACATGCATAAAGTTTGAATCTTTTGATTGTAAGTAAATATGCTCAAAATGGGTAAAAATACATAGGTTTTTGTATTGCATTATTCAAAACTCAAAAATTATATGAAACACGCATAAAGTTCAAATATTTTTATTATAAACATGCTCAAAACTAGTAAACTTGCCGAGGTTTTGGCATCACATTATTCAAAACTCAAAAATGATAGGAAACACACATAAAGTTTGAATAAATTGCTTTTAAACATGCTCAAAACTAGTCAAATTGCCTATGTTTTGGAGTTACATTATTCAAAACACAAAAATTATAAGAAATGTGCATAAAATTTGAATCTTTTGATTTTAAACATGCTCAAAACTAGTAAAACTACCTATGTTTTGGTGTTGCATTATTAAAAACTCAAAAATTATTAGAAATGCACATAAAGTTTGAATCTTTTGATTGTAAAATTGTTTAAAAGGAGTAAAACCACCTAAGTTTTAATGTTGCATTATTCAAAACTCAAAAATGATAAGAAATGTGCATAATGTTTGAATCTTTTGATTGTAAACATGCTCAAATGAAGTAAAACCACTTAATTTTTGGTGTTACGTTATTAAAAACTAAAAAATTATAAGAAATGCATATAAATTTCTAATCTTTTGATTGTAAGCATGCTTGAACTGTGTAAAACTACTCAAGTTTTAGTGTTGCATTAATCAAAGCTAAACTTTTTTAGGAAACATGCATAAAGTTTAAATATTTTGATTGTAAACATGCTCAAAATGAGTAAAACTACTTGAATTTTTTTCTTACATTATTTAAAACTAAAAAATTATAAGAAAAATGCATAAAGTTTAAATCTTTTAATTGTAAACATGTTCAAAATAAGCAAAACAACCTAATTTTTAGTGTTGCATTATTCAAAACTAAAAAATTATAGGAAATCTACATAAAGTTTGAATATTTTCAATGAAAACATGCCAAAAATAGTTAATATCACCTAGGTTTTGGTTGTGTATTATTCAAAACTAAAAAATTATAGAAAATGCACATAAAGTTTGAATCTTTTGATTGTATACATGCTCAAAATGAGAAAAAATACCTATGTTTTTGTGTTGCATTATTGAAAACTCAAAAATTATAGGAAATACATATAAATTTTGAATATTTTGATTGCAAACATGCTCTAAATGAGTAAAACCATCTACATTTTGGTGTTTCATTATTTAAAACTCAAAATTATAGGAAATGTGCATAAAGTTTGAATCTTTTGATTGTAAACATGATTGAAATAAGTAAAACCACCTAATTTTTTGTGTTTAATTATTCAAAACTCAAAAATTATAAGTAATGCAGAAAAAATTTGAATCTTTTGATTATAAACATGCTCAAAATGAGTAAAGTTACCTATGTTTTGGTGTTGCATTATTCAAAACTCAAAACTTATAAGAAATGTGCATAAAATTTATATCTTTTGATTGTAAACATGCCCAAAATGAGTAAAACCACCTAAGGTTTAGTATTGCATTATTCAAAACTAAAAATTAAATGGAAATGCATATAAAGTTTAAATCTTTTGATTTTAAACATGGTTGAGATGAGTAAAACCACCTAAGTTTGGGTGTTTCATTAATTAAAACTCAAAGAATATAGGAAACACATGTAAATATTGAATCAATTAATTGTAAATATGCTCAAAATAATTAAAACTACCAAAGTTTTGTGTTGCATTATTGAAAACTCAAAAATTATAGGAAATCCACATAAAGTTTGAATCTTTTGATTGTAAACATGCTTGAACTGAGTAAAACTACCTAATTTTTAGTGTTGTAGTTTTCAAAACTCAAAAATTATAGAAAACATGCTTAAACTTTGAAACTTTTGATTGTAGACATGCTCCAAATGAGTAAAAGAACCTATGTTTTGGTGTTGCATTATTCATGACTCAAAAATTATAGGAAACATACATAAAGTTTGAATATTTTCATTGTAAACATGCTCAAAACAAGTAAAACCACGTAATTTTTAGTGTTACATTATTCAAAACTCAAAAAATACAGGAAACAAACATAAAGTTGAAATCTTATGATTATAAATGTACTCAAAATGAGTAAAACTACCTAAGTTTTGGTGTTGCATTATTTAAAACTCAAAAAATATAAGAGACATGCATAAATTTTTAATATTTTGATTATGAACATGCTCAAAAAAAGTAAAACCACCTATGTTTTTATGTTACATTATTCAAAACTCAACAAATATAGGAAATGAGTAAAACCACCTATGTTTTGGTGTTGCATTATTCAAAACTCAAAATTTATAGGAAACATAAAGTTTGAATCTTTTGATTATAAACCTGCTCAAAACAAGTAAAACTATAAGGTTTTGGTGTTGCATTATTCAAAACTAGAAAAACATTGGAGATATGCATAAAATTTGAATCTTTTGCTTGTAAACATGGTTGAAATGAGTAAAACTACTTATGTTTGGTGTTGTGTTTTTAAAACTCAAAAATTATATGAAACAAGCTTAAACTTTGAATCTTTAGATTGTAAACATGATTGAAATGAGTAAAACCATCTAATTTTGTTGTTGCATTATTCAAAACCCTAAAATTATAGCAGATACATATGAAGTTTGAATATTTTGATTGTAAACATGCTCAAAATGAGTAAAACCACCTATGTTTTGGTGTTACATTATTCAAAACTCAAAAATTATAGAAAACATGCATAAAGTTAAATCTTTTGATTGTAAACATGCTTGAAACAAGTAAAACCACCTAAGTTTTGGTGTTGCATTATTTAAAACTCAAAAAAATCTAGGAAACACACATAAAGTTCAAATCTTATGATTATAAATGTGCTCAAAATGAGTAAAACTACTTAAGTTTTGATGTTGCATTATTCAAAACTCAAAAACTATAGGAAATGCAAATAAATTTTGAATATTTTGATTGTAAAAATGCTTGAAATGAGAAAAACCACCTAAGTTTTGGTGTTAGATTATTCAAAACTTAAAAAAATATAGGAATCCTACATAAATTTTAAATCTTTTGATTGTAAACATGTTCGAAATGAGTAAAATTGAGTAAATTTTTGGTGTTACATTATTCAAAACTCAAAAAATATAGGAAACACACATAAAGTTTGAATATTTTGACTGTAAACATGATCAAAAGGAGTAAAACCACGTAAAATTTCGTGTTGCATTGTTTAAAACTTAAAAAATATAGGAAATGCACATAAATGTTGAATCTTTTGATTGTAATCATGCTCGAAATGAGTACAACTGCCCAAGTTTTGGTGTTACATTATTTAAAACTCAAAACATTATAGGAAATGTGCATAAATTTTAAATCTTTTCATTGTATACATGCTCTAAATTAGTTAAATCACCTAAGTTTTGGTGTTACATTGTTCAAAATTCAAAAATTATAGGAAATGCGAATAAAGTTTGAAACTTTTGATTGTAAACCTGCTCAAAATGAGTAAAACTACCTATGTTTTAGTGTTGCATTATTCAAAACTAAAAAAATATAGGAAACATGCATAAATATTGAATCTTTTGATTGTAAACATGCATGAAATGAGTAAAACCACCTAAGCATTGGTGTTATTATTCAAAACTAAAAAATTATAGGCACACACATAAATTTTGAATCTTTTGATTGTATACATGCTCAAAATAAGTAAAACTATCTAAGTTTTGGTGTTGCACTCTTTAAAACTCAAAAATTATAGGAAATGGATATAAATCTTTAATATTTTGATTGTAAACATGCTTAAAATGAGTAAAACTACCTAAGTTTTGGTGTTACATTATTCAAAACTCAAAAATTATAGGAAACATGCATAAAGTTAGAATATTTTGATTGTAAACATGATCAAAATGAGTAAAACTGCTTAAGTTTTGGTGTTGCATTATTCAAAATACATAAATTATAAGAAATTAATTTAAAGTTTAAATATTTTGAATGGAAACATGATCGAAACAAGTAAAATGCCTAAGTTTGGGTGTTGCATTAGTCAAAACTCAAAAATTATATAAACACTCATAAAGTTTTAATATTTTAATGGTAAACATGTTTGAAATGAGTAAAATTGCCTAATTTTTAGTGTTGTATTATTCAAAACTCAAAAATTATAGAAAACATGTATAAAGTTTGAATCTTTTAATCATAAGCATGCTCAAAATGAGTAAAATCTCACCATATGTGGATGTGGACATAGATTCCCATCGGGATAAGTGTAGTTAGCCAATTGAATCAATTAGAGGTTGCTCTATATATTATATGGGTATGTGAACCATAAAGAATAACCCCATATATCATATTGTATATATAGAGGGGAGGGGGAGGGGTAGTGATAGGACCTAAGTTCTCCAAAGCTCTGACACAACTTGTCAGATTTAAGAGCACACATGATTACCATTGTATAAGCAACTTAAACATGCGAAAATAACCAGAAGAACAAATAACTATCAATGAGAAAACACACAGAATATGAGAGGCAACACACAATTGTATTCAACTCATTACAAAGGAAATTACAATAAAGAGATCACACTCTTCTTCCACCTCTGTGAGGCTTCCTCCTCAAGGGCTCCCAATAATATTCCCTCCAGAGTAATCTTCTCTCAATAGGTCACAACACACAGCTAACACAAGCTGTTGTTCACCTCATTGTACATCCAGTAAAACTGAGTATGAACCGGTACTCCAAGTAGATCTAACCATGATCTTACTCCTTGATGTATTGCTATTACCTTGGATCTTGCTCCCCCACTGATCTCCTTTTGACCCTCGCACATACACACCCCTGCAGACCAACCTGATCTTACTTATCACATGTAGATCTCCACCATGATCCTGCAACACCCTGCATATCAAACCTGATCTTACATACATGAAGAATCCTACTTGATTCTACCATGGGAAGAACTCTCCAAGTTCCACACTTGAGTTCTACAAGTTCTCCACTTAACAATACAGCTCATGAGTCTATTATATAGATCTCATGCATACAATGATTAGACTTGTGGCTCAAGACTCGAACTGGTCTTCATCATGTAAACTGCCCGTTCACTTAACTGACTGTTCATCAACAACAGTTTTGGAACCACCACAGGCGACCGACGTCGGTCCCTATCTGCCTGGAGGTGACTGACGCCGGTCGATCCCTGTCGATGTCAATTGCTGTACACTGATCCCTAACCGACATTGGTTGTGGCCTGCCGACGTCGGTGACTACATACTCAGCATCCTCCTTCTATTTTCAATAATGTGAAGCTTTTAGCTCCACACCCTAACAATCTCCTACTTAGAGATAAATAGTTGCACTTGTACCTATACCATTACTCTGTCTAATCTTCATCTTGGCCTTTATTCCTCTTCAAGCTCCCACTTGAAGACTACCCACCACACTCCTTGTGGTGTTAACCCTGTGCCTAAGTTTCTTCATTCTTAGCTTACCTTCTTTTGCCATTGCTATACTCCCACTCAATTAGAAACCCCTATGAGTAACCTGTAATCAACAAACCACTAACCAGATCTGGGCCATCTATTAGTCAAACTTGCTCTGAGAACATCCAACCTCACTCTGATACCATTTGATAGGACCTAAGTTCCCCAAAGCTCTGACACAACTTGTTAGATTTTGGAGCACACATCATTACCATTGTATAAGCAACTTAAACATGCAAAAATAACCAAAAGAACAAATAACTATCAATGAGAAAACACACAGAATATGAGAGATAACACACAATTATATTCAACTCATTACAAAAGAAATTACAATAAAGAGATCACACTCTTCTTCCACCTCTGTGAGGCTTCCTCCTCAAGGGCTCCCAGTAATCTTCCTTCTAGAGTAATCTTCTCTCAATAGGTCACAACACATAACTAACACAAGCTGGTGTTCACCTCATTGTACGTCCAATACAACCGAGTATGAACCGGTACTCCAAGTAGATCTAACCATGATCTTGCTCCTTGATGTATTGCTATCACCTTGGATCTTGCTCCCCTGTTGATCTCCTTTTGACCCTCGCACATACACACCCCTGTAGACCAACCTGATCTTACTTATCACATGTAGATCTCCACCATGATCCTGCAACACCCTGCATATCAAACCTGATCTTACATACATGAAGAATCCTACTTGATTCTACCATGGGAAGAACTCTCCAAGTTCCACACTTGAGTTCTACAAGTTCTCCATTTAACAATACAGCCCATGAGTCTATTATATAGATCTCATGCATACAATGATTAGACTTGCGGCTCAAGACTCGAACTGGTCTTCATCATGCAAACTACCCGTTCACTTAACTGACTGTTCATCAACAACAGTTCTAGAACCGCCACAGGCGACTGACGTCAGTCCCTATTTGCCTGGAGGTGACCAACGTTGGTCGATCCCTGCCAATGTTAGTTGTTGTACACTGATCCCTAATCGACGTCGGTTGTGGCATGCCGATGCTGGTGACTGCATACTTAGCATCCTCCTTCTGTTTGCAACAAGGTGAAGCTTTTAGCTCCACACCCTAACAGGTAAGGGGAAGGGGCACTATCTAGATATGGAAAGAACATCATTGAAGTAAAGATAAGAGTGAGATCTCAATAAAAGACCTCTATGGTAAGTTGTCTTTTTTATCATCACTCACTGCACTCCATCTAGTGAATCACCTAAATTTAAATATCCCTACCAATCGAGTAACCTACACTAGTGGACTCATTTTCCATAGTTTCCTTGATCAAACTTGAAGTTACCAAGGAACCATGTATAACACTAAATAGAGAGGTGTTGAATATGCTAGATACACCTAACATGTGAAATAGATGAATAAGAATATTGTTGAATATGCTAGATACACCTAACATGTGAAATAGATGAATAAGAATAAGAATAGTTATTGCATTATTCAAAACTCAATAATTATAAGAAATGTGCATAAATTTTTAATCTTTTGATTCAAAAGATCCTCAAAATGAGTAAAACCACATAAGTTTTGGTGTTATGTTATTCAAAACTAAATAATTATAGGAAATGCTAATAAATTTTTAATTTTTGATTGTAAACATGCTCAAAATGAGTAAAATCACCTAAGTTTAGGTGTTGCATTATTCAAAACTAAAAAATTATAGGAAAGAAACATAATGTTTGAATCTTTTGATTGTAAACATGCATGAAATGTGTAAAACCACCTAAGTTTTGGTATTTAATTATTTAAAACTAAAAAATTTTAGGAAACACATAAATTTTAAATCTTTTAATTCTAAACATGATCAAAATGAGTAAAAAAATTTAACTTTTGGTGTTCCATTAGTCAAAACTCAAAAATTAATAGAAGCACACATGAAGTTTGAATCTTCTGATTGTAAACATGTTCAAAATGAGTAAACCTACTTACGTTTTGGTGCTATGTTATTCAAAACTCAAAAATTATAGGAAATACAAATAAATTTTGAATATTTTGATTATAAGCATGGTCAAAATGAGTAAAGCTGATTAAGTTTTGGTTTTGCATTATTCAAAACTCAAAATTGTAAGAAATGTGCATAAAATTTGAAATAATTAAATACCAAAACTTAAATAAAATAGTTTTGGTGTTGCATTATTGAAAACTAAAAAATAATAGGAAATTCAAATAATGTTTGAATCTTTCAATTGTAAACATGCTCAAAACAAGTAAAAGCACTTAAAATTTGGTGTTACATTATTCAAAACTCACAAATTATAGGAATCATGGATAAAGTTTGAATCTTTTGATTGCAAACATGTTCAACATGACTAGAACCACCTATGTTTTGGTGTTGCGTTATTCAAAACATAGATTATAAGAAATGTACATAAATTTTGAATCTTTTGATGCTAAACATGCTTGAAATGAATAAAAATACCTAAAATTTTATGTGGCATTATTCAAAACTCAAAAATTATGTGAAACATGCATAAAGTTTGAATATTTTAATTGAAAACATTCTTGAAATGAGAAAAATTACCTAAGTTTTGGTTTTACATTATTCAAAACTCAAAAACTATAAGAAACATGCATAAAGATTGAATGTTTTATATTTATATTATTTAAAACTCAAAAATTATAAGAAACATGCATAAAGTTTGAATATTTTGATTGTAAACATATTAGAAATGAGTAAAACCACCTATGTTTTGGTGTTGCATTATTCAATACTAAATATATAAGAAATATGTGTAGAGTTTAGGTATTTTGATTGTAAGCATTCTTGAAATGAGTAAAACTACCTATATTTTGGTGTTGCATTATTCAAAACTCAAAAACTATAGAAAACGTGCATAAATTTTGAATCTTTTAATTGTAAACATTGTCAAAATGAGAAAAATATCCTAAGTTTTGGTGTTGCATTATTTAAAACTCAAAAATTATTGGAAATGTGCATAAATTTTGAATGTTTTTATTATAAACATGCTCAAAATAGGTAAAACCACCAATGTTTTGGTGTTGCATTATTCAAAACTCAAATTATATGAAACACATATAATGTTTGAATATTTTGAATGTAAACATGCTTATAATGAGTACAATTGCCTATGTTTTGGTGTTGTATTATTCAAAAATAAAAAATTATAGGAATTAAGTATAAAGTTATAATATCTTATTTTAAAAATGTTTAGAATGAGTAAAACCACCTAAGTTTTTATGTTTCATTATTCAAAACTCAAAAAATATAGGAAACATGCATAAAGTTTGAATCTTTTGATTGTAAACATGCTCAAAATGAGTAAAATTGCCTAAGTATTGGTGTTGTATTATTCAAAACTCAAAAATTATAAGTAACATGCACATAAATTGAATCTTTTGATTGTAAACATGTTCAAAACAAGTAAACCCACCTAATTTTTGGTGTTGTTTTATTCAAAACTCAAAATTTAAGAAACATGCATAAAGTTTGAATCTTTTGATTGTAAACATTCTCATAATGATTAAAACAACCTATTTTTTGGTGTTACATTATTCAAAACTCAAAAATTATAGGTAATGACTAGAAAATTTGAATCTTTTGATTGTAAACATGCTTAAAATGAGCAAAACTACCTATGTTTAGGTGGTGCAGTTTTTAAAACTAAAAAATTATAGCAAACACACATAAATTTTGAGTCTTTTGAGTGTAAATGTGCTTAAAATGAGTGAAATAGCCTATGTTTTGTTATTACATTATTAAAAACTTGAACATTATAGGAAATGCACATAAGGTTTGAATATTTTATTTTAAACATGTTTAAAATAAGTAAAACCACCTAAGATTTGGTGTTGTATTATTTGAAAATAATAAAATTATAGGAAACATGGGTAATGTTTGAAACTTTTGATTTTAAGTATGGTTGAAATGAATAAAAATACCTAAATTTTGGTGATGCATTATTCAAAACATAAAAAATATAGGAAACATAGATAAAATTTGAATCTCTTGATTATAAACATGCTTTAAATGACTAAAACCACCTAAGTTTTGTTTTTGCATTATTCAAAATTTTAAAATTATAGGAAATGTAGATAAACTTTAAATCTTTCGATTATAAACATACTCAAAATGAGTATAATAGCTATATTTTGGTGTTACATTATTCAAAACACAAAGTATATGAAAATTCATAAATTTTAAATATTTTTATTGTAAACATGTTCAAAATGAGTAAAATTACCTATGTTTTGGTGTTGCACTATTTAAAACTCAAGAAATATAGTAAATGCACATAAATTTTGAATTTTTTAATTGTAATCATGCTTAAAATGAGTAGAACCACCTAGGTTTTGGTGTTACAATATTCAAAACTAAAAAATCATAGGAAACATGCAAAAAGTTTGAATCTTTTGGTTTTAAACATGCTCGAACTGAGTAAAACCACCTAATTTTTAGTGTTGCATTAAAAATCTCAAAAATTATTAAAAAATATGCAATATGTTTGAATATTTTGATTGTAAACATGCTTAAAACAAGTAAAATTGCCTAAGCTTTGGTGTTGCATTATTCAAATCTCAAAAATTATAGAAAATGCACATAAATTTTGAATATTTTTATTGTAAACATGCTCAAAATGAGTAAAATCATGTACGTTTTGAAGTTAAATTGTTCAAAACTCAAAAATCGATGGAAACATACTTGAAACTAGTAAAACTGCCTAAGTTTTGGTGTTGCATTACTAAAAATTCAAAAATTATAGGAAATGTCCATAAAATTTGAATCTTTTAATTTTAAACATGTTTAAAACAAGTAAAATTGTCTAGGTTTTAGTGTTGCATTATTCAAAACTCAAAAAATATATGAAATGTGCATAAATTTTGAATTTGTTGAATGTAAGCATGCTCAAAATGAGTAAAATCACTTATGTTTTGGTATTGCATTAATCAAAACTCAAAAATTATATGAAACATACATAGAATTTGAATATTTTATTGTAAACATGCTCAAAATGAGTAAAACCACCTACATTTTGGTGTTGCATTATTCAAAACTCAAAAATTACAAGAAATGCAGATAATGTTCAAATCTTTTGATTGTAAACATGCCCAAAATGATTAAAACCACCTAGATTTTGGTGTTACATTATTCAAATCTCAAATTATAAGAAATGGACATAAAGTTTTAATATTTTGATTGTAAACATGCTTGAAACAAGGAAAACCACCTATGTTTTGGTGTTGCATTATTCAAATCACAAATTATAGGAAATGCACATAATGAGAAAAACTACCTATGTTTTGTTGTTACATTATTCAAAACTCAAAAATTGTTGGAAATGTACATAACCTTTGAATCTTTTGATTGTAAACATACTTAAAATGAGAGAAATAACCTCATTTTTTATGTTACTTTATTTAAAACTCAAAAATTATAGGAAACACATATAAACTTTGAATCTTTTGATTGTAAACATGTTCAAAATGAGTTAAACTACTAATGTTTTAGTGTTGCATTATTCAAACCTTAAGAAACTATAGGAAACACACATAAAGTTTGAATATTTTGATTGTAAGCATGGTTAAAGTGAGTAAAACTACCTAAGTTTTGGTGTTACATTATTAAAAACTCAACAATTATAGGAAATGTACATAGAGTTTGAAAATTTTGATTTTAAACATGTTTGAAATGAATAAAACTACCTATGTTTTGCTGTTGCATTATTCAAAAATCAAAAAGTATAGGAAACGTGCATAAATTTTGAATCTTTTGATTGTAAATATGCTTAAAATGAGTAAAACCACCTACATTTTGTTGTATACTTAAAAACTCAAAAACTATAGAAAACATGCATTAAGTTTGAATCTTTTGATTGTAAACATGCTCAAAATGAGTAAAACCACCTATGTTTTGGTGTTACATTATTCAAAACTTAAAAATTATAGGAAACGCACAAAAATTTTGAATCTTTCAATTGTAAACATGTTTGAAATAAGTAAAAATACCTTAGTTTTTATGTTGCATTACTCAAAGCATAAAAACTATAGGAAACACACATACATTTTGAATCTTTTGATTGTAATCATGCTGGAAATGATCAAAACCACCTAAATTTTGATGTTGCATTATTAAAAACTCAAAAATTATAGAAAACGCGCATAAGTTTGAATCTTTTGATTGTAAACATGCTCAAAATGAGTGAAACCAAAGTTTGAATCCTTTGATTATAAACATGATTAGAATGAGTAAAATGACCTAACTTTTAGTGTTGCATTATTCAAAACTTAAAGGTTATTGTAAATGCACATAAATTTTAAATATTTTGGTTGTAAACATGGGAAAAATGAGTAAAACCACCTAATTTTTGGTGTTGCATTATTCAAAACTCAAAAATTATAGGAAACACACATAAAGTTTGAATCTTTTGAATGTAAACATTTTTGAAACAAGTTTTTAGTGTTGCATTATTCAAAACTCAAAAATTATAGGAATCACACATAAAGTTTGAATATTTTGAATGTAAACATGTTTTAAATGAGTATAATCACCTAATTCTTGGTGTTGCATTATTCAAAACTAAAACATTATAGGAAACAGGCATTAAGTTTAAATCTTCTATTATAAACATGCTTGGAATGAGTAAGGCTTCCTATGTTTTGGTGTTACATTATTCAAAGCTAAAAAAATATATGAAAGTTACATAAATTTTGAATCCTTTAATTTTAAACATGACTAAAATGAGTAAAATTGGCTAAAGTTTTATGTTGCATTATTAAAAAATCAAAAAATTTAGAAAATACATAGAAAGTTTGAATCTTTTGATTGCAAACATGCTTGAAATGAGCAAAATCTCCTAACTTTTGGTGTTGCATTATTCAAAACTCAAAAATTATTGGAAACACACATACATTTTTATTCTTTTGATTGTAAACATGCACAAAATGAGTAAAACCATCTATGTTTAGGTGTTGCATTATTCAAAACTCAAAACATATAGGAAACATCCGTAACGTTTGAATTTGTTGATTCTAAACATGATCAAACTGAGTAAAATAGCCTAAGTTTTGTTGCATTTTTAAAAACTAAAATATTATAAGAAATGCATATAAGGTTTGAATATTTGGATTCTAAACATGTTTAAAATGAGTAAGACCACTTAATATTTGGTGTTGTATTATTCAAAACTAAAAAATTATATGAAACGTGCATAAAGTTTGAATCTTTTTGATTTTAAATATGCTCAAAATGAGTAAAACTACCTAAGTTTTGGTGTTGCATTATTCAAAACTCAAAAAAAATAGTAAACACATATAAAATTTGAATCTTTTGATTATAAACATGCTAAAAATGAGTAAAACTACCTAAGTTTTTGTGTTTTATTATTCAAAAGTAAAAAAATATAATAAATGCACACAAATTTTGAATTTTTTAATTGTAAACATGCTCAAAATGAGCAAACCCTCCTAGGTTTTGTTGTTGCATTATCAAAACTAGAAAATTTAAAAAAACATGCATTAAGTTTTAATCTTTTAATTGTAAACATTCTTGAAATGAGTAAAATAACTTAAGCTTTAGTGTTGCATTATTTAAAACTTGAAAACTATATGAAATGCAAATAAAGTTTAAATCTTTTTATTTTAAACATGCTCAAAATGGGTTAAACTACCTAAGTTTTGGTGTTTCATTATTCAAAACACAAAAATTATATAAACATGCTCGAACTAGTAAAACTATCTATGTTTTGGTGTTGAATTATTCTAAACTCAAATATTACAGGAAACACATACAAAGTTTTAATATTTTACTTTTAAACATGCTTCAAACTAATAAAATTGCCTAATTTTTGGAGTTACATTATTAAAAAAAATTTATAGGAAATGTGCATAAAGTTTGAATCTTTTGATTTTAAACATGCTCAAAACTAGTAAAACTAGATAAGTTTTGGTGTTGCATTGTTAAAACCTCAAAAAACATAGAAAAAATAAATAAACTTTGAATACTTTGATTGTAAACATGTTGAAAATGAGTAAAACCCCTTAAGTTTGGGTCTTACATTATTCAAAACTCAGAAATTAGAAGAAATGTGGATAAAATTTGAATTTTTTGATTGTAAACATGCTCAAAATGAGTAAAACAACCTATGTTTTGGTGTTGCATTATTCAAAACTAAAACATTATAAGAAATAATCATAAAGTTTAAAGCTTTTATTGTAAACATGCTTGGAATGAGTAAAATTGCCTATGTTTTGGTGTTGCATTAATCAAAAATTAAAAAAACATATGGAATGTGCATAAATTTAGAATGTTTTGATTGTAACAATGCTGAAAATGAGTAAAACCACCTATGTTTTGGTGTTGCATTAATCAAAAGTAAAAAATTATATGAAACTTGAATAGAATTTGAATATTTTATTGTAAACATGCTCAAAATGAGTAAAACCACCTAAATTTTGATGTTGCATTACTCAAAACTAAAAGATTATAGGAAATGCAAATAAAGTTTAAATATTTTAATTGTAAACATGCCCAAAATGATTAACACCACCTATTTTTTATTGTTGTATTATTCAAATCTGAAATTGTACAAAATGCACATAATTTTTTAATCTTTTGATTGTAAACATGCTTGAAACAGGGAAAGCCACCTATATTTTGGTGTTGTTATTCAAATCACAAATTATAGGAAATGTACATAAAATTTGAATCTTTTAATTGTAAACATACTCACAATGAGGAAAACTACCTATGTTTTGGTGCTATGTTATTCAAAACTCAAAAATTATAGGAAATGTGCATAAATGTTGAATCTTTTGATTGTAAACATGCTCTAAATGAGATAAATAAACTTAATTTTTATGTTGCATTATTCAAAACACAAAAACTATAGGAAACACAAATAAACTTTGAATCTTTTGATTGTAAACATGCTCAAAATGAGTAAAACTACCAATGTTTTGGTGTTGCACTATTCAAAACTCAATAATTATAGTAAACATTCATAAATTTTGAATCTTTTTATTGTATAAATGCTTTAAATGAGTAAAACAACCTAAGTTTTAGTGTTAAATTATTCAAAACTCAACAATTATAAAAAATTTGCATAAAGTTTGAGTCTTTTGATTCTAAACATGTTAGAAATGAGTAAAACTACCTAAGTTTTTGTGTTGCATTATTCAAAAATAAAAAATATAGGAAATGCACATAAATTTTGAATATTTTAATTTTAAACATGCTCAAAATGAAGAAATCTACCTAAGTTTTGGCATTGCATTATTTAAAACTTAAAAAATATTAGAAACATGGATAAAGTTTGAATATTTTGATTGTAAACATGCTCAAAATGAGTAAAAACACCTATGTTTTGGTGTTCTATAATTTTAAACTCAAAATTTATAGAGAACACACATTAATTTTGAATTTAAACATGCTCAAAACAAGTAAAACCACCTATGTTT
Organism: Torreya grandis; assembly: GCA_037957365.1. Classification (NCBI taxonomy): domain Eukaryota; kingdom Viridiplantae; phylum Streptophyta; class Pinopsida; order Cupressales; family Taxaceae; genus Torreya; species Torreya grandis. Next base: position 1,240,399 of record JARHVA010003303.1, read on the forward strand.
TGGTGTTATATTATTCAAAACCTAAAAATTATAGGAAACAGACAAAAAGTTTGAATATTTTGATTGTAAACATGTTTGGAATAAGTAAAACTACTTAAATTTTTGTGTTAAATTACTCAAAAATCAAAAGCTATAGGAAACACACATAAAGTTTGAATATTTTGAGTGCAATAATGTTGAAAATGATCAAAACCACCTAAGTTTTGATGTTGCATTATTCAAAACTCAAAAATTATAGGAAATGTTTATAAGATTGAATCTTTTGATTGTAAACATGCAAAAAATGAGTGAAACCAAAGTTTTGGTGTTATATTATTCAAAACTCAAAAACTATAGAAAACACGCATAAAGTTTTAATCCTTTGATTATAAACATGGTCAAAATGAGTAAAATGACTTAATTATTGGTTATGCATTATTCAAAACCTAAAATTTATAAGAGATGCACATAAAGTTTGAATCTTTTGGCTGTAAACATACTCAAAATGAGTAAAACCTCCTAGGTTTTGGTGTTACATTATTCAAAACTCAAAATTACAGGAAATATGCATAAAGTTTCAATATTTTGAATGTAAACATTTTTGAAACAAATAAAATCACTTATGTTTTGGTGTTGCATTATTCAAAACTCAAAAATTATAGGAAACACACATAAAGTTTAAATATTTTAAATGTAAACATGTTTTAAATAAGCACAATCACCTGTCTTGGTGTTTCTTTATTCAAAACTAAAACATTATAGGAAACAAGCATAAAATTTAAATCTTTTATTGTAAACATGCTTGAAATGAACAAAATTGTCTATGTTTTGGTGTTGCGTTATTCAAAACTCAAAAATTATAGGAAAGTTACATAAATTTTGAATCTTTTGATTTTAAACATGATTAAAATGAGTAAAATTGCCTAATGTTTTGTGTTGCATTATTAAAAACTCAAAAATTATAGGAAATGCATAGAAAGTTTGAATCTTTTGATTGGAAACATGCTTGAAATAAGCAAAATCTCTTAAATTTTGGTGTTGCATTATTCAAAACTCAAAAATTATTGGAAACATGCATAACATTTTATTCTTTTGATTGTAAACATGCATAAAATGAGTAAAACCATCTATGTTTAGGTGTTGTATTATTCAAAACTGAAAAAATATAGGAAACGTGCATAATATTTAAATTTGTTGATTCTAAACATGATCAAAATGAGTAAAATAGCCTATGTTTTGTTGTTGCATTATTAAAAACTCAAAAATTATAAGAAAAGCACATAAAGTTTGAATCTTTTGATTGTAAACATGATTAAAATTATTAAGACCACCTAAGATTTAGTGTTGCATTATTCAAAACTTAAAAATTATATGACACACATAAATTTTGAATCTTTTATTTTTAAATATGCTCAAAATGAGTAAAACTACCTAAGTTTTGGTGTTGCATCATTTAAAACTCAAAAAATATAGTAAATACATATAAAATTTGAATCTTTTGATTATAAACATTCTCAAAATGAGTAAAACTACCTAAGTTTTAGTGTTTCCTTATTCAAAAGTACAAAAATACAATAAATGCACATAAATTTTGAATCTTTTAATTGTAAACATGCTCAAAATGAGTAAAACTGCTAGGTTTTGTTGTTGCATTATCAAAACTAAAAAATTATAAGAAATAAGCATAAAGTTTTAATCTTTTAATTGTAAACAAGCTTGAAATGAGTAAAACCACTTAAGGTTTAGTGTTGCATTATTCAAAAACATGGGAAACACGCATAATTTTAAATGTTTTGATTGTAAACATGCTCAAAATAGATAAAACTACATAATTTTTGGTGTTACATTATTCAAAACTCAAAAATTATATGAAACACACATAAAGTTTAAATCTTTTGATTATAAACATGCTCAAAAAAGTAAAACTACCTAGTTTTTGGTGTTGCATTATTTGAAACTTAAATATTATAGGAAACACATATAAATTTTTAATCTTTTACTTTTAAACATGCTCAAAACTAGTAAATTTGCCTAATTTTTAGAGTTACATTATTCCAAAAAAAATAGTAAACATGAATAAAGTTTAAACATTATGATTTTAAACATGCTCAAAACTAGTAAAACTACCTAATTTTTGGTGTTGCATTGTTAAAAACTCAAAAATTATAGGAAACACAAATAAAGTTTGAATATTTTGATTGTAAACATGTTCAAAATGAGTAAAACCACCCAAGTTTTAGTGTTGCATGATTCAAAACTCAAAAATTATAGGAAATGTGGATAAAGGTTGAATATTTTTATTGTAAACATGCTCAAAATGAGTAAAACCACCAAAGTTTTGGTTTTGCATTATTCAAAACTCAAAAATTATAGGAAACATGCATAAAGTTTGAACCTTTTGATTGTAAGCATACTAAAAATGAGAAAAACCTCTTATGTTTTGGTGTTACATTATTCAAAACTAAAAAATTATAGGAAATGTGCATAACGTATGAATCTTTTGGTTGCAAACATACTCAAAATGAGTAAACCTACTTAAGTTTTGGTGTTACATCATTCAAAACTCAAAAATTATAGGAAATGCCCATAAAGTATTAATCTTTTGATTGTAAGCATGCTCAAAATGAGTAAAACCACTTATGTTTTGGTGTTGCATTATTAAAAACTGAAAAATTATAAGAAATGCAAATAAAATTTTAATATTTTGATTGTAAACACACTTTAAATGTGTAAAACCACTCAAGTTTTAGTGTTGTATTATTCAAAGCTCAAAATTTTTAGGAAAAATGCATAAAGTTTGAATGTTTTGAATGTAAACATGCTCAAAATGACTAAATCTTCTTGAATTTCAATGTTACATTATTCAAAACTAAAAAATTATAGGAAATATGTATAAATTTTGAATCTTTTGATTGTAAACATGTTCAAAATGAGCAATACTTCTTATGTTTTAGTGTTGCATTATTCAAAACTATTAATATATAGAAAATATACATAAAGTTTGAATTTTTTGATTGTAAACATGCTCCAAACAACTAAAAATGCCTAAGTTTTGGTTATGCATTATTTTAAACTCAAAAAATTTAAGAAATGCATAAAGTTTGAATCTTTTGATTGTAAAATGCTCAAAATGAGTAAAACTACCTAAGTTTTGGTGTTGCATTACTAAAAACTCAAAATTTTTAGGAAATGCATATAAATTTTAAATATTTCAATTGTAAACATGCTCAAAATGAGTAAAACCAATTATGTTTTGGTGTTGCTTTATTCAAAACTAAAAAATTATAAAAAACATGCATAAAGCTTGAAACTTATGATTGTAAACATAATCGAAATGTGTAAAACTACCTATGTTTTGGTGTTGCATTATTTGAAAATAAAACATTATAGGAAATGCACATAAAGTTTGAAGATTTTGATTATAAAAGTAAAAAATTGTAGGCAACATGTATAAAGCTAGAATCCTTTTGTTTTAAACATTCTCAAAATGAGTAAATCTACCTAGGTTTTAGTGTTGAATTATTCAAAACTCTAAAAATATAGGAAACATGCATAAAGTTTTAATATTTTAATTGTAAACATACTTGAAACAAGTAAAACTACCTATGTTTTTATGTTACATTATTTAAAACTCAAAAAATATAGGAAACATGCATAAAATTTGAATATTTTGATTGTAAACATGCTCAAAACAAGTAAAATTGAAATTTTTTAGTGTTACATTATTCAAAACCCAAAAAAATATTGGAAACATGCATAAGGTTTGAATGTTTTGATTTTAAACATGATTGAAATGATTTAAAAAACTCAAGAATTATATGAAACATGCTTAAACTTTGAATCTTTTGCCTTATTCAAAACTCTAAAATTATAGGAAATACACAGAAAGTTTGATTCTTTTAATTGTAAACATGCTCAAATAAGTAAAATGACCTAAGTTTTTATGTTTCAATATTCAAAACTTAGAAATTATAGGAAACACATAAAGTTTGAATTTTTTGATTTTAAACATGCACAAAATGAGTAAAAATACCTAAGTTATGGTGTTGGATCATTCAAAACTCAAATTATAAGAAATACACATAAAGTTTAAATCTTTGGATTGTAATCATGTGTGGAATGAGTAAAACTACCTATGTATTGGTGTTGCATTATTCAAAACTCAAAAATTATAAGAAATACGCATAAATTTTGAATCTTTTGATTGTAAACATGTTCAAAACAAGTAAAACCACCTAAGTTTTGGTGTTGTATTATTCAAAACTCAAATTATAAGAAACATGCATAAATTTTGAATCTTTTGATTGTAAATATGCTTATAATGAGTAAAATAACCTAAGTTTTGGTGTTACATTATTCAAAACTCAAAAATTATTGAAAATAACTAGAAATTTTGAATCTCTTGATTGTAATCATGCTTGAAATGAGCCAAATTGCCTAAATTTTCAATATGCATTATTACACTAAATACTCATAAAGTTTGATTCGTTTGATTGTAAACATTCATAAATGAGTAAAATTTCCTACGTTTTGGTATTGCATTATTCAAAACTGAAAAATTATAGGAAACATGCATAAAATTTGAGTCTTTCAATTGTAAACATGCTCAAAGTGAGTAAAATAGCTTATGTTTTATTATTACATTATAAAAAACTAAAAAATTATAGGAAATGCACATAAATTTTCAATATTTTATTTTAAACATGTTTTAAATGAGTAAAACCACCTAAGATTAGGTGTTGCATTATTTAAAACTAAAATTTTATAGGAAACATGCGTAAAGTTTTAATCTTTGATTTTAAGTTGGCTCAAAATAAATAAAACTACCTAACTTTTTGTGTTGCATTATTCAAAACTCAAAAACTATAGGAAACACATAAAATTTGAATATTTTTATTATAAACATGCTTGAAATGAGACAAATAACCTAAGTTTTAGTGTTGTATTATTCAAAACTCAAAAATTATAAGAAATGTACATATATTTTGAATCTTTTGATTATCAACATACTCGAAATGAGTATAACAAATAGTTTTTGATGTTACATTATTAAAAACAAAAAAAGTATAGGAAAAACACATAAATTTTAAATCTTTTGATTGTAAACATGTTAAAAATGAGTAAAACTACCTATTTTTTTTTGGTTACATTATTTAAAACTAAAAAAATATAGTAAATGCACATAAATTTGAATATTTTAATTTTAAGCATGCTCAAAATGAGTAAAACTACCTAGGTTTTGGTGTTGCATTATTCAAAACTCAAAAATGATAGGAAACATGAATAAATATTGAATATTTTAATTGTAAACATGCCTAAAATGAGCAATCTTGCATAAGCTTTGGTGGTGCATTATTTAAAACTAAAAAAAACATAGGAAATGCACATAAAGTTTGAATCTTTTATTGTAAACATGCTCAAAATGAGTAAAACTACTACTTTGTTTTGGTATTATATTATTCAAAACTCAAAATTTATAGGAAACACACATAAATTTTTAATATTTTGATTATAAACATGCTTGAAATGAGTAAAACCACTTTAGTTTTAGAGTTACATTATTTAAAACTCAAAAATTGATGGAAACATGTATAAAGTTTGAATTTTTGGATTTTAAACAATCTTGAAACTAGAAAAACTACTAAATTTTAGTGTTGCATTATTTAAAAATAAAAAAATATAGGAAATGCACTTAAAGTTTTAATACTTTGATTGTAAAATTTTCAAAATGAGTAAAACTGCCTAAGTTTTGGTGTTGCATTATTCAAAACTCAAAAAAATTATGAAATGTGCATAAATTTTAAATCTTTTGATTGTAAACATGCTCAAAATGAGTAAAACCACCTATGTTTTGGTGATACATTAATTAAAACTCAAAATCTATAGAAAATATGCCTAATGTTTGAATATTTTATTGTAAACATGCTCAAAATGAGTAAAACCACCTATGTTTTGGTGTTTCATGATTCAAATCTCAAATTATAGGAAATGCAGATAAAATTTGAATATTTTGATTATAAACATGCTTAGAATCAGGAAAACCACCTATGTTTTGGTGTTGCATTATTCAAATCTCAAATTATAATAAATACACATAAAATTTGAATCTTTTGATTGTAAACATACTCAAAATGAGTAAAACCACTTATATTTTGGTGTTATGTTATTAAAAATTTAAATATTAAAGGAAATGCATATAAAGGTTGAATCTTTTGATTGTAAACATGCTCAAAATGAGAGAAACAACCTAAGTTTTTGTGTTTCATTATTCAAAACTCAAAAATTATAGGAAGTGCACATAAACTTTGAATCTTTTGATTGCAAACATGCTCAAAATGAGAAAAACTACAAATGTTTTGGTGTTGCATTATTCAAATCTCAAAAACTATAGGAAACACACATAATGTTTGAATATTTTGATTGTAAACATGCTCAAAATGAGTAAAAACACCTAAGTTTTAGTGTTTCATTATTCAAAACACAATAATTATAAGAAATTTGCATAATGCTTGAATATTTTGATTGTAAACGATGTTCAAAATGAGTAAAACTGCCTAAATTTTGGTGTTGCATTATTCAAAACTCAAAAATTATTGGAAATGCACATAAACTTTGAATCTTTTGATTGTAAACATACTCAAAATGATTATAAAAGCTATGTTTTGGTGTTACATTATTCAAAACACAAAAAGTATAGGAAAAATAGATAAATTTTAAATATTATTATTGTAAACATATTCAAAATGAGTAAAACTACCTACATTTTTTGTGTTACATTATTTAAAACTCAAAAAAATATAGTAAATGTGAAGGAAAAATGAATTGCTTCAATCTTGTTTATTGATCAATAATAGGATATATATATACAAGGAAATATTTGGTTATCTTGTAACCACTCCATTAATCACCTTAACTATCTTTCATTAGTTAAGTTAATCACTTAACCAAACTACCAACTAACATCTAACATATGCTATGCACTAATCGGTGTTGTATAAATAACCATCGAATTAAAAATCTCCTAATAGTTCACTGAACTATATAATTTAACAATGTAATATTATCAATTTTTTCCAACATTCCCCCTTTATTACATTATTTATACAAACATAATTTTCCCTGATAGTGGTCCCCCTTTATTACAAACACTAGAAAAAGATTTACACTTTCTATGTAGCCTACTCACTTTTTGACATTGCATGCCATCTTTGTAGATTCAAGGTCTTGGTGTCACCTTGGTTTTTCCTTATAGAATAACCAAAAACCTAGAAGTGACAGGAACACTTCTCTTTGCTAACTCCATTAGTGGTTTCTCAGATTATGAGGATTACCACAACCCATATGGTTTTTTAGTACAGGTTGATCACAAACCTGGAGGGTTATAGGAGGTTTCTACTACACTTCAATGGTTTCTTAGATTACCACAAACCCTTTTCCAAGAACCAAGTTCTACTTAGTGCTTTTGATTCCCACAACATTCTTTTTTAGGAGGTACCAAAATGGAAAATAGTGCTATGTAGCTTATTAAAAAACACACTACAAAACATAAAATAACACTCTAAAAATTGTCACCATAGCAATGATGCGACCCCATCATAGGTGACTCACAAGAAGATGCCAATTATCCTCCAATCTCCATGTATCCTCCAGCCTCCAATTAATGAAGCTACTTCACTCAATTGATGTCTCGATAAATCTCATATGCATGTCATTTATGAGGGTAAAACTCTCCCACTAACACATATGACTTAGGATGTCAGGTTCACTCGATAAAGCATACATACAAGAGATTTATTGACTTTTGACAATATCATATCCACAATGAACCCAGAATAATATTGACTCTAGATGACATGACTTACTCTTTTTGAGTCATAAATATGATACAAAAATAATACTATTGACAAAATAACTCTACTAAGATTTTATAATGACATTAGTTTGATACTTGAATTATTTTGACCCTTTCTCTTTCTTTTTTACACTTTGATAATTTTTTTGATGGATTTTTGAAAATGAACCAAAATAATTTACAATAGACCAATAAAATGGTGTTGACACTTTAACTCATTTTTTATTGATGACAAAATGACTTTTTGACTATAGTAAAACCTAGAAAGATGAAACATAAAACAAATTGTTAATTAACAAAATGACATCTGACAACTATAAACTATAGATAATATAGTCTATTAAAAAAATCTACACTATGGACATTAATTTTAATTTATAAGTAACAAGACACTTATAAGATAAAATACGAACTAAACCACATGGCTAAAAAGATTTCCATGTATGGCTAATTTTTGGTTAATCAGTGCTAGAAATATGATCTTGATTGTAAATAGAAACACATCAATGCTGTGGATTAGATGAATTCAACACTTTCAAAATTTGTATCAATAGATACCAAGATTTTATTTATCTACAGCCTATTACTAAGATTATACCAAATGCTCATCAAATTAAAAAGTTGTTGCATCAAACTTTTTAGAATGATGATAATTGCATATTGGTCAGGTTGCTCAACTCATAATATAAATGGGTCAAAGTAGACAAGTCATTCAATAGGAATAAAACTATTCTAAAACCACAAACTCATTGATTGTATCTACATGATTCTAGAAAATATGGTGTTTTAATACAATGGCAAATAGTTGGGAAAAGAAGTGTCGCTCTAATCAAGACATGTTATAGCTAAGCAAGGAACTCAAATGATTTTTGGCCATAGATCAGGGCAATTAACAATAGCAAAGTTGATGTCCCTGATCATCATTAAAACTTTACACAGGCTTCCATTATAGACATAGAAATAATAGTGTTTTGATACCAATGAAGGATAAACAAAATGATTCGATATTGTTTAATGATCAATAATAGGATATATACAAGGAGATATTTGATTATCTTGTAACCACTCCATTAATCACCTTAACTATTGTTCCCTAATTTAGCTAATCACTTAACCAAACTACCAACTAACATCTAACTTATAGTATGTACTAATCAATGGTGTATAGCTAATCATCAAATTAATAATCTCCTAATATTTCATTAAACTATATAATTTAACAATGTAATATTATCAATTTTTGCCAACAAAATGGACATAAGTTTTTAATCTTTTAATTGTAAACATGCTCAAAATGAGTAAAACCACTTAGGTTTTGATGTTACATTATTCAAAATTCAAAAATTATAGGAAATACATATAAATGTTGAATATTTTGATTGTAAACATGCTCAAAATGAGATAGACAACCGAAGTTTTTGTGTTACATTATTTAAAACTCAAAACTTATAGGAAGCACACATAAACTTTGAATATTTTGATTGTAAACATGCTTGAAATGAGTAAAACTGCTAATGTTTTCATGTTACATTATTCAAATCTCAAAAACTATAAAAAACACACATAAAGTTTAAATGTTTTAATTGTAAACATGCTCAAAATAAGTAAAACCACCTAAGTTTTAGTGTTTCATTATTCAAAACTTAATAATTATAGAAAGCATAAAGTTTGAATCTTTTGATTGTAAACCATGTTCAAAATGAGTAAAACTACCTAAATTTTGGTGTCGCATTATTCAAAAGTAAAAAGTTATAGGAAATGCACAAAAATTTCATTCTTTTAATTTTAAAGATGCTCAAAACAAGTAAATTTACTTATGTTTTAGATTAAAAAAATCAAAAATTAAAGGAAATGTGTTTAAATTTTGAATCTTTTGATTGTAAACATGCTCAAAATGATTAAAATCATCTAGGTTTTGGTGTTGTATAATTTAAAACTAAAAAATGATAGAAAACATGCATAAGGTTTATTTTTTAATATTGTAAACATGCTCAAAATGAGTGAAACTGCCTATGTTTTGGTGTTGCATTATTCAAAACTTAAAAACCGTAGGAAACACACATAAAGTTTTAATCTTTCAGTTTTAAACATTTTTGAAATGAGTAAAATTGCCTAAGTTTTTGTGTTACATTATTCAAAACTCAAAAACTCTAGAAAACACACATAAAGTTTGAATATTTTGATTGTAATCATGTTGGAAATGATCAAAACAACTCCAATTTTGGTGTTACATTATTCATAACTCAAAAATTATTAGAAACATGCGTAAAGTTTGAATCCTTTGATTGTAAACATGATCGAAACTAGTGAAACAAAAGTTTTGGTGTTATATTATCAAAACTCAAAAATTAAAGGAAACACACATAAATTTTGAATCTTTTGATTATAAAAATGCATAGAATAAGTAAAATGACCTATGTTTTGTTGTTACATTATTCAAAACTTTAAAGTTAATGGAAATGCACATAGAGTTTGAATTAATTATTTGTAAACATGCTCAAAATGAGTAAACCCACCTAAGCTTTGGTGTTGCATTTTTCAAAACTCAAAAACTATAGTAAACACATATAAATATTAAATTTTTTGAATGAAAATATGCTCAAAACAAGTAAAACTACCTATTATTTGGTGTTTAATTATTCAAAACTCAAAAATTATTTAGTGTTGCATAAAGTTTAAATATTTTGATTGTAAACATGTTGAAAAGAAGCAAAACTACCTATGTTTTGGTGTTGCATTAAAAAATTATAGGAAACATGCATAAAGTTTGAATATTTTAATTTTAAACATGCTTGAAATGAGTAAAACTACCTAAGTTTTGGTGTTGCATTATTCAAAACTCAAAAATTCTATGAAATACACAAAAAGTTTGAATCTTTTAAATGTAAATATGCTTTAAATGAGTACAATCACCTAAGTCTTGGTGTTGAATTATTCAAAATAAAAAAATCATAAGAAACAAGCATAAATTTTGAATCTTTAATTATAAACATGTTTCAAATGAGTAAAACTACCTATGTTTTGGTGTTGCATTAATCATAACTCAAAAATTATAGGAATGTCACATAAAGTTTAAATCTTTTTATTGTAAACATGCTCAAAATGAGTAAAACTACATATGTTTTGGTGTTGAATTATTAAAATCTATAAAATTATTAGAAACATACATAAAATTTTAATTTTATAATGGTAAGGATGTTTAAAATGAGTAAACCACCCAAGTTTTAGTGTTGCATTATTCAAAACTAAAATTATAAGAAACACACATAAAGTTTGAATCTTTGGAATGTAATCATGCTCTAAATGAGTAAAACTAAAAAATGATAGGAAACACTATTAAAGTTTGAAGGTTTTACTTGTAAACATGTTTTCAATGAGTAAAACCACCTAGGTTTTGGTGTTGCATTATTCAAAACTCAAATTATAAGAAAGGTTAATATAGTTTGTATTTTTCAATTATAAATATACTCAAAATGAGTGAAATTGCCAATGTTTTGGCATTGCATTATTCAAAACTCAAAAATTATACAACATGCATATAAAGTTTGAATATTTGGATTATAAACATGCTTGAAATGAGGAAAATCTCTTATCTTTTGGTGTTGCATTATTCAAAACTAAAAATTATACAAAACAAGCATAAAGTTTGATTCCTTTGATTGTAAACATGCACAAAATGAGTAAAATCATCTACATTTAGGTGTTACATTATTCACAACTAAAAAATATAGGAAACATAGATAAAATTTGAATCTTTTGATTATAAACATGGTCAAAATGAGTAAAATTGCCTAAGTATTGGTGTTTCATTATTCAAAATTCTAAAAATATAATAAATGAACATAAATTTTTGATCTTTTAATTATAAACATGCTCAAAATGAGTAAAACCTCCTTGGTTTTGCTGTTTCATTATCAAAAATCAAAAATTATAATAAACATGCATAAAGTTTGAATATTTTAATTTTAAACATGCTTGAAGTGCATAAAACTACTTAAGCTTTGGTGTTGTGTTATTCAAAACTAAAAAGTTATAGGAAACATGCTTAAAGTTTGAATATTTTTATAGTAAATATTGCTTGAAATAGGTAAAACTATCTATGTTTTGGTGATGCATTGTTCAAAACTCAAAAATTATATGAAACACACATAAATTTTAAATATTTTTATTATAAACATTCTCAAAAGTAGTAAAATTGCCTAAGTTTTAGTGTTGTATTATTCAAAACTCAAAAATGATAGGAAACATGCATAAAGTTTGAATATTTTTCTTTTAAACATGCTTAAAATTATTAAAATTGCTTATGCTTTGGATATACTTTATTCAAAACTCAAAAATTATAGGAAAAACACATAAATTTTGAATCTTTTGATTTTAAACATGCTCAAAACTAGTAAAACTACCTATGTTTTGGTGTTGTATTATTAAAAATTCAAAAATTATGGGAAATGCACATAAAGTTTGAATCTTTTGATTGTAAACATGTTCAAAAAGAGTAAAACCACCTAAGTTTTAGAGTTTCATTATTCAAAACTCAAAAATTATAGGAAATGTGCATAAAGTTTGATTTTTTTGATTGTAAACATGCTCAAAATGAGTAAAACCTCTTATGTTTTGGTGTTATATTACTCAAAACTCAAAAATTATAAGAAACATGCATAAAGTTTAAATCTTTTGATTGCTTAAATGCTTGAAGTGAGTAAACTCAATTATGTTTTATTTTTGCGTTATTAAAAACTCAAAAATGATAGAAAACATGCATAACATTTGAATCTTTTGATTGTAAACATACTCAAATTGAGTAAAACCACTTAAGTTTTGCTATTGCATTATTCAAAACTGAAAATTTATAATAAATGCATATAAAGTTTTAATTTTTGATTATAAACATGCTTGAAATGTGTGAAATCACTCAAGTTTTAGTGTTTCATTATTCAAGTCTCAATATTTTTAGGAAACATTCATAAAGTTTGAATCTTTTGATTGTAAACATGCTCAAAATGAGTAAAATTGCTTGAATTTTTGTGCTACATTATTCAAAACTAAAAAATTATAGGAAAGACACAAAGTTTAAATATTTTGATTTTAAATATGTTCAAAATGAGTAAAACTACCTAAGTTTTGATGTTTCATTATTCAAAACTAAAAAATTATAGGAAATGTGCATAAAGTTTGAATTTTTTGATTGAAAACATGCTCAAAACAATTAAAACCACCTAGACTTTGGTTGTGTATTATTCAAAACTCAAAAATTATAGGAAAGGCACACAAAGTTTGAATCTTTTCATTGTATACATGCTCAAAATGAGAAAAACTACCTAAGTTTTGGTGTTGCATTATTAAAACTCATAAATTATATGAAATGCATATAAAATTTGAATATTTTGATTGTAAACATGTTCAAAATGTGTAAAACCACCTAAGTGTTGGTGTTGTATTATTTAAAAGTCAAAAATTATAGGAAAGTGCACAAATTTTAAATATTTTGATTGTAAACATTATCAAAAGGAATAAAAATTCCTAAGTTTTGGTGTTGCATTATTCAAAACTCAAAAAATTTAAGAAATACATATAAGGTTTGAATTATTTAATTGTAAACATGCTTGAAACAAGTAAAACTGCATATGTTTTGGTGTTGTATTATTCAAAACTAAAAAATTATAGGAAACATTCATAAAATTTAAATCTTTTGATTGAAAAATACTCAAAACAAGTAAAACTACTCAAGTTTTAGTGTTGTGTTATTCAAAACTCAAAACTTATAAGAAACGTTCATAAAGCTTGTATCTTTTGATTGTAAACATGCCCAAAATGAGTAAAATGACCTAAGGTTTAGTGTTGCATTATTCAAAACTCAAAAATTATTAGAAATATGCATAAAGTTTGGATTTTTTGATTTTAAACATGGTTGAGATGAGTAAAACCACCTATGTTTTAGTGTTTCATTATTTAAAACTCAAAATATATAGGAAACACATGTAAAGATTGAATATTTGCTTAAAATGATTAAAACTACCAAAATTTGATATTTCATTATTGAAAACTCAAAAATTATAGGAAATCCACCTAAATTTTGAATCTTTTCATTGTAAACATGCTTGAAATGAGTAAAATTGCTTAAGTTTTGCTATTGCATTATTCAAAACACAAAAATTATAAGAAATGTACATAAATTTTGAATCTTTTGATTGTAAACATGCTAAAAATAAGTAAAACCACCTATGTTTTAGTGTTATATTAATCAAAACTCAAGAATTATAAGAAACATGCTTAAAGTTTGAATATTTTGAATGTATACATGCTTGAAATAAGTAAAACCTTCTAGGTCTTGCTGTTGCATTATTCAAAACTAAAAAATTATAGATAGCATACATAAAGCTTGAATCTTATGATTTTAAACATGCTCAAAATGAGTAGTATTACTTTGGTTTTAGTGTTGCATTTTTCAAAAATTAAAAAAAATAGGAAACATGCATAAAGTTTTAATATTTTTATTGTAAACATGCTCAAAACAATTTAAACTGCCTAAGTTTCTATATTACATTATTCAAAACTCAAAAAATATAGGAAACATCCACAAAGTTTGAATCTTTTGATTGCAAGCATGCTCAAAACAAGTAAAAGAGTAATGTTTTGGCATTGCATTATTCAAAACTCAAAAAAATATTGGAGACATGCATAAAATTTGAATCTTTTGATTGTAAACTTGCTTGAAATGAGTAAAACTATTTATGTTTTTATGTTATGTTATTTAAAATTAAAAAATTATAGGAAACATGCTTAAACTTTGAATCTTTTGTTTGTAAACATGCTTGAAATGAGTAAAACCACCAAATTTTTGTTGTTTCATTATTCAAAACCCTAAAATTATAGGAAATACACATAAATTTTGAATACTTTGATTGTAAACATGCTTAAAATGAGTAAAACAACCTATGTTTTGGTGTTGCATTATTTAGAACTCAAACATTATAGGAAACATGCACAAAGTTTAAATCTTTTGATTGTAAACATGCTTAAAATGAGTAAAACCACTTATGTTTTGGTGTTGCATTATTCAAAACTCAAAAAAAATAAGAAACACACATAAAGTTCAAATGTTATGATATGTGCCCAAAATGAGTAACACTGCTCAAGTTTTGGTGTTGTATTATTCAAAACTCAAAAACTAGAGGAAATGCAAATTAAGTTTGAATCTTTTGATTGTAAAAATGCTCGAAACTAGTAAAACCACCTAATTTTTGGTGTTACATAATTCAAAACTAAAAAATTATAGGAATCCTACATAAATTTTAAAGCTTTTGATTGTAGACATGCTTGAAACAAGTAAAATTGAATATAGTTTTGGTGTTGCATTATTCAAAAATAAAAAATATAGGAAACACACACAAGGTTTGAATATTTTGATTATAAACATGATCAAAAATAGTAAAACCACCTAAAATTTTGTGTTACATTGTTCAAAACTTAAAAAATATATGGAATGCACATAAATGTTGAATCTTTGGATTGTAATCATGCTCAAAATGAGTAAAACTACACATGTTTTGGTGTTGTATTATATTATTTAAAACTCAAAACATAGGAAATGTGCATAAATTTTGAATCTTTTGATTGTAAACATGCTCAAAATAAACAAAGCCACCAAAATTTTGGTTTTAAATTATTCAAAACTAATTTTTTTAAGGAAATGCACATAAAGCTTTAATCTTTTAATTGTAAACATGCTTAAAACAAGTAAAATTACCTATGTTTCAATGTTGTATAATTCAAAACTCAAAAATTATAGGAAACACGCATAATGTTTGAATCTTTTGATTGTAAACATGTATAAAATGTGTAAAACCACATATATTTTGGTGTTGCATTATTTAAAACTCAAATGTTTTAGGAAACAAACATAAATTTTGAATATTTTAATTATAAACATTCTCAAAATGAGCAAAAATATTTAACTTTTGGTGTTACATTATTCAAAACTCAAAAATTAATAGAAACACACATGAAGTTTGAATGTTTTGACTGTAAACATGTTGAAAATGAGTAAAACTACTTACATTTTGGTGTTGCATTATTCAAAACTTAAAAATTGTAGGAAATATGCTTAAATTTTGAATCTTTTAATTGTAAACATGCTCAAAATGATTAAAACTTATTATGTTTTGGTATTACATTATTCAAAACTCAAAATTGTAAGAAATGTGAATAAAGCTTGAAAATTTTGATTATAAACATGCTTGAAGTGATTAAAACTACTCCAGTTTTAGTGTTACATTATTCAAAACTCAAAAAAGTTAGGAAGCACACATAAAGTTTGAATCTTTTGATTGTAAACATGAGTGAAATGAGCAAAAATACTTATGTTTTCGTGTTTCATTATTTCAAACTCAAAAATTATAGAAAAAATACATAACATTTGAATCTCTTAATTGTAAACATGCTCAAAATGAGAAAATTTGCCTGGGTTTTGATGTTGTATTATTTGAATTTGAAAACTTATAAGAAATGTGCATAAATTTTGAATTTTTTGATTGTAAACAACTCCAAATGAGTAAAACAACTTAAGTTATGTTCTTGCACTATTAAAAACTCAAAAACTATAGGAAATGCAAACAAAGAATGATTTTTTTAATTGTAAACATGCTCAAAATAAGTAAAATAGCCTATGTTTGGTATTGCATTAATCAAAACTCAAAAATTATAGGTAACATGCATAAATTTTGATTCTTTTGATTTTAAACATGCTTTAAAAATGTAAAACCAATAAAGTTTTGGTGTTGCATTATTCAAAACTTAAAAATTATAGGAAACATCCATAAAATTTTAATCTTTTGACTGTAAACATGCTCAAAACATGTAAAACCACCTAATTTTTAATGTTGTATTATTCAAAACTAAAAAATTATAGGAAAGGCATATAAAGTTTGAATATTTTTATTGTAAACATGCTTGACATGAGTAAAAACACCTAAGTTTGATTATTTCATTATTCAAAACTCAAAAGTTATAAGAAATGCAGATAAAGTTTGAATCTTTTGATTATAAACATGTGTGAAAAAAGTAAAATCGATTAAATTTTAGTGTTGCATTATTCAAAACATAAAATTTTATGAAATGTGCATAAAGTTTTAATATTTTGATTGTAAACATGGTTGAAAGGAGTAAAACCAACTAAATTTTAGTGTTGTATTATTCAAACCTAAAAAATTATAGGAAACACACCTAAATTTTGAATATTTTTATTACAAACATGCTTGAAATGAGTAAAACTACCTATGTTTTACTGTTTCATTATTAAAAACTCAAAAAATATAGGAAACATGAATAAATTTTGAATCTTTTGATTATAAACATGCTCCAAATGAGTAAAACCAAATTGTTTTGGTGTTGCATTATTTAAAACTCAAAAAATATAAGAAATATACACAAAGCTTAGATATTTTGATTGTAAACATGATTGAAATGTGTAAAACCACCTATGTTTTGGTTTTGCATTATTGAAAACTCAAAAATTATAGGAAACATGCATAAACTTCGAATCTTTTGATTATAAACATGCACGAAATGAGTAAAACCAACTAAGATTTGGTGTTGCATTATTCAAATCTCAAATATTATAAGAAACATGCATAAAGTTTAAACTTTTTGATTGTAAACATGCTTGAAATGAGTAAAACCACCTAAGTTTTGGTGTGGTATTATTTAAAACTCAAAAATTATAGGAAACACACATAAGTTTTGAACCTTTTGATAGTAAACCTAAGTGAAATGAGTAGAATCTAGAAGGTTTTAGTGTTGCATTTTTCAAAACCTAATAAGTGTAGGAAATGTGCATAATGTTTGAATCTATTTATTGGAAACATGCTTGAAATGAGTAAAACTATCTAAGTTTTGGAGTTACATTATTCAAATCTCAAAAATTAAAGGAAACATGCATAAAGTTTGAATGTTTTGATTGTAAACATGATCTAAATGAGTAAAACCACCAAAGTTTTTATGTTGCATTATTCAAAACTCAAGAATTATAGGAAACATGTATAAAGATTGAATCTTTCAATTGTAAGCAAGCTTGAAATGAGTAAAACTATTTATGTTTTAGTGTTGCATTATTTAAAACTCAAAAATTATAAGAAACACACATAAAGCTTGAATATTTTTATTTTAAGCATGTACTTAATGAGTAAAACCTCCTAAATTTTAGTGTTTCATTATTCAAAATTAAAAAATTATAAGAAATGCACTTAAAGTTTTAATCTTTTGATTTTAAACATGCTCAAAATAAGTAAAACCATGTATGTTTTGGTGTTACATTATTCAAAACTCAAAAACTATAGGAAACACACATGAAGTTTGAATATTTTTGTTGTAAATAAGATTAAAACAAGTAAAATCACTTAAATTTTGATTTTTCATTATTCAAATCTCAAAAATTATGGGAAATGCGCATAACATGTTCAAAATGAGTAAAATTGCCTATGTTTTGGTGTTGCATTATTCAAAACATAAAAATTATAGGAAATGTGCATAAATTTTGAATCTTCTAATGTAAACATGCTCAAAATGACTAAAACCACCTAAGTTTTGGTGTTGCATTATTCAAAACTCAAAAATAAAAGGAAACATGCATAAAGTTTAACTTTTTAGATTGTAAACATGCTAAAAATGAATAAAACTACCTATGTTTTAGTGTTACATTAATAAAAAGTAAAAAATTATTGGAAAGACACATAAAGTTTGAATCTTTTGATTGTAAATATGCTCAAAATGAGTAAACTACCTAAGTTTTGGTGTTACATTATTCAAAACTCAAATGATATTAAATGCACATAAAGTTTAAATATTTGAGTTGTAAACATTTTTGAAATGATTAAAAGCACTTAAGTTTCAGTGCTACATTATCCAAAACTCAAAAATTATAAGAAACATGCATAAAGTTTGAATATTTTGATTTTAAACATGCTCAAAATGAGCAAAATTGCCTATGTTTTGGTGTTGCATTATTTCAAACTCAAAAATTATATGAAATGCACATAAAGTTTGAATATTTTCAATGTAAAGATGCTTTAAATGAGTACAATCACCTAAGTCTTGGTGTTGCATTATTCAAAACTAAAACATTATTAAAAAAAAGCATAAAGTTTGACTCTTTTACTATAAACATGCTTGGAATGAGTAAGACTACCTATGTTTTGGTGTTGTATTATTCATAACACAAAAAAAATATAAGAAATTCATATAGAGTTTAAATATTTTGATTGTAAACATGCCCAAAATGAGTAAAATTGCCAATGTTTTGGTGTTAAATTATTAAAAACTCAAAATTATTGGAAACACACATAAAATTTGAATATTTTAATAGCAAACATGTTTAAAATGAATAAACCATCTATTTTTTGGTGTTGCATTATTCAAAACTCAAATAATAAGAAACACACATAATGTTTGAATCTTTGGATTGTAATCATGCTCGAAATGAGTAAAACTCAAAAATGAAAAGAAACATTATTAAAGTTTGAATGTTTTACCTGTAAATATGTTTGAAATGAGTAAAACCACCTAAATTTTGGTGTTGCATTATCCAAAACTAAAATTATAAGAAAGGTTCATAAAGTTTATATATTTTGATGATAAATATACTCAAAATGAGTAAAACTATCTATGTTTTGGTGTTGCATTATTCAAAACTCAAATATTATATGAAATGCATAGAAAGTTTCAATATTTTGATTGTAAACATGCTTGAAATGATCAAAATCTCCTAACTTTTGGTGTTGTTTTATTCAAAACTAAAATGTTTAAGTAAACATGCATAAAGATTGATTCTTTTGATTGTAAGCGTGCAAAAAATGAGTAAAATCATTTAATTTTAGGTGTTTCATTATTCAAAACTCAAAATATCTAGCAAATGAGGATAAAGTTTGAATATTTTGATTGTAAACATGATCAAAATGAGTAAAATAGCCTATGATTTGTTGTTACATTATTAAAAACCTAAAAATTATAGGAAATGCATATAAGGCTTAAATATTTTCATTTTCAACATGTTCAAAATGAGTAAAAGCACCAAAGATTTGGTGTTGCATTATTCAAAACTCAAAAATTATAGGAAACATGCATAAACTTGGAATCTTCTAATTTTAATTATGCTCAAAATGAGTAAATCTACCAAAGTTTTGTTGTTGCATTATTCAATTCTCAAAAACTATAGGAAACACAAATAAAATTTAAATCTTTTGATTATAAACATGCTCAAAATGAGTAAAACTATCTAAATTTTGGTGTTGCATTATTCAAAACTCAAAAAATATAATAAATGCACATAAATTTTGAATCTTTTAATTATAAACATGCTCAAAATGAGTAAAACATCTTAGGTTTTGTTGTTGCATTATCAAAACTCAAAAATTAAAATAACATGCATCAAGTTTGAATCTTTTAATTGTAAACATGATTTAAGTGAGTAAAACTACTTAAGCTTTGGTGTTGCATTATTCAAAACTCAAAAATTATAGGAAACATGCATAAAGTTTAAATATTTTTATTGTAAACATGTTCAAAACTAGTAAAATTACCTAAGTTTTGGTGTTGCATTATTCAAAACTCAAAAATGATAGGAAACACACATAAAGTTTGAATCTTTTATTTTAAAACATGCTCAAAACTAGTAAAATTTATTAAGTTTTGGAGTCACATTATTCAAAACTAAAAAATTATAGTAAATGTGCTTAAAGTTTGAATCTTTTAATTGTAAACATGCTCAAAATTAGTAAAACCACCTAAGTTTTGGTGTTGGATTATTCAAAACTTGAAAATTATAGGAAACACACATAAACTTCAAATCTTTTGATTGTAAACATGGTCAAAATGAGTAAAACCTATTATGTTCTGGTCTTACATTATTCAAAACTCAAAAATTATAAGAAACATGCATATTGTTTGAATTTTTTGATTGCAAAAATGCTTGAAATGAGTAAACACACTTAAGTTTTATTGTTGCATTATTCAGAACTCAAAAATTTTACAAAATGCACAAATATTTTAATATTTTGATTGTAAACATGCACAAATTAAGTAAAATGACTTATATTTTGGTGTTGCATTATTCAAAACTAAAAAATTATTAGAAATGGGCATAAAGTTTTGATTGTAAACATGCTTGAAATGTGTAAAACCACTCAAATTTTAGTGTTGCATTATTCAAAGCTCAAAATTTTTATGAAACATGTGCCTGAAGTTTGAATCTTTTGATTGTTAACATGCTCAAAATGAGTAAAACTGCTTGAATTTTTGTGTTACATTATTCAAAACTAAAATATTATAAGAAATATGCATAAAGTTTAAATCTTTTGATTCTAAAAAATGATATGAAATGCACATAAAGTTTTTGATTAAAAATATGCTCAAAATAATTAAAACTACCTAGGTTTTGGTTGTGTATTATTCAAAACTTAAAAATTAAAGTAAACCACATAAATTTTGATTCTTCTGATTGTATACATGCTCAAAATAAAAAAACTACCTATGTTTTGGTGTTACATTATTAAAAACTCAAAAATTATAAGAAATTAAATAAAGTTTGAATATTTTGATTGTAAACATGCTCAAAATGATTAAAACCAACTGTGTTTTGGTGTTGCATTATTTAAAACTCAAAAATTATAGGAAACATACATAAAAGTTTGAATCTTTTGATTGTAAACATGATCAAAATGAGTAAAACTACCAAAGTTTTGGTTTTGCATTATTCAAAACTCAAAAATTATAGGAAATACAGATAAAGTTTGAATATTTTGATTGTGAACATGCTCAAAACAAGTAAAACCACCTGAGTTTTGGTGTTACATTATTCAAAACTCAAAAATTATAGGAAACATTCATAAAGTTTGAATCTTTTGATTGAAATATGCTCAAAATAAGTAAAACTACTTAAGTTTTAGTGTTTCATTATTCAAAACTCAAAACTTGTAAGAAACATGCATAAATTTTGTATCTTTTAATTGTAAACATGCCCAAAATGAGTAAAACCACCTAAAGTTTAATGTTGCATTATTTAAAACTCAAAAATTATTAGAACTACACATAAAGTTTGAGTCTTTTGATTTTAAACATGGTTGAAATGGGTAAAACCACCTAAGTTTAGGTGTTTCATTATTTAAAACTCCAAAAATATAAGAAAAACATGTAAACATTGAATCTTTGCTTGAAATGATTAAAACTACCAAAGTTTGGTGTTAATTTTTTAAAACCTAAAAATTATAGGAAATTTACATAAAGTGTTAATCTTTTGATTGTAAACATGCTTGAAATGAGTAAAAATGCCTAATTTTTGGTGTTACATTATTCAAAACTCAAAAATTATAGGAATCATACTTAAAGTTTGAATATTTTAATTTTAAACATAATTAAAACAAGTAAAACCACCTAAGTCCTGGTGTTGCATTGTCCAAAACTAAAAAATTATCAACAACATTCATAAATCTTAAATCTTTTGATTTTAAACATGCTCAAAATGAGTAATATTGCCTAGGTTTTAGTGTTGTATTATTCAAAACTTAAAATGTATAGGAAACATGCATAAATTTTTAATATTTTGATTGTAAACAAGCTCAAAACAAATTAAACCACCTATGTTTTTATGTTACATTATTCAAAACTCAAAAAATATAGGAAACATGCATACAATTTTAATCTTTTGATTGTAAACATGCTCAAAATGAGTAAAATCATAAAGTTTTTTTGTTTCATTATTCAAAACACAAAAGATATTAGAAACATGCATAAAATTTGAATCTTTTCATTGTAAACATGCTTGAAATGAGTAAAATTTCCTATGTTTTTGTGTTGTGTTATTTAAAACTCAAACATTATAGGAAACATGCTTAAACATTGAATCTTTTGATTGTAAATATGTTTAAAATGAGTAAAACCATCTATGTTTTATTATTTCATTATTCAAAACCTTTAAATTATAAGAAATACACATAAAATTTGAATATTTTGATTGTAAACATGCTCGAAATGAGAAAAACCACATTTGTTTTGGTGTTGCATTATTCAAAACTCAAAAATTATAAGAAACATGCATAAATTTTGAATCTTTTGATTGTAAATATGCTCTAAAGGAGTAAAACAACCTAAGCTTTATTATTTCATTATTCAAACTCAAAAAATATAGGAAACACACATAAATTTCAAATCTTATGATTATAAACATGCTTAAAATGAGTAAAACTTCATAAGTTTTGGTGTTGCATTATTCAAAACTCAAAAACTATAAGAAATGTAAATAAATTTTGAATTTTTTGATTGTAAAAATTCTTGAATGAGTAAAATGACCTAAGTTTTGGTGTTACATTATTCAAAACTAAAAAATTATAGGAATCCTACATAAATTT
The DNA here is from genome assembly GCA_037957365.1 of Torreya grandis. Taxonomy (NCBI): domain Eukaryota; kingdom Viridiplantae; phylum Streptophyta; class Pinopsida; order Cupressales; family Taxaceae; genus Torreya; species Torreya grandis. The sequence goes on from JARHVA010003303.1 coordinate 1,263,625, forward strand.
TAAAGATTTTGATTGTAAACATGCTTGAAATAGTAAAATTGAATAAAGTTTTGGTGTTGTATTATTCAAAACTAAAAAATTATAGGAAACATAAATAAAATATGAATATTTTTATTGTAAACATGATTAAAAAGACTAAAACCACCTAAAATTTTGTGTTGCAATGTTTAAAACATAAAAAATATAGGAAATACACATAAATATTGAATCTTTTGATTGTAATCATGCTTGAAATGATTAAAACCACCCAAGTTTTGGTGATACATTTTTAAAAATCAAAACATTATAGGAAATGTGCATAATGTTTAAATTTTTAGATTGTAAACACAATCGAAATGAGTTAAATCACATAAGTTTTAGTGTTGCATAGTTCAAAATTCAAAAATTATAGGAAATGCAAATAAAGTTTGATTCTTTTGATTGTAAACATGCTCAAAATGAAGTTTTGGTGTCGCATTATTCAAAACTCAAAAAATAGAAAACACACATAAATATTGAATCTTTTGATTGTGAACTTGCATGAAACGAGTAAAACCACCTAAACTTTGGAGTTATTATTTAAAACTCAAAAATTATAGGAAACACACATACAGTTTGAATCTTTTGATTGTATACATGCTCAGAATAATTAAAACTACCTAGGTTTTGTTGTTACACTATTTAAAACTTGAAAATTATAGGAAATGCATATAAATTTTCAATATTTTGATTATAAACATGCATAAAATCAGTAAAACCACCTAAGTTTAGGTGTTGCATTATTCCAAACTCAAAAATTATAGGAAACATGCATAAAGTTGGAATGTTTTGATTGTGAACATGATCAAAATGAGTAAAACTACCTAAGTTTTGGTATTGAATTATTCAAAACAATAAAATTATAGTAAATTCACTTAAATTTTAAATCTTTTGAATGAAAACATGCTCAAAACAAGTAAAATGCCTAAGTTTTGGTGTTGTAATATTCAAAACTCAGAAAATATAGGAAGCACTCATAAAGTTTGAATCTTTTGATGGTCAACATGTTTTAAATGAGTAAATTTGCTTAATTTTTAGTGTTGTATTATTCAAAACTCCAAAAATATAGGAAACATGCATAATGTTTGAATCTTTTATTCTAAAAATGCTCAAAAAGAGTAAAACCACCTATGTTTTGGTGTCGCATTATTCAAAAATCAAATTATAGGAAATGAAGATAAAGATTGAATATTTTGATTGTAAACATGCTCAAAATGATTAAAACCACCTATATTTTGGTGTTGCATTATTCAAATCTCAAATTATAAGAAATTCTCATAGATTTTTAATCTTTTCATTTTAAACATGATTGAAATGAGGAAAACTACCTATGTTTTGGTGTTGCATGATTCAAATCTCAAATTATAGTAAATGAACATAAAGTTTGAATCTTTTGATTGTAAACATCCTCAAAATGAGTAAAACCACCTATAATTTGGTGTTATATTATTCAAAATTCAAAAATTATAGGAAATGTATATAAAGGTTTAATATTTTGATTGTAAACATGATCCAAATAAGAGAAATGACCTATATTTTTGTGTTGCATTATTCAAAACTCAAAAATTAAAGGAAGCACACATAAAATTTGAATATTTTAATTGTAAACATGCTCAAAATGAGTAAAATTACCAATTTTTTAGTGTTGTATTATAGGAAACACACATAAAGTTTAAATCTTTTGATTGTAAACATGCTTGATATGAGTAAAACCACCTAAGTTTTAGTTTTGCATTATTCAAAACTTAATAATTATATGAAATGTGCATAAATTATGAATCTTTTGCTTGTAAACATGTTCAAAATGAGTAAAAATGCCTAAGTTTTGGTGTTGCATTATTCGAAACTCAAAAATTATACGAAATGCACAAAATTTTTGAATCTTTAAATTTTAAACATGCTTAATATGAGTAAATATACTTAAGTTTTGGCATTACAAAACTAAAAAATTATAGAAAATGTGCATAAATTTTGAATAATTTGATTGTAAACATAATCAAAATGATTAAAACGATGTAGGTTTTGGTGTTGTGTAATTCAAAAATAAGAAAATATAGGAAAGGAACATAAGGTTTGAATATTTTGATTGTAAACATGCTCAAAACAAGTAAAACCACCTATTTTTTGGTGTTGCATTATTCAAAACATAGAAATAATGGGAAACACACATAAATATTAAATATTAAAATTGTAAACATTCTTGAATTGACTAAAACTACCTATGTTCTTGTGTTACATTACTCAAAACTCAAAAATTATATGAAACACACATAAATTTTAAATCTTTTTATTGTAATCATGTTGAACATGATCAAAACCACCTAGGTTTTGGTGTTACATTATTCATAACTCAAAAATTATTAGAAATATGCATAAATTTTGAATCTTTTGATTGTAAACATGCTCAAAATGAGTGAAATAGAAGTTTTGGTGTTACATTATCAAACCTAAAAATTTATAGGAAACACACATAAATTTTGAATCTTTTGATTATAAACATGCACAAAATGAGTAAAATGACCTAAGTTTTGGTGTTACATTATTCAAAACTTGAAATTTTAAGGAAATGCACATAGATTTTCAATCAATTGGTTGTAAACATGATAAAAATGAGTAAAGCTTCATATGTTTTGGTGTTACATTATTCAAAATTTAAAATATATAGTAAACATGCATAAAGTTTGAATCTTTTGAATGAAAACATGCTTGAAATAAGTAAAACTTCCTATTATAAGTGTTACATTATTCAAAACCAAAAAATTATATGGTTTTACATAAATTTTAAATATTTTGATTGTAAACATGTTCAAAATGACCAAAACTACCTATGTTTTGGTGTTGCATTATTCACAACTAAAAAATTATAGGGAACTTGCATATAGTTTGAATCTTTTGATTTTAAAGATGCTTGAAATAAAGATGCTTGAAATGAGTAAAACTACCTAAGTTTTGTTGTTGCATTATTCAAAACTCAAAAATTCTATGAAATGCACATAAAGTTTGAATCTTTTGAATGTAAACATTTTTTAAATGAGTACAATCACCTTAGTCTTAGTGTTGGATTATTCAAAACTAAAACATTAGAAGAAACAAGAATAAAGTTTGAATCTTTTATTATAAACATGCTGGGAATGAGTAAAACTACCTATGTTTTGGTGTCGCGTTATTCATAACTCAAAAATTATAGGAAAGGCACATAATGTTTAAATATTTTAATTGTAAACATGCTCAAAATAAGTAAAACTACCTATGTTTTGGTGTTGAATTATTTAAAACTTAAAAATTATTGGAAATACACAAAAAATTTGAATCTTTTGATGGTAAACATGTTTAAAATAAGTAAACCAAATAAGTTTTGGTGTTACATTATCCAAAACTCAAATTATAAGAAACACTCAAAGTTTCAATCTTTGGATTGTAATCATGCTCAAAATAAGTAAAATTTAAAAATGATAGGGAACACTATTAAAGTTAGAATGTTTTAATTGTAAACATGTTCAAAATGAGTAAAATTTCCTAAGTTTTGGTGTTGTATTATTCAAAATTCAAATTATAAGAAAGGTTCATAAAGTTTGTATCTTTTGATTATAAATATACTCAAAATGAGCAAAACTACCTATGTTTTGGTGTTGCATTATTCAAAACTCAAAAATTATAGGAAATGAATAGAAAGTTAGAATATTTTGATTGTAAACATGATCAAAATGTGCAAAATCTCTTAACTTTTGATGTTGCATTTTTCAAAACTCAAAAATTATAGGAAACACACATAAAGTTTGATTCCTTTGATTGTAAACATGCACAAAATGAGAAAAATCATCTATGTTTAGGTGTTGCATTATTCAAAACTCAAAAAATATAGGAAATGAGGATAAAGTTTAAAAATTTTGATATTAAATATGATTAAAATTTTTTTACATTATTAAAAACTCAGTTATTATAAAAAAAACACATAAGGTTTGAATATTTTTATTTTAAACATGTTTAAAATGAGTAAAACCACCAAATATTTATTTTTTCACTATTTAAAATAAAAAATTATGCCAAAAAATTCATAGATTTGGATTCTTCTAATTTTAAATATACCCAAAATGAGTAAAATTGCCAAAGTTTTGGTGTTGCATTATTTAAAACCCAAAAAATATAGGAAACATAGATAAAATTTGAATTATTTCATTATAAACATGCTCAAAATGAGTAAAACTACATAAGTTTTGGTATTGCATTATTCAAAAGTCAAAAAATATAATAAATGCACATAAATTTTGAATCATCTAATTGTAAACATGCTTAAAATGAGTAAAATTATGAATAATTTGATTACAAAAATGCTTAAAATGAGTAAACCTGCTTAAGTTTTGATGTTACATTATTCAAAACTCAAAAATTGTAAAAAATGTACATAAAGTTTGAATTTTTTAATTGTAAACATGCTCAAATTGAGTAAAACCACTTAAGTATAAGAAATTTTAAAGTTTCATGTTGAGTATAAGAAATGTGTATAAATTTTTAATCTTTTGATTGTAAACATGCTTGAAATGTGTAAAACCACTCAAGTTTTAGTGTTGCATTAATCAATGCTCAAAATTTTTAGGAAACATGCATAAAGTTTGAATCTTTTGATTGCAAACATGCTCAAAATGAGTAAAATTGCTTGAATTTTTGTGTTACATTATTCAAAACTAAAAAACTATAGGAAATATGCATAAAGTTTAATTATAGGAATACTACCTATGTTTTTGTGTTGCATTATTCAAAACTAAAAAATTATAGGAAATGTGCATAAAGTTTTAATTTTTTGATCTAAAAATGATTAAAAATAAATAAAACTACCTTGGTTTTGGTTGTGTATTATTCAAAACTCAAAAATTATATGAAACACACATAAAGTTTGAATCTTTTGATTGTATACATGTTTGAAATGATGAAAAATGCCTAAGTTTTGGTGTTACATTATTAAAAACTCAAAAATTATAGGAAATGCATATAAAATTTGAATCTTTTGATTGTAAACATGCTCAACATGAGTAAAACCACCTAAGTTTTTTTGTTACATTATTTAAAACTCAAAAATTATAGAAAACATATATAAATTTTGAATCTTTTGATTGTAAACATGATCAGATTGAATAAAATTTGCTTAGGTTTTGGTGTTGCATTATTCAAAACTCAAATATTATAATAAATACACGTAAAGTTTGAATCCTTTGATTATAAGCATGCTTGAAATGAGTAAAACTACCTAAGTTTTGGTGTTGCATTATTCAAAACTCAAAAATTATAGGAAACATTCATAAAGTTTTAATCTTTTGATTGAAACATACGTAAAACAAGTAAAACTACTTAAGTTTTAGTGTTGCATTATTCAAAAATCAAAACTTATAAGAAATGTTCATAATGTTTGTATCTTTTGATTGTAAACATGCCCAAAATGAGTGAAACCACATAAGGTTTAGTGGTGCCTTATTCAAAACTCAAAATTTATTGGAAATGTGCATAAAGTTTGAATATTTTGATTTTAAACATGGTTGAGATGAGTAAAACCAACTAAGTTTTGGTGTTTCATTATTTAAAACTCAAAAAATATAGGAAACACATATAAAGATTGAATATTTTAATTGTAAATATGCCTGAAATGATTAAAACTACCAAAGTTTGGTGTTGCATTATTGAAAACTCAAAAATTATAGGAAATCCACATAAATTTTGAATCTTTTCATTGTAAACATGCTCGAAATGACTAAAATTGCCTAATTTTTGGTGTTGCATTATTCAAAACTAAAAAATTATAGGAAATGTGAATAAATTTTGAACCTTTTAATTGTAAACATGCTCAAAATGAGTAAAACAACCTATGGTATAGTGTAATATTAATTATAACTCAAGAATTATAGGAAACATGCTTAAAGTTTGAATATTTTGGTTGTATACATGCTTGAAACAAGTAAAGTCTCATAAGCTTGAATCTTCTAATTTTAAACATGCTCAAAATGAGTAATATTACTTAGGTTTTAGTTTTGAATTATTCAAAATTCATAAAATATAGTAAAAATGCATAAAATTTTAATATTTTGATTGTAAACATGCTCAAAAAAAGTAAATCCACTGAAGTTATTATGTTACATTATTCAAAACTCAAAAAACATAGGAAACATTCATAAAGTTTGAATCTTTTGATTGTAAACATGCTCAAAACAAGTAAGAGTGTAAAGTTTTGGTGTTGCATTATTCAAAACTCAAAAAATATTGGAAACATGCATAAATTTTGAATCTTTAGATTGTAAACATGCTTGGAATGAGTAAAACTGCCTATGTTTTTGTGTTGTGTTATTTAAAACTAAAAAATTATAGGAAATATGCTTAAAATTTGAATCTTTGATTGTAAACATTCTTTAAATGAGTAAAACCACCTAAGTTTTGTTGTTGCATTATTTAAAACCCTAAAATTATAGGAAATACACTTAACGATTGATTATTTTGATCATAAACATGCTTGAAATTAGTAAAACCACCTATTTTTTATGTTGCATTATTTAGAACTCAAACATTATAGGAAACATGCATAAATTTTGAATCTTTTGATTGTAAACATTCTCAAAATGAGTAAAACCACCTAAGTTCTGATGTTGCATTATTCAAAACTCAAAATATATAGGAAACACACAAAAAGTTTAAATCTTATGATTATAAAAGTTCTCAAAATGAGTAAAATTGCCTATGTTTTGGTGTTGCTTTATTCAAAACTCAAAAACTATAGGAAATACAAATAAATTTAGAATCTTTTGATTGTAAACATGATTGAAATGAGTAAAACCACCTAAACTTTTGTGCTACATTGTTCAAAACTTAAAAAATATAGGAAATGCACATAAATGTTGAATATTTTGATTGAAATCATGCTCAAAATGAGTAAAACCACCAATGTTGTGGTGCTACATTATTTAAAACTCAAAACATTATAGTAAATGTGCATAAATTTTGAATCTTTTGATTGTAAACATGCTCTAAATGAGTTAAATCACCTAATCTTTGGTGTTTCATTGTTCAAAATTCAAAAAATATAGGAAATGCAAATAAAGTTTAAATATTTTGATTGTAAACCTACTCAAAATGAGTAAAACTACCTATGTTTTCATGTTACATTTTTCAAAACTAAAAAATTATAGGAAACACGCATAAGTATTGAATCTTTTGATTGTGAGCATGCATGAAATGAGTAAAACCACCTAAGCTTTGGTCTTATTATTTAAAACTTGAAAATTATAGGAAATGCATATAAAGATTTTATCTTTTGATTGTAAACATGCTTGAAATGAGCAAAATCTCTTAACTTTTGGTGTTGCTTTATTCAAAAATAAAAAATTTAAGGAAACATGCATAAAGATTGATTATTTTGATTGTAAACGTGCAAAAAATGAGTAAAATCATTTAATTTTAGGTGTTGCATTATTCAAAACTCAAAAATGATTGGAAACACACATAAAGTTTGAATTTTTTGATTGTATACATGCTCAAAAAAAGTAAAACTGCCTACATTTTGGTGTTGTGGTATTGAAAACTTGAAGATTATAGGAAATGCATATAAAGTTTGCATCTTTTGATTGTAAACATGCTTAAAATGAGTAAAACCACCTAAGTTTTGATGTTGCATTTTTTAAAACATGAAAATTATATAAAACACGCTTAAAGTTGGAATCTTTTGATTGTAAACATGATCAAAATGAGTAAAACTACCTATGTTTTGGTGTTGCTTTATTCAAAACATTAAAATTATAGGAAATGCACTTAAAGTTTAAATATTTTGAATGGAAACATACTCAAAATAAGCAAAATGCCTATGTTTTGGTGTTACATTATTCAAAACTCAAAAATAATAGAAAACACTCATAAAGATTGAATATTTTGATGATAAACATGTTTAAAATGATTAAAATTACCAAATTTTACTGTTGTATTTTTCAAAACTCAAAAATTATAGGAAACATGCATAAACTTTGAATCTTTTTATTATAAACATGCTCAAAATGAGTAAAACCTCACCATATTTGGATGGGGAAATAGATCCCCATCTGAATAAGTGTAGTTAGCTAATCAAATCAGTTAGAGTCTTCTCTATATAGAGGGGGAAGGGGAGGGGGAAGGTGAGGGGGTGCTATCTATATATGGAAAGAACTTCATTAAAGTAAAGCAAATAGTGAGATCTCAAGAAAGCCCTATATGATAAGTTGTCTTATTCATTGTCACTCACTACACTCCATTTGGTCGAGCACCTAAATCTATATCTCCCTACCGGTCGAGCCCCTTGTTTCAATTTCTTCTTCTTGACCAAATTTGTAACCTACATTAGTAGACTCATTTTCCATAGTTTCCTTGATCAAACTTGAAGTTACCAAGGAAACATGCATAGCACTAAATAGAGAGCTATTAAATACACTGGCTACACCTAACATGTGAAATGGATGCATAAGAATATTATGTTCATCCTTTAAATATTTTAATTGTAAACATGTTTGAAATGATTAAAATCACCTATGTTTTTGTGTTGCATTATTCAAAAATAAAAAATTATAATAAATGTGCATAAAGTTTTAATATTTTGATTGTAAATATGCTCAAAATAAGCAAAGCCACCTAAGTTTTGGTGTTGCATTATTCAAAACTAAAAAATTATAGGAAATGCACATTAATTTTTAATCTTTTGATTGTAAACATCTCAAAGTGAGTAAAATCACCTAATTTTATTGTTATATTATTCAAAACTCAACAATTATAGGAAACACACATAATGTTTGAGTCTTTTGATTGTAATCATGCATGAAATGTGTAAAGCCACCTATGTTTTGGTGTTGCATTATTTAAAATGCAAAATGTTTAGGAAACACACAAAGTGTGAATCTTTTGATTATAAACATGCTCAAAATGAGTAAAATATTTCACTTTGGTGTTGCATTATTCAAAACTCAAAAAGTAATAGCAACACATATGAAGCTTAAATATTTTGATTGTAAACATATTCAAAATGAGTAAACCTACTTATGTTTTGGTGTTGCATTGTTCAAAATTCAAAAATATAGGAAATGCACATAAAATTTGAATCTTTTAATTGTAAACATGTTCAAAATAATTGAAAATGGTTATGGTTTGGTTTTGCATTATTCAAAACTCAAAATTGTAAGAAATGTGCATAAATTTTGAATCTTTTGATTATATAAACATGCTTGAAGTGATTAAAACTATTCATGTTTTAGTGTTCCATTATTCAAAGCTCAAAAAAATTAGGAAACACACAAAGTAAAAATATTTTGATTGTAAACATGTCCAAAATGAGTAAAATGACTTATGTTTTGGTGTTGTATTATTTAAAACTAAAAAATTATAGGAAACACACATAAAGTTTAAATCTTTTAATTGTAAACATGCTCAAAATGAGCAAATTTGCCTAAGTTTTGGTGTTGCATTATTTGAATCTAAAAAATTCTAAGACATGTGCATAAATTTTGAATTTTTTGATTGTAAACAACGTAAAATAAGTAAAACAACTTAAGTTATTGTGTTGCATTATTCAAAAATAAAAAATTATAGGAAATGCAAAAAAAGTTTGATTTTTTTAATTGTAAACATGCTTGAAATGAGTAAAACTACCTATGTTTTGGTGTCGCATTACTCAAAAAATTATAAGTAATGTGCATAAATTTTGAATCTTTTGATTATAAACATGCTTAAAAAAATTAAAACCACTTAAGCTTTGTTGTTGCATTATTCAAAACTTAAAAATTATAGGAAACATGCATAAAATTCAAATATTTTGATTGTAAACATGCTCAAAATATGGAAAACCACCTAAGTTTTAATGTTGCAGTATTCAAAACTCAAAAATTATAGGAAAGGCATATAAAGTTTAAATATTTATATTTTAAACATGCTTGAAATGAGTAAAACCACCTAAGTTTTATTATGGCATTATTCAAAACTCAAAAATTATAGAAAATGTAGATAAATTTTGAATCTTTTGATTATAAACATGCTCAAAAAGAGTAAAATCACTTAAATTTTTTTGTTGCATTATTCAAAACTTAAAAATTATATGAGATGTGCATAAAGTTTTAATATTTTGATTGTAAACATGCTCAAAAGGAGTAAAACCACCTAAGTTTTAGTGTTGCATTATTCAAAACTCAAAAATTATAGGAAACACACATAGAGTTTAAATATTTTTATTACAAACATGCTTGAAATGAGTAAAACTCCCTAATTTTTATTGTTGCAATACTCAAAACTCAAAAATTCTAGGAAACATACATAAATTTTAAATCTTTGGATTATAAACATGTTCAAAATGAGTAAAACTGCATTTTTTTGGTGTTGCATTATTCAAAACTCAAAAAATATAAGAAATATACATAAAGTTGAATATTTTGATTATAAACATGCTCAAAATGTGTAAAATCACCTATATTTTGGTGTTGCATTATTCAAAACTCAAAAATTATAGGAAACACACAAACTTTGAATTTTTTTATTGTAAACATGCATGAAATGACAATGCAACTGCCTAATAGCTAATAATTTCTAAATTTTGTAGGATTAATTATTACATTATTCTAGTTTTCTCTGGAGTCTTTAATCCCTCCTGTAGTTTGAGGTAGTTATCATATTTTTAAAAAATAACATTATATAAAGTGCAGGTGTGTCATTTGATTTTAATCAATGAAAATAATTAAGTTTTTTGACAATTTTTGGTATTGGAGTAAATAAGAAGAAGGTCCTACAACCTGAGCGATGCAGTAGTAGAAGACTCGACACCACAACAACAAAATTACTGAAAAAAGGACATAGTAGTCATGGGTAGTAGCCAAATTACCAAGAAAACCTGTGTAATAGTTTTATAAAAGGATCAAGGTGTAGTGACTTAGGAGAAAACACAACAATATGGGAAAGAGTTTATGAAATCCAATACAGCCAAGAAGACTGGTCGATGCCTTCATAGCCACATAGAAAGAATATACCAACACGGTGATGCCTAGAGTCTATTGAGAAGGATGCAAAAGTGTAGCAACATCACCTATATGATGAAGAAAAATGATGATCTCTTGAGTTGTGTATCACCTCCAAACCTATTAGCAAGCAAAGGGAAACCTACCATGAAGAACATACCTGATCGATGCTTATTGAGGAGAGCATGGAATAAAGAAGCATTGCAAGCATAGTAGAAGAAGGAAATTCAAAGCTTGGAAATTATGACCTACTACATACCTATAGTCATAACAATTGAAAGTTTGACCATGAGGTAGTAGAAGTCCAACAATGTAAAAGAAATTGAGCCTTGTCTTCATCAAGACCTAAGTCTCCATTCTGTACTACACCTATCCTCATCAAGGATCACACCTGAAGGAGATGTGAGAAAGCTAGATAAAGCAAGCTAAGATATGAGTAAGTCAGTTGAATCAAGTTAAGATGTGAATAAGACCACCATGTATGTCCAATGGTGAAATCACTGAAAGTCATCAAGGTAATTCACAGATCATGGAAAACCACCAGGAAAGCACTAGTATTATTTTGCCTTACTAAAAGCTCTTCAAGATATCAGTAATCTTCAGTTCAATGAACTCATTCAACAAGACCTTCTAAAATATTTCATATTTGATGTACAATGTCAAATTAAACAAATCTGAGAGGAACTTGACACTGGATACAATGCTGATTGTGAAGACAAGAAAAAATGTCCCAACAAGCACCATCGAATCTCAGTATAAAACTATCATGATTTTTGTGAGCCCATTTTTATTTTAGTAAGATATAAATCTTTGTAATCTTATTTTAAGTGAATAAAATAAAATAATTTGCTTTTATAAAAATGTCTACCCCAAAACTACTTTTATCAAACACCCAATTACTTAAAGGGCCAAATTATGCCACATGGAAACAAAAATGCATATGTTCCTTCAATTTAAAGGATTTTGGGGCATCATAACAGGGACCACATGAGTTACCATTGATCTTAATGTACTCACAAAGTATGAGCAGTCCAATGCTAAGGCCCTAATGCTGATCATGATAAGTGTCATCGATGACATGCAACTACATATCAAGGATGCTGACAATGCAAAGATAGCATGGGATAAATTAGCAATAATATATGAAGTGAAAAATTATATGAAGATTCTTCATCTCTAATACAAACTTCATACACTCACAATGGATTCTAATGAAAAATTAGAAGAAATCTTGTGACAGGGAGTGGTGCTACATGCAAAATTATTAGCTCTAGAGAAATTGTAGATGACCAAATATTGGTCTCCATTACTTTTTGAGCACTTCATTCTCAATTCTAAGTGTTTTTCATGACATTAAATGTCACTAAATAGAAAGTGACATTTGAAGAGCTTGTAAATCTGCTCCAGTAGGAAAAAGCAATCAATTCAGCTCAAGATGAGTCTAAAGATAAATCTCTTAAAACAAAGTAGAAATGAGGTCAGACATCACATAAGGGACCTTCAAAAAATCTGATGTATAAAAAATAACAACAACAATTATCTCATCATTAGTCATATAATTCAAAGAAGTGGTGTCACATTTTTTGCACCAATAGTCACAACATGAATAAATGCTAGTACAATAGCCAAAATAAAGGATCTACTAGCAAGCCAAGTATATCAAGGCATGACAATACTCAGAAGACAAGAGGTCCCCAATAGTGGAAGTAGAAGGGAAATCTCACTACCTAATAAGAAGATGAATCAGATGAGGTGAAAACTAATGAAGACAAGAATGTAGTACTAGTCTCCTAAAACTCACAACCTATGAGGAACATCTAGTTAATTGAGTCAGATGCCACTAAGCACATGATAGGTGACATAAGGATATTCAATATGCTGATAGACCAACCCATTAGGGATTAGTTTAGGATCACTGATGATAAGGAGTATGTCACAAAAAGAATAGGTGAAGTGACCATTCCCTTTAGAACATGAAAATGTACATTTACGAAGGTATTATATGTTCCCAGTTTGACATCCAATCTCTTATCAGTTATTCAGCTATTAAATCATCAAGTTAATGTGGAGTTTCTTGTTGAAAATGACATCATAACATGTCTAATTTCATGAAAAGGTAATGTTCTTACTAAATCCTTTCTAAAAGATAAGTTATTTGCTTTAACTGTAGTTTCATTTTCTACAGTAGCTTTATCTACATCAATGATAGAATCCACTACCCTTTGGCACTACTTCTATTTATCAACTGGATCTTTATACTAGCTAAATTCAAAAGGAATGGTACATGGACTTCCAAAATTGTCTAGTTCTTTGCCATTATGCCCTAGATGCCTTATAGGTAAACAACATAGGGATCCATTCAAAGATAGTTCCTTTCATTCCAAGAAGCATTTGGAGGTTGTTCATACTGATTTGAATGGCCCACTACTTGCTTCATTATCTAGATACAAGTACTTCCTATTATTGATGGATGACTTCTACCAGAAAATGTGGGTATACTTCTTGAAAAAGAAAAGTGAAACCCTTCATAATTTTTAGATCTTCTATTAGCAAGTGGTGAAGGAAACTAAACAACCCCTACTTCATCTCTACTCAAATCAAAGGGGGAATTCACATCAAATAAATTATTAGCATTGTTAAATTAGTAAGGAATTAAGCAGAGTCTGACTACTCCCTACATGCCCCAACAAAGTGCCATAGTTGAGTGACATAATCAAACTATGATGAAAATGGCTTACTACATGCTATAAAAAACAAAGCTAGAGAACTATTATTGGGTAGAAGTAGTATAGATAGCTGTGTATTTTCTTAATAGGGTAGCAACAAAGATTCTGAAATATAAAATGCCTAAAGAGGTATGGAGTGGTAAAAAGCCATCTATTTCTGATTTATGAATTTTTGGTTTCACTACATATATGCATGTACCAAATAAAAAGAGGAAGAAACTCAAGTCCAAAACACTCCCATGCATCCTACTAGGATATAGTAAAACCTTAAAGTCATATCATCTCAAGGATCCTGAGTCAAGGAAAACCTATTAAAGTAGAAATGTGGTATTTGATTAATCATCCTTTGAGATGCAAAATGGTGATTCAATATCGACTACCTCTGACCAACTATATCCTCAATCAGATGATGAAGAGACTCCACACTAGGAAAAATAGATACAAGGGGAACTATTTGTTGATCTTGGTGATCTAGAACATCCACCAAATATTTCTTCACCTCCACCAAGAAGTTTTTCACAATAGAAACAAAGTTATAATCTAAAGTGGGCACTAAGTACTAGTAGAGACCCTTATTCATCAAGGTTCAGAATGAGGAGTCAGACCAAACATGAGGTAAATTTTTCTCTCATGAGTACAATTTTAATATCTTCAAACTTGATAATGTTCATGAAGCTTTAAATCAACCACAATGGAAGAAAGTAATAGATGTTGAATATGACTCACTCATGAAGAATTTCTACATGGGAACTAGTTGATCTATCTATAGGAAAGAAATCCATAGGCTAAAAATGGGTTTTCAAAATAAAACATAAGGTAGATGGATCCATAGATAAACATAAAGCATGACTATTAGTGAAGGGATATGCTTATAAAAAGGGCATTGACTATGAAGAGATCTTTGCATCTACTATGAACATCAAGACCATCAGAGTTGTTTGCACATTGGTAGCACAGAATGGATGGCAACTTTAGTAGATGGATGTCAAAAGTGTTTTTCTTAATGGTGATTTGAAAGAAGTATACATGACCTAACCATAAGGATTTTTTGATGAAAATCATCCTAAAAAGGTATGTCATCTTATTAAATCACTTTATGGACTAAAAAAAGCTCCTAGGGCATGGTACACCAAAATAGATTATCACCTTCTATAGTATGGTTTTACTTGTATCCCCTCAAATTCTAATTTGTACCTAAAGAAGGTAGGAATAGATATAGTCATTTTAGTTCTATATGTGGATGATCTTGTGATCATTGGAAGTTTAGAAGATCATGTTGATATTGTAAAAAAATGACCTCAGAATATTCTTCAACATGATTGATTTGGGGTTACTGCATTACTATGTTAGCTTGGAGATATGGCAAAATTTGAATCACATCTTTATCTCCTAGATCAAATATGCCAAGACACTCCTAGAAAAGTATAGAATGGCAGATTGTAAGCCACTTTCAACATCAATGGAGAAAGGTTTACAACTCTCTAGATTTTAGGACTCACCACAAGTGGATGTAACTCTCTATAGACAACTCATTGGGAGTCTCATCTACTTGACCTACACCAAACTAGATATATATTTTATTGTAATCTATCTCTCTAGATTTATTTAGGAACCAAAGAAATGTCACTAGATTTTAGAAAAGCATGTGCTGAGATATATCTGATGTACACTTGAGTATGGTTTGGAGTACAATAAGAATAGTCAATTCTTCTTGTAGGATACACCGACTCAACCTACATTGGATTCATTAATGACTGAAAGTCTATGTCAGGACACATATTTCATCTTATATTTGGACCAATCTATGGATCAATAAGAAATAAAATATTTTTATTCTTTCATCCACTGAGGTAGAGTATCAAACCACACATGGATCTATGTGTAATTGATATGGTTATGATGCATACTAGCAGACATGGGATATATGGAAAGGGAGCTACCTATCATACATTGTGACAATCAAGGTGTGTTAAAACTTGTGAAGAATCCTATTTGTCATGAAATAATGAAAAATATAGAGGTTGAATGTCACTACATTCAAGATCAAATTTTAAATCACCACATCCAACTCAAGTACTAACCTATAAACACACAAATTGAAGATATTCTCACCAAATCCCTTGAAAGATTAAATTAGAGTTGTTTAGGGAGTACATTTGTAAAAATAATGTAATAAGGGGGGGAATGACAATGCAACTTCTTAATAGCTATCAATATCTAGATTTTATAAGATTAATCTTTACATTATTTAAGTTTTCTCTGAGGTAGTTATCATATTTTTAGAAAATAATATTATATAAATTTTAGGTGTACCATTTGATTTTAATCAATGAAAAAAAATAAGTTTTCTAACATGAAATGAATAAAAATGACTAAGATTTGGTGTTGCATTATTCAAAACTCAAATATTATAGGAAACATTCATAAAGTTTGAATTTTTTGATTGTAAACATGCTAGAAATGAGTAAGACCACCTAGTTTTTGGGGTGGTATTATTCAAAACTCAAAAATTATAGGAAATAGACATAAATTTTGAATCTTTTGATTGTAAACATACACAAAATCAGTAAAATCCAATCATTTTTAATTTTTCATTATTCAAAACCTAAACAGTGTAGGAAATGTACATAAATTTCGAATCTTTTTATTGTGAACATGCTTGAAATGAGTAAAACTATCTATGTTTTAGAGTTACATTATTAAAAACTCAAAAATTAAAGGAAACATGTATAAAGTTTGAATATTTTGATTGTAAACATGCTCTAAATGAGTAAAACCTCCTAAATTTTTATGTTGTATTATTCAAAATTCAAAAATTATAGGAAACACATAAAAATATTGAATATTCTGATTGTAAACAAGCTTGAAATAAGTACAACTAATTAATTTTTGATGTTGTATTATTTAAAACTCAAAAATTGTTAGAAACACACATAGAGTATGAATCTTTTTATTTTAAACATGCACAAATGAGTAAAACCTCCTAAATTTTAGTGTTTCATTATTCAAAATTAATAATTTATAGGAAATGGACATACATTTTGAATCTTTTGATTGTAAACATGTCAAAACGAGTAAAACCATGTATGTTTTGGTGTTGCATTATTCAAAACTCAAAAATTATAGGAAACACACATGAAGTTTGAATATTTTTATTATAAAGAAGATTAAAACAAGTAAAACCACCTAAATTTTAGTTTTTCATTATTGAAATCTCAAAAATTATGTGAAACATGCATAAATATTGAATCATTTAATGGTAAACATGCTGGAAATGAGTAAAATTACTTATGTTTTGGTGTTGCATTATTAAAAAAATAAAAATTATAGGAAACATGCATAAATTTTAGATCTTTTAATGTAAACATGCTGAAAATGAGTAAAACCACCTAAGTTTTGGTGTTCCATTATTCAAAACTCAAAAATAATAGGAAAGATGCATAAAGATTAATTCTTTCAATTGTAAACATGCTCAAAATGAATAAAACCACCTATGTTTTAGTGTTACATTATTCAAAAGTAAAAAATAATAGGAAACACGCATAAAGATTGAATCTTTTGATTGTAAACATGCTCAAAATGAGTAAAACTACCTAAGGTTTGGTGTAGCATTTTTCAAAACTCAAATTATAATAAATGCACATAAAGTTTAAATCTTTGAGTTGTAAACATTCTTGAAATGAGTAAAACCACCTAAGTTTTTGTGTTAAATTATTAAAAACTCAAAACTTATAAAAAAATATGCATAAAGTTTGAATTTTTTTATTTTAAACATGCTCAAAATGAGTAAAACTACCTAGGTTTTGGTGTTGCATTATTCAAAACTCAAAAATTATGTAAAATGCATATCAAGTTTGAATCTTTTAAATGTAAACATTCTTTAAATGAAACAAACATAAAGCATGAATCACCTAAGTCTTGGTGTTACATTATTCAAAACTAAAATATTATAGGAAACAAGCAAAAAGTTTGAATCTTTTATTATAAACATGCTTGGATTTAGTAAAACTACCTATGTTTTAGTTTTGAATTATTCATAACTCAAAAATTATAAGAAAGCCACATAAATTTTGAATATTTTGATTGTAAAAATGTTCAAAATGAGTAAAACTACTCATGTTTAGGTGTTAATTTATTATTAACTTGAAAATTATTAGAAACACACATAAAATTGAATATTTTGATGGTAAGCATGTTTAACATGAGTAAACCACCTATGTTTTAGTGTTGCATTATTCAAAACTCAAATTATAAGAAACAAACATAAATTTTGAATCTTTGGAATGTAATCATGCTCGAAATGAGTAAAACTCAAAAATGATAGGAAACACTATTAAAGTTTGAATGTTTTACTTTTAAACATGTTTTAAATGAGTAAAATCACCTAAGTTTTGGTGTTGCATTATTCAAAACTCAAATTATCAGAAAGGTTCATAAAGTTTGTATCATTTGATTATAAATATACTTGAAACAACCAAAACTGCCTATGTTTTGGTGTTGCATTATTCAAAACTCAATAAATATACAAATGCAAAGAAATTATGAATACTTTGATTATAAACTTGATCAAAATGAGTAAAATCTTCAAAAATTATAAGAAAAACACATAAAATATGATTCTTTTGATTGTAAACATGGAAAAAATGAGTAAAATCATCTAAGTTTAGGTTAATGTTACATTATACAAAACACACAAAATATAGGAAATGAGGATAAATTTAAAACATGATCAAAATGAGTAAAATAGACTATGTTTTATTGTTGCATTATTAAAAACTTAAAAATGATAGGAAATGCACATAAGGTTTGAATATTTTTATTTTAATCATGTTCAAAATGAGTAAAACCACCAAATGTTTGGTGTTGCATTATTCAAAACTCAAAAATTATAGGAAACGTGCATAAATTAAGAATCTTCTGATTTTAAATATGCTCAAAATGAGAAAAACTACCTATGTTTTGGTGTTACATTATTGAAAACTCAAAAAATATAGGAAACATAGATAAAATTTGAATATTTGATAATAAACATGCCTAAAATAACTAAAACTACCTAAGTTTTGGTGTTACATTATTCAAAACTAAAAAAATATAATAAACGCACATAAATTTTGAATCTTTTAATCATAAACATGCTCAAAATAAGTAAAACCTCCTAGGTTTTATTGTTGCATTATCAAAACTCAAAAATTATAATAAACATGCATAAATTTTGAATCTTTTAATTGTAAGCATGCTTGAATTGAGTAAAACCACTTAAACTTTAGTGTTGCATTATTCAAAACTCAAAAATTATAGAAAACATGCATAAATTTTGATTCTTTTTATTGTAAATATGTTTGAAATCAATTAAACTACCTATGTTTTGGTGTTGCATTATTCAAAACTCAAAAATTATATGAAACATGCATAAAGTTTAATTTTTTTATAATAAAATTGCCTAAGTTTTAGTGTTGTATTATTCAAGACTCATAAATGATAAGAAACATGAATAATGTTTGAATCTTTTGTTTTTAAACATGCTCAAAACTATTAAAATTGCCCAAGTTTTTGAGTCACATTATTCAAAACTTAGAAATTATATGAAACACACATAAAGTTTGAATATTTTTATTGTAAACATGCTCAAAATGAGTAAAACCACCTAGGTTTTTATGTTGCATTATTCAAAACTCAAAAATTATAGTAAACACACATAAAGTTGGAATCATTTGATTGTGAACATGCTCAATTGAGTAAAACCTCTTATGTTTTGGTGTTACATTATTCAAAACTCAAAAATTATAGGAAATATGCATAAAGTTTGAATCTTTTCACTATAAAAATGCTTGAAAAGAGTAAATCCACTTATGTTTTATTGTTGCATTATTCAAAACTCAAAAATTATATGAAATTCACACAATGTTTGAATATTTTGATTGTAAACATGCTCAAATTTAGTAAAACCACTTATGTTTTGGTGTTGCATTAATCAAAACTAAAAGAAATATAAAAAATGTCCATAAAGTTTTATTCTTTTAATTGTAAACATGCTTGAAATATATAAAACCACTCAAGTTTTAGTGTTGTATTATTCAAAGCTCAAAAGTTTAGGAAATATGCATAAAGATTGAATTTTCTGAATGTAAACATACTCAAAATGAGTAAAACTACTTGAATTTTTTTGTTACATTATTTAAAACTAAACAATTATAGGAAAGACATATAAAATTTAAATCTTTTGATTGTAAACATGTTTAAACTGAGTAAAACTACCTATGTTTTAGTGTTGCATTTTTCAAAAATCAAAAATTATAGGAAATGAACATAAAGTTTTTGATTGAAAACATGCTCAAAATAATTAAAACTACCTAAGTTTTGGTTGTGTATTATTCAAAACTCAAAAATTATAGAAAATGCATGATCAAAATGAGAAAAACTACCTAAGTTTTGGTGTTTCATTATTAAAAACTCAAGAAATATAGGAAATGCATATAAAGTTTGAATATTTTGATTGTAAACATGCTAAAAATGAGTAAAACCACCAAAGTTTTGGTGTTACATTATTGAAGACTCAATAATTATAGGAAACATGCATAAAGTTTGAAAATTTTGATTTTAAACATGATTGAAATGAGTAAAACTGCCTAAGTTTTGATGTTACATTATTCAAAACTCAAAAATTATAGGAAATACATGTAAATTTTGAATTTTTTGATTGTAAACATGCTAAAAATGAGGTAAAACACCTAAGTTTTGGTGTTACATTATTCAATACTCAATAATTATAGGAAACTTCCATAAAGTTTTAATCTTTTGATTGAAACATGATCAAAACAAGTAAAACTACTTTATTTTTGGTGTTGTATTTTTCAAAACTCAAAACTTATAAGAAACATGCATAAAGTTTGTATCTTTTGATTGTAAACATGCCTGAAATGAGTAAAACCACCTAAGGTTTAGTGTTCCATTATTCAAAAATCAAAAGTTATTGGAAATGTGAATAAAGTTTGAATCTTTTGATTTTAAACATGGTTGAGATGAGTAAAATAACCTAAGTTTTGGTTTTTCAATATTTAAAACTCAAAAAATATAGGAAACACATGTAAACATTTAATATTTTAATTGTAAATATGCTCAAAATGATTAAAACTACCAAAGTTTGGTGTTGCATTTTTGAAAATAGAAAAATTATAGATAATCTGCATAAAGTTTCAATATTTTGATTGTAAACATGCTCAAAACAAGTAAAAGTACCTAATTTTTGGTGTTGCATTATTCAAAACTCTAAAATTATAGGAAACATGCATAAATTTTAAATCTTTTGATTTTAGGTATGCTCAAAATGAGTAAAACCACCTATATTTTAGTGTTTCATTGTTCAAAACTCAAAAATTATAGAAAACATGCTCAAAGTTTGAATATTTTGATTGTAAACATGCTTGAAACAAGAAAAAACACCTAAGTCTTGGTGTTTCAATGTTCAAAACTAAAAAATTATAGGCAATGTGCATAAAGCTTGAATCTTTTGATTTTAAACACACTCAAAATAAATAATATTTCCTAGATTTTAGTGTTGTATTATTCAAAACTTAGAAAATATAGGAATCACATATAAAGATTTAATATTTTGATTGTAAACATGCTTGAAACAAGTAAAATCACCTAAATTTTTATGTGACATTGTTTAAAACTCAAAAAATATAGGGAACATGAATAAAATTTGAATCTTTTGATTGTAAACATGCTCAAAATGAGTAAAACCATAATGTTTTGGTGTTGCATTATTCAAAACTCAAAAAATATTAGAAACATACATAAAATTTAAATCTTTTAATTGTAAACTTTCTTGAAATCAGTAAAATTGCCTATGTTTTTATGTTGTGTTATTTAAAACTCAAATTATACAAAACATGTTTAAACTTTGAATCTCTAGAATGTAAACATGCTTCAAATGAGTAATACCACCTAATTTTTATTGTTACATTATTCAAAACCTTGAAATTATAGGAAGTACACATAAAGTTTGAATATTTTGATTGTAAACATGTTCAAAATGAGAAAAACCACCTATGTTTTGGTGTTGCATTATTCAAAACTCAAAAATTATAGAAAACATGTATAAACTTTTAATATTTTGATTGTAAACATGCTCAAAACAAGTAAAACCACCTAAGTTTTGGTGTTACATTATTCAAAACTCAAAAAAAATAGGAAACACACATAAATTTCAAATCTTATGATGATAAAAATGCTCAAAATGAGTAAACTACCTAAGTTTTGGTGTTACATTATTCAAAACTCAAAAACTATAGGAAATGCAAATAAAGTTTGAATATTTTGATTGTAAAAATGATCAAAACAAGTAAAACCACCTAAGTTTTGGTGTTACATTATTCAAAACTCAAAAATTCTAGAAATCTTGCATAAATTTTAAAGCTTTTGATTGTAAACATGCCTAGAATGAGTAAGATTGAATAAAGTTTTGGTGTTGCATTATTCAAAACTCAAAAATTATAGCAATCACAAATAGATTTTGAATATTTTGATTATAAACATGATCAAAATAATTTTGTGTTACATTGTTCAAAACTTGAAAAATATAAGAAATGCAAATTAATGTTGAATCTTTTGATTGCTTTCATGCTCAAAATGAGTAAAATTTCCCAAGTTTTGGTGCTACATTATTTAAAACTCAAAACATTATAAGAAATGTGCATAAAGCTTGAATCTTTTGATTGTAAACATGATCTAAATGGGTTAAATCACCTAAGTTTTGGTGTTGCATTATTTAAAATTAAAAATGATAGGAAATCCAAATAAATTTTTAACCTTTTGATTGTAAACTTGCTCAAAATGAGTAAAAATATCTACATTTTGGTGTTGTGTTATTCAAAACTTAGAAATTATAGGAAACACACAGAAATATTGAATCTTTTGATTGTAAACATGAATGAAATGAGTAAAACCACCTAAGCTTTGGTGTTAATTTTCAAAACTCAAAAATTATAGGAAATAGAGATAAAGTTTGAATCTTTTGATTGTATACATGGTCGAAATAAGTAAAATTGCCTATGTTTTTGTGTTACACTATTCAAAACTCGAAAATTATAGGAAATACATAAAAAGTTTAAATCTTTTGATTGTAAATATGCTTAAAATGAGTAAAACAACCTAATTTTAGGTGTTGTATTATTCGAAATTCTAAAATTATAGGAAAGACGCATAAAGTTGGAATCTTTTGATTGTAAATATGATCAAAATGAGTAAAACTATCTATGTTTAGGTGCTGCATTACTCAAAACATGAAAATTATATGAAATTCACTTAAAGTTTAAATATTTTGAATGGAAACATTCTCAAAACAAGTAAAATGCCTAAGTTTTAGTGTTGTATTATTCAAAACTCAAATAATATACGAAACACTCATAAATTTTGAATCTTTTGATGTTAAACATGTTCAAAATGAGTAAAATTTCCTAATTTTCATTGTTGCATTATTCAAAACTTAAAAACTATATGAAACATACATAAAGTTTAATCTTTTATTTAAAACCTCAACATATATGGATCGGGAGATAGATCCCCATCGAGATAAGTGTAGTTAGCCAATCAAATCAATTAGAGGCATCTATATATATATTGTATTGGTATGTGAACCATGAAGATTAACCCCATATATCATATCATATATATAGAGGGGGAGGGGGGTAAGGTGCTATCTATATATGGAAAGAACTTCATTGAAGTAAAGAGAAAAGTGAGATCTCAAGAAATCCCTATATGGTAAGTTGTCTTGTTCATCATCACTCACTGCACTCCATCTGGTCGAGTGCCTAAAGCTAGATCTCCCTACCAGTTGAGCCCCTTATTTTAATATCTTCTTCCTGACAAGATTTGTAACCTACATTAATAGACTCATTTTCCATACTTTCCTTGATCAAACTTGAATTTACCAAGGAACCATGAATAACACTAAATAGAAAATTGTTGAATATGCCAATTACACCTAACATGTGAAATGGATGCATAAGAATATTATGTTCAAAATTTAAATATTTTGATTGTAAACATGGTTAAAATGAGTAAAATTACCTATGTTTCTGTGTTGTATTATTCAAAACTCAAAATTTATAAGAAATGCCCATAATTTTTTAATCTTTTGATTGTAAAGATGCTCAAAATGAGTAAAACCTCCTAGGTTTTGGTGTTGCATTATTTAAAATAAAAAATTATAGGAAATACACATAAAGTTTTAATCTTCTGATTGTAAACATGATCAAAATGAGTAAAATCACGTAAGTTTTGGTGTTGTATTATTCAAAACTAAAATTATTTAGGAAACACACATAAAGTTTCAATATTTTGATTATAAACATGCTCAAAATGAGTAAAAATATTTAACTTTATGCTACATTATTCAAAACTCAAAAATTAATAGAAACATACATGAAGCTTGAATCTTTTTATTGTAAACATGTTCAAAATGAGAAAACCTACTTACATTTTGGTGTTGCATTATTCAAAACTCAAAAATTATAAGAAATATGCATAAAGCTTGAATCTTTTGATTGTAAACATGCTCAAAATGAGAAACTGATTATGTTTTGCTTTTACATTATTCAAAACTCAGAATTGTAAGAAATGTGCATAAAGTTTGAATACTTTGATTATAAACATGCTTGAAGTGATTAAAACTCCTGAAGTTTTAGTGTTGCATTATTCAAAGCTCAAAAAATTTAGGAGACATACATAAGGCTTGAATATTTTGATTGTAAACATGCCATAAATGAGTGAAATTGTTTATGTTTTGGTGTTGTATTATTTCAAACTCAAAAATTATAGGAAACACACAAAGAGTTTGAATATTTTAATTGTAAACATGCTCAATATGAGCAAAGTTGGCTATGTTTTGGTGTTACATTATTTGAATTTGAAAAATTATATGAAATGTGCATAAATTTTGAATTTTTTTATTGTAAGCAAGCTCAAAATGAGTAAAACAACTTGTGTTATGGTGTTGCATTATAATTATAGGAAATGTAAATAAAGTTTAAATTTTTTAATTGTAAACATGCTTAAAATGAGTAAAATTACCTAAGTTTTGGTGTTGTATTACTCTAAAATTATATGCATAAAGTTTGAATCTTTTGATTATAAACATGCTCAAAAAAAGTAAAACCATTTAAGTATTGGTGTTGCATTATTCAAAACTTAAAAATTATAGGAAACACACATAAAATTTAAATCTTTTGATTGTAAACATGCTTAAAACATGTAAAACTATCTAAGTTTTAATGTTACGTTACTCAAAACTCAAAAATTATAGGAAAGGCATATAAATTTTGAATGTTTTGATTATAAACATGCTTGAAATGAGTAAAACCACCTATGTTTTATTATTGCATTATTTAAAACTCAAAAATTATAGGAAATGCAAATAAAATTTGAATCTTTTGATTATAAACATTCTCAAAAAAAGTAAAACCACTTAAATTTTGGTGTTGCATTATTCAAAACCTAAAAATTATATGAAACATCATAAAGTTTTTAATCATTTGATTGTAAACATGCTCGAAAGGAGTAAAACAACCTAAGTTTTAGTGTTGCATTATTCAAAACTCAAAAATTATAGGAAACACACATAAAGTTTGAATATTTTTATTGCAAACATGCTCAAAATGAGTAAAACTACCTAATTTTTATTGTTTCATTATTCCAAACTCAAAACATAAAGGATACATGCATAAATTTTGAATCATTTGATTATAAACATGCTTAAAATGAATAAAACTGCATTGTTTTGGTGTTACATTATTAAAACCTAAAACAACATAGGAAATATACATAAAGCATGAATATTTTGATTGGAAATATGATCGAAATGTGAAAAATCACCTATATTTTGTTCTTACATTATTCAAAACTCAAAAATTATAGAAAACACCCATAAAATTTGAATCTTTTGATTGTAAACATGCACAAAATGAGTAAAACTAACAAAGATTTGGTGTTGTGTTATTCAAAACTCAAATATTATAAGAAACGTGCATAAAATTTGAATTTTTTGATTGTAAATATGCTTGAAATGAGTAAAACCACCTAAGTTCTAGTCTTGTATTATTCAAAACTCAAAAATTATATGAAACACACATAAATTTTGAATCTCTTGATTGTAAACATATGTGAAACAAGTAAAATCCCCTAAGTTTTAGTGTTGAATTATTCAAAACCTAAAAAGTGTAGGAAATGTACATAAAGTTTGAATATTTTTATTGTAAACATTCTTAAAATGAGTAAAACTATCTATTAAATAAAACGTGCATAAATTTTGAATCTTTTGATTGTAAACAAACTTGAAATGAGTAAAACTACTAAAGTATTGGTATTGCATTATTTAAAACTCAAAAATTATAAGAAATAGATATAAAGTTTGAATCTTTTTATTTTAAACATGCACAAAATGAGTAAAACCTCCTAAATTTTAGTGTTTCATTATTTAAAATTAAAAAATTATAGGAAATACACATAAAATATGAATATTTTGATTGAAAACATGCTTGAAATGAGTAAAAACATATATGTTTTGGTGTTGCATTATTCAAAACTCAAAAATTATAAGAAACACATATGAAGTTTGAAAGTTTTTATTGTAAACATGATAAAAATGAGTAAAACCACCTAAAATTTGGTGTTACATTATTCAAAACTTAGAAATTATAGAAAACATTAATAAAGTTTTAATATTTTGATTCTAAACATGCTCGAAATGAGTAAAACTGCCTAAGTTTTTATGTTACATTATTCGAAACTCAAAAATTATAGGAAATGCATATAAAAATTGAACCTTTTGATTGTAAACAAGCTTGAAATGAGTAAAACTAATCTAATTTTGGTGTTGCATTATTCAAAACGTAAAAATTATAAGAAACACACATAAATTTTGATCATTTTATTCTAAACATGGACAAAATGAATTTTAATATTTCATTATTCAAAATTAAAACATTATAAGAAATGTATATAAATTTTGAATCTTTTTATTGTAAACATGCTGAAAATGAGTAAAACTATGTATATTTTAGTGTTGCATTATTCAAAACTCAAAAATCATAGGAAACACATATGAAGTTTGAATATTTTTGTTGTAAACATGCTCAAAACAAGTAAAACCACCTAAATTTTAGTTTTTCATTATTCAAATCTCAAAAGTTATGGGAAATGTGCATAAAGTTTGAATCATTTAATGGTAAACATGCTCGAAATGAGTAAAATTACCCATGTTTTGGTGTTTCATTATTTAAAACATAAAAATTATAGGAAACACACATAAAGTTTGAATCTTTTAATGTAAACATGCTCAAAATGAGTAGAACCACCTAAGTGTTGGTGTTGAATTATTCAAAATTCAAAAATATAAGAAACAAATAATGATATAAAATATGCATAAAGTTTGAATCTTTTCATTGTAAACATACTCAAATGAGTAAAACTACTTATTTTTTGGTGTTCCATTACTCTAAACTCAAATTATAAGAAATACACAAAGTTTAAATATTTGAATTGTAAACATTCTTGAAATGAGTAAAACCACTTAAGTTTTGGTGTTACATTATTTAAAATTCAAAAAATATAAGAAATGTGCATAAAATTTGAATATTTTAATTTTAAATAAGCTTAAAATGAGTAAAAATGCCTATGTTTTGGTGTTCCATTATTCAAAACTCAAAAACTATAGGAAACATTCATAAAGTTTGAAATTTTTTATTGTAAAGATGCTAAAAATGAGTAAAACCACCGAAGTTTTGGTGTTGGATTATTCAAAACTCAAATTATAAGGAAAGTGCATAAAGTTTAAATCTTTTGATTGTAAACATGCTTGAAAAGAGTAAAACTACCTTTGTTTTGGTCTTTCATTATTCAAAACTCAAAAACTATAGGAAATGTGCATAAAGTTTGAATCTTTTGATTGTAAACATTCTCAAAATGAGTAAAACCACCTATGTTTCGGTGTTGGATTATTCAAAACTAAAAAATTATAGGAAACACATATTAAGTTTGAATTTTTTAATTGTAAACATGCTTGAAACATATAAAAATGCTTATGTTTCGGTGTTACATTATTCAAAACTCAAAAATTATAGGAAACACACATAAATTTTGAATTATCTAAATGTAAACATGGTTGAAATGAGTAAAATCACCTAATTTTTGGTGTTGTATTATTCAAAACTTAAAAATTATAGGAAACAAGCATAATGTTTGAATTTTTTATTGTAAACATGATTAGAATGAGTAAAATCATCTATGTCTTGGTCATGCATTATTTAAAACTCAAGAATAAAGGAAAACATTCATAAAGTTTGAATCTTTTGATTGTAAACATGCTCTAAATAAGTTAAACCACCCCTGTTTTGGTGTTACATTATTGAAAACTCAAATTATATGAAACATGCATAATTTTTGAGTCTGTTGATTATAAATATGCTAGAAATGAGTAAAACTACCTAATTTTTGGTATTACATTAATCAAAACTCAAAAAATATAAAAACATGCATAAATTTTAAATATTCTGATTATAAACATTTTCAAAATGAGTAAAACTACCTATGTTTTGGTGTTACATTATTCAAAACTCAAAAATTATTGGAAATGTGCATAAAGTTTAAATGTTTTGAATGTAAACATGCTACAAATAGGTAAAACTACCTATGTTTTGGTATTTTATTATTCAAAACTCAAAAAAATGGGAAACACACATAAATTTTTAATCTTTTGAATCTAAACATGCTTGAAACGAGTACAATCACCTATGTTTTGGTGTTTTGTTATTCAAAACTAAATAATTATAGGAAATAAGCATAAAGTTTGAATCTTTTATTGTGAAAATGCTTAGAATGAGTAAAATAACTATAAGAAATGAGCATAATGTTTGAATCTTTTATTGTAAAAATGCTTAGAATGAGTAAAACTGCCTTCAAAACTCATAAATTATAGGAAACATGTATAAAATTTGAATTTTTGATTGTAAACATGCTCAAAATGAGTAAAACTACCCAAGTTTTGGTGTTGCAATATTCAAAACTGAAAAAAAATTAGAAATGCATATAAATTTTGAATATTTTGATTGTAAAGATGTTTGAAATGAGAAAACAACCTAAGTTTTGGTGTTGCATTACTCAAAACTCAAATTATAAGAAACACACATAAATTTTGAATCTTTGGATTGTCATCATGTTTGAAATGAGTAAAATTTCCCAAGTATTAGTGTTATATTATTTAAATCTTAAAAATTATAGGAAGCATGCATAAATTTTGAATTTTTTAATTGTAAACATGTTCAAAATGAGTAAAACCACCTAAGGTTTTGTGTTGTCTTATTCAAAGCTCAAATTATAAGAAATATGCATAATCTTTGAATTTTTTGATTGTAAACGTGCTCAAAATAAGTAAAACAACCTCAATTTTTATGTTGTATTATTCAAATCTCAAATATTATAATAAATGTGCATAAAGATTGAATCTTTTGATAATAAACATGCTCAAAATGAGATTCAAAACTCAAAAAAATAGGAAACATACATAAAGTTTTAATATTTTGATTGTAAACATACTCAAAATGAGTAAAATGACCTATGTTCTGGTGTTGCATTAATCAAAACTAAAAAATTATTGGAAATACACATAAAATTTGAATCTTTTAGTTGTAAACATGCTTGAAATGAGTTTAACTAAATTTTTGGTGTTATATTATTCAAAACTAAAAAACTATAGGAAACATGCATAAAGTTTGAAATTTTGATTATAAACATACTTAGAACAAGTAAAATGACCTAACTTTTAGTGTTGCATTATTTTAAAGTTAAAAGTTATAGGAAACACACATAAAGTGTGAATCTTTTGGTTGAAAACATGCTCTAAATGAGTAAAACCACCAAGTTTTGGGGTTGCATTATTCAAAAATAAAAAATTATAGGAAACATGCATAAACTTTGAATCTTTTGATAGTAAACATACTTGAAACAAGAAAAACCACCAATGTTACATGTGAATGTTTTGATTGTAAACATGCTCAAAATGAGTAAAATTGCCTAAGTTTTGGTGTTGCATTATTCAAAACTCAAAAATTATAGGAAACATGCATAAAGTTTGAATCTTTTGATTTTAAAAATACTTGAAATAAGTAAAAATTCTTAATTTTTTGTGTTTTATTAATCAAAACTCAAAAATTATAGGAAACATGCATAAAGTTTGAATCTTTTGATTGTAAACATGCTTGAAATGAGTAAACCCACTTAGGTTTTGGTGTTGCATTATTCAAAACACAAAATTATAGGAAACACACATAAAGTTTTAATATTTAGATTGTAAACATGCTCAAAATGAGTATAAGCATTTAAGTTTTGGTGTTGCCTTATTCAAAACACAAAAATTATAGGAAGCATGTATAATGTTTGAATGTTCTGATTGTAAACAAGCTCAAAATGAGTAAAACTACCTAAGTTTTGGTGTTGCATTATTCAAAACTCAAAAATTATAAGAAACACATAAAATTTTAAACTTTTGATTTTAATCATGCTCTAAATGAGTAAAACTACCTAAATATTGGTCTTGCATTATTTAAAACTCAAAAATTATAGGAAACATGCATAACTTTTGAATCTTCTGATTGTAATCATGCTCAAAATGAGTAAAACCACCTATGTTATGGTGTTGCAATATTCAAAATTCAAAAATTATAGGAAACATGCATAAAGTTTGAATATTGTTATTGTAAACATGGTCAAAATGAGTTAAACCACCTAGATTTTGGTGTTTCATTATTCAAAATGCAAAAATTATAGGAAATACACATATAGTTTGAATCTTTTGATGGTAAACATGCTCAAAATGAGTAAAATTGCTTAAGTTTTTGTGTTGCCTTATTCAAAACTAAAAAATTATAGGAAATGCACATAAAGTTAGAATCCTTTATTGTAAACATGCTCAAAATGTGTAAAACCACCTAAGTTTTGGTATTGCATTATTAAAACTCAAAAATTGTAACAAATGTTCATAAAGTTTAATTCTTTAGATTGTAAACATACTTGAAGCTAGTAAAACTACCTAAGTTTTGGTGTTACTTTATTCAAATGTTAAAAATTATAGGAAATGTGGATAAATTTTGAATCTTCTGATTGAAAACATGCTCAAAATGAATAAAACAACCTAAATTTTAGTGTTGCATTATTCAAAACTCAATTTATAAGAAATGTAGATAAATTTTGAACCTTTGAATTGTAAACATGCTCAAAATGAGTAAAACTGCTTAAGTTTTGGTGATACATTATTTAGAGCTCAAAAATTATAAGAAACATGCATAATGTTTAAATCTTTTGGCCATAAATATGCTCAAAACAAATAAAACTACCTATGTTTTTGTGTTACATTATTCAAAAATTAAAAATTATAGTAAACACCCCTAAATTTTGAGTATTTTAATTTTAAACATTATCAAAATGAGTCAAAATGCCTACATTTTTGTGTTACATTATTCAAAACTAAAAACTTATATGAAATGCACATAAAGTTTGAATCTTTCGATTGTAAACATGCTCAAAACAACTAAAACCATTTATGTTTTGTTGTTGCATTTTTCAAAACTCAAAAATTATAGGAAAGGTCGATAAAGTTTGAATCTTTTGATTGTAAACATACTCAAAACAAGTAAAACCACCTTTGAATCTTTTGATTATAAACATTCTCAAAATGAGTAAAATAGCTTAAGTTTTGGTGTTGCATTGTTCAAAACTCAAAAATTATAGGAAATGCACTTAAAGTTTGAATGTTTTGATTGTAATCATTCTCAAAAGAAATAAATTTGCCTATGTTTTGTTGTTGCATTTTTCAAAACTCAAAAATTATAGGAAACACACATAAAGTTTGAATCTTTTGAATTTAAACATGCTTCGAATGACTATAGTCACCTATGTTTTGGCGTTGCACTATTTAAATTTAAAACATTATAGTAAATAAGCTTAAAATTTAAATATTTTATTGTAAACATCCTTGAAATGAATAAAACCACTTAAGTTTTGGTGTTGCATTATTGAAAACTCCAAAATTATAGGAAACATGCATAAAAATTGAATCTTTTGATTGAAAACATACTTAAAATGAGTAAAACTACCTAAATTTTAGTGTTGCATAATTAAAAACTAAAAAAATTAGAAACACATAAATTTTGAATCTTTTGATTTTAAACATGCTCAAAATGAGTAAATCGCCTAAAGTTTGGTCTTTCATTATTCAAAATTCAAATTATAAGAAACATAATGTTTGAATCTTTATAATTTAATCATGCTTGAAATGAGTACAATTACCTATGTATTGGTGTTGCATTATTTATAACACAAAAATTATACAAAACACACATAAAATTCAAATCTTTTGATTGTAAACATGATTGAAATAAGTAAAACTACCTATGTTTTGGTGTTGCTTTATTCAAAACTCAAATTATATTAAACGTGCATAAACTTTAAATATTATGATTATAAACATGTTTAAAACAAGTTAAATAACCTAGATTTTGGTGTTACATTATTTACAACTCAAAAATTATAAGAAATGCACATAAAGTTTGAATCTTTTGTTTGTAAACATCCTTGAAACAAGCAAACTACCTATGTTTTATTGTTGCATTATTCAAAACTCAAAAAACATATGAAACATGCATAAAATTTGATTCTTTTGATTATAAACATGAATGAAATTAGTAAAACCACCTAAAATTTGGTGTTACATTACTCAAAGCTCAAAAATAGGAAACACATGTAAATTTCAAATCTTTATATTTCAAATATGATTGAAATGAGTAAAACTGCCTAAGTTTTAGTGTTGCATTATTCAAAACTAAAAAAATATAAGAAACACAGATAAAATTTGAATCTTTTGATTATAAACATGCTCAAAATGATTAAAATAACATACATTTTTGGTGTTGCATTATTAAAAACACAAAAATTATAGGAAACCCACATAAATTTTGAATCTTTTGATTATAAACATGTCAAAATGAGTAAAACTACCTATGTTTTGGTATTGTATTATTCAAAGCTCAAAATATATAGTAAATACACATACATTTTAAATCTTTTAATTGTAAACATGCTCAAAACAAGTAAAACCACTTAGGTTTTGGTGTTGTATCATTTGAAACTTTGAATCTTTTGATTGTAAACATGCACAAAATGAGTAAAACTAACTAAGATTTGGTGTTGCATTATTCAATAACCCACAAATATTATAGGAAACATGCATAAAGTTTGAATTTTTTTATGAGTAAGACCACCTAAGCTTTGGTGTTGCATTATTCAATACTAAAAAATTATAGGAAACACACATAATGTTTGAATATTTTGATTGTAAACATGCTCAAAATGAGTAAAATTACCTAATTTTTTATGTTATATTATTCAAAACTCAAAAACTATAGGAAACACACATAAATTTTAAATATTTTGATTAAAATCATGCTCAAAATGATACCACCTAATTTATAGTGTTGTATTATTCAAAACTCAAAAATTATATGAAATGCACATCAAGTTTGAATTTATTGATGGTAAAGATGCTCAAAATGAGAAAACCTGCCTAAGTTTTGGTGTTGCATTATTCAAAACTAAAAAATTATAGGAAACATGCATAAGATTTAAATCTTTTGATTGTAAACATGCTTAAAATGAGTAATACTACCTAAATTTTGGTGTTGCATTGTTTAAAACACAAAAATTATAGGAAACATGGATAAAGTTTAAATCTTTTGATTGTGAAAATACTTGAAATGAGTTAAACTACCTAGGTTATAGTGTTGCATTATTTAAACTCAAAAATTATAGAAAACATGGATAAAGTTTGATTTTTTTGATTATAAACATGCTCGAAATGAGTAAAACCACCTAAGTTTTGGTTTTGTATTATTCAAAACTCAAAAATTATAAGAAATGTGCATAAATTTCAAAATTTTTGATTATAAACCTATTATAAATGAGTAAAACCACATAATTTTTGGTGTTGCATTATTCAAAAATAAAAAATTATAAGAAATATACATAAAGTTTGAATATTTTTATTGTAAACATGTGTAAAATAAGTAAAACTACCTAAGTTTTGGTGTTATATTACTAAAATCTCAAATTATCAGAAATATGCATAAACTTTGAATCTTTTGATTGTAAATGTACTCAAAATGATTAAAACTACCTAAGTTTTAGTGTTGCATTACTCAAATCTCAAATTATAAGAAACATGCATAAAAATTGAATCTTTTATTTGTAAACATGATTGAAACAAGTTAAACTACCTAAGTTTTGGTATTGCATTATTCAAATCTCAAAAATTATAAAAATGTACATAAAGATTGAATTTTTAATTGTAAACATGCATGAAACAAGTAAAATTACATAAGTTTTGGTGTTACATTATTTAAACATAAAAAATTATAGGAAACACAAATTGTGTTTAAATATTTTAATTGTAAACATGGTCAATATGAATCAAACTACCTAAGTTTTGGTGTTATATTATCAAAAACTCAAAAAATTATAGGAAACATGTATAAAGTTTAAATATTTTGACTATAAACATGCTCAAAATGAGTAATACCACCTAAGTTTTAGTGTTGCATTATGAAAAGCTCAAAAATTATAGGTAACACAAATAAATTATGAATCATTTGATTATAAACATGCTTGAAATGAGTAAAACCACCTAAGTTTTGATGTTACATTATTCAAAACTCAAAAAAATTAGGGAATGTGCATAATGTTTGAAACTTTTAGTGGTAAACATGCTCAAAACAAGTAAAACCACTAATTTTTGGTTTGCATTACTCAAACTCAAAAATTATAGGAAATGTGCATAATATTTGAATATTTTTATTGTAAACATGCTTGAAATGATTACAAGTACCTAAGTTTGTTTTTGTATTACACAAATCTCAAATTATAAGAAACATGCATAAAATTTAAATCTTTTGATTATAAACATGCTCAAAATGAGTAAAACTACCCAAGTTTTAGTGTTACATTATTCAAAACTCAAAAATTATAGGAAACACGCATACAGTTTTAATCTTTTGATAGAAAACGTGTTCAAAATGACTAAAACTACATAAGTTTTGGTGTTGCATTATTTAAAAATAAGAAATTATAGGAAACACGCATAATGTTTGAATCTTTTAATGTTAAACAAGTTCAAAACAAGTAAAACTACTTATGTTTTGGTGTTACAATAACAAAAACTCAAAAATGATAGGAAACATAGACAAATTTTCAATCTTTTGATTTTAAACATGCTCAAAACAAGTAAAACAACCTAAATTTGGTGTTGGATTATTCAAAACTCAAAAATTATAGGTAACGTGAATAAAGTTTGAATTTTTTTAATTGTAAAAATGCTTGAAATAATCAAACTACTTATGTTTTGGTGTTTCATCATTTAAAACTAAAAAATTATAAGAAACATCCATAAAGTTTGAATCTTTTGATTGTAAACATGCTCAAAATGAGCAAAACTACTAAGTTTTGGTGTTGCATTATTCAAATCTAAAAAAATATAGGAAATTTTCATAAATTTTGAAGTTTTTTAATGTAAAATACTTGAAATAAGGAAAACCACTTATGTTTTGGTATTTCATTTTTCAAAACTCAAAAATTATAGGAAATACAAACAAAGTTTGAATTTTTTTATTGTAAACATGCTTAAAATGAGTAAAATTGCCTAATTTTTGGTGTTGCATCACTCAAAATTCAAAAATTATAGAGAATGTGCATAAATTTTGAATTTTTTGATTATAAACATGCTTAAAAAAAGTAAAACTACTTAAATTTTGGTGATGCATTATACAAAACCTAAAAATTGTAGTAAATGCACATAAAGTTTGAATCTTTTGATTGTAAACATACTCAAAACAAGTAAAAACAACTAATTTTTAGTGTCATATTATTTAAAACTCAAAAATTATAAGAAACACACATAAATTTTGAATATTTTAATTGTAAACATGCTCAAAAAGAATAAAATTGCCTAATTTTTATTGTTACATTATTCAAACCTTAAAAATTATAGGAAATGTGGATAAAGTTTAAATCTTTTAATTAAAAAAATGTTTTAAAAAAGTAAAACCGCTTAAGATTTGGTGTTGCATTAGTCAAAACTTAAAAATTATATGAAATGTGCATATAGTTTGAATCTTTTGATTGTAAACGTGCTGAAAATGAGTAAAACCACCTAAGTTTTAGTGTTGCATTATTAAAAACTCAAAAATTATAGGAAACGTGCGTAAAGTTTTAATATTTTTATTTTAAACATCCTTGAAATGAGTTAAACTACCTATCTTTTAATGTCACATTATTCAAAACTCAAAAATATAGGAAACATGTATAAATTTAGAATCTTTTAATTGTAAACATGCTCAA
The DNA here is from genome assembly GCA_037957365.1 of Torreya grandis. Classification (NCBI taxonomy): domain Eukaryota; kingdom Viridiplantae; phylum Streptophyta; class Pinopsida; order Cupressales; family Taxaceae; genus Torreya; species Torreya grandis. The sequence goes on from JARHVA010003303.1 coordinate 1,299,803, forward strand.
AAAGAGTAAAACTACATTATTTTGGTGTTGCATTATTCAAAACTCAAAACATATATGAAACATACAAGTTTTAATTTTTTGATTGTAAACATGTTTGAAATGAGTAAAACCACCTATGTTTTGTTGTTTCACTATTCAAATCATAAAAATTATATGAAACATGGAAAAACTTTGAATCTCTTACTTGTAAACATGTTCAAAATGAGTGAAACTGACTAAGTTTGAATCTTTTTATTTTAAAGATGCTCAAAACAAGTAAAACCACCAATGTTTTGGTGTTGCATTATTTAAAACTAAAAAATTATAGGAAACTTGCATAAAGTTTGAATGTTTTGATTGTAAACATGCTTGAAATGAGTAAAACCACCTATGTTTTGGTGTTGCATTATTCAAAACTCAAAAATTATAGGAAACACACAAAAATTTTGAATCTTTTGATTGTAAACACACTCTAAATGAATAAAATTACCTATATTTTAGTGTTGCATTATTGAAAACTTAAAAATTATAGGAAATGTGCATAAAGTTGGATTGTTTTTATTATAGACATGCTGGAAATGATTAAAACTATCTATGTTTTGTAGTTTCATTATTTAAAACTCAAAATCTTAAAAGTTTGAATCTTTTGAATTTAAACATGCTCAAATGAGTAAAACCACTTATGTTTTTCTGTTGCATTATTCAAAATAAAATAAAATTGGTGAATGCATATAGAGTTTGAATCTTTTAATTGTAAATAAGCTCAAAATGAGTAAAATTACCTATGTTTTGGTGTTGTATTATTTAAAACTCAAAAATTATAAGAAACACACATAAAGTATGAATCTTTTTATTTTAAACATGCATAAAATGAGTAAAACTACCTAAATTTTAGCATTTCATTATTCAAAACTAAAAAAATATAGGGAATGCACATTAAGTTTGAATCTTTTGATTGTAAACATGATTGAAATGAGTAAAACTACATAAGTTTTGGTGTTGCATTATTCAAAACTCCAAAATTATAGGAAATGTGCCTGAAGTTTGATTATGTTTTTTTTAAACATGCTCAAAATAAGTAAAACCACCTAAATTTTGGTGTTGAATTGTTCAAAACTCAAAAATTATAAGAAACATGCATAAAATTTAAATCTTTTAATTGTAAACATACTCAAAATGAGTAAAATTTCATATGTTATGGTGTTGCATTATTTAAAACATAAAAATTTAAAAAAACATGCATAATGTTTGACTATTTTATTGTAAACATGCTCAAAATGAGTAAAACCACCTAAGTTTTGGCATTGCATTATTCAAAACTCAAAAAATTGTAAGAAACATGCATAAAGTATAATTTTTTGGATTGTAAACATGCTCAAAATGATTAAAACCACGTAAATTTTGGTTTTGTATTATTTCAAAAGTCAAAATTTATAGGAAACATGTATAAATTTTAAATCTTTTGATTGTAAACATGTTCAACATGAGTAAAATTGCCTAGGTTTTGGTAACGAATTATTCAAAACTAAAATTATAAGAAATACACATAAAGTTTAAATCTTTGAATTGTAAACATTCTTGAAATGACTAAAACCGCTTAAGTTTTAGTGTTACATTATTCAAAACACAAAAATTATAAGAAATGTGCATAAACTTGAAATTTTTTTATTATAAATATGCTCAAAATGAGTAAAACCACTTAAGAGTTTTGGTTTTACATTATTCAAAACTCAAAAATTATAGGAAACATGCATAGATTTTGAATCTTTTTATTTTAAACATGCTTAAAATGAATAAATATATCTAAGTTTTCATGTTGCATTATTAAAATCTCTCAAATTATAGGAAATGCACATAAATTTTGAATCATTCAATTGTAAACATGCTCAAAATGAGTAAAACCACCTAAAATTTGGTGTTTCATTATTCAAAACTAAAAAATTATAAGAAAAATGCATAAAGTTTGAATCTTTTGATTGTAAACATGCTCAAAATAAGTAAAACCACTTATGTTTTGGTGTTGCATTATTCAAAACTCACATTATAAGAAAAGTGCTTAACATTTGAATCTTTTAATTGTGAACATGCTTGACATGAGTAAAACTATCAAAGATTTATTTTTGCATTATTCAAAACTTAAAATCTATAGGAAACGTGCATAAAGTTTGAATATTTTGATTGTAAACATTCTAGAAACTAGTAAAACTACCTAAGTTTTGGTGTTTCATTATTCAAAACTAAAAAATTATAGAAAATGTGTAGAAAGTTTGAATGTTTTGATTGTAAACATCCTCAAAACAAGTAAAACAACTTTTGTTTTGGTTTTGCATTATTCAAAACTCAAAAATCATATGAAACAAACATAAATTTTGAATCTTTTGAATGTAAACATGTATGAAATGAGTACAAATGCCTAATTTTTGGTGTTGCATTATTCAAAACTAAAAGGTTATAGGAAACAAGCATAAATTCTGAATCTTTTATTGTAAACATGTTCAAAATGATTAAAACCACCTCAATTTATGTGTTACATTATTCAAAACTAAAAAATTATTGTAAACACACATAAATTATGAATACTTTGATTGTAAACATGCTTGAAATGAGTACAATTACCTAATTTTTGGTGTTGCATTATTTAAAACTAAAAAATTATAGGAAACAAGCATAAAATTTGAATATTTTATTATAAACATGCTCAAAATTAGTAAAATTGCATAAGTTTTGGTGGTGCATTATTCAAAACTCAAAAATGATAGGAAACGTGCATAAATTTTGAATCTTTTGACTATAAACATGCTCGAAATGAGTAAAACCTTCTAAGTTTTAGTGTTGCATTATTCAAAACTTGAATTATAAGAAACATGCATAAATTTTGAGTCTTTTGATTGTAATTATGCTTGAAATGAGTAAAATTGGCTAAGCTTTAGTGTTAAATTATTTAAATCTCAAAAACTATAGGAAGTGCACATAAAGTTTGAATCTTTTGATTGTAAACATTCTCAAAATAATTAAAATTGCATATGTTTTGGTGTTGTATTATTCAAAACCCAAAAATTATTAGATATGCACATAAAGTTTGAATGGTTTAATAGTAATCATGCTCCACATAGGTAAAACCACCTATGTTTTGGTGTTCCATTATTCAAAACTCAAAAATTATAGGAAATATAGATAATGTTTGAATCTTTTGAGTGTAAACATGCCTTAAATGAGTACAATCATCTAAGTTTTGGTGTTGTATTATTAAAAACTAAAAAAATTAGGAAACAAGCATAAACGTTAAATATCTTTTAATTTAGAAATGCACAATATGAGAAAAACTTTCTAAGTTTTAATGTTCTATTATTCAAAACTCTAAATTTTTAAGAAACATGCATAAAATTTGAATCTTTTGATTGTAAACATACTAGAAATGAGCAAAATTGCTTAAGTTTTGGTGTTTCATTATTCAAAACTCAAAAAAAATTAGAAATGCACATAAACTTTGAATCTTTTGATTGTAAACATGCTTGAAATGAGTAAACAACCTAGGTTTTGGTGTTCCATTATTCAAAACTCAAATTATAAGAAACATAGTAAATTTTGAATCTTTGGATTGTAATCATGCGCTCAAAATGAGTAAAACTACACAAGTATTGGTGTTGCATTACTCAAAACTCAAAAATTATAAGAAACATGCATAAAGTTTGAATCTTTTGATTGTAAACATGTTCAAAATGAGTCAAACCACCTATGTTTTATGGTTTTATTATTTAAAACTCAAATTATAAGAAATATGAATAAATTTTAAAGTTTTTATTTGTAAACACTCTCAAAATGAGTAAAACAACCTAAGTTTTGGTGTTGCACTTTTAAAAACTCAAAAACAATAGGAAATGCATAGAAAGTTTTAATCTTTTGATTGTAAACATACTCAAAATGAGCCAAACTACTTATCTTTTGGTGTTGTGTTTTTCAAAACTCAAAAAATATAGGAAACAGATATAAAGTTTGACTTTTTTGATTGTAAATATGCTCAAAATGAGTAAAACCAAATTTGTTCAAAACTCAAATTTGTTATTTTCATTATGAACATGTTTGAAATGAGTAAAATAGCCTATGTTTTGTTGTCGAATTATTAAAAATGCAAAAAATATAGGAAATGCACATAAGGATTGAATATTTTTATTTTAAACATGTTTGAAATGAGTAAAACCACCTAAGATTTGATGTTGAATTATTCAAAACTCAAAAATTCTAGGAAACACACGTAAAGTTTGAATCTTTTGATTTTAAGAATGTTCAAAATGAATAAAATTCCCTAAATTTTGGTGTTGCATCATTTAAATCTCAAAAAATATAGGAAACCTAGATAAAATTTGAATCTTTTGATTATAAACATGCCCAAATGAGTAAAACCACCTATGTTTTGGTGTTGCATTATTCAAAACTCAAAAACTATAGGAAATGTGCATAAATTTTGAATGTTTAGATTGTAAACCTACTCAAAATGAGTATAAGTACTATGTTTTGGTGTTACATTATTTAAAACATAAAAACTATAAGAAAAATACATAATTTTTAAACTTTTTGATTGTAAACATGCTCAAAATGAGTAAAACTGCATATGTTTTGGTGTTGTAATATTTAAAACTGAAAAAATATAATAAATGGACATAAATTTTGAATATTTTAATTATAAACATGCTCCAAATGAGTAAAACTACTTAGGTTTTGGTTTTGCATTATTAAAAACTTAAAAACTAGAAACATGCATAAAGTTTCATTTTTTTTAATTTTAAACATTATCAAAGCCAATAAAATTGCCTAAGTTTTGGTGTTGCATTATTCAAAACTCAAAAATTATAGGAAACATGCATAAAGTTTGAATCTTTTGATTGTAAACATGTTCAAAATGTGTAAAACCACGTAAGTTTTAGTGTTGCATTATTCAAAACTCCAAAATTATAAAAATTTTGCATAAATTTTGAATCTTTAGAATGTAAACATGCTCAAAACAAGTAAAACTATCTATGTTTTGGTGTTGCATTCATCAAAACTTAATAATTATAGGAAACATGAATAAATTTTAAATCTTTTATTGTAAACAAGCTCAAAATGAGTAAAAACCACATAAGTTTTGATGTTGCATTATTTCAAAACTCAAAAATTATAGGAAATGTGGATAATGTTTGAATCTTTTGATTGTAAATATGCTTGAAATGAGTAAAACCACCTAAGTTTTGGTGTTGCATTATTCAAATTTCAAATTATAGGAAATGCACATAAAGTTTGAACGTTTTTATTGTAAACATTCTCAAAATGAGGAAAATCCCCTATGTTTTGGTGTTAAATTACTCAAATCTCAAATTATAGGAAATACACATAAATTTTAAATCTAAACATGCTTAGAATGAAAAAAATTGCCTATGTTTTGTTGTTACATTATTCAAATCTCAAAAACTATAGGAAACATACATAAATTTTGACTCTTTTGATTATAAACATGATCAAAATTGCCTAAATTTTGATGTTGCATTATTTAAAACTCAATAATTATAGAAAACATGCATAATGTTTGAATATTTTGATTGTAAACATATTCAAAATCAGTAAAACTAACTAATATTTAGTGTTGCATTATTCAAAACTCAAAACTCATAGGAAATGCATATAAAGTTTGAATCTTTTGATTTTAAACATTCTTAAAATCAGTAAATATACTTAAGTTTTTGCATTGTTTAATTCAAAACTCAAAAATTATAGGAAAAGTGCATAAAGTTTGAATATTTTGATTGAAAAATGCTTATAATGAGTAAATCCACCTAATTTTTGGTGTTGTATAATTTAAAACTAAAAAATTACAAAAACTACACATAAAGTTCGAATCTTTTGATTGTAAAAATTCTTGAAATGAGTAAAACCACCTAAGTTTTGGTGTTGCATTATTCAAAACTCTAAAATTATAGGAAACATAAACAAAGTTTGAATTTTTTGATTATAAACATGTTTGAAATGAGTTAAACCACCTAAGTTTATTTGTTGAATTATTCAAAACTCAAAAACTATAGAAAACACACATAAATTTTTAATCTTTCAATTGTAATCATGCTAGAAATGAGTAAAATTGCCTATGTTTTGGTGTTACATTTTGCAATCTAAAAAATTATAGGAAAAATGCATAAATTTTGAATATTTTAGTTGTAAACATGCTTGAAATGAGTAAAACATCCTAAATTTTGGTGTTGCATTATTCAAAACTCAAAAATTATAGGAAACATGAATAAAGTATGAATATTTTAATTGTAAACATTCTCAAAATGAATAAAACCACCTATGTTTGGGTGTTGTATTATTCAAAACTCAAAACCTATAAGAAAAATGCATAAAATTTGAATATTTTGATTGTAAACATGCCTTAAATGAGTAAAACTACATAAGTTCGGTGTTACATTATTCAAAACTCAAAAAATATAGGAAATAGACATAAAGCTTAAATTTTTTTATTATAACCATATTCAAAATTAGTAAAACCACATAAGTTTTGGTGTTACATTTTTCAAAACTGAAAAATTATAGGAAGCATGCACAAAGCTTGAATCTTTTGATTGTAAACATACTTAAAATGAGTAAAATTACCTGAGTTTTGGAGTTACATTAATCAAAACTCAAAAATTATAGGAACCATCCATAAAGTTTGAATATTTTATTGTAAACATGTTCAAAATGAGTAAAACTACCTAAGTTTTGGTGTTGTATTATTTAAAACTTAAAAATTATAAGAAACATGCATAAGTTTTAATTATTTTGATTGTAAACATGCTCAAAATGAGTAAAACTACCTATGTTTTGAATTTGGATTATTTAGAACTCAAAAATTATAGGAAACATGTATAGAGTTTGAATGTTTTGATTATAAATAAGCTCTAAATGAGTAAAATTACCTACATTTTGGTGTTGCATTATTCAAAACACAAAAATTACAATAAAGAAACATAAAGTTTGAATGTTTTGATTTTAAACATGCTCAAAATGACTAAACTTGATTAAATTTTGGTGTTGCATTATTCAAAACTCAAAAATTATAAGAGACATGCATAAAGATTGAATATTTTGATTATAAACATGCTTGAAACCACCTAGGTTTTGGTATTACATTATTCAAAATTCAACAATTATAGGAAACATGCATAAAATTTGAATATTTTTATTGTAAATATGCTCAAAATGAGTTAAAAAACCTGGATTTTTGTCTTGCATTATCTAAATCTTAAAAATTACAAGAAATGCACATAAAGTTTGAATCTTTTGATAGTAAACATGCTCAAAATGAGTAAAATTGCCTTAGTTTTGATGTTGCATTATTCAAAGTTAAAATATTTTATTGTAAACATCATTAAAATGAGTAAAACCACCTAAGTTTTTGTGTTACATTATTCAAAACTCAAAATTTGTAGTAAGACATTCATAAAGTTTAATTATTTTGATTGTAAACATGGTCGAAGAGAGTAAAACTACCTAAGATTTGGTGTTGCATTATTCAAAAATAAAAAATTATAGAAAATGTGCATAAAGTTTAAATTTTTTAATTGTAAACATGCTCAAAATGATTAAAACCACCTATGTTTTGGTGTTGCATTATTCAAAACTCAAATTATAAGAAATGGACATAAAATTTGAATCTTTGAATTGTAAACATGCTCAAAATGAGTAAAACTCCTTAAATTTTGGTGTTACCTTATTCAAAACCCAAAACTATAAGAAACCTACATAAAACTTGAATCTTTTGATGGTAAATATGCTTAAAATGAGTAAAATTACCTAAGTTTTTTTGTTGCATTATTAAAAACTCAAAAAATATAGGAAAGACACAAATTTTAAATATTTTTATTTTAACATGCTCAAAAAGAGCAAAACTACCTAAGTTTTTATGTTGTGTTATTCAAAACTAAAAAATATATGAAATTCACATAAATATTGAAGCTTTTGATTGTAAACATGTCTGATACATGTAAAACCACCTAAGATTTGGTGTTGCATTTTATAAAACTAAAAAAATATAGGAAACACACATAAAGTTTGAATCGTTTGATTGTAATAATGTTGAAAATGAGCAAAATTTCTTATGTTTTGGGGTTGCAATATTAAAAACTCAAATATTATAGGAAACATGCATAAAATTTGAATCTTTTTATTGTATATATACTTGAAATGAGTAAAACCAAAGTTTGGGTGTTACATTAATCAAAACTCAAAATTTATAGAAAACACACATAAAACTTGAATCTTTGGATTGTAAGCATGCTTGAAATGAGTAAAACCACTTAAGTTTTGGTGTTGTATTATTCAAATGTCAAAAATTATAAGAAACATGTATAAAGTTTAAATCTTTTGATTGTAAATATGCTCAAAACAAGTAAAACTGCCTAAGTTTTGTTGTTGCATTATTCAAAACTCAAAAATTATAGGAAACACTTAGAAATTTTGAATCTTTTGATTTTAAACATTCTTGAAATGAGTAAAACTACCTAAGTTTTGGTGTTCCATTATTCAAAACTCAAAAATTATACGAAATGGACATCGAGTTTGAATCTTTTGATTGTAAACATGCTTGAAATCAGTAAAATCACATAATTTTTTGTGTTGCATTATTCAAAACTCAAAAATAATAGGGAACATTCATAAAGTTTGAATCTTTTGGTTGAAGATATGGTCCAAGTGAGTAAAATTGCCTAAGTTTTGGTGTTGGATCATTCAAAACTCAAATTATAAGAAATGTGCATAAAGACTAAATCTTTTTATTGTTACCATGCTTAAAATTAGTAAAACTACCCAAGTTTTGTTGTTGCATTATTCAAAACTCAAAAATTATGTGAAACACATATAAATTTTGAACCTTTTGATTTTAAACATTTTCAAAATGAGTAAAACTCCTACATTTTGGTGTTGCATTACTCAAAACTCAAAAATTATAGGAAATGCACATAAAGTTTATATGTTTTGATTGTAAACATGCTTGAAATAAGTAAAATTGTCTATGTTTTGGTGTTGCATTATTAAAAACTCAAACATTATAGGAAACACACATATAGTTTGAATCTTTTGAATGTAAACATGCTTTAAATGAGTACAATTGCCCATGTTTTGGTGTTGCATTATTCAAAACTAAAACATTATAGGAAATAAGCATAAAGTTTGAATCTTATATTGTAAACATGCTCGAAATGATAAAAATTGCTTAAGTTTTGGTGTTGCATTATTAAAAAATAAAAAATTATAGGAAATATAATTAAAATTTGAATCTTTTGATTGTAACCATGCTCAAAATGAGTAGAACTGCCTAAGTTTTCATGTTGCATCATTCAAAACTCAAAAATTATTGGAAACAGACAAAGTTTGAGTCTTTTGATGGTAAACATGTTCAAAATGAGTAAACCACCTAATTTTTGTTGTTGCATTATTCAAAACTCAAATTATAAAAAACACACATAAATTTTAAATCTTTGGATTGTAATCATGCTCGAAATGAGTAAAACTATCTAAATTTTGGTGTTGCATTGTTCAAAACTCAAAAAATATAGGAAACACGAATAAAATTTGAGTATTTTGATTGTAAAAATGTTTGAAAATACTAAAATTACCTAATTTTTAGTGTTACATTATTCAAAACTCAAATTATTAGAAACGTGCATAATATTTGAATCTTTTGATTGTAAACATACTCAAAATGAGTAAAACTACCTAAATTTTGGTGTTGTATTATTTAAACTCAAAAATTATAAGAAACACATAGAAAGTTTGAAGCTTTTGATTGTAAACATGCTCAAAATGAGCAAATTTTTTTAGTGTAGTGCTTTTTCCCAATGGGTTTCAGCTACCTAGCCTTATGGCAATTCTATGCCAATTAAGCTTCATTATGTTAGTTATCAAATGGTCACATATGCTAATTTCATTTTAATATAATTATATAGTTAGGAAAATTAGAGGCTTCCTCATGTTTCTCTAATTTTCCCTATATGTACCTCACTTTTTCACTTTAGAATGTTAGACATGTTAATACAATTTTATGCAAGAAGGTCATATTTTGCAATATTATTGTGTGAAGATAGGCTTCTTCCTACTTTGTAATTTATCTATGTTTTGATTTCTCCATACATAGATTTGCTCAATATTCTATGTAAGAATCCAAGATCATGTCTAGTCTGATATGGTATTAGAGCCATTTTTTCTAGTATTGAAGCAATCATTATGGTGAAATCTTGCATATATTTGTTATTCCAGCATAAAGAAGGGTTTGGTAGGATTTTTTGGAAAATTCATGCAAAACTTTCTACTAGAGCTTCACATCTCAAAAATGACTGTGCTATTAATTTTGGAAGGTGCCAAAACCCTTGGATCAACTATAAACATGACCTAGTTTTAGAATAGTCATTTTTTCCTTTCTTTTTGGCAGTCCAAGGCCTCATTTTTCATTTTCTATAAAAACCCATACTTCCTGTGTTGCTATGCAAAAATGCCTTCTAGGTTTTCTTCTTCAAGTTAAAATCTCAATTGGATCTCTTGTATAATTTCCATGATTGAAATATTTTGGATATTTTTGGCTTGCCTTAATTTATGTGTCATCAAACTTCTACTTTACTCAGATCTGTAGGTGGTCATTACTTTAGATCTGTAGTTGATATGCTTCATGTTATATGCATTAGAGAGTCTTATGACCAATCCAAATTTTTAGAGGGTTGTTATTTAGCCAACAGACCAAATCAAAATTTTAGTGGTGAGTAACTTCACTTTTCTAAGTTTAATTATTTGATAAGTCTACTTACTTGCCTATAGAACAAATTAGACTTGTGGAGTTGATTTACTTGCAAATTTGTGAAGTTAAGTAAGCAAGGTGTTGAAACCCAGATTACACAATGAAAGACCAACTCAAACTTTTGGGGGTCTATTTATTACTCAAGTTTTTAAAGGGAAATTACTTCAAGAAGTCAAGTAGCATAGAAACTCTAGATTACTCTTCCAAGACCGACATAGAGTTTCTAAGGGTCATTACTACATTACTCGGGTTTTCAAATGTTGATTGCTTGTAGAAGTTAAGCAGTCTAGAAACTCTATATTACTATTTCAAGACTGACCTAGAATTTTGAAGGGTCATTATGGCTTAGAGTTGTGGGGTACCTCTACCTCATTTTTTGTCATTTCTATCTTTTTCAATAAAAAATTTTCATATGGAAAGGGTCCAGGAATGTGTAGAAGTAAGAACTTGTAAGTGTTATAACTTTCAATTTGTAGCTCTATTTTGGGTGCTATTTTTTTGAAAGTGTATATTTTTTTCAAGCTCTACACATTAGTGATATTATTTTAAGTTATTTGTAACATCCATTTTCTTCATGGTGTAATGGTCTAAGACTCACTTCAAACCTTTTATACCTTTCTTCTTAGATGCATTATGCATTTGTCCCTGATGTCCCTCTTATACTCTCTCACACTAATGCTCATAAATGCATTTTCAGTAGTACCTAATGTCTACTATTAAACATGTGTTGTATTATAACTTAAGGGGGGGTCTTATTGATAGTTTAAGGGGGTACTTGTGCTATGTGCAATATATTCTTTGCTTTCATCTGAATTCTATAAATTGTCTCAATCTAATATGTATTAATGGATCTACACATTGAACCACTCACACCATTTAACTATCTCAACTAGAAGTCTAAAATGTAGCTCACCTTGAGAGGTAAAGGACTTTATTGGACCACTATGGGTGAGGAAACTAAGATGACTAAAAATACCAAAAAGGTTAAGTGGTATAATATATGTGATGAGGCTTGTGGGTTATTATGCCTATTCATGTCTCCCAACCTCATGTTTCATATTGAATCTGTAAAAACTCTCAATAAAGTCTAGACCATCCTAAATAAACTTTTTGGAGTGAAAGACATCATGAGGGGTCATGAGCTGGAGAATGAGCTCATCACATTAAACCCATATGACTATAATACCCTACAAGACTTCTTCACAAAGCTTAAATCACTAAGATGGTAGTTAAAACAATGTGGCATTGAGAAAATAGATGACCAGTTGATTTTATCTATCATTGCAAAACTAGGTCATAACTATTCAATTTTCATTTCATGCTACCAAACATGCACTTATATCCACTTGGAAAATGCCATCAATTGATGAGTTTATTGATGATCTGACTTAAGATCAAGATAAGTTGGCTCAAATGGGTGCACTAAAGTCTTCAAAATCACATGCCTTAATTATTGATAAATCAGGATAAGAAGAAAAAAATAGATCATGAAATAGGAAAAGAAATAGTTTAAACTACATCATGAGCACAAGAAAAATAAAAAATTAGATGCCATACCTAAGGCATCATCAAATGAATCCTCCTTAAGTGGGATACCTAAGAAGTAGAAACTCAAATGCAATTTTTATAAGAAACTTGGGCATGATTAATCTCAGTGCATGAAAAAGAAGATTAACGCCTTGACTAAGATGCTTGAGAAGAATAACATTAGTGTTCTTGAATCCTCAACTCAAAAAATGTCTGCACAAGATTCTACAAAGGTTAAAGATAATAAAAAGGGTAAAAACAAGGGTAAGGCACTTCTTATAGTAGCTTCTCAACCTTTGACTTGGGTTATTGACTTAGGTGATTCTTATCACATAACCTCCTTAAAGGATCTATTTTAAAAAATAAAGCCATGTTCCATGTCTTCAATTCTCCATGTCTTCAATTCTTATAGTAGCTTCAATGATGTTTTGTGTGTTCTTTCACTATCCACCAATCTTATGTCAGTGTACCAAATCACTCACATAGGTGTAGGGAAGCAAGTTAATTTCACACCTAAATTTAGTGACACTATAGTGGTTTATATGAAGGCCAATTATTAGTCTAGGCTATATACCTTCTCAAAATTTTCCCCAGATCAACCCTCAACTACATTGCTTACTCATGCAGATGGAGTGAGAAAACTATGGCATGAATGGTTTGGCCATTTAAACTACCATTACCTAGAGCAATTAAATCATCGAGACATGATTTAAGAGTTGTCTAAAGTAAAATTATTGAATGGCCTATGTAATGGCTACATTCTTGACCAGCATCGAGAAGAGAAATATGACAAGGGTGAAGTAAGGAGAGCTGAACAAAAGCTAAAAATTGTCCATAGTGACATAGTAGGTCCATTTCCAAAACCTTCATTCAATAGGACTAGATACATGCTCACATTCATCAATAACTTTTTGAGGTACACCTAGTGTTTTTTCTCAAAAATATTTTTGATGTCTTTGATTACTTTAAGGACTTCAAGGCACTTTTGAAGAAGTAGTTAGATTATTCCATCAAAATCTTAAAGATTAATAATGGTGGGGAGTATGTCAATAACAAGTTTGAGTAGTTTATCACATCATAGGGGATTCAAATGCAACACATAGTTCCATACAATCCTCAACATAATGGTGTGGCCAAATGTAAGAATCATACCTTGAAGGAAATGGCCAATTGCATGCTTTAAAAAAAGTTTCTTACTCCTCAGTTTTGGGTTAAAGCAATCAACTATGTGTGTTACATTCCAAACCATGATCCACACAAAGCCTTAAAAGGAATAACTCCTTTTAAAGCCTAGGATGGTCACAAGCCCATAGTGGATCACTTTCAAGTGTTTAGATCACCAGTAATAGCCCATGGTCCCAAGAATAAACACAAGGCAATTAACCCTCATATTTAGTCTTATATCTTTGTTAGGTATGCAACAGGTACTAAGGGATACAATATTTTACATCTTAAAACTCATGAGTTGTTCATATAAAGGAATCTAAATTTTCATGAGGGCCCACTTGAACTCTCTATTGGCAGTCTAAACTCTTCAAAAGTCTCACTAGACATTGATTCCACCTCAAATAGTGGCTTGGATCCACCTTAAAATCCTCTTGATGATCAGGATGACTCTTCTTGAAGTTCAACTAATGAGATAAACAATATGGATTCTCCTCCTCCATCTCACACTCATACTTCAAATGATGATGACTCATCTCCTAATTCTCTATGCTCATATAATTTTGGTCCCACTTGGGTGAAATAGACACTTCAAAGTGTTTGGAAATGGGTTAGAAATCCATTAGATACAAATTAGACACATGCATAGTTTTAGGGGACTTCACATGCCTACCTGCCCATTGCCCTAGATCCATAAACCTTTCATGAAGCATCTAGCATTCTAGAATTAGATTTTGCTATGTAAGAGGAGTATAGTTCCCTAATCATGAACAAAGCATGAGACTTGGTCCCTCTTCCTAAAGGAAAAAAATTAGTCCTTTATAAATGGGTTTAATAGACTAAGCATGGTGAAATGGGTCTATTAATAAGTACAAAGCTCATCTAGTTATAAAGGGATTTTATAAGGTGCTTAGCATAGACTACACTGAGACATTTTCTTCTATAGCTAAGATGACATCTATCAAACTCAATCTAGTCATCGTAGCCACACAACGATGGGATGTTCACCAAATGGATGTTAAGAGTGCTTTTCTACATGCTGATGTCAAAGAATAGATCTACATGGAGTAACCACAAGGTTTTGTGGAAGATTCTTCCTTGGTTTATAGACTCAATAAATCTATCTATGGACTCAAATAGGCCCCTCAAGTGTGGTATACCAAGATGGAATCATATCTCCTCATAATCAAGTTCACTAGATGCCACTCAAAAATGAATATTTACATCTTGTGGTATGATGATTATCTATTAATTCTCTACGATTTGCTTGTGAGGTTTAACATGGTTGATTGTAAGCTAGCTCTTACTCCCTTCTTGTTTAGTGTGAAGCTTGAGGCTGATTATCTTACACCATTGGTTGATGTAAATCCATATTGGCAATTTGTAGAAAGTCTTAGCTATCTCATACACACTAGACCTGACATATCCTATGTAGTTGGCATGGTCTCCCAATTTATTTAAGAGCCACATGAATTACATTGGAAAGTAGTTAAGTGGATTTTGTACTACATTCATGGTTTGTACAACTATGGGATACACTATGAAATAGGAATAGAGGTTGATTTGATTAGACACATAGATTTAGATTGGGCTTGTGATATTTGGGGTTAAAAGTTTACTTCAAGCTATAGTTTATCACTTGGTTTAAGTCAAATAAGTTGGTCAATCAAGAAGCATCATGAAATTGCTTTATCATCTACAAAGGCAAAATATAGAGGGGCTATAAAGGCCACTACTAAGGTAATCTAGCTTCAAGGTTTTCTCACTAAGTTTGGTATCTAGTTTCATAAGCCAACAATTATCTACTATGATAACCAAAGCACTATCCAGATTTGTAGGAACCTGGTTCTCCATCAAAGGACCAAACACAAAGATTCACATGGACAAAACTAAAAAAATTTAGGAAACATGCATAAATTTTAAATCTTTTGATTGTAAACATGTTCAAAATGAGTAAAATAGCCTAAGTTTTATTGTTTTATTATTAAAAACTCAAAAAATATAGGAAATATGCATAGGGTTTGAATATTTTGATTTTGAACATTTTAAAATGTGTAAAACCACCTAAGATTTTGTGTTGCATTATTCAAAACTCAAAAATTATAGGAAACATGCATAAGTTTTAATATTTTGATTTTAAATATGCTCAAAATGAGCAAAATTGCCTAAATTTTAATGTTGTATTATTTTAAACTAAAAAAATATAAGAAATAAAAAAATATGAATCTTTTTATTATAAACATGCTCAAAATGAATAAAACCACCTAAGTTTTAGTGTTTCAATATTCAAAATTAAAAATGATAAGAAATGCATATAAAGTTTGAATCTTTTGATTCTAAACATGCTTGAAATGAGTAAAAATGCCTATGTTTTGGTGTCACATTATTTAAAACTCTAAAATTAAAGGAAACACAAATACATTTTGAATCTTTTGAGTGTAAACATACTCCAAATGACTAAAACTATATAAGATTATGTGTTGCATTATTCAAAATTTAAAAAATATTGTAAATACACATAAATTTTTAATCTTTTAATTGTAAACATGCTTAAAATGAGTAAAATCTTCTAGGTTTTGTTGTTGCATTATTTAAAACTTAAAAATTATATGAAACATGCATAATTTTGATTTTAATCATGCTTGAAATGTGAAAAATCAACTAAGATTTAGTGTTGCATTATTCAAAAATAAAAAATTATAGGAAACACACATAAAATTTGAATCTTTTCATTGTAAACATGCTAAAAAATCAGCAAAAATACCTAAGTTTTGGTTTTGCATAATCTAAAAATAAAAAATTATAGGAAACATACGTAAAGTGTAAATATTTTAATTATAATCATGCTCAAAATTAGTAAAATTGATTAAGTCTTGGAATTGCATTATTAAAAACTCAAAAATTATAGGAAATGAGCATAACGCTTGAATATTTTGATTTTAAACATGCTCAAAACTATTAAAACTGCCTAATTTTTGGTGTCCCATTATTCAAAACTCAAAAATGATAGGAAACAAGCATAAAGTTTGAATCTTTTGATTGTAAACATGTTTGAAATGAGTAAAAATACCTAAGTTTTGGTGTTGCATTATTCAAAACTAAAAAAATTTAGGAAACACTCATAAAGTTTGAATCTTTTGATTGAAGACACGCTCAAAATAAGTAAAACTACCTAAGTTTTGGTGTTGCATTATTCAAAACTAAAATATTATAGGAAACATATATAAAGTTTCAATGTTTTGATTGTGAACATGCTCAAAATTAATAAAACTACCTAAGTTTTTGTGTTGCATTATTCATAACTCAAAATTTATAGGAAACATGCATAAAGTTTGTATATTTTGATTGTAAACATGATCGAAATGAGTAAAATTTCCTATGTTTGTAGTTATATTATTCAAAAATTAAAAATTATAGGTAACAAGAATAAATTTTTAATCTTTTGATTGTAAACATGCTTAAAATGAGTAAAACTACCAAAAATTTGGTGTTGCATTTTCAAAACATAAAAATTATAGAAAACATGCATAAAATTTGAATCTTTTTATTGTAAACATGCTCAAAATAAGTAAAACCACCTAAGTTTTAGTGTTGCATTATTCGAAACTGAAAACTTATAGGAAATGCAAATAAGTTTTGATTATTTTGATTGTAAGCATGCTCCAAATGAGTAAAAACACCTATGTTTTGGTGTTGCATTATTTAAAACTAAAAAAATATAGGAAACACACATAAATTTTGAATATTTTTATTGTAAACATGCTCCAAATGAGTAAAGCAACCTAAATTTTTGTGTTTCATTATTAAAAACTTAAAAATTATAGAAAACATGTATAAAGTTTGAATATTTTGATGGTAAGCATGATCGAAATGAGTAAAATTTCTTAATTTTTGGTGTTCCTTTATTTAAAACTCAAAAATTAAAGGACACACCCATAAGTTTCAATCTTATATTGTAAACTTGCTCAAAATGAGTAAAACCAAATTATTTTTTATGTTTTATTATTCATAACTCAAAAATTATAGGAAACATGCATAAAGTTTGATTCTTTAAATTGTAAACATGCTCAAAATGATTAATAATGCATTAAGTTTTGGTGTTGCATTTTTCAAATGTCATAAATTATAGGAAACGTGCATAAAGTTTAAATACTTTTATTGTAAGCATGCTCTAAATGATTAAAACTACCTAAGTTTTTGTGTTACATTATTTAAATATCAAATTATATGAAATGCACATAAAACATGAATCTTTCTATTGTAAATATGCTTGAAAGGAATAAAACCACCTAAGTTTTGGTGTTGCATTATCAAAACTCAAAAATTATAAAAAACATGAATAAAGTTAAATTTTTTGATTGTAAATATGCTCAAAACAAGTAAAATCACCTATGTTTTGGTGTTGCATTATTCAAAACTCAAAAATTATAGGAAACACTCATAAATTTTTAATCTTTTGATTTTAAACTTGCTCTAAACAAGTAAAATTACCTCTGTTTTGGTGTTACATTATTCAAAAACTCAAATATTATAGGAAATGCACATAAAGTTTGAATATTTTGATTATCAACAAGCTTGAAATGAGTAAAATCATCTAATTTTTTGTGTTGTATTAGTCAAAACTCAAAAATAATAAGAAATGTGCATAAAGATTGAATCTTTTGATTGCAAACATGGTCAAAATAAGTAAAATTGTCTAGGTTTTTATGTTGCATTATTCAAAACTCAAAAATTATAGGAAACACATAAAGTTTGAATCTTTTGATTGTAAACATGCTCAAAATGAGCAAAACCACCTAAGTTTTTATGTTGCATTATTCATAACTCAAAAATTATAAGAAATGCACATAAATTTTGAATTTTTTGATTGTAAACATGCTCAAAATTAGTAAAATCACTTGAGTTTTTGTGTTGCATTATTCAAAACTCAAAAATAATAAGAAACGTCCATAAATCTTTAATCTTTTAATTGCAAATATGGTCAAAATGAGTAAAACTACCTAAGTTTTTTTGTTGCATTATTCAAAACTCAAATTATAAGAAACATGCATAAAGATTGAATCTTCTAATTATTAACATGCTTAGAATGAGTAAAAATGGCTAAGTTTTGGTGGTGCATTATTCAAAACTCAAAAAGTATGGGAAACACACATAAAGTTTGAACCTTTTGATTGTAAAAATTCTTGAAATGAGTAAACTATTTATATTTATGTGTTACATTATTCAAAACTCAAAAATTATAAGAAATGTGCATAAAGTTTGAATGTTTTCATTGTAAACATGCTCAAAATAAGTAAAATTGACTATGTTTTGGTGTTACATTATTTAAAACTTAAAAATTATAGGAAACACACATAAATTTTGAATATTTTAAATGTGAACATGCTTTAAATGATTACAATCACATATGTTTTAGTGTTGCATTATTCAAAACTAAAACATTATAGGAAACAATCATAAAGTTTGAATCTTTTATTGTAAGCATGCTCATAATGAGTAAAAATGCTTTAGTTTTGGTATTGTATTATTCAAAACTCAAAAATTATAGGAAGCACACTTAATGTTTGAATCTTTTGATTGTAGACATTCTCAAAATGAGTAAAACTACCTAAGTTTTCATGTTGCATTATTCAAAACTCAAGAAATATTCGAAACATACATAAAGTTTGAATCTTTTGATGGTAAATATTTTTGAAATGACTAAACCACCTAATTTTTTGTGTTGTATTATTCAAAACTCAAATTATAATAAATACACATAAAGTTTGAATCTTTGAATTGTAATCATGCTCAAAATGAGAAAAATTACCTAAATTTTGGTGTTGCATTATTCAATACTAAAAATTATAGGAAACACGTATAAAGTTTGAATATTTTTATTGTAAAAAACATCAAAAAAAGTAAATCCACCTATGTTTTATTGTTTCAATATTCAAAACATAAATTATAATAAATGTGTATAAAGTTTGAATCTTTTGATTGTAAACAAACTCAAAATCAGCAAAAGTGCCTATGTTTTGGTGTTGCATTATTCAAAACTCAAAAATTATAAGAAATACATAGAAATTTTGAAGCTTTTAATTGTAAACATGCTTGAAATGAGTAAAACCACCTAAATTTTGGTGTTTCATTATTTAAATTATAGGAAACATGCATAAAGTTTGAATATTTTGATTGTAAACATGCTCAAAATGAGTAAAACAACTTAAGTTTTGTTGTTGTATTATTAAAAACTACAAAAATATAGGAAATGCACATAAGGTTGACTCTCTTGATTTTAAACATTTCAAAACTGAGTAAAGCCACCTAAGATTTGGTGTTGCATTATTCAAAACTCAAAAATTATAGGAAACATGCATAATTTTTAATCTTTTGATTTCAAATATGCTCAAAATGAGTAAAATTGCTTAAGTTTAATGTTGCATTATTCAAAACTCAAAAATATAGGAAACACAAACAAAATTTAAATCTTTTGATTATGAACATGCTTGAAATGAGTAGAACCACATAAGTTTTGGTGTCCCATTATTCAAAACTCAAAAATTATAAGAAATTCAGATGAAATTTAAATTTTTTGATTGTAAACAGGCTCAAAATGAGTAAAACTACCTATGTTTTGGCGTTAAATTATTTAAAACACAAAAATTAAAGGAAACATGCATAAATTTTAAATTTGTTGATTGTAAACATACTCAAACTAAGTAAAACTACCCAAGTTTGTGTTTTGCATTATTCAGAACTCAAAAAATATAGTAAATGCGAATAAATTTATAATATTTTTATTGTAAACATACTAAAAATGAGTAAAATTATATTTTGAACTTTTTTGTTGCCTTATTTAATAACTTGAAAAAAAAAGAAATATACATAAAGTTTAAATATTTAAATTGTAAACATGCTTGAAATGAGTAAAATCACCTAAGTTTTGGTGTTGCGTTATTCAAAACTCAAAAATTATAAGAAATATGTATAAAATTTCAAATATGCTCAAAATGAGTAACATTGCTTAAGTTTCATGTTGCATTATTCAAAACTCAAAAATATAGGAAACACAAACAAAATTTAAATCTTTTGATTATGAACATGCTTGAAATGAATAAAACCACATAAGTTTTGGTGTTCCATTATTCAAAACTCAAAAATTATAAGAAATTCACATGAAGTTTGAATTTTTTGATTGTAAACATGCTCGAAATGAGTAAAACTACCTATGTTTTGGTGTTGCATTATTTAAAACACAAAAATTAAAAGAAGCATGCATAAATTTTGAATCCATTGATTGTAAACATACTCAAACTAAGTAAAACTACGTAATTTTGTGTTTTGCATTATTCAAAACTCAAAAAATATAGTAAATTCACATAAATTTTTAGTCTTTTTATTGTAAACATACTAAAAATGAGTAAAATTATATTTTGAACTTTTTTCATTGCATTATTTAAAACTTATAAATTATAAGAAATATACATAAAGTTTGAATCTTTAAATTGTAAGCATGCTTGAAATGAGTAAAATCACCTAAGCTTTGGTGTTGCATTATTCAAAACTAAAAAATTATAGGAAATATGCATAAAATTTGAATCTTTTAAACGTAAACATGCTCAAAATGGGTAAATTTCATAAGTTTTGGTGTTGCATTATTTAACTCTCAAAAATTATAAGAAGCATGCTTAAACTGTAAATCTTTTGCTTATAAGCATGCTAAGGAGGAGTAAAATTGCTTAAGTTTTGGAGTTATGTTAATCAAAACTCAA
Source organism: Torreya grandis (assembly GCA_037957365.1). Taxonomy (NCBI): domain Eukaryota; kingdom Viridiplantae; phylum Streptophyta; class Pinopsida; order Cupressales; family Taxaceae; genus Torreya; species Torreya grandis. The sequence continues at coordinate 1,321,022 of JARHVA010003303.1, forward strand.
AAATTATAGGAAACGTGCATAAAGTTTAAATCTTTGGATTTTAAACATGCTTGAAATTAGTAAAACTACCTATGTTTTGGTGTTTCATTATTCAAAACTCAAAAATTATAAGAAATGCACATAAATTTTATATCTTTTGATTGTAAACATGTTTGAAATGAGTAAAACTATCTAAGTTTTGGCATTGCATTATTAAAAACTCAAAAATTATCGAAAATGTGCATATAGTTAGAATATTTTAATTGTAAACATTCTCAAAATGACTAAAACCACCTAAGTTTGAATTTTTTTATTGTAAACATGCTCAAAATGAGAAAAAGGTCTTAAGTTTTGGTGCTACATAAAGTTTGAATCTTTTGATTCTAAATATGCTCAAAATGAGTAAACCTACTAAAGTTTTGGTCTTGTATTTTTCAAAACTAAAAAAATATAGAAAATGTGCATAAAGTTGGAATCTTTTGATTATAAACATGTTCAAAATGAGTAAAACCACTTATGCTTATGTGTTTCATTATGTAAAACTCAAAAATGATAAGAAACACCTAAAATTTTCAAATCTTTTGATTTTTAACATGCTTTAAATGTGTTAAACCACTCAAGTTTTAGTGTTGCATTATTCAAAGCCCAAAAATTTTAGGAAACATGAATAAAGTTTGAATATTTTGATTGTAAACATGTTTGAAATAACTAAAACTACTTAAATTTTGGTGTTGCATTATTAAAAAGTCAAAAATTATAGTAAACATGCATAAAGGTTAAATTTTTTTATTGTAAAAATGTCGAAAATGAGTAAAACTACATAAGTTTGGTGTTGCATTATTAAAATCTCAAACATTATCAAAACATGCTCAAAACAAGTAAAACCACCTAAGTTTTACTGTTATATTATGAAAAACACAAAAATGATAGGAAACACTCATAAAGTTTGAATCTTTTGATTGCAAACAATATCTAAATGAAAAAAACTGCCAAAGTTTTAGTGTTGTGTTATTCAAAACTCAAAAATTATAGGAAATACACATAAAAATTTGAATCATTTGATTGTAAACATGCATGAAATGAGTAAAACTACCAAAATTTTGGTGTTGCATTCTTCAAAACTAAAAAATTATAAGTAATGTGCATAAAGTTTGAATCTTTTGATTGTAAACATGTTCAAAACATGTAAAACTATCTAGGTTTTGGTGTTTTATTATTTAAAACACAAAAATTATAAAATATGTTCATAAAGCTTGTATCTTTTGATTGTAGACACGTTAAAAATGAGTAAACCCACCTAAGCTATATTATTCAAAACTTAAAAATTATAGGAAATATGCATAATTTTGAATATTTTTATTGTAAACATGATTGAAATGAATAAAACACCTAAGTTTTAGTGTTGCATTATTCGAAACTCAAAAAATATAGGAAACACACATAAATTTTGAATATTTTGATTGTAAACATCTATGAAATAAGGAAACATGCATAAAGTTTGATTCTTTTGATTATAAACATGCTCAAAATGAGAAAAACCACAAAGTTTTGGTGTTGTATTATTCAAAACTCAAAAAATATAAGAAATATGCATAAATTTTGAATCTTTTGATTGTAAACATTCTTGAAACAAGTAAAACCACCTGTATTTTGGTGTTGAAATATTTAAAACTCAAAAATAATAGAAAACATGATTAAACTTTGAATATTTTGATTGTAAACATGCTTGAAATGAGTAAAACCACCTAAGTTTTGGTGTTGCATTATTCAAAACTCTAAAACTATAAAATATACCCATAAAGTTTAAATATGATCAAAATGAATAAAAGTACCTAAGTTTTACTATTGCATTATTCAAAACTCAAAAATATAAGAAACATGCATTATGTTCAAATCTTTTGATTGTAAATATGCTCAAAATGAGTAAAACTAGGTCTAACTTTTGGTGTTGCATTATTCAAAACTTGAAAACTATAGGAAATGTGCATAAAGTTTGAATATTTTGATTGTAAACATGCTTGAAATGAGTAAACATCCTAAGTTTTAGTGTTACATTATTCAAAACAAAAAACAAGTAGGAATCCTAAATAAATTTTAAATCTTTTGATTATAAACAAGCTTGAAATGAATAAAATTGGTAATGTTTTGGTGTTGCGTTATTCAAAACTTAAAAATTATACAACACATGCATAAATTTTGAATATTTTGATTGTAAACATGCTCAAAATGATTGAAACTACCTAAATTTTTGTGTTGAATTATTCAAAACACAAAAATTATAGGAAAGATGCATAAATGTTGAATTTTTCGATGGTAATCATGCTTGAAATGAGTAAAACCACCTAAGTTTTAGTGTTGCATTATTTAAAAATCAAAACATTATAAGAAATGTGGATAAAGTTAGAATCATTTGATTGTAAACATACTTGAAATGAGTTAAATCTCCTATGTTTTGGTATTGCATTATTCAAAACTCAAAAATAATAGTAAATATTGTAAACATGCTCAAAATGACTAAAACCACCTATGTTTTAGTAATGCATTCTTCAAAACATAGAAATTATAGGAAACATGCATAAATATTGAATCTTTTGAATATAAACATGCTTGAAATGTGTAAAACCACCTAAGCTTTGGTGGTTTTATTTAAAACTCAAAAATGATAGGAAACACATAAAGTTTATATCTTTTGATTATAAACATGCTCCAAATGAGTAAAACCACCTAATTTTTGGTGTTGCATTATTCAAAACTAAAAAATTATAGGAAACATGTGTAAAGTTTGTATTTTTTTAATTTTAAACATACTCAAAATGAGTAAACATGATTAAAAGGAGTAAAACCACCTTAGTTTTGGTGTTGAATTATTCAAAATGCAAAAATTATAGGAAACATGCATAACGTTTGAATCTTTTGATTGTAAACAAGATCAAAATGAGTAAAATTGACTAAGTTTTGGTGTTGCATTATTCAAAATACAAAACTTATAGAAAATGAGCGTAAAATTAGAATATTTTTATTGTAAACATGCTTGAAACAAGTAAAACTGCCTAAGTTTTGATGTTTCATTTTTTGAAACTCAAAAATCATTGAAAACATGCATAAAGTTTGAATATTTTGATTATAAAAATTATCAAAAAGAGTAAAACTACTAAAATTTTTATGTTGCATTATTCGAAACTCAAAAATTATTGGAAACATGTATAAAATTTGAATCTTTTATTTCTCAACATGATTGAAACAAGTAAAACCATAGTTTTGTTGTTGCATTATTTAAAACTCAAAAATTATAGGAAACATGGATAAAGTTTGAAACTTTTGATTGTAAACATGCTTGAAATGTGCATAAACTTTGAATCTTTTTATTGTAAAACTCATAAAAAAATGAGTCAAACCACCTAAGTTTTGGTCTTGCATTATTAAAAACTAAATAATTATAGGAAATGCACATTAAGTTTGAAAATTTTGATTGTAAACATGCTCAAAATGAGTAAAATAGCCTAAGTTTAGGTGTTGAACTATTCAAAACTCAAAAATTATAGGAAACAAACATAAGGTTTGAATCTTTTGATTGTAAACATGCATGAAATGAGTAAAACCACTTAAGTTTTAGTGTTGCATTATTCAAAACTAAAATTTTATAGGAAAAAAGCATAAATTTTGAATCTTTTGATTTTGCATTATTTAAATCTTAAAAATTATAAGAAAAGTTCTTAAAGTTTGGAAGTTTTTGATGGTAAACATGCTCAAAATGAGTAAACCTTCTTAAGTTTTTGTGTTGCATTATTCAAAACTCAAAAATTATAGGAAAAGTGCATAAATTTTGAATCTTTGGATTGTAAACATGCTCAAAAGGAGTAAAATCTATCAAGTTTTGGTTTTGCATTATTCAAATTTTAAAAATTACAACAAACACACATAAAGTTTGAATCTTTTAATTGTAAACATTCCTAAAATGATTAAAATTGTTGAAATTTTAGTATTTCATTATTCAAAGTTTAAATTTTTTAAGAAACACACATAAAGTTTGAATCTTTTGATTGTAAACATGTTGTAAATGAGTAAAATTGATTAAGTTTCCATGTTGTATTTTTCAAAACTCAAAAATTATAGCAAAAGAGCATAAGTTTTGAATTTTTTGATTGTAAAAAATACTTGAAATGAGAAAAACCATCTAATTTTTGGTGTTGCATTATTAAAAACTCAAAAATTATAGAAAAAGAGCATAAAGTTTGAATATTCTAATTGTATATATGCTCAAAATGAGCAAAACTGCTTAAGTTTTGGTGTTGCATTATTAAAATCTCAAAAATTATAGGAAATGTGCATAAATTTTAAATTTTTTTATTGTAAATTTTTTTGAAATGAGTAAAACCACATAGGTTTTGGTGTTGTATTTTTCAAAACTCAAAAATTATAGGAAATATGCATAAAATTTGAATTTTTTTAATTGTAAACATGCTCGAAATGAGTAAAACTGCCTATGTTTTAGTGTTCCATTATTTAAAACCCAAAAATTATAACAAACATTAAAAAAAGTTTGAATCTTTTGATTATAAACATGCTCAAAATGAGTAAAACCACCTATGTTTTGGTGTTACATTATACAAAACTCAAAAAATTATAGGAAACTTGCATACAATTTGTTAATCTTTTGATTGTAAACATGGCCAAAATGAGTAAAACAACCTAAGTCTTGGTGTGGAATTATATAAAATTCAAAAATTATAGGAAACACACATAAATTTTGAATCTTTTGATTTTAAACATGATTAAAATGAGTAAATCCACCTAAGTTTTGGTGTTGCATTATTTAAAACTCAAAAATTTATTGGAAACACACATGAAGTTTGAATCTTTTAATTGTAAAAATGCTCAAAAAGAGTAATATTGCCTATGTTTTTTTGTGTTGCATAAGTAAAAACTCAAAAATTATAATAAACACATGTAAATTTTGAATCTTTTGATTGTAAACATGCTCAAAATGAGTAAAATTATTTGTGTTTAATTATTCAAAACTTTAATCCTATAGGAAACACACCTAAAGTTTTAATATTTATATTTTAAAAATGATTTAAATGAGTAAAATTGCCTATGTTTTTGTGTTGTATCATTCTAAACTCAAAAAAAATAGGAAACACACATAAAGTTTGATTCTTTTGATTGTAAACATGCTCAAAATGAGAAAAAACTGCCTATGTTTTGGTGTTGCATTATTCAAAACTCAAAAATTATAGGAAACATACATAAAGTTTGAATCTTTTGACTATATACATGCTTGAAATGAATAAAACTAAAGTTTAGGTGTTACATTATGCAAAACAAAAAACATATAGAAAACATGCATAAATTTTGAAGCTTCTGATTGTAAACATACTTGAAATGAATAGAATCGCCCATGTTTTGGGGTTGCATTTTTCAAAACTCAAAAATTATAGGAAACATGCATAAATTTTGATTCTTTTGAGTGTGAACATGTTTGAAATGACTAAAACCACCTAATCTTTTATGCTGCATTATTCAAAACTGAAAAATTATAGGAAATGCATATAAAGTTTGAATATTTTGACTGTAAACATTCTCAAAACAAGAAAAATTAAATATGTTTTGGTGTTGCATTATTGAAAACTCAAAAATTATAGGAAACATGCATAATGTTTAAATCTTTTGATGGTAAACATGTTGAAAATAAGTAAAATTACTTATGTTTTATTGTTACATTATTCAAAACTCAATATTTATAGGAAATACACATAAAGTTTGAATCTTTTGATTGCAAAGATGCTCAAAATAATTAAACCCACTTAAGTTTTGGTGTTACATTATTCAAAACTCAAAAATTATAAGAAATGTGAATAAATTTTGAATCTTTTAATTTTACACATGCTTGAAATGAGTAAATATATCTATGCTTTACTATTGCATTATTCAAAACTCAAACATTATAGGAAACATGCATAAATTTTGAATATTTGGATTGTAAATATGTTCAACATAACTAAAACTACCTAAATTTTTGTGTTGCATTGTTCAAAACTCAAAAATTATTGGAAACATGCGTAAATGTTGAATCTTTTGATTGTAATCATGCTCGAAACAAGTGAGACCACCTATTTTTTGATGTCACATTATTCAAAAATTAAAACATTATTATAAATTTGCATAAATTTTGAATCCTTTTATTTTAAACATGCTTGAAATAAATTAAACCACCTATGTTTTGGTGTTACAATGTTAAAAACTCAAAAATTATAGTAAATGTGAATAAAGTTTGAATCATTTGATTGTAACTATGTATAAAATGAGTAAAACTACCTATGTTTTAGTGTTGCATTATTCAAAACTCATAAACTATATAAAACATGCAAAAATATTGAATCTTTTGGTTGTAAACATTCTAAAAATGAGTAAAACCACCTAAATTTGAGTGTTTCATTATTCAAAACTTAAAAATTACTAAAACAAACATAAAATTTGAATCTTTTAATGTTAAACAAGTTCTAAACGAGTAAAACTCCTAACTGTTAGTGTTGCATTATTAAAAACTCAAAAATTATAGGAAGTGCATTGAATATTTTGATTGTAAACATGTTTAAAATGAGAAAAACCACCAAAGTTTTGGTGTTACATTATTCAAAACTCAAAAATTATATAAAACTTGCATAAAGTTTGAATATTTTGATTATATACATGCTCGAAATGAGTTATACCACCTAAAATTTTGTGTTGCATTATTCCCAACTCAAAACCTATTGGAAATACACATAAAGTTTGAATAATCTAATTCTAAACGTGCTCAAAATGAGTAAAACCACCTAGGTTTTATGTTACATTATTCAAAACTCAAAAATTATAGGAAATGTGCATAAAGTTTGAATCTTTTAATTGTAAACATGATTGAAATGAGTAAACTTGCATAAGTTTTGGTGTTGTATTATTCAAAATTGAAATTTTTTAGAAAATGCACATAAATTTTGAATCTTTTAATTATAAATATGCCAAAAATAATAAAAATCACTTTAGTTTTGGTGTTGATGGCATGACCGGATTGGAGCGATGGCTGCGAGTGGAGGGAAGGAGAAGAACATTTTTGGCGAGGGCACAGGGGTAGCGCGACAGGGCCTGGATGAAGTTTCCCAAGCTAGGGAGTCTTTTTACTATAGCGAGCGACCCAAAGTTATTAAGGTCAACTGTTGTTTCCCACGCAGCCAAGACAGACTGGTTCTGGGGATTGCTCAAGATACCATCAAGGAGGATGTCGAATATTTGGTGGCTCACACCCTGATTTGCAAATTTATGGGGATTCGCATATCCCAATCAACTTTGGAAGCATGGATGAGGTGCACCTGGTAGGTAGAGGGTGACATCGATATTATGCTGGCTGCTAATAGTTACTTTCTAATAAATTTCTCTTCTGTAGCTGACAAAAATTGTATATTCGAGAGAGGACCCTATTTTTATGACCATTTCAATCTGTTTATCAAACCCTGGCACCTTGGGTTTAATTCTATAGAGGATTTGCCTGGTAGTGTGCCTGTATGGGTCTGCCTCCCAAGACTTTCCTTGGAATTTTGGCATGAAGATATCTTGCACCAAATTGCCACCTTACTAGGAATGCCAATCGTTGTAGCTCATCAGTCTTTAGATAAGAAGCTTATCTCCTTTGCTAGAATTTGTGTGGAAATCAATCTTAACAATCCCTTGCATGAATCAATGGAAATCTACTTGGGGGTGACATCTTGGGTCCAACAATTCAATTACGAAGCTATCCCTTTTCGCTGTAGAATTTGCCATTTCTATGGGCACCTGCATCGTCAATGCCCTCAAGCTGGGAGGTTTAGAGGGATGGATCATAAGGGAGGACAAGAGGCAAGCCAAATGTCTCATCAGGATACTCCAACTTCCTCACTGGGAAAGGCTATGAATGTAAAATCCCATTCAAATGGGGCAGATGTGACTTTGGGAGCAACTGAGAATTTTGGCCTTGACAGGGATGGTTTCACCCAAGTTCAGCATCAAGGGAGAGGACGCAATCAGAAGCGTAAGAATCAAGATAGATCTCTAGAAATAAGCTTTAATCGATTTGAAGCTCTAGATAGCATGGCCATAGAGGATGGCATTCTACCTATGGAGGAGGGAGGACCCTCAAAGAGGGATGAGAATTGCACCCTCCTCATTGAGTCTCAAGACATGGTGTTTCAGCAGTGTCAGGATAGTGAGAAAGCTTTGGGGGATGGGACTCTGGTAGATCTTTCAGAGCAACATAATAGGGATGGCAGTTGGGCTAAACTTGGTTAAAGACAAGGAGGTATCCAGGAAAGATAAAGGAGCGTCAGATTCATTGGGTTTAATGCAGAGACCATTCAAGAAAGTCTCTTTTTCCACACCTTCCAGACCAGGACACAGAAAGGACCAAGAGAGGCTCAGGCTCACAAGGGATTTATTGGTTGAAGCAAGAGTGGTTAAAACCTTGGATGAACATTTCACCCAACCCAGTTAATGATAGTGTTGTCATGGAATGTGAGGGGGCTGCATAGTACCCTTAGACAAAAAACTATGTGGAAGTCGATCTCTAAACACCCTCTAGATATATTATGTATCCAGGAGACCAAGCTTTCTATGGATTCTATGTTTGGTTGCTTTCCTAAATTTTGGGCTTTTGGCCAATGTCAGTGTGTTGGGGAATTAGGGAGTGCTAGGGGATTAGCAATTTGTTGGGATTTGGTGAAGGTCACACCAATCCAGTGGATGGCTAATTTCTCAGCGCTTTCCATGATTATGTCCTCCCCTAAATCAGGAGAGCTAATTTTGGTTACTAATATTTATGCACCTGGGGATATTCATGGGCACCAAAAGCTATGGGAACATTTATGTTATGTTCAGAATTGCTGCCCTTACTTGCCATGGATCATGAGTGGAGATTTCAATGCGGTCCTCAGCCTAGAGGAGAAAAGAGGTGGACTTAATCATCTTGACCCTTCGTCTGAGCTTTTTAGACTCAATATGGATCAGCTATGCCTATCTGATGTCAAACCCATCAATGGCCATTTCACTTGGAGCAACAGAAGATCAGGTAATGAGACTATCTCTGAGCGCTTAGATAGATTTCTTGTATCTTGCTTTTGGTTATCTAGTGCATTCTCTATTACCTCTAAAATTTTGGATTGGAGAGGGTCAGATCATTGGCCCATTAAGCTCATAACCAATTTCATTGAAGGCCCCAAGAAACCTCCCTTTAAGTTTCAGCTTATGTGGCTTTGGGATCCCTCTCTTCATGACCTTATGCCACACTGGTGGAGGCAGGGGGCCCTGAGTATGGCATAGCTATGTTCTCTTTTACCAAGAAGCTTCAGTATGTCAAGAGAAAGTTACAGGTGTGGAACATGAACAATTTTGGCAACCTTTATACTATGAAGAAGAGAGCACAAGACAGGTTAGACAGCACTACCAGACAGATTCTTAAATTTGGCTTGTCGGATGAGCTTCACAAGGCAGAATTTGTGGCTTTGAATGACCTTAATGAGTGGGAACTTTGAGAATAAATCTTCTAGAAGTAGAAAGCCTAGGTTGATTGGCTCCAAGAAGGTGATAGAAACACGGCTTTCTTTCACAAGTTCGTTCAGGCAAGGTGCAACTGAAATTATATTGCTTCTCTTGTGACCTCGGAGGGAACTCATATTTCTTCTGCCCCTGCCATTACTGAGGAAGCAGTCCATTTTTACTCAAAGCTTCTAGCTGGAGCTACACATATAGCTGATTTAGAGGAAAACATGGTTTTGTCCTGCATACCTTCTATAATCACACCAGAAATGAATGATGCCCTCCTGAAACCGATTGATCATTTAGAAGTGGAAAAAGTTGTTTTTACGATGCACAGAGGCAAGGCACCTGGTCTAAATGGATTCCCTATAGAATTTTATCAAGAATTCTAGGATATAATCAGCCAAGATTTAGTAGAGGTGGTGTAGGAGTCCTTCCACAGTAAAGAGATGCTCAGAGCGATTAATGTAACCTTCCTAGTGCTGATCCCAAAGAATGAATAGGCAAACTAGGTGGACCACTTTTGGCCCATTACTCTTTTCAATATGGTGTACAAAATTATCACCAAGCTTATTGTAGAGAGGCTCAAAGGGTGGCTCCCTAGGATCATCTCTAAGGAACAGGGGGCTTTGTGGCGGGCAAGTAGATTCTGGATGGAGTGGTGATTGCTTCGGAAGTAATCCACTCTATGAGCATTTCTCAGGAGAGAGCTATGTTTATTAAGCTTGATTTGGCTAAGGCGTATGATAGGGTTGACTGGAGTTTCATGTAGAAAATCTTTCTTGCTTTTGGCTTTAGCCAGGACTAGATTCGTTGGGTGATGAGCTGTGTTACCATGCCATCTTACTCAGTCCTCATTAATGGGGTGCCATCTAGATTGTTTGGGGCCTCTAGAGGTCTTCGCCAAGGGGATCCTTTATCTCCCTACCTATTTATTATTTTGGCCAAAGGGCTGGATTGGCTCATAAAGTCTCGGGCATCGTAGAACCTGATTCATGGCTGGCAGTGGGGCAATGGGGCTACCAAATTGACTCATCTCTAATTTGTGGATGACACCATTTTAGTAGGAAAAGCCCAGATTCAGGAGGCACAAGCTTTTCAAAATGCTTTGGACACTTATCTAGTAGCTTTTGGATAGAAATTAAATGAGCTTAAATCCTCCATTTTTTTCTTTAATACTCCTAATTCTATTCAGCGCAGGATTGGGGCTATCCTTAAATTTCAATCACAACCTCTTCTGGTGACTTATCTAGGGGTTCCCATTGTGGTCGGCAGGCAGCCCAGGCTCTTTTGGTAGAACATTCTAGATAAATTAAGGTAGAGAGTCAATCATTAGACCCACTAGTGGCTCACGACAGCGAGATGAGTGACTCTTCTCTAGTTAGTTATTCAAGCATTGCCCATTTACCGGAGCATGGTCCAAGCAGCTTCGATGTATTTTCTCTGCAAATATGATGTCCTCTCTCAGCAATTTCTTTGGAGTGACAACCTTCAGAATTCAAAATGGAGCTTGATTAATTGGACCACTATGTGTAGGCCTAAAAGGGAGGGAGGTCTTGGGCTTAGATCTGCTATCTTGTCCATCCAAACTCTTGCAGCAAAGCTTTACTAGTGGTGGTGCACCAACCAATCCCACATTGGGCCTGTATCCTATCGGTAAAATATTTTCCTAGTGCTAATCTGATGGAGATTCCAAGGTTCTCCATTGAGGGAAGAGGTTCCATGGTATGGAACACCCTCAAGCTTGGAGCTTTCTTGGTGCAATCCAGCCTTTTTTGGATTTGCAACAATGGAGCTGAGATGCTATTTTGGGAAGATTCTTGGAATGGAGCTCCTCCCATCATAGTTTCCCATCCTCATTTGCAGGACCTGTGTGATGCTTTTTGAAATGTGGGATGGAGTACAGTCAAGCATTATAAGGAGGCATATTAGTTGGGGACTGCCATTGCTTATAAATGGAAAAATGTGGTTGCTTAGCCGTTGGGAGGGACCATGGAAGATAGGTAGGAGGGGATGTAGTTCCTTGAGAGAGAGTGACATCCTGGCTTGGGGAGGGGATCCCAGTGGATAATACTTAGTTTCTTCAGGGTATTAGGAGCCGACGAAGAAACATTATGGAGAAATAGAATTTCTATGGAGTAAGAAAATTTGGAATTTGGTAGCTTGGCCGAAATGCAATTTCTTCTTATGGACTCTTACCTACAGTCGTTGCCTTACTTGGGACAATCTCTCCAAAAGAGGTTTTCAAGGTCCCTCAATTTGTGTGTTTTGTCGTGGCAGCGAAGAAAATGGGGAGCATCTCTTTTTTCAATGTCCCTTTGCCAGAAGATTATGGCATCAGTGGTGGGATGCCTGGGGGCACCCATGTTGGCATGCTGCGTCCTTGGCTGAGTTTTGGCAATGCCAAGATAAACCTCCTAACAAGGTGCCTATACTAAAGAATGCGTGGACTGTTGGACCCACTTTTATTCTCTAACACCTCTGGATTGAAAGAAATAGAAGAATTTTTCAAGAGCGTAGCTTGAACATTAGAGAGGTTTCGCTAAAAGTGCTCATCGCCCTTCAGGAAATGCTCTAGGTTAAAGGGGGATGCAGTGATGACTTGGAGCATAAGGATGCCTTTGTGCTATCATGGCTCTCCCCAAGCATGCCTTTGGGGGCATACCCCTATGGTTAAATGTGTCCCATGACTGGCAGCAGGCAGAGGATGCACCCTATCAACCGTCTGGGCAAATGGACGCCACCTGAGGAGGGAGTCGTGAAGGTTAATGTGGATGGCTTGGCTAGAGGGAATCCTAGTGTTGCTAGGATTGGAGCCATTGGGAGGGACAATTTAGGTGCTATCCATTTTTTGTTTTCAATTTATAAAGGGAATTATACCAACAATTGTATGGAGGCGCTGGCCATCTTTGAGGCATTGCAAACATGTTGTCAGTAGGGGTGGCTCAGTATTATTTATGAGTTAGACTCCCAAGTGGTGGTAAATTTGATAAATAATTGCAATTTAGACAGTGTGGATTGGAAGCTAGCTATGGTTATTAAGCAAATTTGATAGATAAGCTCATCCTTTGAGTTGATTTCTTTTAAGCATATTCCCCGTGAGTGGAACAGTGTGGCAGATCGTCTTACTAAATGGGCAATGGAACATGGGCCGAATTGGGCTATTTATGATCGGTATAAGCTTCTTGTGGGGTTATCCCCTACCCTTGCTCAACTTCTGGAGCAAGATATGAAGATGTAGTTTTCCCATTCTCGGGCTTGTTTCAATAAATTTTTACCCCCTTTTTAGTTGCACTTTAGTTTTGGTGTTACATTATTCAAAACTCAAAAATTATAAGAAAAGTACATAAAGTTTGAATCTATTAATTGTAAACATGCTTGAAATGAGTAAAATCACTCAAGTCTTAGTGTTGCATTATTAAAAGCTCAAAAAATTTAAGAAATGCAAATAAATTTTGAATTTTGTGATTGTAAACATGCTCAAAATGTGTAAAACTATTTAAGTTTTGGTGCTGCATTATTCAAAACTCAAAAAAATTTGGAGACACACACAAAGTTTGAATTTTTTGATTGTAAACATGCTTGAAATGAGTAAAACTACTTAAATTTTGGTGTTTCATTATTCAAATCTCAAAAATGATAGAAAATGTGCATAAATTTTGAATCTTTTGATTAAAAACATGCTTAGAAAAGTAAAACCACTTAAGTTTTGGTGTTATATTATTCAAAACTAAAAAATTATAGGAAACATGCATAACATTTGAATCTTTCAATTGTAAACATGTTCAAAATAAGTAGAACTACCTATGTTTTTATGTTGCATGATTCAAAACTCAAAAATTATAAGAAACACTCATAAAGTTTGAATCTTTTGATTGTAAACATGCTTGAAATGAGTTAAGCCACTTAAAATTATGTGTTGCATTATTCAAAACCAAAAACCTATTGGAAATACACATAGAGTTTTAATCTTCTGATTATAAACATGCTCAAAATGAGTGAAACCACCTAAGTTTTTGTGTTTGATCATTCAAAACTAAAAAATTATAGAAAATGTGCATAAAGTTTGAATCTTTTGATTGTAAACCTACTTGAAATGAGTAAACCTACATAATTTTTATTGTTGGAATTATTCAAAATTCAAAAATTATAAGAAATGCACATAAAGTTTGAATATTATGATTGTAAACATGCTCACAACTCAAAAATTATAAGAAATGCACATAAAGTTTGAATATTTTGGTTGGAAACATGCTTGAAATGAGTAAAACCACTCAAGTCTTAGTGTTGCATTATTAACATCTCAAAAAAATTAGTAAATATCGATAAATTTGGAATTTTTAAAATGTAAACATGCACAAAATATGTAAAACCCCTTAAGTTTTGGTGTTGCATTATTCAAAACTCAAAAATTATAGGAAACATGGATAAAGTTTAAATTTTTGATTGTAAACATGCTTGAAAGGAGTAAAACTACTTAAGTTTTGGTGTTGCATTATTCAAATCTCAAAAATTATAGAAAACATGCATAAATTTTGAATCTTTTGATTAAAAACATGCTCAAAAAAAGTAAAACCACTTAATTTTTGGTGTTGCATTATTCAAAACTAAAAAATTATAGGAAACATGCATAAAGTTTCAATCTTTTGTTTGTAAACATGTTCAAAATGAGTAAAACTACCTAAGCTTTTGTGTTACATTATTTTAAACTAAAAAATTATAAGAAACACTCATAAAGTTTGAATCTTTTGATTTAAATATGCTCAAAATGAGTAAAACCACCTAAATTTTGGTGTTCCATTATTCAAAACTCAAAAATTATAAGAAATGTGTATTGTTTGAATGCTTTGATTATAAACATGCTCTAAATGAGTAAAACCACTTATGTTTCTGTGTTGTAATATTCAAAACTCAAAAATTATAATAAATGTGCATAAAATTTGAATCTTTTGATTGTAAAGATGTTCAAAATGAGCAAAACCACCTTAGATGCTTAAAATGAGTATTGTTCAAAACTCAAAAATTACAAGAAACATGCATAAAGTTTGAATATTTTTATTGTAAACATGATAAAAATGAGTAACACTACCTTATTTTTTATGTTCATTCTTCAAAACATAAAAATTATAGTAAACACACATAAAATTTGAATATTTTGATTGTACACATGCTTATAATTAGTAAAACTACCTTAGTTTTTATGTTGCATTCTTGAAAACTCAAATATTATAGGAATTGTGTACAAAGTTTTAATCTATTGATTGTAAACATGATTGAAATGAGCAAAAGCACCTAATTTTTGGTGTTACATTATTCAAAACTCAAAACTTATAGGAAAAATGCATAAAGTTTGAATCTTTCAATTGTAAAAATGCTCAAAATGAGTAAAATTACTTAAGTTTTAGTGTTGCATTATTCAAATCTCAAAAATTATAGGAAACATACACAAATTCTAAATATTTTAATTGTAAACATGATCCAAATAAGTAAAACCACCTATGTTTTCTTTTTCCATTATTCAAAACTCAAAAATTATAGGAAATGTGCATAGAGTTTGAATCTATTGATTGTAAACATGCTCAGAATGAGTAAAACCACATATGTTTTAATTTTGCATTATTCAAATCTCAAATTATGGGAAATGTACATAAATTTTGAATTTTTAAATTATAAACATGTTCAAAAATAGGAAAACCACCTATGTTTTGATGTTGCATTATTCAAAACTCAAAAATTATAGGAAATGTGCATAGACATTGAATATTTTGATTGTGAACATGTTTTGAATGAGTAAAACCACCTAAGTTTTTGTGTTTCATTATTCAAAACTCAAAAATTATAGGAAACACAATAAATTTTGAATCTTTTGATTCTAAACAGGCTCAAAATGAGTAAAATTGTCTATGTTTTCGGGATGCAAGATTCGAATGTCAAAAAAATCAAAGAAATAAATAAGGTTTGAATATTTTGATTGTAAACATGCACAAGTACATAATTTTAGTGTTACATTACTCAAAACTCAAAAATTATAGTAAATTTGCAAAAGGTTTGAATTGTTTGATTGTAAACATGCTAGAAATGAGTAAAATCGTCAATGATTTTGTGTTACATTATTTAAAACTAAAAAATTATAGGAAACATCATGAATTTTGAATGTTTTAATTTTAAACATGTTCAAAATTAGTAAATCTACTTAAGTTTTTATGTATTTAAAACTCAAAAATTATAGGAAACATGCATAAAGTTTGACTCTTTTCATTGCAAAAATGCTCAAAATGAGTAAAATAGCCTATGTTTTAGTGTTGCATAATTCAAAACACAAATATTATAGGAAACACCAATAAAGGCTGACTCTTTTGATTATTAACATGCTTGAAATGAGTAAAATTACCTATGTTTTGGTGCCACATCATTTAAAACTAAAAAAGTATAGGAAACACATATAAAGTTTGAATTTTTTTTATTGTAAACAAGATTAAAATGAGTAAAATTGTCTAAATTTTGGTGTTACATTATTTAAAACATAAAAATAAAATGAAAGACGCATAAATTTTGAATATTTCTATTTTAAATATGCTCTAAATGAGTAAACTTACCTAAATTTTAGTGTTACATTATTCAAACTCAAAAATTATAGGAAATGTACATAAAGTTTGAATCTTTTGATGGTAAACATGCTCAAAATAAGTAAAATTACACAAGTTTTGGTGTTGTATTATTAAAAATTCAAATATTATAGGAAACATGCATAAATTTTGAATCTTTTGATTGTAACCATCCACAAAATGAGTAAAACCACCTAAATTTTGGTGTTTATTATTCAAAACTCAAAAATTATAGGAAACTTGGATAAAATTTCAATATTTTGATTGTAAATATGCTAAAAAACAAGTAAAACCCAAACATGCATAAATTTTGAATCTTTTGATTATAAATATGCTTGGAATGAGTAAAATTACCTAGGTTTTGGTGTTGCAATATTCAAAACTAATAAATTATAATAAATGTGCATAAAGTTTGTATCTTTTGATCATAAACATGCTAGAAAAGAGTAAAACCACCTAAGTTTTAGTTTTACATTATTCAAAACTAAACAATCATAGTAAATTCACATAAAGTTTGAATATTTTGATTTTAAACATGGCGAAAATTAGGAAAACAACCTAAGTATTGATCATGTATTATTCAAAACTCAAACAATATAGGAAACATGGATATAGTTTGATTATTTTGATTGTAAACATGCTCAAAATGAGTAAAAATACTAAAGGTTGGTGTTGCATTATTGAAAACTCAAAATTTATAGAAAATGTGCATAAGTTTTGAATCTTTTGATTGTAAAACATGCTCAAAATATGTAAAAACACCCATGTTTGTTGTTACATTTTTCAAAACTCAAAAATTATAAGAAACATGCATAAAGTTTAAATTTTATGATTGTAAACATGCTTGAAATGAGTAAAACCACCTAAGCCTTAGTGTTGCATTATTCAAAAGTCAAAAATTATAGGAAATGTGCATAATGTTTTAATCTTTTGATTTTAAAAATGATCAAAATAATTAAATCTAGCAAAGTTTTGGTGTTTCATTATTTAAAGCTCAAAAATAATAGGAAATGTGCATAAGGTTTGAATATTTTGATGGTAAACATGCTCAAAATGAGTAAAACTACCTGTGTTTTTTTGTTGCATTATTCAAAACTCTAAAATTATAGGAAACATGCATAAAATTTGAATCTTTTGATTGTAAACATGCTCAAAACAAGTAAAACTACCTAATATTTGGTGTTTTATTATTCAAAACTAAAAAACTATAGGAAATGCACATAAATTTTGAATCCTTAGATTGTAAACCGGTTCAAAACAAGTAATACCACATAAATTTTGGTGTCGTGTTATGCAAAACATAAAAACTATAGGAAACACACATAAAGTTTGAATCTTTTGGTGGTAAACATGTTTGAAAAGAGTAAAACTACCTAAGTTTTGGTGTTGCATTATTCAAAAGTAAAAAATTATAGGAAACACCAACAAATTTTGAATCTTTTGATTGTATACATGCTCAAAATGAATAAAACCACCCATGTTTTGGTGTTTCATTATTTAAAACTCAAAAATGATATGAAATGTGTATAAATTTTGAATATTTTTATTATAAAGAAGCTCAAAATGAGTAAAACCACCTAAGTTTTGGTGTCACTTTATTGAAAACAAAAAATTATAGGAAACACACATAAATTTTAAATTTTTTTATCATAAACATGTTCAATTTGAGTAACACTACCAAAATTTTAGTGTTACATTATTTTAAATTCAAAAATTATAGGAGCATGCATAAATTTTAAATCAATTGATGGTAAACATGCTTTAAACTAGTAAAACTACTTAAGTTTTAGTGTTGCATTATTCAAAACTCAGAAATTATAGGGAACATGCATAAAGTTTGAATCTTTTGATTCTAAACATGCTCAAAATGAGTAAAACTACCTATGTTTTTGTGTTGCATTATTCATAACTCAAAAATTATATAAAGTGCAAATAAAGTTTGAATCTTTTGATTCTAAACATGCTTGAAATGAGTAAAACTACCTATGTTTTTGTGTTGCATTATTCATAACTCAAAAATTATACAAAGTGCAAATAAAGTTTGAATCTTTTGATTATAAACTTGCTTGAAATAAGTAAAACTAAAAACTCAAAAATTATAGGAAATATGTATAAAATTTGAATCTTTTGATTGTAAACATGCTTGAAATAAGTAAAACTACCTATGTTTTGGTGTCACATTATTCAAAACTCAAAAATTATAGGAAAGATGCATAAAGTTTGAATACTTTGATAGTAAACATGCTTAAAATGAGTAAAACTACCTAGGTTTTGGTGTTGCATTATTCAAAACTCAAAAACTATAAGAAATGTACATAAAGTTTATATCTTTTGATTGTTAACATGCTTGAAATGAGTAAAAGCATCTAGGTTTTGGTGTTAAATTATTCAAAACACAAAAATTATAGGAAACCTGCATGAATTTTGAATTTTTTAATTGTAAACATGCTCAAAATGAGTAAAACTACCTATGTTTTGGTGTTGCATTAATCAAAACACAAAAATTAATAGAAAAGGATGTTAAGTTTGATTATTTTGATTATAAAAATGCCCAAAATGAGTAAAATAGCATAAGTTTTGGTGTCACATTATTCAAAACTCAAAACTTATAGTAAACATTCATAAATTTTGAAACTTTTGATTGTAAACATGCTCAAAATGGGTAAAACCCACTAAGTTTTGGTTTTACATTATTCAAAACTTTAAAAATATAGGAAACAAGCATAAGTTTGAATCTTTTTATTGTAAACATGATTGAAACAAGTAGAACTACCTCAATTTTGGTATTACATTATTCAAAACTCAAAAATTATAGGAAACATGCATAAAGTTTGAATCTTAAAAACTCAAAAATTACAATTTTTAGAAACTCAAAAATTGTAAGAAACATGCATAAATTTTAAATCTCTTGATTGTAGACATACTCAAAACGAGTAAAACTACCTAAGTTTTCATGTTCCATTATTCAAAACTAAAAAATTATAGGAAACGTGCATAAAATTTGAATTTATTAAATGTAAACATGCTTGAAATGAATAAAACTACTTATGTTTTGATGTTGTATTATTCAAAAATCAAAAATTATAGTAAACAAACATAAAGTATTAATGTTTTGATTGTAAACATGCTCTAAATGAGTAAAACTATCTATGTTTTGGTGTTGCATTATTTAAAATTCAAAACTTATTGGAAACACCCATAAAGTTTGAATATTGTTTTTATGAACATTGTTGAAATGATTAAAACCATTTATGTTTTGGTGTTGCATTATTCAAAACTCAAAAATTATAGGTAACACACATAAAGTTTGAACTTTTCTTTGTAAACATGCTCAAAACAATTAAAATAACCTAAGTTTTACCATCTAAATTTTGTTGCATTATTTAAAACTCAAAAATTTTAGGAAACATGCATAAAGTTTGAATCTTTTAATTCTAAACATTCTTGGAATGAGTAAAACCATCTAAATTTTGGTGTTGTATTATTCAAAACTCAAAAATTATAGGAAACATGCATAAAGTTTGAATTTTTTTGTTGTAAACATGTTCAAAATGAGTAAAATTGCCTAAGTTTTGGTGTTGCATGATTTATATCTTAAATTATAGGAAATGTGTATAAAATTTGACTCTTTTGTTTGTAAAAATTTATAAATTGAGTAAAACCACATAAGTTTTGGTGTTGCATTATTCAAAACTCAAAACTTGTTAGAAACTTGCATAATGCTTGAATATTTTGATTGTAAACATGTTTGAAATGACTATCAAAGGACTATGTGAAGCAACATTAGAGCTTTCTGATATCTGCTGTATGATGGATCCCACGCGCGTGCAACTTCAAAATTTGAAGCCGAATGTCATGAATCTAGCGGCTGGTGTGGCTGTGGTTAATGCCATGGGTGGGGCTTCTTATGTACGTGGGGGGAGGGTTCAGAGTGCCCCTAACATGATTTCTTCTGAGGGCGGGGGTTCATTTTTGGCTGTGTGTTTTGCTAATGGATCCTCTGCTCCTAGTTCAGGTCTTATTTCTGAGGGAAGGACTTGCACTGATGTGGCTGCTTTTGAAGCTGGATTACATGATGTTCTTCCTCACGCATCATCTGGGCCTTCTCATGTTTCACTTGTAAGTGCTTTAAAACCTATTAGGGTAACTCTAGATCCTGAATCAGTTGAAGAAATTTCCCAAATGGCAGAAGAGTTTTTGGCTTGTGCTGCTATTTTTCATTTCCATGGCTTTTGGCCCTCTCTTGCAAATCTACATGGCTAGATCTCCAAGTCCTGGATGCCACTTATTGAAAATAAGGTCCAAATCTTCCCTTGCGCTAAAAGTTTTTTTATAACATTGTTCCATTGCTCCGAGGATAGGAAGATTATTTTGTACCACAATAATTTTTCTTGGCATGGCAGATATCCTCTCATGGCTAAACCATGGCATATGGATTTTAATCCTCTCACAGAATCCTTTAACAAGTTCCCTATTTGGGTGCAGTTCCCTTATCTTCCAATACATCTTTGGCATGAGTCAGTTTTTGAAACAATTGGAAATGCTATAGGGGATTTTTTATTTGTGGATGGAGATACTTCAAATTATCACCATTTGACCTATACACGCTTTTTGGTAGATTTGGATGTTTCTAAGGGCCTGCCTGAGGCGATTTGCCTGGTATCCCCAAAGGGTACCTGAACACAAATGTTGGATTTTGAGGGGATCCCTTTTTGATGTAGGAAGTGCCATCTAACAAGTCATATTGTTGCTTGTTGTGGTGCTCAAAAATCTAAATCCAGACGACCATCTTCTTGGTGGTCTGAGGCTTCCCCTGAACATAACATAATTAATCAACCCATGGAAGCTCTGGCTGTTCCTGAGACTAAAGAAAGTTTTCATACCGAGCCGGTGGTTGAGGATGATTCTTTGGTGAAACATTCTTTTGAAGTTCCTACAGAGGCTATGGTTAGTGACCTTTCTGAGCCAGTGGTGGAGGTGGCAATGGTCTCTTCCCCTATTTCAGAGGATCCTTCAAGGAGCCAGACTTTGTTTGGTTCTCACAAGGAATTTGTTGCGGCATTTATGTCCCCTGGGGTCCATGGATCATTGTATTCTATGTTATGGAGTGCTAAGGCAGCAAAGTTAGAGGATGGATGGACAACAGTTAAGAGGAAGAAGTCTAAGCCTTTCGTCCCCCCTCTAGATATGAACCTTCGGTCATGTAATAAAAATAAAACCCTTAATTCAAAAGGAATATCTGATGCTCCTTTATGCTGACTAGTTTTTTTGGGTTAGTAAACTGGTTGCTTTACTGGTTTGCTGGTTACTGGTTTGGGAGGTGTTTCAGGTTGCTGATCCAGTCTGTTAACTTTTAGATCAGTGTTTTGATAGCAGTTTTATCTGTTGATATCTACTGGTAACAAGTCCCTGTAAAACCTGGTTTAGTTTTTCTACTGGTAACAGGTTCTTTTTAAACCTGGTCATGCTTTATGGTTTATCTTTCTCTTTGATGTATAGGGTTTTGGGGCCCCTTCAAAACTTGCTTTTACATTAATCTAAAACATGTTCGAAATGAGTAAAACCACTTAAATTTTGGTGTTTCATTATTCAAAACTCAAAAATTATAGGAAACATGAATAGATTTTAAATATTTTGATTGTAAACATTCTCAAAATGAGTAAAACCACCTAAGTCTTGGTGTTGCATTATTAAAAACTCAAAAAATTATAGGAAACATGCATAAAGTTTGAATCTTTTAATGGTAAACATGCTTGAAATGAGTAGAACTTCATAAATTTTAGTGTTGCATCATTCAAAACTTAAAAATTATAGTAATTGTGTATAAATTTTGAATTTTTTATTTGTGAACATGCACAAAATGAGTAGAACTACGTAAGTTTTAATGTTACATTATTCAAAACTCAAAAATTATATGAAATGTGCATAAATTTTGAAACTTTTGATTGTAAACATGCTCGAAACAAGTAAAATTGCCTATGTTTTGGTGTTACATTCTTCAAAAATAAAAAAATTAAAGGAAACACAAAAAGAATTTGAATCTTTTGATTGTAAACATACTCGAAATGAGTAAAAATGCATAAGTTTCCATGTTGCATTATTAAAAAATAAAAAATAATAGGAAATGTGCATAAATTTTGAATCTTTTGATTGTAAACAATCTTCAAACATGTAAAACCACTTCAATTTTGGTGTTGTATTATTCAAAACTCAAAAATTATAGGAAATCTACATAATGTTTGAATCTTATTATTTTAGACAAGCTTGAAATGAGTAAATCTACTTTAGTTTTGATGAAATGCACATAAAGTATCAATATTTTGATTATAAACAAGCTTGAAATGATTAAAACTGCCTAAGTTTTGGTGTTGCATTATTAAAAATTCAAAAATTATAGGAAACATGCATAATGACTAAATCTTTTTATCATAAACATGCATGTAAAGTTTGAATCTCTTGATTGTAAAGATTCATGAAACGAGTAAAAGCTCTTAAGTTTTGGTATTGCATTATTCAAAACTCAAAACTTATAGGAAACATGCATAATGTTTGAATCTTTTGATTTTAAATATACTCAAAATGAGAAAAATGGCCTATATTTTGGTGTTGCATTATTTAAAACTCAAAAATGATTAGAAACATGTATAAAGTTTAAATATTTTGATTTTAAACATGCTCAAAACTAGTAAAAGCACCTAAGTTTTGGTGTTGCATTAATCAAAATTCAAAAATTATAGGAAACATGTATAAGGTTTGAATTTTTTTATTGTAAACATGTTCAAAATGAGTATAACCTCTAAAGTTTTGGTTTTGGTGTTCCATTATTCAAAACTCAAAGGTTATAGGAAACATGGATAAAGTTTGAATCTTTTGATTCTAAACATATTCAAAATGAGTAAAATTGCATATGTTTTGGTATTTCATTATTCAAAAATAAAAAATTATAAGAAACACACATAAAATTTGAATCTTTTAATGGTATACATGCTCAAAAAGATTAAAACAACTTAAGTTTTTGTAGTGCATTATTCAAAATTCAAAAATTATAGGAAACATGCTTAAAGTTTAAATATTTTAATTGTAACTATGATCAAAATGAGTAAAACCACCAAATTTTTGGTGTTACATTATTCAAAACTAAAAAATTATAGGAATTGTACATAAATTTTGAATATTTTGACTATAAACATGCTTGAAATGAGTAAAATTACCTAAGAGTTGGTGTTTCATTATTAAAAACTCAAAAAATATAGGAAATATGCATAAAGTTTGAATATTTTAATTGTAAACATGTTCAACATAACTAAAGTGCATAATTTTTTGTGTTGCATTATTTAAATCTTAAAAATTATAGGAAACATGCATAAATGTTGAATCTTTTGA
Source organism: Torreya grandis (assembly GCA_037957365.1). Classification (NCBI taxonomy): domain Eukaryota; kingdom Viridiplantae; phylum Streptophyta; class Pinopsida; order Cupressales; family Taxaceae; genus Torreya; species Torreya grandis. Next base: position 1,344,529 of record JARHVA010003303.1, read on the forward strand.
TTGTAATCATGCTTGAAATGAGTAAAACTACCTATGTTTTGATGTCACATTATTCAAAACTCAAAAAATTATTGGAAATGTGCATAAAGTTTGAATCCTTTGACTCTAAATATGCTTGAAATAAATTAAACCACCTATTTTTTGGTGTTGCATTGTTCAAAACTAAAAATTTATAGTAAATGTGAATAATGTTTAAAATGAATAAAATTTTCTATGTTTTAGTGTTCCATTGTTCAAAACTCACAAATTATAGGAATGCACATAAAGCTTGAATCTTTTGATGGTAAACATGCTCTAAACGAGTAAAATTGAATAAGTTTTGGTGTTGCATTATTAAGAACTCAAAAATTATAGGAAATGCATTGAATATTTTGATTGTAAACATGCTCAAAATGAGAAAACCCACTTAAGTTTTCATGTTACATTATTTAAAACTCAAAGATTATAGGAAACATGCATAATTTTTGAATCTTTTGATGGTAAACATGCTCAAAATGAGTAAAATTGCCTAAGTTTTGGTATTGTATTATTTAAATCTAAAAAATTTTAGAAAACACAGATAAATTTTGAATGTAAACATGCTTGAAATGAGTAAAATCACCTATGTTTTGGTGTTGCATTATTCAAAACTCAAAAATTATAAAAAACATGGATAAATTTTGAATATTTTGATTCTAAACATGCTCAAAATGAGTAAAACCACGTGAGTTTTGGTGTTACATTATTCAAAACTTAAAAATTATAAGAAACATGCCTAAATTTTTAATCTTTTGATTGTAAACATGTTTGAAATGAGTAAAACTACCTAAGTTTTAGTGTTGCATTATTCAAAACTTAAAAATTATAGGAAATGTATATAAAATTTGAATCTTTTGATTGTAAACAAGCTTGAAACAAGTAAAACTACCTAAGTTTTTATGTTACATTATTCAAAACTCCAATATTGGAGGAAACACACATAAAGTTTGAATATTTTGATTGTAATCAAGCTTGAAATGAGTAAAACTACCTAAGTTTTAGTGTTGCATTATTCAAAACTAAAAAAATATAAAAAACACACATAAAATTTGAGTCTTGTTATTGTAAACATGCTCAAAATGAGTAAAATAGCCTATGTTTAGGTATTGCTTTATTCAAAACTCAAAACTTATAGAAAATGTTCATAAAGTTAAAATCTTTTGATTGTAAACTACTTCAAATGAGTAAAACCATCTCTATTTTAGTGTTGCATTATTCAAAACATAAAAATTATACGAAATATGCATAAAGTTTAAATCTTTTGATTCTAGACATACATGAAATGAGTAAAACAACCTAAGTTTTGGTGTTGCATTACTCAAATATCAAATTATAGGAAACACACATAAAGTTTGAGTCTTTTGATTGTAAACAAGATCAAAATGAGTAAACGCTCCTAATTTTTTGTGTTGCATTATTCAAAACTCAAAACTTATAGGAAACATGCATAATTTTTTAATCTTTTGATTGTGAACATGCTTGAAATGAGTAGAACTACCTAAGTTTTGGTGTTGTGTTATTCAAAACTCAAAAATTATAGGAACATGCATAAGGTTTGAATTTTTTGATTGTAAACATGCTCAAAATGAGTAAAACCACCTAATTTTTGGTGTTTCATTATTCAAAACATAAAATTTATAGGAAAAATAAATAAATATTGAATCTTCAAATGTTAAACATGCTCAAAACATGTAAAACTACCTTAGTTTTGGTTTTAGATTATTCAAAACTCAAAAATTATATGAAATGTGTATAAATTTTGATTCTTTTGATTGAAAACATGCTCAAAACAAGTAAAACTATCTATGTTTTGGCGTTACATTATTTAAAACTTAAAAATTATAGGAAACATGCATAAAGTTTGAATATTTTGTTTTTAAACATGCTTGAAATGAGTAAAACTACCTAGGTTTTGGTCTCACATAATTCCAAACTCAAAAATTATAGGAAACATGTATAAAATTGAATCCTTTAATGATAAACATGCTCTAAATGAGTAAAACCACCTAAATTTTGGTATTGCATTATTCAAAACTCAGAAAATATAAGAAACACACATAAAATTTGAATATTGTGATTGTATACATGCTCAAAACGAGTAAAACTACCCTATTTTTTATGTTGAATTCTTCAAAACTCATAAATTATAGGAAAATGCATAAACTTGAATATATTGATTGTATACATGCTCAAAATGAGTAAAAATACCTTAGTTTTTTTTTTGTATTCTTCAAAACTCAAACATTATAGGAAATGCATATAATGTTTGAATCTCTTGATTGTAAACATGCACGAAATGAGTTAAATCTTTTATGTTTTGGTGTTGCATTATTCAAAATTCTAAACTTATAAGAAAAATGCATAAAGTTTGAATCTTTTGAATGTAAATATACTCAAAACAAGTAAAACCACCTATGTTTTGGTGTTGCATTATTCAAAACTCAAAAATTATAGGAAACATGCATAAAGTTTGAATATTTTTATTTTAAACAGGGTTAAAACTATTAAAACCACCTAAGTTTTGGTGTTCCATTAATCAAAACTAAAAAATTATAGGAAACGTACATAAAATTTTAATCTCTTGATTGTAAACATGCTCAAAATAAGTAAAATTGCCTAAGTTTTGGTATGTCATTATTCAAATCTCAAAAAGTATTAAAAAAGCACATAAATTTTAAATATTTTGATTGTATACATGCTCAAAATGAGTAAAATAGCTTAAGTTTTGGTGTTGCATTATTCAAAATTTAAAAATGAAAAGAAACATACATAAAGTTTGAATCTCTTGATTGTAAACATGCTCAAAATAAGTAAAATTGCCTAAGTTTTGGTATGTCATTATTCAAAGCTCAAAAAGTATTAAAAAACACATAAATTTTGAATATTTTGATTGTATACATGCTCAAAATGAGTAAAATAGCTTAAGTTTTGGTGTTGCATTATTCAAAACATAGAAATTATAGGAAATGTGAATAAATTTTGAATATTTCGATTGTAAACTTTCTTGAGAGGAGTAAAACTACCAAAATTTTGTGTTTCATTATTCAAAACTCAAAAATTATAGGAAACACACATAAACTTTGAATCTTTTGATTGTAAATAGGAAAACTACCTATCTTTTTATGTTGCATTATTCAAAACTCAAAAATTATACAAAATACACATAAAATTTAAATCTTTTGATTGTAAATGTTGACCAAATTTTAGCTCTTCAAGCCGAAATTGGATACCCCTATCTGAAAAACTGCATAAGTCGATGCCTTTGACTAAGTCCAATATGAAATTTTCATTTAGAAGAAGTGTTTTATACAAATCCTGAAGCCTTTTCCACATAAAAACCTAAGTGTCCATTATTTCAAAAGTCTTGTTTTTTGTTTTTGTTTGAGTGTTAGAATTCTTTTAGAAAAATTATCTGAGGCAAATTTCCCGAAGTTGAAGTGCCGAATTCTTTTGGATAATTTTTGTAAGACAACTTTTTCGAAGGGTATGTTTCAATTTTTTTGAAAGGTGCTTTGTAACTTTTGCAAATGATACTTTTCAAAAATCCCAAAGGGACACTTACAACTTTTCCAAAAGGTTTTCAACTTTTCTAAAAGTCATTTTCATCTTTTCAGAGGACACTTTCATCTTTTTCAAAGGATATTTCAACTTTCTTGAAGGGATGTTTTCAAAAAGTTTGAAAGATTATTTCCATGGGAAGGTGGACCATTTCAAAAAATCCAAAGGGTATTTTTTTCCTTTTGGAAGGCCATTTCCAAAATCCAAAGGACACTTGCAACTTTTCCAAAGGGGTCTTTTCAAATTCTCAATGGGTCATTTAAAAGAAGCTGAAGGTCATTTCCAAAAGCTGACAGTGCTTTTTCAAATTGCCAAAAGGTCTTTTCCAAAAGCTTAAGGTCCAAATAGAAAGTCTGAAGGAATGAATTCTTTCAAAAAGACTATTTGAGGGATTCTTTTTAAAAACTTGTTTGATATAAAGGGAGAAGATGTCAAAACAATTGTTTTAGGAAAGTGGCCAAAGAGAAGTGTCCACAAGAAAAGTATCAAGATGAGAAGTCTAAGGGAATAAATGTCTAAAATAAATACCCAAAGGACTGACAGCCTATAAAATCTCAATTTTAAACCATGGAAAACAGACAATGGTGTCAAAAGGCTCAGCAAAACCTTGAAGGTGAGTATAGAGGTAATAAATGATAGAATGTCCTGAGCATTTGGTGTAATTGTATCAAATTCATTCAATTATAATCGATTCATCTAGTGACATGGCATAGCTCACCCACCTCTCTCTTGCATTCAATTTTAACTACTTTTCACATATGGACACATTCCAAGTGAATCTTGAAATTCCTTTGCTTGAACTCTCTCTTAAAAGCTATATATATGTATTCTTTTGGCTTATTTAGTAGCCTCTGATGGTTATTAGGAAAACTCTAGATAAGTTTGTACTTGAAAGAATCTTGAAGAAATAATACAAATTATTTTTCCACTCACATGATGTACTATTAGTATTGGTTCAAATCCTATTGTTCTTGTTTAGTGAGAGATCATCATTCCTAACATGTCATCTTCAGGTACCTACCAAATGTGTATAAAGAGTGTTATTATAGGTCTTTGTTAGTATTCTTTTCTTAGTACATAGATGGTTGAGAAGTAGTCTATGACTATTTTCCTTCTTGGAATCATTTGTTGCCCTCCTAAATTTCAAATGCCTTTCCAAATCGAGCATGTGAAATACTGATGTGATAATGCACAAGGAGTTGTGAGCTTTTTGTGAGAGAAACCTTGTCAATCTTTAAGTAGCATATTTTTAGTCAAATAAGAAGAAATCAACATTGGTGCATCACCATTTTATTTTCTTATTTATTTCCTGTAACCATTTTCATACACAATTGATAGAATAGAGAGAGATTTATAGTTACATCAAGGGGAGCTAGCCCTTAATATATAGATTCATCTCAATTAAATTATCACCCACAACAAGATAGATGATTCTATGTTGCCACTTGGATGAGGAGAGATGAGCATCTCCTCAATGGTGCAAATCCAAGTGTCAATAGTTTTTGGCACACCTGGTGGGATAATTTATCCAAGGAGGTGAAGAATTCTTGGTGTGTTCTTCAACCAGTCAGTCTTTTGGAGGCATTTCAATCAACACCAATGGAAACTTCAATTTAAATCAACTATTCACGCAGCCCTAGTACATCAAGAAATTATATTTGGTATATATATTCCCATTATTGAGTAGTATGGACCTTGTGTTCCTTCATATAATTTTTATCAAGCTCATTTTTTTCATGGAATCACCTCAAGTAACCCTTCTAATTGCCCTTCTCCTAGCGAATCCAAGAGTGTTATGGAGACAATGTTGGAGTTTGAGAAGTAAATGTTAGAAATAGATAGGTTGAATGAGTGAAATAGATATCAGCAAGAGATTATGTACAAGGAGGACTTCTTGTTTAAGTAATATCAATCCATGCAATCCATGAAAGAGAAACTAGTAAGGTGGAGAAGTCAATCCACTCAAGGCAATCAGCCTTGTACCCCTTCTTCCATCCCAAAATAACCTTCTCATAAATAAACTAAACCCTCCCCCTATACACCAAATCCTTTTTATTAAATAACACTTGCTCACCAAAATAAAAGGAGACAACCTTCTAACCCATCTAATGCATTAACTACTCTTATTGTTAATATTTTGCACCTAGCAATCTAACACTAAAAGGACATTATAACAACCTTATATGGAAACTAAATATTTCAATTCCTTAGATTTTGATCCTTCCTTTGAAGAAAATCATCCTATTTCTTTTGGAAAATAACACACCCATCCTCAAGGAACTCTTCCTATGCATGTGTAAAGTCTTCCTAGTCTCCCTCAATCTTCTCAAGCCCCTCAACATGATGTCAAGATTCTAAATTTGAGAAATGTCTATTATAAACCAGCTCAAAACCTTGATAAATATGAAGTTGCTACCTATCCTCAAGAAGAGAGTTCCAATCCTAAGATCATGAGTTGGAATAAAATAGTGGAACCATGGGGTAAGAAAGAAGAGAAGAGTATTATTCAAGAGTATGAAGCAAAAAATGAAGATACTCCTCCTCATCATGATGATGCATATGATCTCTAATAAAGACTCTTCTAAGAGAATCTATCCAAGTAGATTTAAGAATTAGAGTCAAGAATGAGGTTCCTTAGTCAAGGTATAATGGATGGTTTAGACCCAATAGAAGATCCCATGTCTATACACACCCCATATACACCCCTTTAAGAGAGTTATCAATCTATATATGATGTTGATGAATTATTGGTCAAGTATAAAGAAGATAATCAATTGATTTTAGCCTAAGGTTTACCTCTTCTTCCTCATGATCTTCTCAAAGAAAACCCCACTTCTCATTCCCAATTTGACTTTTAGCTCACTAGTGCTTGCCTCTTTTCAAAGTCCATTTCTAAGTCATCTCCTTCATCCCACACTCTATTTTCACTCCCTACATCTTCCATTGCTTTCCATACTCCAACACCTATATTTCAAACTCATGAACCTATCCATTCACCCTTCATTTCATTCCATCTTAAAGAGGAACCTATTTTAAGGGAGGTAAGTGAGAAAGAGAAAATGTAATTCTTGGCTAATCAAGAGACTATCATGAGTGAGAATGAATATGATATCATTGTAAGTACTACATATAAACATCATCATGGTGATTACCATCTTGAGCGTGAAGTGGAAAACATTATCAAAGATGAATAACATGGTCAAATCATATTTTAAGAGGTGGTTGTTATAGGAAGTTTTCATGAAGATAAGGTTGAAGAAGTGAATTTTGAAGGTGACATGATTCAAGGAGAAGATATAGGTCACACATAGATGAAAATTTTCTATCAATATATGCATGGAGAATGTACGCATGGTGAGCTCTCTTTCCCTTTGTTTGATGAACCTTCTTATTGCTTTGATGAAGATAATGACCAAGCCATGGGACTTGAGTTGAATAAGGTTCAAGAGAATGTTTTTGAGAAACTAAATACTCTTGTTTATGAATAAAAAAGAAAGGGATCGCCTTGGTTTAACAGAATCTTTGAAGAAGGAGTCCTTGAGTGAGAAAATGATGATTTTTTGAATGAACTAGAAATTTTTTGTCTTAGCTCAAACATCACACCAGCCACCCTTCTTCAAGAAAGCCATGATGAAGAAAGAGATTAGTTTGAAAATATTCTTAAAGAGAGAAAATGACGAGTTGCTCCATGATGAATACCAATAGAGCCATGAGCTAAATGAACCCTATGATGATGAGATATCAGCCATTGATCCATTGATGGACTACAATAGCATGAAGGACTAGTATGAGACATGATTCAAAGAGTAAGATGAGTACATGTATGTTGGAGACATGTTTGAACCTGGTCCACTTAGATACATGCCAATCAAGGTGGAAAGCAATAAGGATGAGTCACCAAGCTTATACTCCAACCAACCACTTGTTTGACATCATGAGGTTGCTTGCCATGGAAGAGACCTAAGAAGTTTTCCCTTTGATCTAGGAGGGGGAAGAGCATATTTGGTTAGCTATACATAATTATTTTTCTTTTTATTGTGTCTTGTCTTTTCTTAAGTGCTAAATAACACTTGTGTTTGTTTTGGTCTTTTTTTTGTGTCTCTTTCCTTTGTGTGTTTGAGGTAATCAATGCTTATCTTGTTGATAAATTTATTAGTCAATGGTCAAGTCTCCTTGTTTGTTTCAGTACTTAGATGACTCTTAAACCCAATGGAATAATAAGGCTACTAGTCTAGTCAATATAGTAGGCATACTACCCCTACAAGTCACCAATTTGTTGACCAAATTTTGGCCTTCAAGCCAAAATTGGACACCCCTATCTAAAAAACCACCTAAGTTTATGCTTTTGACTAAGTCCAATATGTAGGTTTCGTTTAGAAGAAGTGTTCTATACAAATCCCAAATCCTTTTCCACATAAAAACCTAAGTGTCCATTCTTTTAGAAGTCTTATTTTTGGGTTTTGTTTAAGTGTCAGAATACTTTCAAACAACTTGTTTGAGGTAAATTTCCTGAAGATAAAGTGTCAAATTATTTTAGACAATTTGTTTGGGACAACTTTTTTGAAGGGTATGTTACAACTTTTTTGAAGGTTATGTTTCATTTTTTTTGAAAGGCACTTTGTAAATTTTCTGAAATGTACTTTTTAGAAAGCCCAAAGGGACACTTATAACTTTTTGAAAGTCATTTTCATATTTTTGGAGGACACTTTCATCTTTTTTGAAGGGCATTTCAACTTTCTAGAAGGGATGTTTTCAAAAATTTTGAAAGATTATTTCTATGGGAAGGTGGACCATCTTAAAAATTCTTGATGGTATTATTTCCTTTTAGAAGGTCATTTTTGAAAGCTAAAAGACACTTGCAACTTTTCCAAAGGGGTCTTTTCAATTTTTTGAAGGGTCATTTGAAGGAAGCTGAAGGTCATTTCTAAAAGATGACAATACTTTTCAAATTGTCAAAAGGTTATTTCCAAGAGAAGAAGGGCCAAACAAAAAGTCCAAATGAATGAATTCTTTTGGAAAGATTGTCTAATGAATTCTTTCAAAAAACTTATCGAATACAATAAGAGAAAATGCCAAAATAATTATTTTGAGAAAGTGGCCAAGAGAATTATCCATGGGAAATGTACCAAGACAAGAAGTCTAAGTGAACAAAAGTCTGAAATAAATACCCAAAGGAGTGATAGCTTACAAACATCAATTTTAAACCATGGACAATAGTCATTGGTGTCAAAAGGCTCAGTGGGAACCTAAAGATGAGTATAGAGGTAATAAATGGTAGAATGTCCTAAGCATTTAGTGTAATTATAACATATTCATTCAATTATAACTAATTCATTTGGTGACATGGCATAGCTCACCTATGTCTCTCCCACATGAAATTGTAATTAATTTTCACATATGGACACATGTCCAAGTGACTCTTGAACTTATTTTGCTCGACCTCTCTCTCAAAGGCTATATATATATATATATATATATATATATATATATATATATATATATATATATATATATATATATATATATATATATATATATATATGTATTCTTTTGGCTTGTTTAGTAGCCTCCACTAGTTATTGGGAAAACTCTATCCAGATTTGTACTTAAAAGACTCTTAAAGATATAATACAAGTTATTTTTCCACTCACATGCTTTACTATTGAGTATTGGTTCAAATCCTATTATCCTTATTTAGTAAGAGATCATCTTTCCTAACATGTCATCTTCAGGTACCTACCAAATGTGCAAAAAGAGTGTTACTATAAGTCCTTGTTAGTATTATTTTCTTAGTGCATAGATGTTTTAGAAGTGGTCTATGACTGTATTCCTTCTTGCAATTATCTATTGCCCTCCTAAATTTCAAATTCCTTTCTAAATCTAACATGTGAAATATTGATGTGATAATGCACAAGGAGTTGTGAGTTTTATGTGAGAGAAACCTTGTTAGTCTTTAAGTAGCATATTTTCAATCAAATAGGAGGAGATCAAATTGGTCCATCACCATTTTGTTTTATTAGTTGTTTCCCTTAACCCTTTTCATAAATAATTGATAGAATAGAGAGAGATTTAAAGGTTCATCAAGGGGAGATAGCCCCTAATATAGAGATTCATCTCAATGAAATTATTAGCCACAGTAAGAGAGATGATTCCATTTTTCCACTTGGATGAGGAGCGCTGAGCATCTCGTCAAGGGTGCAAATTTGAATGTTAATAGTAAACATGTTTGAAATGAGTAAAACCATTAAAGTTTTTGTGTTGCATTATTTAAAACTCAAAAAATTATAGGAAACATGCATAAATGTTAAATGTTTTGATTGTAATCATGCTTGAAATAAGTAAACTAGCTAACTTTTAGTGTTGAATTATTCAAAACACAATAAATTAAACAAAATATGCATATAATTTGAATATTTTAATTGTAAACATGCTTGAAATGAGTTAAACCACCTAATTTTTTGTGTTGCATTGTTCAAACCTCAAAAATTATAGGAAATGTGCAAAAAATTTGAATATTTTGATTGTAAACATTGTCAAAACAAGTAAAACTACCTAATATTTGGTGTTGCATTAGTCAAAACTCAAAAAATTATAGGAAACATGAATAAAATTTGAATATTTTGATAGTATACATGCTCAAAATGATTAAAAATATCTTATTTTTAATTTTTCATTCTTAAAAACTAAAAAATTATAGGAAATGCATATAAAGTATGAAAATTTAAAATTTAAACATGCTCAAAATGAGAAAAAACACCTATGTTTTGGTGTTTCATTATTAAAAACTCCAAACTTATAAGAAACATGCATAAATTTTGAATCCTCTAATTGTAAATATACTCAAAATGAGTAAAACCACCTATGTTTTGGTGTTCCATTATTTAAAACTCAAAAATTATAAGAAACATGCATAAAGTTTGAATCTTTTTATCTTATACATGCTCAAAATGAGTAAAATAACTAAGTTTTTGTGTTGCATTATTCAAAACTCAAAAATTATAGGAAACATGCATAAAGATTAAATCTTTTGATTGTAAACAAGATCAAATTGAGTAAAACCATCTATGTTTTGGTGTTGCATTATTCATATTTAAAAAGTATAGGCAACATGTATAAAGTTTAAATATTTTGATTTTAAACATGCTTTAAATGAGTAAAACTGCCTAAGATTTGGTGTTACATTCTACAAAACTCAAAAATTATAAGAAACGTGCATAAAGTTTGAATCTTTGATTGTAAAAATGCTTGAAATGAGTAAAACTACCTAAATTTTGGTGTCTCATTAACTTAAAAATTATAGAAAACACACACAAAGTTTGAATCTTTTGATTGTAAACATGATCAAATTGAGTAAAATTGCCTAAGTTTTGGTTTTACATTATTCAAAACTCAAAAATTATAAGAAACATGCATAAATTTTAAATATTTTGATTGTAAACATTCTCAAAATGAGTAAAACTACGTAGGTTTTGGTATTACAATATTCAAAACTAAAAATATATAGGGAACATGCATAAATTTAAATTTTTTGATTTTAAACATGCTCAAAATGAGTAAAATTAGCTAAATTTTGGTGTTACATTATTAAAATCTCAAAAATTATAACAAACACACATAAATATTGAATATTTTAATGGTAAACATGCTTGAGATGAGTAAAACTACTTAAGTTTTGGTGTTGCATTATTTAAAACTAGAAAATTATTAGAAATGCACATAAAATTTGAACATTTTGATTGTAAACATGATTAAAACAAGTAAAATACCTACTTATTGGTTTTAAATAATTCAAAACTCAAAAATTATAAGAAATGGATATAAAATTTTAATTTTTTATTTGTAAACAAGATTGAAACAAGGAAAACTACATACGTTTTGGTGTTGCATTATTCAAATATCAAAACATGCTTGGAATGAATAAAATTTCCTAAATTTTGGTGTTTCATTATTCAAAACTCAAAATTATAGGCAACACACATAATGTTCCAATCTTTTGATTGTAAACATGCTCAAAATGAGTACAATACCTAAATTTTGGTGTTGTATTATTCAAAACTCATAAATTATATAAGAAATGCACATAAATTTTAGATCTTTTAAGGGTAAACATACTCTAAATGAGTAAAATTGCCTAAGTTATGACGTTGCATTATTTAAAACTCAAAAATTATAGTAAACACACATAAATTTTAAATATTTTGATTGTAAACATGCTCAAAATGTGTAAAATTGCCAATGTTGTATTATTCAAAACTAAAATATTATAGTAAATACACAAATTTTGAATCTTTTTATTGTAAACATGCTCAAAATGAGTAAAACTGCCAAAGTTTTGGTGTTGCGATATTTAAAACTCAAAAAATATTGAAAACACACATAAATGTTAAATTTTTTAATTGTAATCATGCTTGAAATACGTAAAACTACCTACGTTTTTGTGTTTCATTATCCTAAACTCAAAACATTATAGGAAATGCACATTAAGTTTGAATCTTTTGATTGTAAACATGCTCAAAATGAGTTAAACCACCTAATTTTTATTGTTTAAAACTAAAAAATTATAGAAAATGTGTATAAAGTTGGAATCCTTTGATTCTAAACATGCACAAATTACATATAATTACCTATGTTTTTGTGTTGCATTATTCAAAACTTAAAAATTATAGGAAACATGCATAAAGTTTGAATATTTTGATTGTATACATGCTCAAAATGAGTAAAGCTATTTAGTTTTTTTGTTTCATTCTTCAAAACTAAAAAATTATAGGAAAATCATATAAATTTTGTATCTTTTGATTGTAAACATGCTTGAAATGAGCAAAATCACCTAAGTTTGTGTATTGCATTGTTCAAAATTTAAAACTTATAGGAAACACGCATAAAGTTTGAATTTTTTTTAAAATATACTCAAGATGAGTCAAACCACCTATATTTTGGCATTACATTATTTAAAAATATAAAATTATATGAAACATGCATAAAGTTTGAATCTTTTTATTTTAAATATGTTGTATTATTCAAAACTAGAAAATTATAGGAAACATGCATAAATTTTCTGCCTTTTAATTATAAACATAATATAAATGAGTAAAATCACCTAAGTTTTTGTGTTGCATTAGTCAAAACTCAAAAATTATAGGAAACATACATAAATTTTGAATCTTTTGAATGTAAACATGCTTGAAAGAAGTAAAATTGACTTTTGTGTTGCATTATTAAAAACTCAAAAATATAGGAAATGTGTATAAAGTTTGAATCTTTCGATTATAAACATGCTTGAAATAAATAAAATCACTTAAGTTTTGGTGTTTCATGATTCCAAACTCAAAAATTATAGGAAACCCACATAAATTTTGAATCTTTTGATTGTAAACATGTTGAAAATGAGTAAAACCACTTAAATTTTAGCATTACATTATTCAAAACTCAAAAATTATAGGAAATTCACATAAAGTTTGAATCTTTTGATGGTAAACATGCTCAAAATGAGTAAACTTGCCTACATTTTGGTGTTGTGTTATTTAAAACTCAAAAATTATAAGAAACACACATAAATTTTGAATCTTTTGATTGTAAGCATGCTCACAATGAGTAAAACTAGCTAAATTTTTGTGTTGCATTATTTAAAACACAAAAATCATAGGAAATATAGATAAATTTTGAATATTGAGTAAAATAAATGAATTTTTTATGTTGTATTATTTAAAACTCAAAAATTATAGGAAACACACATAAAATTTGAATCTTTTGATTGTAAACATGCTCAAAAGAGCAAAACCACCTAGGGTTTTGTGTTGCATCATTAAAAACCTAAATATTATAGGAAATGCACATAAATTTTGCATTTTTTTATCGTAAACATGCTTGAAATGAGTAAAACTTCCCAAATTGCATTATTCAAAATTCAAAAATTATAAAAAGATTGCATAAGGTTTGAGTTTTTTGAATGTAAACATGCTCCAAACATGTAAAACTACCTATGTTTCATGTTACGTTATTCAAAAATAAAAAATTATAAGAAACATGTATAAAGTTTGAATCTATTGATTGAAAACATGCTCAATATAAATAAAACTACCAAAGTTTTGGTGTTGCATTAGTTAAAACTTAAAAATTATAAGAAATTGCATGAAGTTTGAATATTATGATTGTAAACATACTCAAAATGAGTAAACATGCATAATTTTTGGTGTCGTATTATTTAAAACTAGAAAATTATAGTAAATAAGCATAAAATTTAAATCTATTGATTGTAAACATGCTCAAAATGAGTAAAATTGACTAAGTTTTGGTGTTGCATTATTCAAAACTCAAAAAATATAGAAAATTGGCATGAAGTTTGAATATTTTGATTGTAAACATGCTTGAAACAAGTAAAACCACCTAAGTTTTTGTATTTCATTATTCAAAACTCAAAAAATATAGGAAACATGCACAAAGTTTGAATCTTTTGATTCTAAGCATGACCAAAATGAGTAAAACCACCCTTTTGGTGTTATATTTTTCAAAACTCAAAAATTATAAGAAAAAAGCATAAAGTTTAAATTTTTTGATTGTAAACATGGTCACAATGAGTAAAAGCACCTAACTTTTAGTGTTATATTATTCAAAACTCAAAAATTATAAGAAACATGAAATTTTTTTGATTCTTTTAATTGTAGAAAAGCTGAAAATCAGGGAAACCACCTAAGTTTAGGTGTTGCATTATTCAAAACTCAACAATTATAGGAAATGCACATAAAGTTTAAATATTTTTATGCTAAACATGCTCAAAATGAGTAAAACTACCTATGTTTTAGTGTTGCATTATTTAAAACTCAAAAATTATAGGAAACACACATAAAGTTTAAATATTTTAATTGTAAACAAGGTCAAAATGAGTAAAAGAACCTAAATTTTTGTGTTGCATTATTCAAAACTCAAAAATTATACGAAATTCACATAAATTTTAAATTTTTTGATTGTAAACATGCTCAAAATGAGTAAAAATTGACTAAGTTTTGGTGTTGTGTTATTGAAAACTCAAAAAGGATAAGAAACATACAAAACTCAAAAACCACCTAAATTGTAAGAAATGCACATAAATTTTGAATCTTTTGATTGTAAACATGCTTGAAACAACAAAAACCACCTAAATTTTAGTGTTGCATTATTTTAAATTCAAAAAATATAGCAAATGTGCATTAATTTTAAATATTTTTATTATAAACGTGCTTGAAATGAGTAAAATTACCTATGTTTTGGTGTTGTATTTTTCAAAACACAAAAAATATAATAAATATATATAAAGTTTAAATCTTTTAATTGTAAACATGCTCGAAATGAGTAAAACCACCTATGTTTTATTGTTGCATTATTCAAAACTCAAAATTATAGGAAACACACAAATTTTGAATCTTTTGATTGCAAACAAGATCAAAATGAGTAAAACTACCTATGTTTTGTGTTACATTATTCAAAACTAAAAAATTATAGCAAACATGCATAAAGTATTAATCTTTTGATCATAAACATGCTTGAAATGAATAAAACTACCTAAGTTTTTGTGTTGCATTATTCAAAACTAAAAAATTATTAGAAAAAAGCATAAAGTTTTAATTATTTTAATCTAAACATGATTAAAAAGATTAAAACCATTTAAGTTTTGGTGTTACATTATTTAAAACTCAAAAATTATAGGAAACATGCATAAAGTTTGAATCTTTTGATTGTATACATGCTCAAAACAAGTAAAACAACCTAAGTTTTGGTGTTGCATTATTCAAAACTAAAAAATTATAGAAAACATACATAAATTTTGAGTCTTTTAATTGTAAACATTCTTAAACTGATTAAAATTGCCTAAATTTTCATGTTACATTATTCAAAATTTAAATATCATATAGAAAAAGCATAAAGTTTGATTCTTTTTATTGTAAGCATGTTCATAATAAGTAAAATTGCCTAAATTTTGGTGTTGCATTAATTAAATCTCAAATTATAGGAAACATGCATAAAGATTGAATCTTTTGATTGTAAAAATGCTTGAAATGAGTAAAACTACCTAAGTTTTGGTGTTACATTATTCAAAACTCATAACTTGTAGGAAATTCACATAATGTTTGAATTTTTTGATTGAAGCATGCTCAAAAGTTTTGGTATTTCATTATTCAAAACTCAAAAATTATAGCAAACATGAATAGAGTTTGAATCTTTTGATTGTAAACATACTCAAAATGAGTAAAACAACCTAAGTTTTACAATATAGCAAACATTATTCAAAACTAAAAAATTATAAGAAACATGCATAAAATTTAAATCTTTTAATGGTAAACATACTTGAAATGAGTAAAACTACCTATGCTTTAGTGTTTCATTATTCAAAACTCAAAAATTATAAGAAACATGCATAAAGTTTGAATATTTTGTTTGTAAACATGCTTGAAATGAGTAGAACCACCTAAGTTTTAGTGTTTCATTAATCAAATCTAAAAAAATATAGGAATGTGAATAAAGTGTGAATCTTTTGATTGTAGACATTCTCAAAATGAGTAAAAGCACCTAGGTTTTGGTGTTACATTATTCAAAACTCAAAACTTATAGGAAACGTGCATAAAGTTTGAATCTTTTGATTGTAAATATACTCAAAAAGAGTAAAACCACTTATGTTTTAGTGTTGCATTATTTAAAACTCAAAAATTATAGGAAACATGCATAAATTTTGAATTTTTTTATTTTAAACATGCTTGAAACTAGTAAAACCACTAGGTTTTGGTGTTACATTACTAAAAACATAAAAATCATAGGAAACACCTATAAATTTTTAATCTTTTGATTGAAAACATGCACCAAGAGAGAAAAATCACCTAAGTTTTGGTGTTGCATTATTCAAAACTCAAAAATTATAAGAAATGTGCATAAAGTTTGAATCTTTTTATTGTCAGCATGCTTAAAATGAGTAAGAATGCCTATGATTTTATGTTGTATTATTACAAACTCAAAAATTATAGGAAACATGCTTAAACTTTGAATCTTTTGATTGTAAACATGTTCGAAACAAGTAAATATGCCTTAGTATTGGTGTTTCATTATTCAAAACTCAAAGTTATAGAAAATGCACATAAATTTAGAATATTTTAACTATAAACATGCTTGAAACAAGTAAAACTACCAATTTTTTAGTGATGCCTTAATCAAAACACAAAAATTATAGGAAACCTGCATAATGTTTGAGT
Organism: Torreya grandis; assembly: GCA_037957365.1. Taxonomy (NCBI): domain Eukaryota; kingdom Viridiplantae; phylum Streptophyta; class Pinopsida; order Cupressales; family Taxaceae; genus Torreya; species Torreya grandis. The sequence continues at coordinate 1,361,319 of JARHVA010003303.1, forward strand.
CTTTTAATTATAAACATGCTCAAAATGAGTAAAACTTCTTAAGTTTTGGTTTTGGTGTTGTATTATTCAAAACTCAAAAATTATAGGAAATACACATGAAGTGTGAATATTTTGATTATAAACATGCTCCAAATGAGTAAAATTGCCTAAATTTTATTGCTACATTATTCAAAACTCATAAATTATATGAAACATGTATAAAGGTTGAATGTTTTGATTGTAAACATGATCAAAATGAGTAAAACCATTTATGTTTTGGTGTTGCTTTATTCAAAACTTAAAAAATATATGAAACATGCATAAAGATCAATTTTTTTACTGTAAACATGCTCAAAATGAGTAAAACTGCTTAAGTTTTGATGTTTCATTATTCAAAACTAAAAAATTATAAGAAATATGCATAAAGTTTGAATCTTTTAATTATATACATTCTCAGAATGAGTACAACTTCAAAATTTTTGGTGTTACATTATTTAAAACTCAAAAAATATAGGAATTGTAAATAAATGTTGAATCTTTTGATTGTAAACATGTTTGAAATGAGTAAAATTGCCTAAATTTTGGTGTTTTGTTATTCAAAACAAAAAAAATTTAGGAAACGCGTAAATTTCTTGAAGATATTGATTGTAAACATGCTCAAAATGGATAAAACTAAGTATTTGTGCTGCATTGTTCAAAACTCAAAAATTATAAGAAACACACATAAATGTTGATTTTTTAAATTGTAATCATGCTCAAAATGAGTAAAACCACCAAATTTTTGGTCTTTTATTATTCAAAACTCAAAAATTATAAGAAAAATACATTAAGTTTGAATATTTTAATTATATACGTGCTCAAAACGAGTAAAACTACTTAAGTTTTGGTGTTGCATTATTCAAAACTCAAAAATTATTGGAAATGCATATAAAGTTTGAATCTTTTAATTGTAAACATGCTTGAAATAAGTAAAACCACCTTAGTTTTGGTGTTGCATTATTCAAAACTCAAAAATTATAATAAATGTGCATAAAGTTTGAACCTTTTGATTATAAACATGATCAAAATGAGTAAAATTGCATAAGTTTTGATATTGCATTATTCAAAACTCAAAAATTATTGGAAATGCATATAAAATTTGAATCTTTTGATTGTAAAATGCTCAAAATGAGTAAAACTGCCTATGTTTTGGTGTTACATTATTCAAAACTAAAATATTACAAGAAACGCACATAAAGTTTGAATTTTTTCATCGTAAACATGCTCAAAATGAGTAAAACTACATAAATTTTGATGTTACATTATTCAAAACTCAAAAATTATAGGAAACACGTATAAATATTGAATATTTTAATTGTAAACATGCCTAAAATGAGTAAAATTATTAGTGTTACATTATTCAAAACTCAAACATTATTTGAAACATAGATAAAGTTTGAATCTTTTAATTTCAAACATGCTCAAAATGAGTAAAAGCATCTAGGTTTTGGTGTTGCATTATTCAAAACATCAAAATTATAAGAAACATGCATAAAGTTTGAATCTTTTGATTGTAAACAACCTCAAAATGAGTAAAACTTCCTAAGTTTTAGTGTTGCATTATTCGAACTCAAAAATTATAGGAAACACACATAAATTTTGAATTTTTTGATTGTAAACATGCTTGAAATGAGTAAAATTACCTATGTTTTGGTGTTGCATTAGTCAAAACTCAAAAATTATAGAAAACATGCATAAATTTTGAATTTTTTGATTACAAACATGTTTAAAATGAGTAAAACCACCTAGGTTTTGGTGTTACATTACTCAAAACTTAAAAATTATAGGAAACACAAATGAAGATTGAATCTTTTGATTGTAAACATGTTGAAAATGAGTAAAACTACCTATGTTTTAGTGTTGCATTAATCAAATATCAAATTATAAGAAACATGCATAAATTTTTAATCTTTTGATTTTAAACATGCTCAAAACAAGTAAAACCACCTAATGTTTTATGTTACATTATTTAAAACTCAATAATTATAGAAAACATGCATAAATTTTTAATCTTTTAAGTGTAAACATTCTCAAAATGAGTAAATTCACCTAAGCTTTTGTGTTGCATTACTCTCAAAACTCAAAAAATATAGGAAACACACAAAGATTGAATCTTTTGATTGTAAACATGCCTAAAATGAGTAAAATCAGCTAATTATTAGTGTTGCATTATTCTAATCTCAAAAAATATAGGAAACATGGATAAAGTTTGAATCTTTTGATTTTAAGCATGGTCAAAATGAGTAAAAGCATATAAGTTTTTATGTTGCATTATCAAAACTTCAAAATTATGAGAAATGTGCATAAAGTTTGAATATTTTTATTGTAAACAAGCTCAAAATGAGTAAAACTTCCTAATTTTTCTTGTTACACTATTCAAACTCAAAAATAATAAGAAACACACATAAAATTTGAATCTTTTGATTGTAAACATGCTCGAAATGAGTAAAACTACCTAAGTTTTGGTGTTGCATTATTCAAAACTCAAAAATTATAGGAAACATGCATAAAATTTAAATCATTTGATTGTAAACATGCTTAAAATTAGTAAAACCACCTAGGTTTTGGTGTTACATTACTCAAAACTAAAAAATTATAGGAAACACAGATGAAGATTGAATCTTTTGATTGTAAACATGCTGAAAATGAGTAAAACTACCTATGTTTTGGTGTTACATTACTCAAATCTCAAATTATAAGAAACATGAATAAAGTTTTAATCTTTTGATTGTAAACATGCTTGAAACAAGTAAAACCACCTAATTTTTTATGTTACATTATTTAAAACTCAATAATTATAGGAAACATGCATAAAATTTTAATCTTTTAAGTGTAAACATGCTCAAAATGAGTAAATTCACCTAAGTTTTATGTGTTACATTACTCAAAACTCAAAAATTATAGGAAACACACATAAAGATTGATTTTTTTGATTGTAAACATGCCTAAAATGAGTAAAATCAGCTAATTATTAGTGTTGCATTATTCAAATCTCAAAAAATATAGGAAACATGGATAAAGTTTTAATTTTTTAATTTTAAACATGCTCAAAATGAGTAAAAGCATCTAAGTTTTGGAGTTATCAAAACTCCAAAATTATGAGAAACGTGCATAAATTTTGAATATTTTTATTGTAAACAAGCACACAATGACTAAAACTTCCTAAGTTTTGTTGTTGCATTAATCAAAACTCAAAAATTATAGGAAACATGCATAAATTTTAAATCATTTGATTCTAAACATGCCTAAAATGAGTAAAACCACTTAGGTTTTCATGTTACATTATTCAAAACTCAAAAATTATAGGAAACACAAATGAAGATTGAATCTTTTGATTGTAAACATGCTTGAAATGAGTAAAACTACCTATGTTTTGGTGTTGCATTACTCAAATCTCAAATTATAAGAAACATGCATAAAGTTTTAATATTTTGATTGTAAACATGCTCAAAACAAGTAAAACCACCTGCTTTTTTATGTTGCATTAGTTAAAACTCAATAATTATAAGAAATATGCATAAATTTTGAATCTTTTAATTGTAAACATGCTCAAAATGAGTAAATCCACCTAAGTTTTTGTGTTACATTACTCAAAAATAAAAAATAATAGGAAACATGCATTAAGTTTGAATCTTTTAATTGGAAACATGCTTGAAATGAGTAAAACTACATTAGTTTTGGTGTTGCATTATTCAAAACTCAAAATTTAGAAGAAACACACATAAAGGTTAAATCTTTTAATGGTAAACATGTTGACAATTAGTAAAACTACCCAAGTTTTGGTGTCACATTATTTCAAACTCAAAAATTATAAGAAATGTGCACAAATTTTTAATATTTTGATTGTAAATATGCTTGAAATGAGTAAAAATGACTAATGTTTGATGTTGCATTATTCAAAACTAAAAATTTATAGGAAACATGCATAAGGTTTGAATATTTTGATTTTAAACATGTTTGAAATGAGTAAAAATATGTATGTTTTGGGTTGCATTATTCAAAAATAAAAAAATATAAGAAACATGGATAAAGTTTGAATCTCTATGATTTAAAACATAATCAAAATAAGTAAAATTGCCTAAGTTTTGGTGTTGCATTATTCAAAACTCAAAATTTTTAAGAAATTCATATAAAATTTGAATTTTTTGATTGTAAATAAGTTCAAAACAAGTAAAATTGCCTAATTTCTGGTGTTACATTATTCAAAACATACCTAGCTTTAAACCACCTAAATTTTGAATTTCAACATGCCTAAAATGAGTTAAACCACTTAAATTTTCATGTTTCAATATTCAAAACTCAAAAATTATGGAAAATGTGCTTAAAGTTTGAATCTTTTGATTGTAAATATTATCAGAATGATTAAAACCACTTAAATTTTTGTGTTGAATTATTCAAAACTCAAAATTTATAGGAAGCATGCATAAAGTTTGAATATTTTAAGTGGAAACTTTCTTGAAAGTCATAGAACCAAAAAACTTGGTGTTGTATTATTCAAAACTAAAAAAAAATATAAAATTCACATAAAGTTTAAATATTTTGATGGTAAATATCCTCTAAATGAGTAAAACTACCATTTTTTGGTGTTGTATTATTCAAAACTCAAAAATTATAGGAAACACACATAAAGTTTGAATCTTTTGATTGTAAACATGCTCAAAATGAGTAAACTTGTCAAATTTTTGGGGTTATATTATTCAAAACTCAAAAAATTATAGGAAACATGCATAACTATTGAATCTTTTGATTTTAGTCATGCTTGAAATGAGTGAAACCACCTAAGTTTTGATGTTGCATTATTCAACACTCAAAACATCATAGGAAATACACATAAAGTTTGAATCTTTTGATTGTAAACAAGCTCAAAATGAGTTAAACCACCTAATTTCTGTTGTTACATTGTTCAAAACTCAAAAAATATAGGGAATGTAGATAACATTTGAATCTTTTGATTGTAAACATGCTGAAAATAAGTAAAACTATCTAAATTTTGGTGTTGCATTATTTAAAGCTCAAGAACTATAGGAAACACCTAAAATTTTTGAATATTTTGATTGTATACATGCTCAAAACAAGTAAACCTACATGAGTTTTTGTGTTACACTCTTCACAACTCAAATTTTTTTTAAAATTATATAAGGTTTGAATATTTTGATTGTAAACATGCTCAAAACTAGTAAAAAAACTTAATTTTTGGTGTTGCATTATTTAAAACTCAAAATATATAGGAAACATGCATAAAGTTTGAATGTTTTGATTGTCAATATACTCAAAATGAGTAAAACCACCTATGTTTTGGTATGTCATTATTTAAAATTCAAAAAGTATGGGAAACATGCATAAAGTTTGAATCTTTTGATTTTAAACATGCTCAAAATGAGTAAAACCACCTAAGTTTTGGTGTTGCATTATTCAAAACTAAAAAACTATAGGAAACACACATAAATTTTGAATCTTTTGATTGTAAACAAGCCGAAAATAAGTAAAACCACCTAAGCTTTGGCTATACATTATTCAAAACTCAAAAATTATAAGAGATATGGATAAAGTTTGAATATTTTGATTGTAAACATACTCAAAATAAGTAAAACCACTATACTTTTGGTGTTGCATTATTCAAAACTCAAAAATTATAGGAAACTTGCATAAATTTTGAATCTTTTGATTGTAAACAAGCTCAAAATGAGTAAAACTACATAAGTTTTGGTGTTGAATTAATCAAAACTCAAAAATTATAGGAAACACATACAAATTTTGGATCTTTTGAATGTAAACATGCTTAAAATGAGTAAAACAACTTGAGTTATGGTCAAAACTCAAATATTATAGGAAACATGCATACATTTTAAATCTTTTGATTGTAAACTTGTTTGAAACAAGTAAAACCACCTAGGTTTTGATGTTACATTATCCAAAACTCAAAAATTATATGAAATGCACATAAAGTTTAATTTTTTTGATTGTAAACATGCTCAAAATGAATAAAACTACTTAAGTTTTGGTGTTGCATCACTGAAGTCTCAAATTATAAAAAACATGCATAAATTTTGAATCTTTTGATTGTAAACATGCTCAAAACAAGTAAAACCACCTATGTTTTTGGTGCTGCATTATTTAAAACTAAAAAATTATAAGAAACACACATAAATTTTAAATATTTTGATTGTAAACATGATTAAAATGATTAAATCCACCTAATTTTTGGTGTTGTATTATTTAAAACTCAAAACATATAGGAAACACACATAAAGTTTGAATTTTTTGATTGTCAACATGCTCAAAACAATTAAAACTACATAAGTTTTAGTGTTGCATTATTCAAATCTCAAAAATTATAGGAAACATATATTAATTTTGAATATTTTGATTGTATACATACTCGAAATGAGTAAAATCTCTAAAGTTTTTATGTTGCATTCTTCAAACTGCAAAAAATTATAGGAAATGCATATAAATTTTGAATCTTTTGATTATAAACATGTTCAAAACAAGTAAAAAAACCTAAGTTTGTTGCATTATTCAAAACTTAAAACATATAGGAAATGCACATAAAGTTTGAATCTTTTGATTGTAAATATACTCAAAATGAGTAAAACCACCTACGTTTTGGTGTTGCATTATTTTAAACACAAAATTTATAGGAAACATGCATAAAATTTAATTTTTTTTTAATTTTAAACATGCTTGAAACAAGTAAAACCACATAAATTTTGGTGTTCCATTATTCAAAACTCAATAATTATAAGAAACATACATAAATTTCAATATTTTGATTGCAAATATGCTCAAAATGAGTAAAACTTCTTAAGTTTTAGTGTTGGATTACTCAAAACTCAAAATTTACAAGAAACATGGATAAAGTTCCATATTTTGAATGTAAACATGCTTGAAATGAGTAAAACCACTTAACTTTTGGTGTTAATTATTAAAAACTCAAAAATTATAGGAAACTTGCATAAAGATGGAATATTTTGATTGTAAACAAGCTCAAAACAAGTAAAATTACCTATATTTTGGTGTTGAATTATTCAAAACTTAAAAATTATATTAAACACACAAATTTTGAATCTTTTTATTGTAAACATGCTTTAAAAAAGTAAAATCACTTAAGTTTTGGTGTTACATTATTGAAAACTCAAACATTATAAGAAATATGAATAAATTTTTGATATTTTGATTGTAAACATGCTTGAAACAAGCAAAACCACCTATGTTTTGATGTCTCATATTCAAAACTCAAAAAAAATTAGGAAATGTGCATAAAGTTTGAATCTTTTGATTGTATACATGCTGAAAATGAGTAAATCTACCTACGTTTTGGTGTTACATTTCTCAAATCTCAAGTTATAGAAAACATGCATAAAGTTTGAATATTTTGATTATAAACATGCTCCAAACAAGTAAAACCACCTAATTTTTGGTGTTACATTATTTATAACTCAAAAATGATAAGAAACATGCATAAATTCTGAATCTTTTGATTGTAAACATGCTCGAAACAAGTAAAACCATGTAAGTTTTAGTGTTGCATTATTTAAAACTCAAAAATTATAAGAAATATTCATAAAATTTGAATCTTTTGATTGTAAGCATGCTCAAAATGAGTAAAACTGCTTAAGTTTTGGTGTTGCATTATTCAAAACTCAAAAATGATATGAAACACACATAAGGATTGAATCTTTTAATGGTAAACATGTTCCAAACAAGTGAAACTACCTAAGTTTTATTTTTTTATTATTCAAGAATAAAAAATTATAGGAAACATGCCTAAATTTAGAATCTATTGATTGTAAACATCTTCGAAATGAGCAAAATTACCTATATTTTGTTGTTGCATTAATCAAAACTCAAAAATTATAGGAAACATGCATAAACTTTGAAATTTTGACTGTAAACATTCTCAAAATGAGTAAAACCACATAAGTTTTGGTGTCACATTGTTCAAAAATCAAAAATTATGGTAAACCTGCATAAGGATTGAATATTTTGATTGTAAACATGCTCAAAATGAGTAAACCCGACTAAGTCTTGGTGTTGAATTATTCAAAACTAAAATAATATAGGAAATAGCCATAAAGTATAAATATTTTTATTTCTAAACATGCTTGAAATGAATTAAACCACCTAAGTTTCAATGTTGCATTATTCAAAACTCAAAAAATATAGGAAACACACATAAAGTTTGAATCTTTTTAATGTAAACATGCTAAAAATGAGTAAAATTGAGTAAGTTTTGTTGTTGTATTTTCTAAAACACAAAAATTATAAGAAACATGCATAAAATTTAAATCTTTTGATTGTAAACATGCTTGAAACGAGTAAAACTACCTATGTTTTGGTGTTGCATTATTTAAAACTAAAAAATATAGGAAACATGAACAAATTCTAAATCTTTTGATTTTAAAAAATGTAGAAATGAGTAAAGCTGCCTAAGTTATTGTGGTTCATTATTCAAAACTCAAAAATTATAAGAAATTGCACATAAAGTATTAATCTTTTAAATTATAAACATACTCAAAACAAGTAAAACTCCCTAAGTTTTGGTGTAGCATTATTTAAAACTCAAAAATTAGTAGAAATACCGATAAAGTTTGAATCCTTTTATTGTAAACATGCTCAAAATGAGTGAAATCATTTAATTTTTGGTGTTGAATTATTCAAAACTCAATAATTATAGGAAATGCATATAAAGTTGGAATATTTTCATTGTAAACATGCTCAAAACAAGTAAAACCAACTATGTTTTTGTGTTGCATTATTCAAAACTCAAAATTTATAGGAAGCATGGATAAGCTTTGAATATTTTAATTATAAAAGTTCTTAGAATGAGTAAAATCACATAAATTTTGGTGTTGGATTATTCAAAACTCAAAAATTATATAAACATGCATTAAGTTTGAATATTTTTATTGCAAACATGTTCAAAATAAGTAAAATTTCCTAAATTTTAGTGTTGCATTATTTAAATATGAAATTATAGGAAACGTGTATAAAGTTTAAATCTTTTGATTATAAACATGATTGAAACAAGTAAAACCACCTAAGTTTTGGTGTTGCATTATTCAAAACTCAAAACCGATAGGAAACACACATAATGTTTGAATCTTTTGATTGTAAACATGCTAAAAATAAGTAAAACTACCTTATTTTTTGGTGTTTCATTATTCAAAGCTCAAAAATTATAGAAAACATGAATAAAGTTTGAACTTTTCATTGTAAACATGCTAGAAATGATTAAAATTGCCTATGTTTTGGTGTTGCATTATTCAAAACTCAAAAATTATAAGAAACACATAGAATGTTTGAATCTCTTAATGGTAAACATGCTTGAAATGAGTAGAATTGCCTATGTTTTGGTGTTGGATTATTCCAAACTCAAAAATTATAGGAAACACACAAAAACTTTGAATCTTTTATTTGTAAACATGCTCAAAATGAGTAGAACTACCTAAGTTTTGGTGATACATTGTTCAAAACTAAATTTTTTAGGAAACATGCATAAACTTTAAATATTTTGATTGTAAACATGCCAAAAAATGAGTAAAACGACCTAATTTTTATTTTTACATTATTCAAAACTTTAAAATTATAGGAAATGCACTTAACTTTTCAATATTTTGATTGTAAACAAGATTGAAATGATTAAAACTTCCTAAATTTTGGTGGTGCACTATTCAAAACTAAAAATTTATAAAAAACATACATAAAGATTGAATCTTTTGACTGTAAACATGCTTGAGACAAGTAAAACTACCTAATTTTTGATTTTACATTATTCCAAACTTAAAAAATATAGCAAACACACATAAAGTTTGAATAGTTTGATTGTATACATGTTCAAAATGATTAAAACTACCTTAGTTTTTGCGTTCCATTATTTGAAACTAAAAAATTATAGAAACACATAAAGTTTGAATATTTTGATTGTAAACATGCACAAAATGAGTAAAAGCACCTAAGTCTTGGTGTTGTATTATTCAAAACTAAAAATTTATAAGACATGTGCATAAAGTTTGAATATTTTGATTGTAAATATACTCAAAATGTGTAAAACCATGTATGTTTTAGTGTTACATTATTTAAAACTCAAAAATTATAGGAAATATGAATAAATTTTAAATATTTTGATTTTAAAGATGCTCAAAGTGAGTAAAAACACCTATGTTTTGTTGTTGCATTATTCAAAACTCAAAATATATAGGAAACATGTTTAAAGTTTGAATATTTTGATTGTAAACATACTTCAAATTAGTAAAGTTGCTTAAGTTTTGGTGTTTCATTATTCAAAACAAAAAAATTATAGGAAACATGCATAAAGATTGAATATTTTGATTGTAATCATGCTTAAAATGAGTAAAACAACCTAAGTTTTTATGTTACATTATTCAGAACTCAAAAATTATACAAAACATGTATAAATTTTGAAGCTTTTTATTGTAAAGATGCTCAAAACAAGTAAAACTACCTATGTTTTGATGTTGCATTATTTAAAACTCAAACATTACAGGAAACACAAATCTATATTGAATCTTTTAATGGTAAACATGCTTGAAACGAGTAAAAGTAACCAAGTTTTGGTGCTACATTATTCAAAACTTAAAAATTATAATAAATACACATAAAGTTTGAATATTTTGATTGTGAATATGCTTGAAATGAGTAAAACTAGCTAACTTTTGGTTTTCATTATTCAAAACTCAAAAATTATAGGCAACATACATAATGTTTGAACATTCTTATTTTAAACATGATCAAAATGAGTAAAACTACCTATGTTTTGGTCTTACATTATTCAAAACTCAAAAATTATTCTAAACACACATAAAGTTTGAATGTTTTGATTGTAAACATGCTCAAAATGAGTAAAACCACTTGAGTTTTGGTGTTACATTATACAAAACTCAAAAAAATATATAAACATGCATAAACTTTGAATCTTTTGATAGTAAACATGCTCAAAACAAGTAAAACTATAAAGTTTTGGTGTTACATTATTAAAAAGTAAAAAATTATTGGAAATGCACATAAATTTTGAATTTTTTGATGGTAAACATGCTCAAAATGAGTAAAATTTCCAAAGTTTTAGTGTTGCATTATTTAAAACTCAAAAATGATAGGAAATGCAAATAAAGATTTAATCTTTTGATTATAAACATGCTCATAATTATTAAAACCACCTAGGTTTTAGTGTTACATTATTCAATACTAAAAAATTATAGGAAGCATGCATAAATTTTATATCTTTTAATTGTAAAAATGCTCGAAATGAGTTAAACTACCTATTTTTTTGTGTTACATTATTCAAAGCTAAAAATTGTAGGGAACATGCATAAAGTTTGAATCATTTGATTATAAACATTCTTGAAATAAGTAAAACCACCTATGTTTTGGTGTTGCATTATTCAAAACTCAAAAATGATAGGAAACATGGATAAATTTTGAATCTTTTGATTGTAACCATGCTTGAAATGAGTAAAACCACCTAAGTTTTGTTGTTTCATTGTTCAAAACTCAAAAATTATAGGAAACATGCATAAATTTTGAATCTTTCAATTATAAATATGCTTAAAAAGAGTAAAACCACCTAAATTTTGGTGATGTATTATTCAAAACTCAAAAATTATACAAAAGACACATAAAGTTTAAATCTTTTAGTGTAAACATCTCCAAAATGTGCAAAATTTCTTAAGTTTTGGTATTGCATTATTTAAATCTCAATTTATAGGAAACACATATAAATTTTGAATATTTTGATTATAAACATGATCTAAATGAGTAAAACCACCTATGTTATGGTGTTTCATTATTTATAACCTAAAACTTATAGGAAATGTGCATAATGTTTGAATCTTTAGGTTGTAAACATGCTTAAAACAAGTAAAACCACCTAAGTTTTAGTGTTTCATTATTCAAAATTCAAAATAATAGAAAACATGCATAAAGTTTGAATCTTTTGATGGTAAACATGCTTAAAATGAGTAAAACCACCTAAGTTTTGGTGTTGCATTATTCAAAACTAAAAAATTATAGGAACCATGCATAAAGTTTGAATATTTTGATGGTAAACATTCTCAAAATGAGTAAAACTACCTAAATTTTGGTGTTGCATTATTCAAAACTTAAAACTTATAATAAACATGCATAAATTTTGAATCTTTTGCTTGTAAACATGCTCATAATGAGTAGAACTACCTATGTTTTAGTGTTGCATTATTAAAGTCTCAAATATTATTGGAAATGCACATAAAGTTTGAATCTTTTAATTGTAAAAATGCTTGAAACAAGTAAAAATACCCAAGTTTTGATGTTGTATTATTCAAAACTCAAAAATAATAGTAAACATACTCAAAATGAGCAAAACCAACTAAGTTTTTGTGTTGCATTATTCAAAACTCAAACATTATAGGAAACATGCATAAATGTTAAATTTTTTTTATTGTAATCATTCTTGAAATGAGTAAAACTGATTATGTTTTGATGTTTTATTATTCAAAACTCAAAACATTATAGGAAATGTGCATAAAATTTGAATCTTTTGATTGTAAACATGCCAAAAATGAGTTGAACCACCTAAGTTTTATAGTTGCATTTTTCAAGACCTTAAAATTATAAAAAAATATGCATAAAGTTTGAATTTTTTGATTGTAAACATGCTCAAAATGAGTGAAACTGCCTATGTTTTGGTGTGGTATTATTCAAAACTCTAAAATTATGGTAAATACACATAAATATTGAATCATTTGATTTTAAACATGCTTGAAACAAGTAAAACTACCTAAAATTTGGTGTTGTATTATTCAAATCTCAAAAATTATAGGAAATACACATAAATTTTGAATCCTTTAATTGTATACATGACTGAAACGAGCAAAACTACCTTAGTTTTTGTGTTACAATCTATAATGCTTTAAAATTATTGGAAAAACATATAAATTTTGAATATTTTCTTGTAAACATGTTTAAAATGAGTAAAACCACTTATGTTTTGGTGTTGCATTATTCAAAACTCAAAATTTATAGGAAACATGAAAAAAAATTGAATATTTTAATTTTAAATATACTCAAAATGAGTAAAACTACATAAGTTTTGGAGTTGCATTATTTAAAACAAAAAAGTATAAAAAACATGCATAAAGTTTGAATCTTTTGATTTTAAACATGTTCAAAATGAGTAAAACCACATAAGTTTTGGTGTTGCATTATTCAAAACTAAAAAATTATAGGAAACATGCATAAAGTATTAATATTTTTATTGTAAACATGCTTGAAATGAATAAAACCACCCAAGTTTTCATGTTGCATTATAAAAATCTCCAAAATTATAGAAAACATGCATTAGGTTTGAATCTTTTAATTGTAAACATGCTCAATATGAGTTAAACTACTAGAGTTTGGTGTTGTATTATTCATAACACAAAATGATAGGAAATGCACATAAAGTTTGAATCTTTTGATTGTAAACATGCTGGAAATAAGTAAAACCACTTATGTTTTGGTGTTGCATTATTCAAAACTCAAAAATAATAGAAAACATGTATAAATAAAGTTTGAATATTTTGCTTTTAAAAATGCTCAAAACAAGTAAAACCACCTAAGTTTTGATGTTACATTATTCAAAACAAAAAAATTATAGGAAACATGCAATAAGTTTTAAACTTTTGATTGTAAACATGCTTAAAATGAGTAAAACCATGTAAGTTTTGGTGTTGGATTATTCAAAACACAAAAATGATAGGAAACACACATAAATTTTGAATATTTTGATTGTAAACATGATCAAAATGAATAAAATTGCCTAAATTTTTGTGTTTCCTTATTCAAAACTCAAAAATTATAAGAAACATATGTAAATTTGAATCTTTTCATTGTAAACATACTTAAAATGAGTAAAACTACCTATGTTTTGGTGTTGCATTATTCAAAGCTCAAAAATTATAAGAAATGCACATAAAGTTTGAATCTTTTGATTGTGAACATGCTTAAGAGGAGTAAAACCTCCCATGTTTTTGTGTTAGACTATTCAAAACTCAAAAACTATAAGAAACCTACATGTATTTTGAATCTTTTAATTGTAAACATGGTCAAAATGAGTAAAACCACATAAGTTTTGGTGTTTTATTATTCAAAACTAAAAAATTATAGGAAAGGCAACTAAAATTTGAATTTTTTGATGAAACATACTCAAAACAAGTAAAACTACCTAAGTTTTGGTGTTGCATTATTCATAACTCAAAAATTATAGGAAATACACATAAAGTTTGAATCTTTTGATTATAACCATGCTCAAAATGAGTAAAACCACCAATGTTTTGGTGTTGCATTATTCAAAACACAAAACTTATAGGAAACATGTGTAAAGTTTGAATCTTTTGATTGTAAACATGCCCAAAACATGTAAAATCACCTAAATTTTGATGTTGTATTATTTAAAACTCAAAACTTATAGGAAATGCACAAAAAAATTTGAATCTTTTGATTGCAAACATATTCAAAATGAGTAAAACCACCTATGTTTTGGTGGTGCATTATTCAAAACTCAAAAATATAGGAAACATGCATAAAGTTTGAATATTTTGGTTGTAAACATGCTTGAAACAAGTAAAACTACCTATGTTTTGTTGTTGCACTTTTCATAACTCAAAAATTATAGGAAACACACATAAAATTTGAATCTTTTAAATTTAAACATGGTAGAAACGAGTACAATCACCTAATTTTTTGTGTTGCATTATTCAAAACTAAAAAATTATAAGAAACAAGCAAAAAAATTGAATCTTTTATTGTAAAAAAGCTTGGAACAAGTAAAAATTCCTAAGTTTTGGTATACATTATTCAAAACTCTAAAATTATAGGAATCACGCATAAATCTTGAATATTTTGATTATAAACATGCTTAAAATGAGTAAAACCACCTTGATTTTTGTGTTACATTCTTCAAAACTCAAATTATAGAAAATGCAAATAAATGTTCAATATTTTGATTGTAATCATGCTCAAAACTAGTAAAACTACATAATTTTTGGGGTTGAATTATTCAAAACTTAAAACATTATAGGAAATGCACAAAAAGTTTGAATCTTTTCATTGTAAACATGCTCAAAATAAGTTAAACCACCTAAGTTGTGGTGTTTTATTATTCAAAACTCAAAAATTATAAGAACTACAAATAAAGTCTGAATCTTTTGATTGTAAACATGCTCAAAATGTAAAATTGCCTATGTTTTGGTGTTGTATTATTCAAAAATAGATAATTATAAAAAATGTGCATAAAGATTAAGTCTTTTGATTATAAATAATGTATGTAATAAGTAAAACAATGTAAGTTTTGGAGTTGCATTATTCAAAACTCAAAAATTATAGAAAATACACATAAATTTTGAATCTTTCGACTATATACATGCTCAAAATGAGTAAAATTACCTAAGTTTTGGTATTACATTATATAAAGCTAAAAAAATAGGAAATGCATATAAATTTTGAATCTTTTAAGTGTAAACATGCTCAAAATGAGTAATACCACCTATGTTTTGGTGTTACATTATTCAAAAGTCAAAAATTATAGGAAACGTGCATAACGTTTGAATCTTTTTATTTTAAACAGGCTCAAAATGAGTAAAACTTCCTAAGTTTTGGTGTTAAATTATTCAAAACTCAAATTATAAGAAATGCATGTAAAGTTTAAATCTATGAATTGTAAACATTCTCAAAATGAGTAAAAGCACTTAGGTTTTGGTGTTACATTATTGAAAACTCAAAAATGATAAGAAATGTGCAAAAATTTTGAATGTTTTGATAGTAAATATGCTCAAAATAAGTAAAACCACATAAGAGTTTTGGTTTTGCATTATTCAAAACTCAAAAATTATATGAAACATGCATAAATTTTGAATCTTTTGATTTTAAACATGCTCAAAATGAGTAAAAATTCCTAAGTTTTGGTGTTACATTATTCAAAACTCAAAAATCATAGAAAATGCACATAAAAATTGAATCTTTCGATTGTAAACATGCTTAAAATGAGTAAAACCACCTAAATTTGGGTGTTGTATTATTCAAAACTCAAAAATTATAGTAAATGTGCATAAATATTGAATCTTTTGATTGTAAACATGCTCAAAATGAGAAAAACCGCCTATGTTTTGGTGTTGCATTATTCAAAACTCAAATTATAAGAAAAGTACATAAAGCTTGAATATTTTGGTTGTAAACATGCTTGAAACAAGTAAAACTACCTATGTTTTTTTGTTGTATTATTCAAAAATAAAAAACTATAGGAAACATGCATAAATATTGAATCGTTTGATTGTAAACATTCTAAAAATGAGTACAACTACTTATGTTTTGGAGTTAAATTATTCAAAACTCAAAAACTATAGGAAACATGCATAAAGTTTGAATGTTTTGATTGTAAATATTCTTCGAAACCAGTGAAACTACTTATGTTTTGGTGTTGCATTATTCAAAACTCAATAATTATAGGAAACACATCAATTTTGAATCTTTTGAATGTAAACATGTTTAAAATGAGTGCAGTCACTAATTTTTGGTGTTGCATTATTCAAAACTAAAAAATTTTAGGAAACAAGCATAAAGTTTGAATATTTTATTGTAAGCATGCTCAAAATGAGTAAAACTATCTATGTTTTGGTGTTGCATTATTCAAAACATGCTCAAAATGAGTAAGACTACCTAAGTTTTGATGTTGCAATTAAAAACTCAAAAATTATAGGAAACATGCATAAAGTTTGAATATTTTGATTGTAAACATGCCTAAAATGAGTAAAATATCTTAAGTATTGGTGTTCCATTATTAAAAACTCAAAAATTATAGGAAACATAAATAAAATTTGAATCTTTTAATTTTAAACATGCTCAAAATAAGTACAATCATTTATGTTTTGGTTTTGTATTATTCAAAACTCAAAAATGATATGAAACATGCATAAAATTTGAATCTTTTGATTGTAAACAAGCTCAAAATGAGTAAAACTACCTAAGATTTGGTGTTCCACTATTCAAACTCAAAAGGTATTGGAAACACACATAAAGTTTGAATCTTTTGATTATAAACATAATCTAAATGAGTAAAACTACATATTTTTGGGTGTTGCATTTTTCAAAAATCAAAACTTATAGAAAAGATGGATAAAGATTGAATCTTTTGATTGTAAACATGCTTGAAATGAGTATAACCACCTAAGTTTTTGTGTTTCATTATTTAAAACTCAAAAATTATAGGTAATACACATAAATTTTGAATCTCTTGATTGCAAGCGTGCTCGAAATAAGTAAAAATACTTTATTTTTTATAGGAAACATGCATAAAGTTTTAATATTTTGATTGTAAACATGCTCAAAACAAGTAAAACCACCTTATTTTTTATGTTGCATTAGTTAAAACTCAATAATTATAGGAAACATGCATAAATTTTGAATCTTTTAATTGTAAACATGCTCAAAATGCACCTAAGTTTTTATGTTGCATTACTCAAAACTCAAAAATTATAGGGAACATGCATAAACTTTGAATCTTTTGTTTGTAAATATGCTCGAAATGAGTAAAACAACCTAAGTTTCAATGTTTCATTATTCAAATCTCAAATTATAGGAAGTGCACATAAAGTTTGAATCTTTTGATTGTAAACATGCTCAAAATGAGGAAAACTATCTATGTTTAGTATTGCATTATTCAAATCTCAAATTATAGAAAATGCACAAAAATTTTGAATCTTTTGATTGTAAACATGCTCAAAATGAGGAAAATTGCCTATGTTTTGGTGTTACATTATTCAAAACTAAAAAATTATAGGAAATGTGAATAAATGTTGACTCTTTTGATTGTAAACATGCTCAAAATGAAAGAAGCCACCTAAATTTTTGCGTTGCATTATTCAAAAAACTCAATAATTATAGGAAACATGCATAAAGTTTGAATCTTTTGATTGTAAACACATTCAAAATGAGTAAAACCACCTAAGTTTTGGTGTTGCATTATTCAAAACTTAAAAATATTAGGAAATGCACATAAAGTTTGAATCTTTTGATTTTAAACATGACCGAAACAATTAAATCTACCTATGTTTTGGCATTGGATTATTCAAAACTAAAAAATTATAGGAAACAAGCATAAATTTTGAAAATTTTGATTGTAAATATGCTCAAAATGAGTAAAACTAAAAAATTATAAAAATCATGCTTAAAGTTTCAATTTTTTGATTGTAAACATGTTCAAAACGAGTAAAACTGCCTACGTTTTGATGTTGTATTATTTAAAACACAAAAGTTATAGGAAACTCACATAAATTTTTAATCTTTTGATTTTAGACATGCTCAAAATGAGTAAAACCACCTAAGTTTATTTATTGTATTATTAAAAACTCAAAATCTATAGGAAATGCAAATACAGTTTGAACTTTTGATTATAATCTTGCTGTAAATGAGCAAAATTGCCTATGTTTTGGTGTTGCATTATGATTTAACAATTTCAGGAATATTGGTGTATTATTCTTAATTTAGTTAAAGAGTCTGAATTTTAAAATCAGTAAATAAATAAACAATAATTAAGTTGCTAATTTGTGCAAATTAATTTCAATGTAGACTTTTCTAAAAATAGTAATGAGAGGGAGAAAATCAAACTTAGCTAGAAACTAACTGATATGACTGAGACAAGGCCTGATACTCATTGTGTAAGATTGAGACACTATCATAAACTAAAATCTAGTCTTCATTTTCTTATTAGATATAAGTTACCAAAAGTGGACAAGAGTGGCACTTACACTGCAGTCCATCTCTGTCAATGTCCTAAGGATTTGAGTTTTCTTGGTTTTATTTGCCAAGTCTATGTGACCCTATCCATGAAGTTTCAATAAATGGAAGTCTATAGAGCTCCATGTAAATTATATTTTCTCTTCAAACCCTATATTCCATTGTACTTGACTAATTTTGGGAAAGAAGAGGGGGGTTAGTGTGTGTAAGATTTATTGAAAGTGGATCCACACCTCCTGTGTAGGCATGTTGCCTACATACCAATACTTCAAAGAGGTATCAATCCATATGTAGTTCTCCCACTTGATGTTCTTTGTGCAATTGAGTGTTTGAAGATGAAAAATGCTAAACTAAATGTGTTTGAGGTGGTAGGGACTAGTGTACTAATTTAAATAAGCTTGTAAGTGTATTACCAAGTTATATGTAGAGAATAAGGAAGAATGCTTGAGTAGTCTTGCTTGGATTCTTTCTTTTTTAGTGATATTTTCCAACCCTTTCCAAATGATCATTTAATGGGATTTTATAAGGATCTATTGATCATGGGTTGAATGTGCTCACATTAGGTTAATACGGAGAAGGATGGGGAACCAGAATAAATTGATCATTAAGGATAGAAATAGACTTGGACAAGAGCACCAAAAGCAAACAAGAGTGGCACCAACACTATATTCCTAGTGTGATGTTATTGTCTTAAGTAGATAAGACCTAGGGGGATGGATCTATCATGGAAAAAAGAGTCTAGCTCAGTTGGGATCAAGTTTGGAAGGTTATGGATGATTGAGAATCATTGAGAAGATGCCTATGAGGGTTGTGAGAGAAAGTAAGATTGACGTAAGGGTTGGGTGTCATTATCCATGCTCAAGTTACAAATTTTTTAATTTTATATGACTATATTTCCCTCCTTTATTCTAGTGATGTATCAAAATGAAATATTAGGATGTAGGAAAAATATAAAGCATACATGGGTAAATAAGGGTGAAGCTCACAAAGATGTGTGATGTTGGGCATGCATAGAGAGAGTACACTATAAATATAAATCTAAAAGAAAAGCAAATAGTAGATCAGTTCTAACTAGATACGTTATATCTAAAAAAATAATGTACAAAATTATGTAAAAGAGAGAGGAAGATAAAGGAATGAATACACCTCATTGGTTGTATAGACCAATAAAAAACTTGTTATGATGTTGAGTGATTTTAGATATGCTGAATATGCTAGGTATGTTGTGCCAAGAGGAATATCATGAATGGAGATGAGTGCTTAGAGTGGCTTAAGATTGCAAAGGCTAGCCCTTTGGCTCCATCATCTCCCACTAAGTGAAGCTAGGTGGTCATGTGTGTGCTAATCGATGTTTAGACTATGTGTCCAATCCCTCTAAATAGGTGGCTCAAGAATATAAAGGCTAGCTAGTCCTTTGGATCTATCATTTCCCCATGAAGTGAAGCTATAAAATGACACTAGTATGAAATGTTTGTTGAATGAGATGGACCTTGAAGCCCATGAATGCTCTATAATCTAACAATATTGGCATGGATAGATAAATATATGCTAGAAGCTAAGCCACTCTTAGTTACTCCAAAATATGGCAATAATGCTTGTATGAAAGCTACTCTAAAACTAGTGCACTAGGCTTGTATGAAAGCCACTCCAAAATGTACAAGTTGGGCTTATATGAAAGCCACTCTAAAATGTGTCAACCACCTATAGATGGAATAAGGCATGCAACTATTAAGAGTGCTTGGGTAATGCTAAACTTGGAAAGAAAAGAAGATAAATGTGTCATGCACATTGCCCCCAATCACTAGTGTTTGAATCATAGATTCTGATCTAAAAGCTATACCAAATATCATATCTAAAACTTGAAGTGAGAGCCATCATTCCATGCATAATTCCCCTTATATCTAAATTCTCTAAGTAAAAATGTACTAAAAACTACTGATTTTGAGCTGGTCTGAAAGTGCAAAACTATAGTTGAACCTACTTTTCTACCTGTTTCTATTTTTTTTATATTTAGATAGGAGTGCTGAAAATGGATAGTAGTGGCATCAGTGTTGTATTCTAATCTTTGCACTATTGTCTTGAGCCAAATCTGGTAATTGTTATAACATTTTCATTATCTACCTGGTCTGACCTAACTAGTTTGATGTCTATTTTCTATTTTGGGTATTCTAGATGTTTTTATTTTGACCATGTTTTGATATCTATGACAAAACCCCTATTTGTTGCCCCCTCTTTTGAGGGTAGGAATGAAGACCCTACAATGACTTTCCTTAGAAAAAAGAACTTTATAAGTTTTTATGCTACAAAGATACATGATATAACAATGGTCATTGACAAGATATCTCAAGATATAACATGGTTTGTATTGGGAGATTGTTAGATCAATAGGGTTATGCCTAGATGGATATAACAATGTAATAACATGTGCAATGTACTAATCTAGAATAGAAAGTCTAGTTAGTTATTAACTATTAGTTATCATAGAGGGATGGAGCATGATGTCCATCATGGCATCTAAAAAAATCAAAATAATGCATGATGTAGATCATGGCATTGCAAACAATGAAAATCAAGCAAACAAACAAGCACACAAGGCAAGAAGCAAGAAGCATACAAGGGTGGCCAAGGGGTTAAGCAAACAAGGGACATGGACACATGTCATTCAAATTGGAAAGCAAGCATACAAGGCATTTTCAAATGCCACATGCACATATAATTGAAATAATCAAGGGTTGGCATAAGGGTCACAATCATGTAGAGGAGTACAAGCAAAGAACATTGGAAAATGTCCTAAGGCACACACAAGACATAGAAGCAAAGGACATTGGCAAATGTCCTAAGGCCCATATAAGAGAAAATCAAGAATTGAGAAATACAATCATATCTAGCTATACAAAATAAGAAAAGAAACTATGTAATAACTAGAAATACAATCACATCTAACTAATAAAAGGAGGGAAAGTATGAAAGACATGCTAGTACAAGACTAGGTATATGCTAAGAAATTCATAAGTGTTATATACTAGTGAGATGTCAATATAATAATCTAGTAAGCTAGTAAATAATGTATATCAACATGGTAACTAAAGTGTGTGGTGTAGGAATGACATAACCTAGATGGTGTAATCGTATAAAAGATGGCCCCAGTGGCTATGTATATCAATGTGTGTCTTGAGAAGCAAGATTCCCCCTCAATGGGTAAAATGAAGCAATCAAAGAGCTATATGTCATTGTACACACTCAAAGAAGATCAAGTGAAGCATGGTAATTTAGATAAATTAGTAAACAATAGCATAAAACAACAAATGTAAATTTAGAATAGTAATAGAAATGTAAAGAATGGGTAATGCATATAATTGAAATATTTTTTTTTGTTTTTGATTTATTTGTATGTTTTTTTATTTTGAATTATTTGAATGTTTTTTTATGTTTTTGATATGTTATGAGTTATGTGAAATCAATTATAGGAAGACTATGTATAAGAATTTAAAGAGAAGCTATATATAAGTAAATGAGGAAAGGATAAAACTAATTGATGAGTCTCATGAGAGACTCCATATCATGGTGTCTTTTATCATGGAGAGGAATCATGCATGATCATGAAGCATGATGGAAATGTTGAGACTGTGGGTCTAAAATCTATATATGTTGTAAATTATCTAAAATATATAAATTAGAAATTGAGTGTGGGGTCCCCCTATAACTCTAAGAAGTGGATGCAAATATAGGGATTTTAAGGACCCATTTGGTAGTAGGAGAAGCTCTCCAAACATGTGCTTTGTGAGTAAATGCATGAGATCTCAACAATACTACCTTGGGTATGAACATTGTAGTTAGAAGCTATCTAAAATCTTGAAGCTATGGAGGTGTATGAACTCTCTATGATGGTGATGGATGCCTCAATTGTATCTAAATTAAAACTAGAGGAGGAACTATAATTAGTGGAAAAACTAAAATCGATGGAAAAACTAAAAATGATGCCTGCAAAATAATAGATGGTTTTGAAGTAGGGAGTGGTAACTCATATGGAATTCCACCAACTTTAATAACTTAATTAACATGAATTAATTTTACGCATTTGTGAACTATAGAAGGTACTACTCAAATTTTCTAAATCCATGGTCGACCAAGTAACATATCAAAGACTCCTACACTAAGAACTATAGTGAATGGTGTGGCCACATATGCTGGACCAACCTATAAAGGATGTATAGTCTTACTCACTAAATCCATCAGGGTAATATCCTACTCTAAATATCCTAAATGCTATAATAATTTCATAGTGCACATGTTTATGTTGGATCCATTATCTATGAGAACACTATAAATAGGATGATTATGGATGTAATCTCTAATAAATAGTGTATGATAATCTGAATCATCCTTGGTGATCTCCTAATCTAAGAAGGAGATGGAAGGTCTAGCTAGAACTCTAGAATTATATAAACTAATCATGTTACTAAAAGTATGTGTCTTAACTAAAGGTGCCCTATATATATCTAGTGGAAGATGTGTATGATATGTATGGTGAACCCCTGATGTGTCTCATATCTCTTATTTATAATGTTTTGGAAAGGGATTTGAGAATATTTTCAAAGATTTATCCTATGTTTTCTTTACCTGAGGGGGCTCAACTAAAGTTATAAGATCAATGTGATTTCCATCAATCAAATCCTATATCTTGTGTCTCAAACTAATGCATCTATTTATTATATGGTCTAGTGCCCTATGAAACTCATAAAACAAATATTGATCATATCCCCATGGAAGAGACTTTGTTGGGTCAACTTCCCAAGTAGGAGGGAGAGATATGATGTTACATTCCAATAGCTATTATAAAACTCTAGCTAGAGAAACTAGTAGATTGGTGAAGGTTCACCGAGGAGGTGCTAATAAAATCACTCGCTGAGGGGGTTCAGAAGTTGTATTAACTATCAATTGATTCTGACTCTTCCTTGATTTTATATGAGACTTTGTTGTTACTCTTGTTTATTATGTCTGAGATACTTTTGTACTTGAGTTTGCCTATTGAAATTAGTTTGACTTCTTATTCCTTTAGTGTGTAACACAATTCAATGAAGGAAGAAAATCTTTTGAATATGATTGATTCATGTAAATCTAGTAGAAGACTATGTTTGAAGAGATCTTGTAACTCTTAATCATCCATGGGGATAGTCATCTTAGCAGAAATAGTCTTATATCAAAGAACATAATTTATGACATACTCATTTGACCTTTTTTTCTATTGTAAAACTTGGTTATATGAAACCTTATCACCAATGTTAATGCTAAAATGAGCTAGGAACATGTTAGCTAAAGGATTTAATGCATTGACCAATTAATTTGATAGACTATAGAACTAATGTAAAGTATAATCCCTTAGGATTCATGGAAATAACATGGTAAGTAGCTATTCATTGGGTACAAAGTCCAAGCATACTACATGAAAGGCTCTCAAATGTGTCTCTAGATCACCCTCACCATCATATAGAGTAAGCTTTGGTTGAACAAAACCTTGTAGAAAGGGTATAGAAGCAATGTGATGTGACAGTGGTGTATGCAATATATCAAAATAATCCAAAGCCTATGTGGGTCTAGAGACAAGGGTTGCCACATTAAGAGACAAAGACGTACTAGCCATATTTGGTGGTATAGAGGTAGGTTGGGATGCTATAAGGGGTTATTGAGATATAATGGCCCTCGTAGTGTCATTTTTAACTATTTGCTTTGAAGGAATAGAAGATTCAACTTGTTTAGCCTTTTTAATTTCCATGATAGATTACAAGATTCAAGAGTATGATCTCAGGGCTAGTCTTGAAGTCTTTCTCAAAAACTTTGTAGGATCAAATCTTTGTTGAGGGTAAATTCATTATCAATAATTGGTATAAGTGGATTAAGAGTCTAATGTGGTGGGGCATGAGTATCAGTGTGTACATCATCATTATTATTTTCATACTACTCATTATCAAAATTATCTTTATTGAAATTAATGTAATCTAGGTGTGTAGAATCTATAACAAGAACTTGAGTTGTCATAATTTGGGTAAATTCAGGAGGATTGCCACTAATTCTTTCACTTTGTCTTGAAGGAAGAGATGCAAAAAAATTAGGTGGCATGAGGAAAACAACTTGGATAATAGTACAAAAGATTAAACACATATAATATAAATAAGGAACTAAAATATGCATAAAAATAATATGAAGTTTGTACACATGTAAGGTGATACCTCAAAAATAAAATAGGAACTAGTAATGCAACTAGGGTTTGAAAGATAATTATTTTGACAAATTACTATGAAAATTTGAAATTGAAAGTGAATTTTTGAGTTAGAAATGCAAGTAAAAAATAAAAGATTTATTGGAAAGTTTATGATTAAATGGGACCTATCATATATAACTAGGGTTTTGAAAGAAAATTTTCTTTTAACTATTATTATGAAAATTTGAAATTTAAAGTGAATTTTTGAGTAAAATATGCAAATAAAAAATTAGAAGTTTATTTGAAATTTTTTGATTTAAGGCGACCTAGAAGATGCAACTAGGGTTTGGGAAAATACTATTTTTTTGAGAATTACTATTGAATTTTAAAATTTGAAAGGATTTTTTGATTTAAATATACTAGTAAAAAATTATAAAATATTGGGAAAATTACTAGGAAAATACTGGGACCTAGTATGGGTAACTAGGGTTTGAAAGAAAATTATTTTAAAATTAATATGAAATTTTAAAATTTAATACTAATTTTTATTTTATTATCCAAGTATAAAATAGAAATTATATGAAAAGTTAGTAGAAAATTCACCCTAGGGTTGCTAGGGTTTTTATGCATAAATGAAGTAAGTCAGGTTCACCAAATGATTTAACAATTTTAGAAGTATTGGTGTATTATTCCTAATTTAGTTAAAGGATATGAGTAGTAAAATCATTAAATAAATAGAAAATAATTAAGCTACTAATTTTTTAAAATTAATTACAATTTAGATTTTTCTAAAAATAGTAATGAGAGGGAGAAAATCAAATTTAACTAGAAACCAGCTGAAACAACTAAGATAGGCCTTGATACTCACTATGAAAGACTGGGACATGATCATAAAATAATATCTAAACTTTTTTTTTTGATTTGATAAGAGAAATGAAAGTGTATAGGAGTAGCACCAGTGTTATAGTCCACCTCTACCACTATTGTCTTGAGGATTTGAGCTTTCTAGATTGTGGTCACTAGGTCTATGTGGCCCTATCCATGAAGTTTTGGTCGCTAAAAGTATATATAGCTCTTTATAGAGTAGATTTTCTCTTCAAACCCTATCTTCTATTATGTTTTGACCAATTTTGAGCAATAGGAGGGGGGTTAGTGTATGTAAGATTTACTAGATGTGGATCTACACCCCTTGTGTGGGCACATTGCCTACATACCAATACTCTAAAGAGGGATTAAGTCATATGTAGTTCTCTCACTTGATGTGATTTTTTCAATTTAGTGTATGAATATGAAAAATGCTAAACTAAATGTGCTTGAGGTGGCTAGGGGTTGGTGTACTAATTTGAATAAGCTTATAAGTGTATTGGTTATATGCAAAGAATAGAGAATATTGTTTGAGTAGTCTTACTTGTATTATTGGTTGCTTAGTGAAATTTTATAAACATTTAAAATTGATCTTTGAATGGGATTTTATAAGGATCTATTGATCATGGGTTGAATGTGGTCATGTTAGGCTAATAAGGAGAAGGATGTGCAACTAGAATAAATTGACTATTGGGGCTAGAAATGAACTTTGACAAGATCCCTATAAGTAGGTAAGAGTGGCACTAGTGTTATAATCTTAGTGTGTAACTATTTCCATAATCACATGGAACCTAGGGGAATGGATCTATCATGGAAAGAAGAGTCTGACTCAGTTGGGATCAAGTTTACAAGGCTATAGATGACTAGAAATCAATGAAAACATGTCTATAAGGGTTTTGAGATCAAGTAAGAGAGACCTAAGGGTTGGGTGTCATTATCCATGCTCAAGTTACCAATTTTTGTATTTTATATGACTACACATTATTTAAAATTATAAAATTAAAAGAAACATGCATAAAGTTTGAATATTTTGATTGTAAACATGCTCCAAATGAGTAAAACCAAAGTTTTGTTGTTACATTATTCAAAACCCAAAAATTATAAGAAACACACATAAAGTTTAAATCTTTATATTGTAAACATGCTAAAAATGAGAAAAATGACCTATGTTCTGGTGTTGTATTATTAAAATCTCAAAACTTATAAGGAACAGACATAAAGTTTAAATATTTTGGATGTAAACATGTTTAGAATGAGTAAAACCACATAAGTTTTGGTCTTGCATTATTCAAAACTCAAAAATTATAGGAAATGCACATAAATTTTTAATCTTTTGCTGGTAATCATGTTCAAAATGAGTAAAAATGCTTAAATGTTGCTGTTACATTACACAAAACTTGAAAATGATAAGAACCATGCTTAAAGTTTGAATATTTTGATTGTAAACATTCTCAAAATAAATTAAACCACCTAAGTTTTGGTGTTACATTATTCAAAACTTAAAAATTATAGGAGACATGCAAAAACTTTGAATCTTTTGATTGGAATCATGCTTGAAATGAGGAAAACTACCTATATTTTGTGTTGCATTATTCAAAAAAATAATAATAATAGGAAACATACATATATTTTTAATGGTTTGATTGTAAACATGGTCAAAACAAATAAAACTACCTAAATTTTGGTGTTGAATTATTCAAAACTCAAAAATTATATGAAACATGCATAAAGTTTGCATCTTTTGATTGTAAACATACTTAAAATGAGTAAAATTACCTATGTTTTGGTGTTGCATTAATCAAAATTCAAAAACTATAGGAAACATGCATAAAGTTTTAATCTTTTATTGCAAACATGATAAAAATTTGTAAAACCACCTAAGTTTTGGTGTTATGTTATTCAAAACTCAAAAATTATAAGAAACATGCATAAATTTTAATTATTTTTATTGTAAACATTCTCAAAATGAGTAAAACCACCTAGGTTTTGGAGTTTTAGTATTTAAAACTCAAAAATTATAGAAAATGCATATAAATTTTAAAACTTTTGATTGTAAACAAGCTCTAAATGAGTAAAACTACCTAAGTTTTGGTGTTGCATTATTCAAAACTAACAAATTAAAATTAACACACATAAAGATTGAATCTTTTGATTTTAAACATGCTCAAAATGAGTAAAACCACCTAAATTTTAGTGTTACATTATTCAAAACTCAAAAATTGTAAGAAACACATATAAATGTTGAATCTTTTGATTGTAAACATGCTTAAAATGAGTAAAACTGCCTAAGTTTTGGTATTGCATTATTCAAAATTCATAAATTATAAGAAACATCTATAAAGTTTGAATATTTTTATTATAAACATGCAGAAAATGAGTAAAACAACCTAGATTTTTATGTTACATTATTCAAAACTCAAAAATTATAGGGAATGCACATAAAATTTGAATCTTTTAATTGTAAACATACTCAATATGAGTAAAACTACCTATGTTTTGATGTTGCATTATTCAAAAATAAAAAATTATAGGAAACACACATAAAGTTAGGATTTTTAATTGTAAACATGCTCAAAATGAGTAAAACAACCTAAGTTTTGGTGTTGCAATATTTAAAACTCCAAAATTTTAAGAAACATTCATAAATTTTAATTCTATGCATTGTAAACATTCTTGAAATGAGTAAAACTACAAAGTATTAGGTGTTACATTATTCAAAAGTCAAAAATTATAGGAAATGCACATAAATTTTGAATTGTTTGATTGTAAACATGATCAAAATGAGCAAAATTGCCTAAGTTTTAGTGTTACATTATTCAAAACTCATTTTATAAAAAATACACAAAGTTTGAATCTTTGAATTGTAAACATTTTCAAAATGAGTAAAACTACTTAGGTTTTAGTGTTACATTATTCACATTACAAAAATTATAAGAAACATGCATAAAGTTTAAATATTTTGATTGTAAATATACTCAAAATGATTAAAACTACCTATGTTTTTGTGTTGAATTTTTTAAGACTATAAAATTATAGGAAACATGCATAAATTTTGAATATTTTAATTTTAAACATGCTCAAAACAAGTAAAACTAACTATTGTTTTGTATTTCATTATTCAAAACTAAAAAATTATATGAAATACACATAAATTTTGAATCTTTCAAATGTAAACATGCTTGAAACAAGTAAAACCACTTACGTTTAGGAGTTACATTATTCAAAACTAAAAAAATATAAGATACATGCATAGAGTTTGAATATTTTTACATGATCAAAATAAGTAAAACCACCTATGTTTTGGTGTTGAATTATTCAAAACTCAATTTATAAAAGACATGCATAAATTTTGAATATTTTGAATTTAAATATGCTTGAAATGAGTAAAATTACCTAAGTTCTAGTGTTACATTATTCAAAACTCAAAAAATATAGGAAATATGCATGAAGTTTGAATCTTTTGATTATAAACATTCTTGAAATGAGTAAAACTACCTATGTTTTGGTGTTGGATTATTTAAAACTCAAAAATTATAGGAAATGTGCATCAAGTTTTAATGTTTTCATTGTAAACATGCTCAAAATAAGTAAAATTTCGTATGTTTTGGTGTTGCATTATTCAAAAACTCAAAAATTATAGGAAATAGACATAAAGTTTGAATCTTTATAATGTAAAATATGCTTCAAATATATGAAATCACTTAAGTTTTGGTGCTACATTATTTAAAACTAAAACATTATAAGAAAAAAACATAAAATTTGAATATATTACTGTAAACATTGTTTGAACAAGTAAAACCAGCTATGTTTAGGTGTTGCATTATTTAAAACTCAAAAATTATAGGAAACATGCATAAATATTTAATATTTTAATTGTAAACATGCTCAAAATGAGTAAAACTACATATGTGTTGGTGTTACATTATTCATAACTTAAAAAAATTTGGAAAAAAACATAAATTTTGATTCTTCTAATTACAAGCATGCTCAAAATGAGTAAGCCACCTAGGTTTTGGTGTTGCATTATTCAAAAAATAAATCTTAAGAAACACACATAAATTTTGAATCTTTGGATTGTAATCATGCTTGAAATGAGTAAAACCACCTAGGTTTTGGTGTTACATTATTCAAAACTAAAAAATTATAGGAAATGCACATCAAGTTTAAATCTTTTGATTGTAAACATGCTCAAAATTGGTAAAAATACCTAAGTTTTGGTGGGAGTTACATTATTCAAAACTCAAAAAAATTAGGAAACACACATAAAGATTGAATCTTTAGAATGTAAACATGCTTGAAATGAGTAAAGTTTCTTAGGTTTTAGTGTTGCATTATTCAATACTCAAAAATGATAGGAAACATACATAAGTTTTTAATTTTTTTATTGTAAACATGCTCAAAATGAGTAGAACCACTTAAGTTTTTATATTTCATTATTCAAAACATAAAAATTATAGGAAACATGGATAATTTTTTTATCTTTTGATGGTAAACATGCTTGAAATGAGTAAAACCATCTAATGTTTGTTGTTGCATTATTCAAAACTCAAAAATTATAGGAAACATGCATAAAGATTGATTCTTTTGAATATAAACATGCTTGAAATGAGTAAAACATGTTCAAAGTTTTAGTGTTCCATTATTCAATACTAAAAAATTATAAAAAATTCACATAAAGTTTGAATCTTTTGATTGTAAACATGCTCAAAATGACTAAAACCACCTAAGTTATAGAGTTACATTATTCAAAACACAAAAATTATATAAAATGAAAATAAAGTTCAAATATTTTGATTGTAATCAAGTTTGAAATGAGTAAACCACCTATGTTTTGATGTTGCATTATTCAAAACTCAAATTATATGAAATGATCAGAATTTTGAATATTTTGATTGTAAACAAGTTCAAAATGAGTAAAACAACCTATGTTTTGGTGTTACATTATTCAAAACTCAGAAATTACTAGAAATGCATAGAAATTTTGAACCTTTTGATTGTAAAATTGCTTGAAACAAGTAAAACTTCCTAAATTTTAGTCTTTCATTATTTAAAACTAAAATATTATATTAAACATACATAAATTTTGATTCTTTTGATTGTAAAGATGCACTAAATGATTAAAACCACCTAAGTTTTGGTGTTGCATTATTCAAAACTCAAAAATTATAGGTAATGTGCATAAAGTTTGAGTTTTTTAATTGTAAACATGCTCAAAATGAGTAAAATAGCCTAAGTTTTGTTGTTGCATTATTAAAAACTCAAAAATTATAGAAAATGTGAATAAGGTTTGAATATTTTAATTTTAAACATGTTTTAAATGAGTAAAACCACCTAAGATTTAGTGTCACATTATTCAAATATCAAATATTATAGGAAACACTTGAAAATATTGAATCTTTGTATTTAAATATGCTTAAAAAGAGTAAAAATTGCCCAAGTTTTGGTGTTGCATTATTCAAAACTCAAAAAATAATAAATACCAAGAAAATTTTAATATTTTGATTATAAACATGCTTGAAATGAATAAAACCACTTATTGTTTTGGTGTTACATTATTTAAAACTAAAAAATTATAGGAAATGGGCATAAATTTTAAAACTTTTGCTTGTAAACATGCTCAAAATGAGTAAAATAGCCTATGTTTTGGTGTTAAAAGATTTAAAACACAAAAATTGTAGGAAACATGCATAAATTTTAAATATTTTAATTGTAAACATGCTAAAATGAGTAAAATTACCTAATTTTTTGTATTGAATTATTTAAACCTCAAAAAAAATAGTAAATGCACATAAATTTTAAATCTTTTAATTGTAAACATGCTTGAAATGTGTAAAATTGCCTAGGTTTTGGTGTTGCATTATTCAAAACTCACAAATTATAGAAAATGTCCATAAATATTGATTCTTTTGATTGCAAACATTCTCAAAACAAGTAAAATCACTTATTTTTTGGTGATTCATTATTTAAAACTCAAAAACTATAGAAAACATGCATATAGTTTGAATTTTTTGATTGTAAACATTATCAAAATGAGTGAAACTTCTTAAGTTTTGATGTTATATTATTAAAAACTCAAAAATTATAGGAAACACACATAATGTTTAAATATTTTGGTTATAAACATGCTCACAATGAGTAAAACCACCTAATTTTTAGTGTTGCATTATTCAAAACTCAATAATTATAGGAAATACACGTCAAGTTTGAATCTATTAATGGTAAACATGCTTAAAATGAGTAAAACTACCTAAGTTTTGTTGTTTCATTATTTAAAACTAAAAAATTATAGGAAACATGCATAAGGTTTGAATAGTTTGAATTTAAACATGCTCAAAATGAGTAATACTAAATAAGTTTTGGTGTTGCATTTTATAAATCACAAAAATGATAGGAAACATGGATAAATTTTGAATATTTTGATTGTAAAAATGATCAAAACACGAAAAATTACCTAGGTTTTGGTGTTGTATTATTCAAAGCTCAAAAATGATAGGAAACATGGATAACATTTTAATATTTTAGTTGTAAATATGCTTGAAATGAGTAAACCCACTTATGTTTTAGTGTTGCATTATTCAAAACTAAAAAATACACATAAAGTTTGAATTTTTAGATTGTAAACATGTTCAAATTGAGTAAAACCACCTAAGTTTTAGTGTTTCATTATTCAAAACTCAATAATTATAAGAAATATGCATAAAGTTTGAAACTTTTGATTTAAAACACACTCAAAATGAGTAAAACCACCTAAGTTTTGGTGTTGCATTATTCAAAACTCAAAAATTATAGTAAATGTACATAAATTTTGACTCTTTTGACTGTAAACATCTTTGAAATGAGTAAAATTGGCTAAGTTTTACTGTTACATTATTTAAATCTTAAATTATAGGAAACATTTATAAAATTTGAATTTTCTGATTGTAAACATGCTCAAAATGAGTAAAACTATCTATGTTTTGTGTTACATTATTCAAAACTAAAAAAATATAGGAAACATGGATAAAGTTTGAACCTTTTGATTGTATACATGCTTGAAATGAGTAAAATTGCTTAAATTTTGGTATTACATTATTCAAAAATAAAAAATTATAGGAAACACACATACAATTTAAATATTTTAATTTTAAACAAGCTCAAAATAGGTAAAACTACCTAAGTTTTGGTGTTGCATTATTAAAAACTCAAACATTATAGGAAACACACATAAAGTTGGAATTTTTGATTTTAAACATGCTCAAAATAGGTAAAACTACCTAATTTTTGGTATTGCATTATTCAAAACTCAAACATTATAGGAAACACACATAAAGTTGGAATTTTTTAATTTTAAACATGCTCAAAACAAGTAAAACAAACTAAATTTTGGTGTTACATTATTGAAAACTCAAAAGTTATAGGCAACAAGCATAAATTTTGAATCTTTTGATTGTAAATATGCTCAAAATGATAAAAACTACCTAAGTTTTGGTGTTGCATTATTCAAAACTCAAAAAATAGAGGAAATACCCGTAAGGCTTGAATCTTGTAATTGTAAACATGATCAAAATGAGTAAAAATGCTAAAGTTTGGTGTTGCATTATTGAAAACTAAAAAATGAAAGAAAATGCAAATAAATTTTGAATCTTTTGATTGTAGAAATATTCAAAATAAGTAAAACCATCTATGTTTTGGTGGTGTATTATTCAAAACTAAAAAAGTATAGGAAACATGTTTAATTTTTGAATCTTTTAATTTGAAATGTGCTCAAAATGAGCAAAACTACCTATGTTTTGGTGTTGTATTATTCAAAACTCAAAAAATATAAAAAGTGTGCATAAATTTTGATTCTTTTGACTGTAAACATGATCAAAACAAGTAAAACCACCTAATTTTTTGTGTTGCATTGTTCAAAGCTAAAAAACATTAGAAACATGTAAAAAGTTTGATTTTTTTTATTGTAAACATTCTCAAAATGAGTAAAACCACAAAGTTTTAGTGTTGCATTATTCAAAACTCTAAAAATTTAGGAAATATGCATAAAGATTGAATCTTTTGATTGTAAGCATGCTTGAAATGAGTAAAACCACCTATTTTTTAGTGTTGCATTATTCAAAACATAAAAATTATAAGAAACACTGATAAAGTTTGAGCCTTTTGATTGTAAACATGCTTGAAATGAAGAGAATTGCCTAAGTTTTGGTGTTGCATTCTTTAAAATTGAAAAATTATAGGAAACGTGCATAAAGTTTGAATTTTTTGATTGTAAACATGGTCAAAGTGAGTAAAAATATGTAAGTTTTTGTGTTTCATTATTAAAAACTCAAAAATTATCAGAAACATGCATAAAGTTTATATCTTTTGATTGTAAACATGCTCAAAATGAGTAAAAGTCCATAAGTTTTGGTGTTAAATTATTCAAAACTCAAATATTATAGGAAATGAGCATTAAACTTAAATTTTTTGATTGGAAACATGCTTGAAATGAGCAAGACCACTTAAGCTTTAGTGTTGCAATTTTCAAAACTTAAAAATAATAAGAAACATGTATAAATGTTAAATCTTTTGATTGTAAACATGCTCAAAATAAGTAAACTGCCTAAGTTTTTGTGTTGCATTATTCAAAACTCAAAATTTATTGGAAATGCATATAAAGTTTAATTTTTTTGATTGTAAACAAGCTTGAAACAAGTAAAACTACCTATGTTTTTCTATTTCATTATTCAAGATTCTAAAATTATAGGAAACACATATAAATTTTGAAACTTTTTATTTTAAACAAGGAAAACCACCTAAATTTTCGTGTTGCATTATTCAAAACTCAAATTATAGGAAATATGCATAAATTTTGAATCTTTTGATTGTAAACATGCTCTAAATGAGTAAAATGACCTATGTTTTGGTGTTAAATTATTCAAAACTAAAAAATTCTAGGAAATGTGCATAAAGATTGAATATTTTTATTATAAACATGTTCCAAACCAATAAAACCACCTAAATTTTGATGTTGTATTATTGAAAACTCAAAAATTATAGGAAACACATGTAAAGTTTGAATTTTTTGACGGTAAACATGCTCAAATTGAGTAAAACTACCTATATTTTGGTGTTGCATTATTCAAAACTCAAAAATTATAAGAAACACACATAAAATTTGAATATTTTATTGTAAACATGCTCAAAATGAGTTAAACCACCTATGTTTTGGTGTTACATTATTCAAAACTCAACCATTATAGGAAACATGGATAAAGTTTATTTCTATGAATTGTAAACATGTTCAAAATGAATAAAACTATATTAATTTTTGGTGTTGCATTTTTAAAAAGTCAAAAATTATAGGAAACATGCATAAAATTTAAGTATTTAGATTATAAGCATATTGTAAATGATTAAAACCACCTAAGTTTTGGTGTTGCATTATTCAAATTTCAAATTATAAAAAATGCACATAAATCTTGAATTTTTGGATTGTAAAAATGCTCAAAATGAATAAAACCACCTAAGTTTTGGTGTTACATTATTCAAAACTCAAAAATTATAAGAAACATGCATAAAATTTGAATTTTTTGATTATAAATATGCTCAAAACAAGTAAAACCACCTAAGTTCTTGTGTTGCATTATTAAAAACTCAAAAATTATAGGAAACACTCATTAATTTTGAATCTTCTGATTTTAAACATGCTCAACATTAGTAAAATTGCCTAAGTTTTGGTGTTATATTATTCAAAATTCAAAAGATATAGGAAATGCACATAACATTTGAATCTTTTGATTGTAAACATGCTCAAAATGAGTAAAATCACCCACATTTTTATGTTGCATTTTTCAAAACACAAAAACAATAGGAAATGTGCATAAAGTTGAAATATTTTGATTGTAAACATGGTCGTAAAGAGTAAAACTACCTATGTTTTGGTGTTACATTATTGAAAACTTAAATTATAAGAAACCTACATAAATATCAAATTTTTTGATTGTTAACATGCTTGAAATGAGTAAAACTTCCTATGATTTGGTGTTGCATTATTCAAAACTAAAAAATTATGAGAAACATGCATAAAGTTTAAACCTTTTAATTGTATGCATTCTTGAAATGTGTAAAATTTCCTAAGATTTGGTGTTGCATTATTCAAAACTCAAAAATTATAGGAAATGTGCATAAGTTTGAACATTTTTATTGTGAACATGCTGAAAATAATTAAAATCACCCATGTTTTCATTTTGAATTATTCAAAACTCAAAAATGATAGGAAACACAATAAAGTTTCAATCTTTTCAATGTAATCATGCTTTAAACAAGTCAATCACCAAAGTTTTGGTGTTGCATTATTCAAAACAAAAACATTATAGGAAGCAAGCATAAAGTTTGAATCTTTTTTTGTAAACATGCTTAGATTGAGTAAAATTGCCTACATTTTGGTGTTGCATTATTCAAAACTCAAAAATGATAGGAAAACACTCAAAGTTTGAATTTTTTGATTGTAAACATGCTTGAAATGAGTAAAACTATCTATGTTTTGGTGTTGCATTATTCAAAACTCAAGAAATGTTGGAAATGTACATAAGGTTTCGATATTTTGATGGTAAACATGTTCAAAATGAGTAAACCACCTATGTTTTGTTGTTACATTATTCAAAACTCAAATTATAAGAAATAGACATAAAGTTTGCGTCTTTGGATTGCAGTCATGCGTAAAATGAGTAAAATTGCCTAAATTTTGGTGTTGAATTGTTCAAAACTCAAAAATTATATGAATTCACATAATGTTTGAATCTTTTGATTGTAAAAATGTTTGAAAAGAGTAAAATTGCCTATGTTTTGCTATTATATTATTCAAAACTCAAATTATAAGAAACATGCATAAAGATTAAATCTTATGATTGTAAACATACTCAAAATGAGTAAAATTGCCTATGTTTCGGTGTTGCATTATTCAAAACTAAAAAAGTATAGGAAATACACATAAATTTTGAAGCTTTAGATTGTAAACATGCTTAAAATGAGAAAAAACCACCTAAATTTTGGTGTTGCATTATTCAAAACTACAAAATTATAGGAAACATGCTTAAAGTTTGATTCTTTTAATTGTAAGCATGCACAAAATGAATAAAACAACCTACGTTTAGGTGTTGCATTATTCAAAAATAAAAAATTAAAGTAAACACACATATAGTTATAATATTTTGATTGTAAACATCCTCAAAATGAGTAAAATAGCCTATGTTTAGTTTTTGTATTATTAAAAACTCAAAAATTATAAGAAACGTACATAATGTTCAAATATTTTGATTTTAAACATTTTAAAAATGAGTAAAACATCCTAAGATTTGGTGTTACATTATTCAAAACTCAAAAATTATAGGAAACATGCATAAGTTTGAATCTTTTGATTTTTAATATGTTCAAAATGAGCAAAACTACCTATGTTTTGGTGTTACATTATTCAAAACTAAAAAGCTATAGAAAAAACAAAAAAATTGAATATTTTGGTTATAAACATGCTTGAAATGAGAAAAACCACCTAAGTTTTGGTGTTCCAATATTTAAAACTCAAAAATTATAAGAAATTCACATAAGGTTTAAATCTTTTGATTGTAAACATTCTTGAAATGAGTAAAACTACATATGTTTTGGTGTTGCATAATTTAAAAATAAAAAATTAAAGGAAACATGCATAAATTTTGAATCTTTTTATTGTAAACATACTCAAAATGAGTAAAACTACCAAAGTTTATGTGTTTCATTATTCAAAACTCAAAAAATATAATAAATTCACATAAATTTTGAATATTTTAATTGTAAACATGCTCATAATGAGTAAAACCTCTTAGGTTTTGTTGTTACATTATTTAAAATTAAAAAATTATAAGAAATGTGCATAATGTTTGAATCCTAAAATTTTAAACATGATTGAAATGACTAATATCACCTAATCTTGGTGTTGCATGATTCAAAACTCAAAAATTATAGGAGACACACATAAAATTTAAATCTTTTAATTATAAATATGCTTGAAATGGGTAAAATTGCCTATGTTTTGGTGTTGCATTATTCAAAAATAAAAAATTAGAGGAAACACACATAAAGTGTAAATATTTTGATTATAATCATGCTTGAAATGAGTAAAATTGCTTATGTTTTATATTTACATTATTCAAAACTCAAAAATCATAAGAAACTTGCATAAAAATTGAATTGTTTGATTTTAAAGATGCTCAAAACAGGTAAAACTACTTAAGTTTTGGTGTTACATTGTTCTAAACTAAAAAAATATATGAAATGTGTAAAAATTTTGAATATTTTGATTGTAAACATGCTCAAAAGGAGTAAATCCATCTAAGTTTTGGTGTTCCACTATTCAAAACTCAAACATTATAGGAAACACACATAAAATTTGAATATTTTGATAGTAAACATCCTTAAAATGAGGAAAACCTCTTAAGTTTTGGTGTTTCATAAAGTTTGAATCTTTTAATTGCAAGCATGCTCAAAATGAGTAAACCCACTTAAATTTTGGTTGTGTATTATGTAAAACTAAAAAATTATAGGAAATGCACTTAAAGTTGGAATATTTTGATTGTAAATATGCACAAAATGACTAAAACCACTTAAGTTTTGGTGTTGCATTATTCAAAACTCAAAAATAATAAGAAACGTACATAAAGTTTGAATCTTTTGATTGTAAACATCTTTTAAATGTGTAAAACTACTCATGTTTTAGTGTTCCATTACTCAAATCTCAAAAAAATTATAAAAAATGTATAAAGTTTGAACCTTTTGGTTGTAGACATGTTTGAAATGAGTAAACTACTTGAGATTTAGTGTTGCAATATTCAAAACTCAAAAATTATAGGTAACATGTATAAAGTTTGAATTTTATGATTCTAAATAGGCTCAAAATGAGCAAAAGTACTTAAGTTTTGGTCTTGCATTATTCAAATCTAAAAAATTATAGTAAAGATGCATAAGTTTTAAATCTTTTGATTGTAAACATGCTTGAAAGGAGTAAAACCACTTAAGTTTTGGTGTTGCATTATTCAAAACTTAAACATTATAGGAAACCTACATAAAGTTTGAATTTTTTGACTGTAAACATGCTCAAAATGAGTAAAATTGCCTAAGTTTTGGTTTTGCATTATTCAAAATGCAAAAATTATAGGAAATACACAAAAATTTTGAATCTTTTAATTGTATACATGCTTAAAATGAGTAAAACTACATAAGTTTTGGTGTTGCATTTTTAAAAACTCAAGAATTATAGGAAATACAAATAAAGTTTAAATCTTTTGATTATAAAATGCTCAAAATGATTAAAACCACCTAAGTTTTGCTGTTACATTATTTAAAACATAAAAATAATAGGAAATGTGTATAAATATTGAATCTTGTCAGATTGGCCACGATCTTGGTTCCTTACACAAAAGATTGAGAAAATCTATGTATAGAGCATTGAAATCAGAGATAAATTGCAAAGAAATAAGAAGATTGTCTTCACACAAAAATATTGAAAAATATGATATGCTTGCATAAAATCACATTAACCTATCTAACCTTCTAAAATGAAAAAGTAGGGTACATATAGAGAAAATTAGGGCAACGTGAGGAATCCTTTAATTTTCATAATTAGATAATTATATTAAAATTTAATTAGCCTATGTGACCCTTTTATAACTAACATAAGGAAGCTTAACTAACATAGAATGGCCATCAGACCATGTTGGCAAAACCAAATGGGAAAATATCTATACCAACACCTCACTTAAGCATAGCTTAGGTGAGATGAGAATTGGGTCTCAGCATTAAAAGCATGATGGGGTACCCAAGTACATAGTGAATAACCTCCATACGAGGAAGAAGAAGGTGAATCAACCCTAACCCCAATGAGAGCTCATAGATGAACAAATTTACTCTCTATGAAGGGCTTGGTCAGAATATCTATAATCTACTCTGATGTTAGACAATACCAAAGTTTAATGACCTACTCATTGATAATCCCCTTGATAAAGTGCATGTGAATCTCTTTGTGTTTGGTCCTTTGATGGAGAACTAGATTCCTAAAAATCTAGATAATACTTTGGTTGTCACAATAGATGATTATTGGCTTATGAAACTAGATACCAAAATTAGTGAGAATCCCCTAAAGCTAGATTACCTCAATGGTGGCATTGATAGCTCCTTTGTATTTTGCCTCTATAGATGATAAAACAATTGCATGTTGCTTCTTTCTTGACCAACTTATTAGACCCAAACCAAGTGAGAAACTATATCCTGAAGTAGAATTTTGACTCTAAATATCTTCAACCCAATATAAATCTATGTATATGATCAAATCAACCTATGTTCCTACTCCATAGTGCATCCCATGATTGTGCAAACCCTGAATGTAGTGCAAAATTCGCTTAGCTGCTTTCCATTACAATTCATGTGGCTCATGTATAAACTAGGAGACCATGCCAACTACATAGGATATGTTAGGTCTATTGTGTGAGAGATAGTTAATACTACCTATAAGTTACTAATATGGAGTTGCATCAACCAATGGTGTAGGAAAATCAGCCTCAAGATTCACACCAGACATGAAGGGAGTAAGAGCTAGCTTACAATCAACCATGTTAAACCTTGCAAGAAAATCAAGAGAATACTTTGATTATGGTAAATTTATCCCATAATCTAATTGAATGATTTCAATCCCAAGAATGGAATGCAATAATTCCATTTCTATCATCAAAAATTTGTTTGAAAGTGTAGTTTTCACTACTAAGATGGATGATTATGAACTCCATGTAATCAATAGGTCATCCACATAGATAACTGGGATCAACAAAGAATCATCCTACCACAATATGTAGACATTTGGATCTGAGTGGCATTTTGTGAACCCAACTATGAGGAGAAAGGAGTCTATATATAGATTCCTTGAGTCTGTATACCAAGGAGGAATCTTCCACAAAGCCTTGTGGTTACTCCATGTAGATCTCTTCTTTCAACTCACCATGTAGAAAAGCACATTTGGTGACCATCCCACTAATGTGCGACTATGATGGGTAGAGTGAGTCTGATAGATTTCATCTTGGCTAGAGGAGAAAATGTCTTAGTATAGTCTATGTCAGGAAGTTGAGAAAACCCCTTTACAGCTAGATGAACTTTGTACTTATTAATATATTCATCTGCACCATACTTATTCCAATAAACCCATTTTCAATGGACCAATTTTCTTCCTTTAGGAAGAGGAACCAAGTCCCATGATTTATTCCTGATTAGGGAACTATACTCCTCCTACATAGCAAAATCCCATTCTAGAATGCCAGATGCCTCATGAAAGGTTTATGGATCTGAGGTAATGGATAGGTAGGCATGTGAAGTTCCCTAAAACTATGAATATATATGCCTTATATTCAATGGATTTCCAACCCATTTCCTAGCACTTTGAAGTGTTTGTTTGGCCCAAGTGGGACTAGAATTGTATGATATTGGAGAAATAGGAGGTGAGTCATCATCATCTAAAGTGTGAGTGTGTGATGGAGGAGGAGAATCCACATCACTTCTCTCATCAATTGAACTTGAAGAAGAAGAGTCATCCTAGTCATTAGGAAGATTTTGAGGTGGATCCAAGTCACTATATAAGGTGGAATTAATGTCTAGTGAGACTTTTGAAGATTATGGAGTGATAATAGTGAGTTCAAGTGGGCCCTCATGAAACTTGACACTCCTTTCTATAAACAACTCATGAGTTTTATGATGTAGGATCTTGTATCCCTTAGTACCCTCTACATACCCCATAAAGATATAAGATTGAATTTAAGGGTCCATTGCCTTGCATTTCTTCTTGGGAATGTCAGCCATTATTGGTGATCTAAACATGTGAAAGTGATCCACTATGGGCTTATGACCATCCCAAGATTTAAAAAGAGTGATTCCTTTTAAGGTTTTGTATATAACATAATTTTGAATGTAGAACGCACAATGGATTGATTTAACCCAACACTAAGGAGTAAGAGACTTTGATTAAAGCATACAATTGACCATTTCCTTCATAAAATAGTTCTTATGTCTGATCGGTGACACCATTTTGCTGATGATTGTATGGAACTATGTGTTGCATCTGAATCCCCTCTAATGTGCAAAACTACTCAAACCTTTTCAATCCTTAAGGTTTTGATGGAATAATATGAATACTTCTTCATAAGTACCTTGAAGTCCTTAAAGTGATCAAATAACTCAAAATTCTTTTTAAGAAAAACCACCTAGGTGTACCTCAAAAAGTCATTGATGAATGTGAGCATGTATTTAGTCTAATTGAATGAAGGTTTTGGGAATGGACCTGCTATGTCACTATGGATAATTTATAGCTTTTATTCAGCTCTCCTTGTTTTGCCCTTGTCATATTTCTCTTCTATATTCTTTCTAAGAATGTAGCCATTTTATAGGCCACCTTAGAATTTAACTTTAGGTAACCCTAAAACCATGTCTTGATGACTAAGTTACTCCAAGTAATGGTAATTTAAATGCTAAACCATTCATGTCATAGTTTGCTCACTCCATCTACATGAGTAAGTAGTGTAGTTGAGGTCTAATCTAGGGAAAATTATGAGAAGGTATAAATCATATATTGATGATTGGCCTTCTCATAAGCCACTATGGTGTCACTATGTAGCTCTTTAATAATGACTAAATTAGGTGTGAACTCAACTTACTTCTTATGTGAGTGATTTGGTACACTGATAGAGGATTGGTGGATAGTGAAAGAACACATAGAACATCATTGAAGGTCCCACCATTTACTTCAATTGATCCTTTACCACTGAATTCTATCAAAGTGTCATCACCCATGAGAATTAAAAGTACAAAACATGGATCTATTTCTAAAAATAGATATTTTAAAGAGGCCATGTGATATGAAGCACATGAGCCAATAACCCAAGTCAAAGGTTGAGAATCTACTGCAATAAGTGCCTTGCCCTTATTTTTACCCTTTTTGTTATCTTTAGCCTTTATAGAATCTTGTGTGAACATGTTCTAAGTTGAGGATTGAGGAACACTAATGTTATTCTTCT
Organism: Torreya grandis; assembly: GCA_037957365.1. Lineage (NCBI taxonomy): Eukaryota > Viridiplantae > Streptophyta > Pinopsida > Cupressales > Taxaceae > Torreya > Torreya grandis. The sequence continues at coordinate 1,404,201 of JARHVA010003303.1, forward strand.
CAATCATCTTAGTTAAGGTGTCAATCTTCTTTTTCATGTACTGAGAACCATCATGGCCAAGTTTTTTTACAAAAGTTGCATTTGAGTTTCTCCTTCTTAGGTTATCCACTTGAGGAGGGCTCATTTGACAATGCCTTAGGATTGGCATCTAATTTCTGATTCTTCTTGTGTTCATGATCTAGTTTAGACTATTTATTCATTTGTTTACCATTGTTAACAATCAAGGCATGTGATTTTGAAGACTTCAGTGTACCCATTTAAACTAGGTTAGCTTGATCCTGATTCAAATTAGTAACAAACTCATTGAATAATGGCATTTTTAAAATGGATCTAAGTGAATGTTTGGTATCATGAAATCTAGAGACAGAAATAGAATAGTCATGACCCAATTTTGTAAGCATAGATAGAATCAACTAGTCATCTATTTTCTCAATGCCACATTATTTCAAATACAATCTCAATGATTTAAACTTTGCAAAGAAGTCTTTTAGGGTGTCATAGTCACCTAGGTTCAATGTGATGATCTCAGTTTTGAGTTCATGACCCCTCATGTTGTCTTTCACTCCAAAATTCTTTTCTAAGATGGTCCAAACTTCATTAGGAGTTTTTGTATATTCAACATGAAATAGGAAGTTGAGAGGCATTGACAATCATAATAATCCATAGGCCTTGTCAAATCTATTTTACCACTTAACCTTTTTTGAATTTATAGATGGTTTAGTCTCCTCACCCAATTTTAGAATTCTAGTTGAGATGGTTAAATGGTGAAAGTGGTTCAATGTTTAGATCTATTAGTGAAAATTAGATTGAGACAATTTACAAAACTAAGATGAAAGAAAAGAATAAATTATACATAGTAAAAGTACACCCTTAAACTATCAACAAAACCCCCCCTTAAGTTACAATGTAACACATGCTCAATATTAGACATCGAACAACATTGAGAATGTGTCTATGAGCAATTAATATGAGAGAATATGAGAGGGACAATAAGCACATCTAAGAAAGGTATAGTGAGTTTTAGATGTATTATTAGTGAATATCGAGGATGTTACAAAGGACCTAAAATAATATCACCAATGCATAGAACTTAAAAAATTATGCACTTTTTAAAAAATAGCACCCAAAATGGAATTATGGATTGAAAATTATGGCCCTTACAAGTTCTTACTTCTACACATTCATAGACCCTTTCCAAAAATGGAATTTTTTTACCAAAAAAGATAGAAATGAAAAAACACTTAAGTGGAGATACCTCACAACTATGAGTAGTAATGACCCTTCAAAATTCTAGGTTGATATCAGAAGAGTAATTTGGAGTTTCTAAACTACTTTACCTTTAACTCTGAGTAGTAATGACCCTTCTAAAATTTGAGTCAGTCTTAGAAGAGTAATCTGGGTTTCCTAGACTGCTTTGCATCCAAATCTGAGTAGTAATGGCCCTTCTAAAACCCAAGTCAGTTTTAGAAGAGTAATATGGGTTTCTTAGACTACTTTTCTTCTAGCTTCAAGTAGTAATGGCCCTTATAAAATTGAAGTCAATCTTGGAAGAGTAATCCAAGTTTTTCAGACTACTTTGCTTCTAACTCTAAGTAATAATGACCCTTCTAAAACTTGAGTTGGTTTACACTAGTGTTATCTGAGTTTTGTCACCTTATTTAACTTCATGAATTTGTAAGTAAAGTAACTCCACAAGTTTGAGTTGGTCTGTTAGCTAAGTAATAACCCTTCGAAATCCTTAATTGGTTAGTGGGCTCTCTAATGCATGCAACATTAAGTAGAACAACTATAGATCCAAAGTAATGACCACCTATAGATCTGAGTAATGTAGAGGTTTGATGACATATAAATTGAGGCAATCCACAAACATCTAAAATACTTAAGCAATGGAAATTTTGCAAGAGACCCATTTGAGATTTTGATTTGAGGAAGAAAATGTAGAAGGCATTTTTGCACAACAATATAAAAAGTACGTATTTGTCAGGGGAAGAAACACCTACAACAATCAATATGCTCTGATACTAACTGTTAGGTGACCCCTTATCCAACGGAAGCACAATTGATTACTTTCTTATAAGCAATTAAACACGGAATTATACCAGAATGATAAAGTAACTAGAAACTTGAGACAACAAAAAATTTGAGAGACAATACACACTCTTTGTATTAAATACTACTAGAATAAAATACAATAAAGAAGATGCCACTTCTTCCTCCACCTCAAAGGCTTGCCACACCTCAAGACCTTCTTCCCCCTCTCTCTTACTCAACACAACAACTCTAAAGCCTGAGTTATTATCCCTCCTTGAATGCTTCAGCTTGTCTCCTTGACTTTGCTAGCTTCAATGCTTTTACTTGCCTTCTTGAATATGATTACAATACATGCCTCATGGGTCTTTAAATAGAATCCCATGGTTACAAAAATAGAAATCTAACTACAATAATTAGACATGCAGCTCGTGACTATAATTAGTCATTAGACATGCAAACACTCATTTCACTTAACTGATTGTTTGTCAACAACAGTTCTAGAAATACACAGGCGACCGACACTGGTTCCTGCTTGTCTGGTGCTGCCGATGTCGGTCGACTCTCTGTCGTTGCCAGTCTCCTTCTCCACTGCATCTGACTGATGTCGGTCATACTGCCAATGTCAGTGGCTCTGGTTCTTCAGCATCCTTCCTTGTGTCTGCAAATAGTTGAAGCTTTTAGCTCCACACCTTAACAGTATTTTTTTCAAAAATAAAAAAATGGGGCCTTGGGATGCCAAAAAGAGAGGAAAATTGACTATTCTAGAACTAGGTCATGTTTACATTTGATCTAAGGGTTTTGGCACCTTTTAAAACCAATGACATGGTATTTTTGGAGATCTAAAGCTTTAGTAGAAAATTTTGCATTAATTATATAAGGAACCCTACTAAACCTTTTTTTATGATAGAATAGGGAATGTATGCAAGATTTCACCATAAAGATTGTTGTAATACTAACAAAAATGGCTCTAATACCATGATATATTGGCCACCATCTTGAATCCTTGCACATAAGATTGAAAAAATCTATGTATGGATTAATGAAATCATAAATAAATTTCAAAGGAGGAAGAAGCTAGTCTTCACATAACAATATTGTAAAATATGACCTGTTTGTATAAAATCACATTAACTTGTCTAGCCTTTCAAAACATAAAAGTGGGGTATATATAGGGAAAATTAGGGTAACATGAAGAAGCCTCTAATTTTCCTAATTAGATAATTACATTAAAAAATAATTAGCATATATGACCCTTTTATTATTGATCTAAGAAAATTTAACTAACATAGAATGGCCATAAGGCCATGTAGGCAAAACTCAATGTGAAAAATCACTACACCAATAAATGTTTTGATTGTAAACATGAATAAAATGAGTAAAATTTTCTATGTTTCAGTGTTACATTATTCAAAACTCAAAAATTATTGGAAATACATATAAAGTTTGAATCATTTAATTGTAAACATGCTCAAAATAGGCAAAATCACCTAGGTTTTGGTGTTACATTATTCAAAACATACAAATTATAAGAAAAATGCATAAATTATGAATCTTTTGATTGTAAACATGCTCAAAATGAGTGAAACTACCTAAGTTTTGGAGTTACATTATTTCAAACTCAAAAATTATAAGAAAGATGCATAAAGTTTGTATTTTTTGATTGTAAACATGTTCAAAATGAGTAAAACCATCTAAAATTTAGTGTTATATTATTCAAATCTCAAAAAAAATTGGGAATGTGCATAAAGTTTGAATCTTTTGATTTTAAACATGGTTGAGTTGAGTAAAACCACCTACAAAAAATATAGGAGACATTCACAAAGTTTGAATATTTTAATTGTAAACATGCTCAAAACAAGTAAAACTACCAAAGTTTAATGTTATATTATTGAAAATTAAAAAATTATAGAAAATGTGCATAAATTTTTAATCTTTTGATTATAAACATGCTCAAAATTAGTAAAACTACCTACATTTTTATGTTGCATTATTCAAAACTCAAAAATTATATGGAACACACATAAAGTTTAAATATTTTGAATGTAAACATGCTTGAAATGAACAAAACTCCCAATTTTTTTGTGTTGCATTATTTAAAACTCAAAAAATTATAGGAAACATGAATAAATATTAAATATTTTGATTGTAATCATGCTTGAAATAAGTAAAAATACCTATGTTTTGGTGTTACATTATTCAAAACACAAAACATTAAAATAAATGTGCATAAATTTTGAATCTTTTGATTGTAAACATGCTCAAAATGAGTTAAACCACCTAGATTTTGGAGTTGTATTGTTCAAGACTCAGAAATTATAGGAAATGTGTATAAAATTTGAATCGTTTAATTTTAGACATTCTCAAAACAAGTAAAACTACCTAAGATTTGGTGTTGCATTTTTTAAAACTCAAAAATTATATGAAACCTACATAAAATTTGAATATTTTGATTGTATACATGCTTGAAATGAATAAACCCACCTTATTTCTTTTGTTGCATTCTTCAAAACTCTAATATGATAGGAATTGCATATAATGTTTAAATCTTTAAATTGTAAACATGCTCAAAGCTATCTAAGTTTTGTGTACCATTATTCAAAACTCAAAAAATATAGGAAATATGCATAAATTTTAAATCTTTTGATTGTAAATATGCTTGAAACAAGTAAAAACACCTATGTTTTTGTGCAGCATTATTAAAAACTCAAAAAATATAAGAAACATGCATAAATTTTGAATCTTTTCATTCTAAACGTGCTCAAAATGAGTAAAACCATAAAGTTTTGGTGATGCATTATTCAAAACTCAAAAAATATAGGAAACATGCATAAAATTTGAATATTTTAATTGTATACATGCTCAAAACAACTAAAACCCCCTATGTTTTGGTGTTACAATATTTAAAACTCAACAATTATAGTAAACACTTTAAACTCTTAATATTTTGATTGTAAACATGCTTAAAATGAGTAAAACCACATAAGTTTTGGTGTTACATTATTCAAAACTCTAAAATTATAGGAAATGCATATAAACTTTGAATCTTTTGATTGTAAACATGCTCTAAATGAGTAAAATGACTTATTTTTTTAATTGATTATTCAAAACTTAGAAATAATAGGAAACATGCATAAATTTTGAATATTTTGATTGTAAACATGCTCAAAATGACTGAAACCTCTTAGGTTTTAGTTTTAGTGTTGAATTGTTCAAAACTCAAAAATTAAAGGAAACATTCATAAAGTTTGAGTCTTTTGTTGCAAACATGCTCAAAATGACTAAAACCACCTAAGTTTCGGTGTTACATCATTCAAAACTCAAAAATTATAGGAAACATGCATAAAGGTTGAATCTTTTGATTGTAAACATGCTCAAAATGAGTAAAACCACAAATGTTTTGGTGTTACATTATTTAGAACTCAAAAGTTATAGGAACCATGGATAAAATTTGAATATTTTAATTATAAACATACTTGAAATGAGTAAAACCACTTAAGTTTTGGTGTTACTTTATTCAAAACTTAAAAAACATAAGAAACACACATAAAGTTCAAATATTTTGATTTAAAACATGCTCAAAATGAGTAAAATAATGTATGTTTTAGTGTTGCATTATTCAAAACTCAAAAACTATAGGAAATGCACATAAAGTTTGAATATTTTGATTGTAAACATGCTAAAAATGAGTAAAACTACCTAAATTTTTATGTTACATTATTCAAAACATAAAAATTATAGTAAATAATGGATAAATTTTAAATATTTTGATTATAAACAAGCTTAAAATGAGTAAAATTACTAGTGTTTTAGTGTTTCATTATTCAAAACTAAAAAATTATATGAAACAAGAATAAAGTTTGAATATTTTGATTATAAACATGCTCTAAATGAGTAAAACTACCTAAATTTTTTTGTTGCATTGTTCAAAACAAAAAAATTATAAGAAACACACATAAATGTTTAATCTTTTTATTAGAATCATGTTCAAAATGAGTATAACTACCTAAGTTTTGGTGTTGCATTTCTCAAAACTAAAAAAATTATAGGAAATGCACATAAAGTTTGAACCTTTTGATTGTAAACATGATTGAAATGAGTTAAATCTCCTAAGTTTTGGTTTTTTATTATTCAAAATTAAAAAATTATAGGAAATATGAATAAAGTATGAATCTTTTGATTGTAAACATGTTCAAAATGAGTAAAATCATCTATGTCTTGGTGTTGCATTGATCAAAACTCAAAAATTATAGGAAATAGACATAAATGTTGAATATTTTGATTGTAAACATGCATGAAATGAGTAAAATCACTTATGTTTTGGTGTTTCATTATTCAAAACTCAAAAATTATAGGAAATATACATAAAATGTGAATTTTTTATCTGTAAACATGCTCGAAACAAGTAAAACTACCTATGTTTTGGTGTTATATTATTCAAAATCCAAAAATTATATGAAACATTCATAAATTTTGAATCTTTTGATTATAAACATGCTAAAAAAAGTAAAACTACTTAACTTTTGGTGTTGCATTATTCAAACCATTGAAATTATAGGAAATGGGCATAAAGTTCAAATCTTTTGATTGTAAACATGTTCAAATTGAGTAAAGCATCTAAGTTTTGGTGTTAGATTATTCAAGACTCAAAAAGTATAGGTAATGCACATAAAATATGTATTTTTTATTGTAAACATGCTCGAAACAAGTAAACTACCTATGTTTTGGTGTTACATTATTCACATCTAAAAAATTATAAGAGTCATGCATAAATTTTGAATATTTTGATTATAAAAATGCTCCAAAAAATAAAATTGCTTAAGTTTTGGTGTCACATTATTCAAAACATAAAAATTATAGGAAACATGCATAAAGTTTGAATATTTTGATTGTAAACATGCTCAAAATGAGTGGAACCACCTAAGTTTTAGTGTTGCATTATTCAAAACTCAAAAATTATAGGAAACATGCTAAAATTTGAATATTTTGATTGTAAACATGCTCAAAATGAGAAAAACCACCTAATTTTTATCTTTGCATTATTCAAAACTTAAAAATTATAGGAAATGTGCATAAAAATTGAATATTTTGATTGTAAACATGCTCAAAATGAGTAAAACCATCTATCTACATTTTGGTCTTACATTATTCAAATCTCAAATTATAAGAAATGCACATAAATTTTATATCTTTTGATTCTAAACATGTTTGAAACTAGGAAAACCACCTTTTCTTAGTGTTGCATTATTCAAAACTCAAAAACTATAGGAAACACATATAGAGGTTGAATCTTTTGATTGTCAACATGCTTAAAATGAGTAAAACCACCCAATTTTTTGTGTTGCATTATTCAAAACTCAAAAATTAAAGGAAATACAAATAAATTTTAAATATTTTGATTGTAAACATGCTCAAAATGAGTAAAACCACCTAGGTTTTTGGGTTACATTATTCAAAACTCAAAAACTATAGAAAAACCATAAAATTTAAATATTTTGATTGTAAACATTCTTGAAATAAGTAAAATTGGCTATGTTTTGGTGTTGCATTATTTAAAACTAAAAAATTATAGAAAATGTGCAAAAAAGTTTGAATCTTCTAATTTTAAAAATGCTCAAAATGAGTAAATCCATCAAAGTTTCGGTGTTGCATTATTTAAAACTCTAAAATTATAGGAAATATGCATAGATTTTGAATCTTTTAATTGTAACCATGCTCAAAACAAGTAAAACTGCCTAGGTTTTGCTGTTACATAAGTCAAAACTCATTAATTATAATAAACCCACATAAATTTGAATATTTTGATTATAGACATGCTCAAAATGAGTAAAACCATCTAAGCTTTAGTGTTTCAATATTCAAAATTCTAAACCTATAGGAAACACATAAAATTTGAATCTTTTGATTTTAAACATGCTTGAAATGAGTAAATCTACCTATGTTTTGGTGTTGAATTTTTCAAAACTCAAAAACTATAGAAAACACACAGATTTTGAATCTTTTCATTGTAACCATGCTCCAAACAAGTAAAAATGCCTAAGTTCTTGTGTTACATTATTCAAAATAAAAAAATTATAGGAAACATGCATAAAGTTTGAATCTATTGATTGTAATATGCTCAAAATGTGTAAATCTACCCAAGTTTTTATGTTGATTAATAAAAACATGAAAATTATAAGAAAATCACATTAAGTTTGAAAATTTTGATAGTAAACATGCTCAAAATGAGTAAAACAACATAAGTTTTGGTGTTTCATTATTCAAAACCCAAAAATGATAGGAAATTCTCACAAACTTTGAATTTTTTAATTGTAAACATGCTCAAAATAATTAAAACTAAGTTTTCTTTTTGCATTATTCAAAACTCAAAAACGAGAGAAAATATGCATAAAGTTTGAATATTTGTATTGTAAACATGCTTAGAATGAGTAAAACCAGCATTGTTTTAGTGTTACTTTATTCAAATCTCAAATTATAGGAAATGCACATAAATTATGATGTTTTTTAATTGAAAACATGCTTACAACTAGGAAAGCCTCCTATATTTTGGTGTTGCATTATTCAAAACTCAAAAATTATAGAAAATGTACATAGAGGTTTAATATTTTGACTGTAAACATGATTAAAATGAGTAAAACCACCTAATTTTTGGTGTTGCATTATTCAAAACTTAAAAATGATAGGAAATACACATAAAATCTGAATCCTTTGATTATAAACATGCTCAAAATGAGTAAAACCACCTAAGTTTTTGTGTTGCATTATTCAATACTAAAAAATTATAATAAAATAAACAAAGTTTGAATATTTTGATTGTAAACATGCTCAAAAGTAGTAAAACCACCTATGTTTTGGGGTTGCATTATTCAAATGTCAAAAACTATAGAAGAAACACATAAACTTTGAATATTTTGATTGTAAACATTCTTGAAAAGAGTAAAATTGCCTATGTTTTCATTTTTCACTATTTAAAGCTAAAAAAATATAGAAACATGCATAAGGTTTGAATATTTTGATTGTAAATATGCTCAAAATGAGTAAAACTACTTATATTTTGGTGTTACATTATTCAAAACTCAAAAATTATAGGAAACATGTATAAAATTTGAATATTTTGATTGTAAATGTGCTCAAAACTAGTAAAATGACCTAAGTCTTGGTGTTGAATTATTCAAAACTCGAATATTATAACAATTGTGCATAAAGTTTGAATTTTTTAATTTTAAACATGTTCAAAACTTATAAATCTACATAAGTTTGTGTTGCATTATTTAAAACTCAAAAATTATAGGAAAGATTCACAAAGTTTGAACCCTTTAATTGCAAACATACTTAAAATGAGTAAAACCACATAATTTTTGCTGTTGCATAATTCAAAACTCCAAAATTATAGGAAACACAAATAAAGTTTGAATATTTTGATTGTTAGCATGCTCGAAATAAGTAAAATTGCCTATGTTTTCATGATGCATTATTCAAAACTCAAAAATTATGGGAAACATGTATAAAGTTTGAATTTTTTAATTGTAAACAAGCTTGAAATGACTAAAACAGCCTAATGTTTGGTGTTTCATTATTCAAAACACAAGAATTATAGTTAATATGCATAAAGTTTGAACATTTTTATTATAAACATGCTCTAAAGAAGTAAAACTACATAAATTTTGGTGTTGTATTATTTAAATCTCAAAAATTATAGGAAACATGCATAAATATTGAATCATTTAATAGTAAACATGCTCGAAACAAGTAAAATTACCTATGTTTTGGTGTTTTATTATTCAAAACTCAAATATTATAGGAAACATGCATAAAGTTTTAATCTTTTGATTGTAAACGTGCTTAAAACGAAAGACTGCTTAAGTTTTGGTGTTGTAATATTCAAAACTCAAAAATTATAGGAAATGTGAATAAAGTTTGAATCTTTCGAATGCAAGCACACTCAAAATTAGTAAAACCACATAATTTTTGGTGTTACATTATTCAAAACTCAAAAATTATAAGAAATGTGCATAAATTTTGAATCTTTTGATTGTAAACATGCCAAAAATGAGTAAAACTACCTAGGTTTTTGTTTTTCATTATTAAAAACTAAAGAATTATAAGAAATGTGCATCAAATTTGTATCTTTTGATTGTAAACAAGCTCAAAATAAGTAAAACTACCTAAGTTTTAGTGTTACATTATTCAAAACTAAAACATTATAGGAAATATACATAAAGTTTGAATCTTTTGACTTAAAACATGGCCAAATGAGTAAAACCACCTATGTTTTGGTGTTGCATTATTCAAAACTAAAAAAATATAAGAAACATGCATAAATTTTGATTCTTTTGATTGTAAACATGCTTAAAAAGAGTAAAACTACCAAAGTTTGGTGTTACATTATTGAAAACTCAAAAATTATAGGAAATGCACATAAAGTTTAAATATTTTGATTATAAACATGCTCAAAATGAGTAAAAGTGCCTAACTTTTGGTGTTACATTATTCAAAACTCAAAAGTTATAGCAAACATGCATAAAGTTTGAATCTTTTAATTGTAAACATGAGCAAAATAAGTAAAAGCACCTATGTTTTAGTGTTACATTATTCAAATCTCAAAAACTATATGATGCAGGAGCATCTGCAACGAATTTCAAATTATTGTATTTTCCTCTAAAATGTTAAAAATTAAGGAGAAAATGTAAAAAAAAAAAAAAAAAAAAAAAAAAGTAAAAGTAAAAAAAGGTAAATGTGGAGCTATTGAGGAAATGAGGGGAATGGTTGAAATATTTTCAACCGTAAGATAACATTGGAGATAAATCTTCTCATATTAGAATATGCTGGAAAATTAAAAACTATATTTTGTTTGCCTGAGCCCAAGTTTGGCGTAGAGGTTAGGGAAAAGATTCATTCAAAACAAAATATATATTGTTCTGATATGGACAGGGACAGGGAGTATGTAGAAGAGAGAAGAAAGACCTCTCTTTCAAAGAGAAGTTGATGTACGGACAGAGGGATGCAGAGCAGAAGAGAATATATTTAGTGAAAAGGAGAAGAGGAGAGCAGAGACATGGAAAGAAGAGTGGCAACATAGAAAGACACAGGGCATATAACCTCTAAAATATATAATACAGGTGTGTATTTGTTTAATATACTGATGAATGTGAATTCATTTTTCTGAGACCAAATATAGGAAAAGACATGGTTGAAAATTGCCAGTTTGGGCGCTCAATGAATTTAGGCACATAAGCACCTATTTCATCATTGTAAATATAATTGTTGGGTCGTCTCAACCCTTCTGCCTGTTCGTGTATGCCTGCTGGGGTGTTTTAAAAGTATTGACTGTAATTCTAGTTTATTGTGATTACTGGGTCATAATTTTTACCAAATACTTTGTTTGAACTTCTGGGCCGCCCCAATGAATTAATTAAAACCTTGGTATTAAAAAAAAAAAGAAACACGGCAGAATGTGAAAACTGTCTCCGATGCAGCCATGAAGGTTTACTATTGTTGTTTGACAACTGTCTTCGATGCAGCCATCAAGACTCAGAATTGTGCCCCAAATCACTATAAAGATTATATCCACCAACTGATTATTGAAATGGAGATAAAGAAATACTGCCGTCATCAAGTGACACTGAATCAAGTAATAACATAATTAGCCATAATTGTAGTGAGAGCATTGATAACGAGGTTCATTGCTTGGAATGACAAATAAGTGGACCAAGGGAGGAAAAAGATTCAGATACTGAAGCTAGAAAGGAGGACCACTTGCTTGAGGCTGAGGAGCTTCCAGAATTGTATTATATATTACCGTGTAATGATTTTCCTAGACAAAGTTGTTTCAAAACAAAATAAAAAGGTGGAACTTTGTCCCATTGCGATGGGTGTGTTATTTTTGTGCATGACAACTGTATGCGGTCAGATGTGTCTATGACATCCAGAAAACAAAATGTTTGTTGCCCTGTTTGCAGTCGGATCAGTACATTAATTTGGTAGAAGAGCAGTCCTAAGGATAGTTTAGCCCTGTTTTAAGAATGATGATCAGCATTCTCATCACTATATGAAACATGCATAATGTTTGAATATTTTAGTTGTAAACATGCTTAAAATGAGTAAATCTACCTAAGTATTGGTGGTACATTATTAAAAAATCAAAAATTACAAAAAATGGGTGTAAAGTCTAAATCTTTTGATTTTAAAAATGCTCAAAATGAGCAAATCCACTTAATTTTTGGTGTTGCATTATTCAAAACTAAAAAATTATAAGAAATGTGCATAAAGTTTAAATATTTTTTGATTGTAAACATGCTTAAATAGAGTAAAACTACTAAGGTTTTGGTGTTGCATTATTCAAAACTCAAAAATTATAAGAAATGCACATAATGTTGGTATCTTTTGATTATCAACATGCTCAAAATGAATAAAATAGACTAAATTTGCCTAGGTTTTAGTGTTGCATTATTCAATTCTAAAAAAATATTACAAATATGCATAAAGTTTGAATCTTTTGATTCTAAACATAGTTGACATAAGTAAAACCATCTAAGTTTTGGTGTTGCATTATTCAACACTCAAAAAATATAGGAAACACATAAAATTTGAATTTTTTGATTGTAAACATGCTCAAAATGAGTAAAACTCCAAATGTTTGGTGTTTCAATATTGAAAACTCAAAAGTTGTAGGAAATGTTCATAAAGTTTAAAACTTTGATGTAAAAAATGAAGGAAATGAGTAAAACTACCCTAGTTTTGGTGTTGCATTATTTAAAACTAAAAAATTATAAGTAACATGTATAAAATTTGAATATTTTGATTTTAAACATGCTTGAAACAAGTAAAATTGCATATGTTTTTGTGTTGCATTATTTAAAAATCAAAATTTATAGGAAATGTGCATAAAGTTTGAATCTTTTGATTGTAAACATGCTTGAAATGAGTATAACCAACTAATTTTTTGGTTGCATTATTAACAAATGAATAAATATAGGAAACATGCATAAGTTTTTAATGTTTTGATTGGAGACATGCTCAAAATTAGTAAAACTAGAAAGTTTTGGTGTTTCATTATTCACAACTCAAAAAATATAGGACACATGCATAAAGTTTGAATCTTTTGATTGTAAACTGCTCAAAATGAGTAAAACCACCTCTATTTTGGTGTTGCATTATTCAAAACTCAAAAATTATAGGAAATGCATTTACATTTTGAATCTTTTGATTGTAAACATGCTTGAAATGAGTAAAACTACCTATGTTTTGGGGTTTCATTATTCAAAACTCAAAAATTATAGGAAATGCATTTACATTTTGAATCTTTTGATTGTAAACATGCTTGAAATGAGTAAAACTACCTATGTTTTGGGGTTTCATTATTCAAAACTCAAAAATTATATAAAATGCACATAAATTTTGAGTCTTTTGATTGTAAACATGCTCCAAACAAGTAAAATTGCATACATTTTGGTCTTGCATTATTCAAAAAAATAAATAGGAAACATGCATAAAGTTTGAATCTATTGATTGTAAAGATCCTCAAAATGAGTAAAACTAACTAAATTTTGGTGTTGCATTAATCAAAACTCAAAAATTATAGGAAAAGTGCATTAAGTTTGAATATTTTGATTTTAAACATGCTTCAAATAAATAAAACTATATTAAATTTTCATATCACATTATTCAAAACTCAAAACTGAGAGTAAACATGTATAAAGTTCGAATTTTTTGATAGTCAACATGCATGAAACAAGTAAAACCAACAAATTTTTGGTGTTATATTATTCAAAACTCAATAGAAATAGGAAATATGTATAAATTTCAAGTATTTTTATTGTAAACATGCTTAAAATGAGTAAAACCATCTATGTTTTGGTGTTGCATTATTCAAAACTCAAAAAATATAAGAAACACATATAACGTTTTAATATTTTTATTGTAAACTTTCTCAAAACAAGTAAAACTAACTAAGTTTTGGTGTTGTATTTTTCAAAACTCAACATATATAAGAAACATTCATAAAGTTTAAATTGTTTTATTTTAGACATGCTCAAAATGGGCAAAATTGCCTAAGTCTTGGTGTTGTATTTAAAACTAAAAAATTATAGGAAATGTGCATAAATTTAAAATATTTCGATTGTAAAAAAGTTCAAAATGAGTAAAACCATCTATGTTTTTGTGTTGCATTATTGAAAACTAAAAAATTATAGAAAATGCATACAATGTTTGAATCGTTTGATGGTAAACATGCCCAAAATGAGTAAAACTACCAATGTCTTGGTGTTGTATTATTTAAAACTATAAAAATAAAGGAACACACATAAATTTTGAATCTTTTGAAAGTAAACATGCTTCAAATGAGTAAAACCACCATATTTTGTGTGTTACATTATTCAAAACTCAATAATGATAGGACATACATAGAAAGTTTGAATCTTTTGATTGTAAACATGCTCAAAATGAGTAAAATCACCAAAGTTTTGGTGTTTCATTAGTCAAAACTCAAAAATGGTAGGAAACACATAAAGTTTGAATCTTTTGATTGTAAACATGCTCAAAATGATCAAAACCACATAAGTTTTTGTGTTGCATTATTCAAAACTAAAAAATTATAAAAAATGTGCATAAAATTTGAATCTTGTGATTGTAAACATGCTTAAAACAAGTAAAACTACCTAGGTTTTGGTGTTTCATTATTCAAGATTCAAAAATTATAGAAAACATGCATAAAGTTTTAATATTTTGATTATAAACATGCTCCAAACAATTAAAAATGCCTATGTTTTTGAATTGCATTATTCAAAATAAAAAATAATAGGAAACATGCATAAAGTTTGAATCTATTGATTGTAGACATGTTGAAAATGAGTAAAACTACCTATGTTTTGGTGTTACATTAATGAAAACTCAAAAATTATAGAAAAAATGTAGTAAGTATGAATATTTTGATTGTAAACATGCTTTAAATGAGTAAACCAACATAGGTTTTGGTGTCACATTATTCAAAACTCAAAACTTATAGCAAATGTGCATACATTTTGAATATTTTGATTGTAAACATGCTTGAAACAAGTAAAACCAAATAGGTTTTTGTGCTACATTATTCAAAAATAAAAATATAGGAAATAGGCATAAAGTTTGAATCTTTTGATTACAATTATGTTTAAAATAAGTAAATCCACATAAGTTTTGGTGTTACATTATTTAAAACTCAAAAAATATAGGAAATGTGCATAAACTTTGAATCTTTTCATTGTAAACATGCTCAAAACAAGTAAAACCTCCTAAGTTTTGGCATTATATTTTTCAAAACTCAAAAATTATAAGAAACATAATTTTAAATATCTTGATTGTAAACATGCTCAAAATGAGTAAGACCTCTTAAGTTTTGGTGCTACATTATTTAAAACTCAAATATTATAGAAAACATGCATAAATTTTCAATCTTTATATTGTAAACATGCCCAAAATGAGTAAAATTATATATATTTTGGTGCTGCATTATTCATAAACTCAAAAAATATAGTAAACATGTGTATAAAGTTTGAATCCTTTGATTGTAGACATGTTTAAAATGCATATAACCACCTCAACTTTGGTGTTGCATTATTTAAAACTCAAAAATAATAAGAAACATGTATAAATTTTAAATATTTTGATTGTAAAAATGGTCAAAATGAGTAAAACTACATAAGTTTTGGTGTTGCATTATTTAAAATTCAAAAATTATAGGAAATGTGCATAAATTTTGAATCTTTTGATTGTAGACATGTTCAAAATGCATAAAAAACCCTCAATTTTGGTGTTACATTATTCAAAACTCAAAAATAATAGGAAAAATTTATAAATTTTAAATATTTCAATTTTAAACATGTTCAAAAAGAGTAAAACTACTTAAGTTTTTAGTGAAATGCACTTAAATTTTCAATATTTTGATGTAAATATTCTTGAAATGATTAAGATTGCATACATTTTGGTGTTGCATTATTCAAAACTCAAAAAATATAAGAAACACACATAATGATTGAGTCTTTTTATTCTAAACATTCTTCAAACAAGTAAAACCACCTAAGTTTTTTCTATTGCATTGTTTAAAACTCAAACATTATAGGAGACACGTAGAAAGTTTGAATATTTTGATTGTATACATGCTCAAAATGAGTAAAACTACCTTAGTTTTTGTGTTACATTCTTCAAAACTCAAAAATCATATGAATCATGCATAAAGTTTGAATATTTTGATTGTACACATGCTCAAAATGGATAAAACTGCCTTAGTTTTTGTGTTGCATTCTTCAAAACTCAAACATAATAGGAAATGGATGTAAATATTGAATCTATTGATTGTAAAAATGCATAAAATGCGTAAAATCTCCTAATTTTTGGTGTTACATTATTCAAAACTCAAAATTTTTAAGAAATACTCATAAATTTTGAATCTTTTGATTTTAAATATATTAAAAATAAGTAAAATGACTTGTGTTTTGGTGTTACATTATTTAAAACTCAAGAAATACAGGAAACATGTATAAAGTTTGAATCTTTTGATTTTAAACATGCTCAAAACTTGTAAAAATAGCTAAGTTTTTTTGTTGCATTAATCAAAAATCATAAATTAAAAGAAACATGCATAAATTTTGAATATTTTGATTGTAAACATGTTTGAAATGAGTAAAACCTCTTAAGTTTTGGTTTTCATATTAGATTATTCAAAACACAAAAATCATAAGTTTCAATTTTTCAATTGTAAACATGCTCAAAATGAGTAAAATTCCCTAAGTTTTGGTATTTCATTATGAAAAACTCAAAAATTGTAGTCAACATACAAAATTTTAATTTTTTAATTGTATACAACCTTGAAATGAGCAAAACAACTTAAGTTTTTGTGTTGCATTATTCAAAACTAAAAAAATATGCTTAAAGTTGGAATATTTTGATTGTAAACCACCTAATTTTTGGTGTTACATTATTTAAAACTCAAAACTTATAGGAATCGTACAATAAAATTTGAATCACTTGATTGTAAACTTGCTGGAAGTGAGTAAAATTGCCTAAGTTTGTTTGTTTCATTATTCAAAACTCAAAAATTATAGTAAACAAACATAAAGTTTGAATAGTTTGATTGAAAACATGTTTAAAATGAATAAAACTACCTAGTTTTTTATGTTACATTGTTCAAAACTCAAAAAATATAGGAAACATGAATAAATATTGAATCAATTGATTGTAATCATGTTTAAAATGAGTAAAACCACCTATGTTTTGGTGTCACATTATTCAAAACTCAAAACATTATTAGAAATACACATAAAGTTTGAATTTTTGGATTCTAAACATGCTTGAAATGAATTAAACCACTTAAGTTTTGATGTTACATTGTTCAAAACTAAAAAATTATAGCAAATGCAGAAAACATTGACTCTGTTGATTGTAAACATGCTCAAAACATGTAAAATTACCTATGTTTTGGTGTTGTATTAATCAAAACTTGCATAAAGATTAAATATTTTGATTGTAAACATGCATGAAATTAGAAAAACCATCTAAGTTTTGGTGTTGCATCATCCAAAGCTAAAAAATTATACGAAATGGATAGAAAGTTTGAATCTTTTCATTGTAAACATGCACAAAATAAGAAAATTACATAACTTTTGGTGTTACATTATTCAAAACTAAAACATTGCATAAAATTTGTTTTTTAATTGTAAACATGCTCCAAATGAGTAAAACCACCTAAATTTTGGAGTTGCATTATTCAAAACTCAAAAATTATAGGAAACACATATAAATTTTGAATCTTTTGATTGTAAAAAATGCTCAAAATGAGTAAAACTGCCTGTGTTTTGGTCTTCCATTATTCAAAACTAAAAAATTATTGGAAACATGGATAAATTTTAAATGTTTTGATTATAAACATGCTTAAAATGCGAAAAATTGCCTAAGATATGGTGTTGCATTATTCAAAACTCAAATTATAAGAAACATGCATAAAGTTTGAAACTTTGGATTGTAAACATGCTCAAAATGAGTAAAATTGCCTAAGTTTTTTTGTTGCATTATTTAAAACTCAAAAATTATAGGAAACATACATAAATTTTGAATGTTTTGATTATAAACATGCTTGAAATGAGTAAAATCACTTAAGCTTTAGTGTTGTATTATTCAAAACAAAAAAATATAACATGGATAAAGTTTGAATATTTTGATTGTAAACATGCTCAAAATGAGTAAAACCAATTAAGTTTTGGTGTTGCATTATTCAAAACTCAAAAATTATAGAAAATGCACATAAATTTTGAATATTTTCATTATAAATAAGCTCTAAATGAGTAAAACTACCTATGTTTTGGTGTTACATTATTCAAAACTCAAAAATTATAAGAAAAATACATAAAGTTTGAATCTTTTGATTGTAAACATGTTCAAAATGAGTAAATCCACCTATGTTTAGGTGTTGCATTATTCAAAACTATAAAATTATCAAAAATGTGCATAAATTTTGAATTTTTTGATTGTAAACATGCTTGAAGTGAGTAAAACCATCTATGTTTTTGTGTTGCATTATTCAAAACTCAAAAATTATAGGAAATACACATAAAGTTTGAATATTTTGATTGTAAACATGCTCAAAATGAATAAAATGACCTAGGTTTTGGTGTTGCATCACTCAAATTTCAAATTATAGTAAACACACATAAAGTTTAAATCTTTTGATTATAAACTTGCTCAAAACAAGTAAAACAACATAATTTTTGGTGTTGCATTATAGGAAACATGCATAAATTTTGAATCTTTTTATTGTAAACATGTTTGAAATGAGTAAACTTACTAAGTTTTGGTGTTGCATTATTCAAAACCCAAAAATTATAGGAAACACACATAAAGTTTGAATCCTTTGATGACAAACAAGCTCAAAATGAGTAAAACTATCTATGTTTTAGTGTTTTATTATTCAAAACTCAAAATTTATTGGAAAGACAAATAAAAATTGAATCTTGGAATGGTAAGCAAGATCAAAACAAGTAGAACTACCTAGGCTTTATTGTTAGAATTTTTAAAACTCAAAAATTATAGGAAACATGTATAAAGTCTAAATCTTTTTATTTTAAACATGCTCGAAACAAGTAAAATTACCTATGTTTTTGTGTTACATTATTCAAAACTCAAAAATTATAAGAAACACACATGAAGTTTGAATACTTTGATTTTGAACATGCCTAGAATGAGTAAAACCACCTAAATTTTGGTGTTACATTATTTAAAACTAAAAAATTATAGGAAACTCACATAAAATTTGAATATTTTGATTGTATACATGCTTGAAATGAGTAAAACTACCTTAGTTTTTGTGATGCATTCTTCAAAACTCAAAAATTATAGGAAAGATGCATAAATTTTTAATATTTTGATTGTATACATGTTTAAAATGAGTAAAACTACCTTAATTTTTGTGTTGCATTATTCAAAACTCAAACATTATAAGAAATGCATATAAATTTTGAATCTCTTGATTGTAAACATGTAGAAAATGAGTAAAAGCTCCTAAGTTTTGGTGTTGCATTTTTCAAAACTCAAAACTTGTAGGATACTTGCATAAATTTTTAATCTTTTGATTTTAAATTTACTCAAAAACAAGTAAAACTACCTTAGTTTTGGTGTTACATTATTCAAAACTCAAAAATTATAAGAGACACATAAAGCTTGAATGTTTTTATTGTAAACATGCTCAAAATGAGTAAAGCTACTTAATTTTTGGTGTTGCATTATTCAAAACTTAAAAATTATAGAAAGCATACATAAAGATTAAATATTTTCATAGTAAACATTCCTACAATGTGTAAAACTAACCAATTTTTGGTGTTGCATTATTCAAACCTCAAAAATTATAGGAAATGCACATAGAGATTTAATTTTTTGATTGTAAACATGCTCAAAATAAGTAAAATTACCTATGTTTTGGTATCACATTATTCAAAACTCAAAAATTATAAGAAATACATATAAATTTTGAACCTTTTAGCTGTAAACAAGATCAAAACAAGTAAAATTACATAAGTTATGGTGTTGTATTATTTAAAACTCAAAAATTATAAGAAACACACATAAAGTTTGAATATTATGATTTTAAACATGCTCAAAATGAGTAGAACTACCTAAATTTTGGTGTTGCATTATTCAAAACTCAAAATTTATAGGAAATGCTCATAATGTTTGAATATTTTGATGGTAAACATGCTCTAAATGAGTAAAATTACCTAATTTTTGATGTTTTATTATTTAAAACTAAAAAATTAGAGGAAACACATATCAATTTTGAATCTTTTGATTGTAAACATGCTTGAAATGAGTAAAACTACCCAATTTTTGATGTTGGAATATTCAAAAGTAAAAAATTATAGAAAACACAAATAAAGTTTTAATCTTTTGATTGTAAACATGCTCAAAATGAGTAAACCCATGAAAGTTTTGGTGATGAATTATTCAAAACTAAAAAATTATAGGAAACACATATCAAGTTTGAATCTTTTGCTTGTAAACATGCTCAAAATGAGTAAAATTACTTGATTTTTGATGTTTCAATATTCAAAATTAAAAAATTATAGGAAACACAAATAAAGTTTTAATCTTTTGATTGTAAACATGCTCAAAATGAGTAAACCCATGAAAGTTTTGGTGATGAATTATTCAAAACTCAAAAATTATAAGAAACACACATAAATGTTGAATATTTTAATTTTAATGATGCTTGAAATGCATAAAATTACCTATGTTTTAGTGTTGCATTATTCTAAACTCAAAACATTATAAGAAATACACATAAAGTTTGAATCTTTTGATTGTAAACATGCTGGAAATGAGTTAAACTACCTATGTTAAAGTATTCAAAACTCAGAAATTATAGGAAATACGCATAAGTTTGAATCTTTTGATTGTAAATGTACTCAAGAAAATTAAAATTGCTTAAGTTTTGGTGTCACATTATTTAAAACTAAAAAAATATTGGAAACATGTATAAAGTTTTAAATATTTTGGTTGTATACATATTCTTGAAACGAGTAAAACTACCTTATTTTTTTGGTTTCATTCTTCAAAACTCAAAAATTATAGGAAAATCATATAAAGTTTGAATCTTTTAATTATAGACATGCTTGAAAATAGTAACAGCACCTAAATTTTAGTGTTACATTATTCAAAACTCAAAACTTATAAGAAACATGCACAAAGTTTGAATCTTTTGATTGTAAATATAATCAAAATTAGTAAAACCACTTATGTTTTAGTGTTGCATTATTTAAAACTCAAAAATTATAAGAAACATGCATAATTTTTGAATCTTTTGATTATAAACATGCTCAAAATGAGTAAAACCACCTAATTTTTCATGTTGCATTATTTCAAACTAAAAAATTATAGGAAACACACATAAACTTTGAATGTTTTGATTGTAAACATGCTTCAAATGACTAAAATCACCTATGTTTTGGTGTTACATTATTCAAAACTATAAAATTAAAAGAAACATGCATAAAGTTTGTATCTTTCAATTTTATACATGCTCAAAATGATTATGTTTTGGCGTTGCATTATTAAAAAATCAAAAATATAGGAAACATGGTTAAAATTTGAATCTTTTGATTTTAAACATTTTTAAAATGAATAAAATCACTTAAGTTTGAATCTTTTGATTGTAAACATGCTTAAAATGAGTAAAATTGCATAAATTTTGGTGTTGCATTATTCAAAACTCAAAAATTATAGGAAATTCACATAAAGTTTGAATCTTTTGATGGTAAACATGCTCAAAATGAGTAAAACTACCTAATTTTGGGTGTTACATTATTTAAAACTAAAAAATTATAGGAAACACATAAAGTTTAAATATTTTGATTGTAAAAATGCTTGAAATATGTAGAACTAGCTATATGTTTGTGTTGCATTATTCAAATCTAAAAAATTATAGGAAATGCACATACTATTTGAATATTTTGATTGTAAGCATGCTTGATATGAGTAAAATCACCAAAGCTTTATGTTGCATTATTTAAAACTCAAAAATAATAGGCAACACACATAAATTTTGAATCTTTTGATTGTAAACATGCTCAAAAAGAGCAAAACCACCTAAATTTTGGTGTTACATTATTCAAAATTAAAAAATTATAAAAAAACATGGATAAAATTTGAATCTTTTGAATGTAAACATTCTCAAAACAAGTAAAACTACCTATGTTTTGGTGTTACATTATTCAAAACTCAAAAATTATAAGAAACATGCATAAAGTTTAAAATTATTGATTGTAAACATGCTCAAAATGAGTAGAACTACCTAAGTTTTGGTGTTGCATTAATTAAAACTCAAAAATTATAATAAAAATGCATTAAGTTTGAATATTTTGATAGTAAACGTGCTCTAAATGAATAAAGCCGCCTATGTTTTGGTGTTACACTTTTCAAAACTCAAAACTTATAGTAAACATGCATACAGTTTGTATCTTTTGAGTGTAAACATGATCAAAATGATTAAAATTGATGAAGTTTTGGTCTTGCATTCTTTAAAACTCAAAAAAATGTGAAATAGACATAAGGTTTGAATCTTTTGATTGTAAACATACTTGACATGAGTAAAACCACCTAAGTTTTGGTGTTACATTATTCAAAACTCAAAAAATATAGGAAACACACATAAAGTGTAGAGACCATAGATCCTACCCTAAAACACAATTTATTTTTTTCATTTAATCAATATTTGTCTATGAATATAACTCAGATATACTTTATCTTATCTGATATGCTTGTCAAATGGACAAGCATATAACCATATGGATTAGACACTCTTTTTCCAAATGGGCAAGCATCTAACCATATGAGTTAGGCATTCTTTTGCCAGATGGTCAAGTGTTTAACCAAATAAGTTAGGCATCTACACATGAGTAGGTTATGGTTTGGTCAGAGACTTGACTCATCAGGATCAACAAAATCTTGAGTCACTCACTATTCACCACTCATCTCTACTAGATAAGAATTGAGGTCATCATGACAATTGATCTGATACCACAATATAGAGACCACAAATCCTACCCAAAAATATAGAATTTTTTTTTTGTTAATTAATGTTTGTCTATGAATATAACTCATGTATACTTTATCCTATTAGATATCCTTGTCAAATAGACAAACATCTAACCATATAGGTTAGGTATTTCTTTTCCAAATAGGCAAACATATAACCATATGAGTTAGGCATTCCTTTGCCAAATGGAAAAGTATTTAACTAAATAGGTTAGGTGTCTACACATGAGTAGGTTATGCTCTAGCTAGATACTTAACTCATCAAGATCAATCAGATCCTATGTCACTCACTATTCACCACTTATCTCTACTAGATAAGCATTGAGGTCATCATGATAATAGCATGTATAAAACATATAACCAAAAGTCACATTTTACTTCAGAATTTGGCCTAAAGCCTCAAGAACTATGATAATCCAACTGAGATCTTTTTAAGTATATCACAATTTTTTTATCTTTGTTTTGTTTATCTAAACTAAGTTCTTATTATAATTGTCTTACCTTTTCATTTAACTTTAATCTTGTTTAGTGCATAACCCCAAACCCCATCCTATTTACCTACATACTAGAAGCATCCTTCACTTCCTAGACTATCTACATACCTACTTCCGAATAGGACCAAAATTTACTATGCATCTAGTTCTATTTTCTATTCTAAGTTTCATGTAAACTGTAGATCTAGGTATGTATCCCTTTTTAGGGCACAACTCCTCATATAGTCCCTTTGTGATTACTACCCAAATAAGAGTGTAAAAGTATCCATTCAATTGATTGAATACTTGTTTTACTAAACTAGCCCTAAATCTTAACAAAAAATAGAAAAGAACATTTCTAAGCTACATCCCCTTTTTCTACTTTTTAATTACATCAACAATGTTTTTGATCCTTTCTTTAGACATCCTAATTCATATAATTATTTTTGCCAAAGTTTTGTTATTTGAGAGCCATATGGTTGGTGGTTTCTTTATAATAACTGGTTTGACACTCTCAATCCTATTTTTTATTACTCTTTTTTGGTGATATTGAGTTTTCAGTAAGAAATGTACTTTTTCCATTCTATTTCATAAGTTCATAAGTCAAAATCATCTAAGGTAGTTGAAGTCATTTTCCTATCTCAATTAGTGTTGTTGATCAAGAGGAATTATCCCACCCCTTGGTCTTAATAACATGACATGATCCTTATTTCTCTTTGATGATTTATAGGGATGATGCTTAGACATTATTGTTGCAGTTATGTTAGGTTATGAATCCAGTAGCTCAAGCATGATGACATTACCCTTAAATGTGAGCTAGATGCACTGCTTAATACTAGACACTACATAGTTTTATTTAACCTTAAATTCTTGATCTAAGTTTGAGATTTAAAAAGTAAAGAATACTTGAAATAAATTAATGCATTATATTTAAAAATCAAATTTTTTAGTAGGAAACGTAAAAAGCAAATTTGTAACATGATCTTTTAGTTTAGTCCTTATGTCAATTTTCAAAAATGATATTTTGGATAATTACATCTTTAGTCTATTTAGGTAAACTTTTCTAGAAAATAACTTATACACATGGAGTTTAAGAATGTTATTTTGAACTTGAATTTTTATTGTTAAATAAATCCTTTATATGCTTGAAAAGAGAGTTCAACCCTAGAATGAAGAATATTTATTTTCATACTATTCTTAATGATAATTGAATTCATCATCAAAGTTTAACGAATATTTAAGGGTTTACTCAGAATATTGTTTAGGATAACTTAGATTGATTTATGGTAATTTCATGTATCTAAATTAATAGTCTTGCAATCCAAGTTTACACATGTAACTTTAAAAACTAAATCAAATGTATTTCATAGATATATAACTAAGTATATAGAAAATAAAACTCATTTATTTAATGTTATATTTTTCTTTTTCCATCAAATTGGGAGGATGATCTTCCCCCTCCTTTATCAAGAGAGAATGGTGTTGATCTTAGCTGAGTTAAAGAAGAGAAAGGAACATAACTTGATATCCCTCCACTTCTGTGTTTTCACTTCTACATTTCCTTCCTCTCCCCCTCCTTTTTCTGCGTCAATCCCCTTTTTAATTTTAGAAAGCATCTCTCCTTCTTTTAAAGTGTCTCTCTCTTCTCAAGTGCTAATCTACCCAAAACGCATTTTTCATTCCATGCATTCTCCTCTTGGCATGTGTGGCATGCAATGGGATCATAGTGAGGGAAGAGAGGTCATGACATAAAGCTTGAATCTTTTGATTGTTAACATGATTGAAATGAGTAAACCCACCTAAGTTTTGGTGTCATATTATTCAAAACTCAAAAAATAGAGGAAACATTCATAAATTTTGAATTTTTTAATTGTAAAAAAGCTCAAAATGAGTAAAACCACCTAATTTTAGGTTTTGCATTATTAAAAATAAAAAATAATAGGAAATACACATAAAGTCTGAATATTTTTATGGTAAACATGCTCAAAACAAGTAAAAATACCTATGTTTTGGTATTACATTATTTGAAACAAAAAAAATATAGGAAACACACAAAAAATTTAAATATTTTGATTGTAAACATGCCAAAAATTAGTAAAACTACCTAAATTTTTGTGTTACATTATTCAAAACTCAAAAATTATAGGAAATGCACATAAAGTTTTAATCTTTTGATTGTAAACATTCACAAAAAGAGTAAAAGCACTGAATTTTGGTCTTACATTATTTAAAACTCAAACATTATAGGAAACACAAATAAATTTTGTATCTTCTGATTGTAAACATGCTTAAAATTAGCTAAACCACCTTGGTTTTTTTGTTACATCATTCAAAACTCAAAAATTATAGGAAATATGCATAAAATTTGAAATTTTTTATTGTAAACATGATTGAAACAAGTAAGACTGCCTACATTTTGGTGTTACAATATTCAAAATTCAAAAACTATACAAAATATGCATAAATTTTGAATCTTTTGATTGTAAACATGTTCTAAATCCTAATTGTTGGTGTTTTATTATTCAAAATAAAACATTATAGGAAAAGTACATTAAATTTGAATATTTTGATTGTAAACATGCTTAAATTGAGTAAAATCACATAAGTTTTAGTGTCACATTATTGAAAACTCAAAATTTATAGTAAACATGGATAAAGATTGAATCTTTTGATTGTAGACATGCTCAAAATGAGTAAAACTAACTAAGTTTTGGTTTTACATTATTCAAAAATTAAAAAAATAAAGGAAACATGCATAAAGTTTGAATCTTTTGATTGTAAATATGCTTGAAATGAGTACAACCACATAAATTTTGGTGTTTTATTATTCAAAACTCAAAAAATATAGTAAATGTCCATAAATTTTGAATATTTTGATTGTAAACATTCTTAAAATGAGTAAAACTACCTAAGTTTTGGTGTTGTACTTTTCAAAACTTAAAAATTATAAGAAAAATGCATAAATTTTAAATCTCTTAGTTGTAAACATGCTCAAAATGAATAAAACCACCTATGTTTTACTACTACATTATTCAAAACTCAAAAATTATAGGAAACAAGCATAAATTTTGAATCTTTTGATTGTAAAAAAGATCAAAATGAGTAAAACCACCTAAGTTTTAGTGTTACATTATTCAAAAATAAAAAATTATAGGAAACATGCACAAAGTATTAATTTTTTGATCGTAAACATGCACAAAATGAGTTAAACTACCTAAGTTTTGGTGTTGCATTATTAAAAACTAAAAAAATATTGGAAATAAGCATAAAGATTGAATGTTTTAATAGTAAACATGCTCAAAATATGTAAAACAATTTAAGTTTTGGTGTTGCATTACTCAAAACTAAAAAATCATAGAGAACATGCATAAAGTTTGAGTATTTTGATTGTGAACATTCTCAAAACAAGTAAAACCACATAAGTTTCAGTGTTACATTATTCAAAACTAATTTTTTTTTGGAAACACACATAATTTTTTAATCTTTTAATTGTAAACTTGCTCAAAATGAGTAAAACCACGTAAATTTTGGTGTTACATTATTCAAAATTTAAAAATGATAGGAAACATGCATAAAGTTTGAATCTTTTTATTGTAAACATGTGCATTGGTGTTGCATTATTTAATTATAAAATTATAAGAAACACATATAAAGTTTGAATTTTTTTATTGTAAAAATGCTTGAAATGAGTAAAACCCTCTATGTTTTGAAGTTGCATTATTCAAAGCTCAAAACTTGTAGGAAATGTGCATAATGTTTGAATATTTTGATTGTAAACATGCTCAAAACAAATAAAACCACCAAAATTTTGGTGTTTCATTATTCAAAACACAAAAGTAATAGCAAACATGAATAGTGTTTGAATTTTTTGTTTGTAAACATACTTAAAATGACTAAAAGTGCCTAAGTTTTGCTATTTCATTATTCAAAACTCAAAAATTATAGTAAACATGGATGAAATTTAAATCTTTTAATGGTAAACATGCTTGAAATGAGTAAAACTACCTATGTTTTGGTGTTTCATTATTCAAAACTCAAAACTTATAGGAAACATGCATAGAGTTTGAATATTTTGTTTGTAAACATGCTTGAAATGATAAGAACTACTTAAGTTTTTATGTTGTATTATTCAAAACTGAAATATTATAGGAAATGTGCATAAAGTTTTAACCTTTTGATTGTAAACATGTTCGAAACAATTAAACCTACCTATGTTTTAGTGTTACATTATTCAAAACTTAAAAATTATAGGAAATGCACATAAATTTTAAATCTTTTGATTGTAAATATGTTCAAAATGATTAAAGTTACCTATATTTTAGGGTTGCATTATTCAAAAATAAAAAATTATAAGAAACATGCATAAATATTGACTCTTTTGACTGTAAACATGCTTCAAACTAGTAAAATTGCCTAATTTTTTGTGTTATATTGCTAAAAAATTATAGTAAACACACATAAAGTTTGAATATTTTTATTGTATATATGGTTAAAATGAGTAAAACTACTTTATTTTTTATCTTGTATTCTTCAAAATTCAAAAATTATAGGAAACATTGATAAATTTTGAATATTTTGATCATACACATGCTCATAATGACTAAAACTACCTTAGTTTTTATGTTGCATACCTCAAAACTTAAACATTATAATAAATACGTATAAAGTTTGAATCTTCTGATTGTAAACATGCTTGAAATGAGTAAAATCACCGATATTTTTGTGTTGCATTATTAAAATCTCAACACTTACATGAAATGTGCATAAAGTTTGAATCTTATGATTGTAAATATACTAAAAACAATTAAAACCACCTATGTTTTGGTGTTGCATTATTTAAAACTCAAAAATTAAAGGAAACATGCTTAAAATTTAAATATTTTTATTTCAAACATGCTCTAACCTAATAAAACCACCTATGTTTTGGTGTTGCATTATTCAAAAATAAAAAATTATAGGAAACATGCATAAAGTTTGAAACTTTTAATTATAAACATGCTCTAAACAAGAAAAATCACCTAAGTTTTGATACTGCATTATTTAAAACTCAAAAATGATAGGAAATGTGCATAAATTTTGAATATTTTTTTATTGTAAACATGCTTAAAAAGAGTAAAACCACTTATGTTTTGGTGTTATATTATACAAAACTCAATAAATATAGGAAATTCAAAACTAGTAAAACTAACAAATTAAAGGAAACACACATAAAGTTTGAATCTTTTGATGGTTAACAAGCTCAAAATGAGTAAAACTAAAGTTTTGATGTTGCATTGTTCAAAACTCAAATATTATAGAAAATATGCATAAAGTTTGAATCTTTTGATTGTAAACATGCATGAAATGAGTAAAATAGGCAAAGTATTCATGTTGCATTGTTTAAAACTCAAAAATTATAGAAAACATTGTTAAAGTTTGAATCTATTGATTTTAAATATGCTCAAAATGAATAAAATCAACTAAGTTTTGGTGTTGCTTTATTCAAAACTCAAAAATTATAGGAAATATGCATAGAATTTGAGTCTTTTAATTGTAAACAAGCTCAAAGTGATTAAAATTACCTAATTTTTTGTGTTGCATTATTTAAATTCAAAAGTTATAGGAAACACACATAAAGTTTGAATCTTTTGATTGTAAACATGCTCAAAGTGAGAAAAAATTCCTATGTTTTAGTTTTGTATTATTCAAAACTCAAAAATTATGGAAAACATGCATAAAGTTTAAATATTTTGAATGTAAACATGCTTGAAACAAGTACAACAACCTAAGTTTTTGTGTTGCATCATTTGAAAACTAAAAAATTATAGGAAATATGAATAAAATTTGAATCTTTTGATTGCAAACATGCTCAAAATGAGTAAAACTACCTTTGTTTTTGTGTTGCATTACCGAAATTTCAAATTATAGGAAACATGATTAAAATTTTATTATTTTAATTGTAAACATGCATGAAACAAATAAAACCACCTAATTTTTAGTGTTACATTATTCAAAACTCAAAAAATTATAAGAAACATGGATAAATTTTGAATCTTTTAATTGTAAACATGCTTGAAATGAGTAAAACCACCTAAGATTTTGTGTTAAATTATTCAAAACTCAAAATTTTAGGAAACACGGATAAAATTTGAATCTTTTGATTGTAAACATGTTCAAAATGAGTTAAACTACCTAAGTTCTGATTTTGCATTATTCAAAACTCAAACTTTATTGGAAACATACAAAAAGAATTAGTCTTTTAATGGTAAACATGCTTGAAATGAGTAAAACTACCTATTTTTTAGTGTTGTATTTTTAAAAACTAAAAAATGATAGGAAATGCAGATAAATTTTTAATATTTTAATTGTAAATATGCTTGAAATGAGTAAAAATACCAAAGCTTTGATGTTGTATTATTCAAAACTCAATAATTATAGGAAGGAGACACATAAAGTTTGAATATTTTGATTCTAAACATGCTCAAAATGAGTAAAACTACTTTATTTTTTATGTTGTATTCTTCAAAATTCAAAAGTTATAAGAAACATTGATAAATTTCTAATATTTGGATCATACACATGCTCATAATGACTAATACTACCTTAGTTTTTATGTTGCATACCTCAAAACATAAACATTATAAGAAATACGTATAAAGTTTGAATCTTCTGATTGTAAACATGCTTGAAATGAGCAAAAGCATCGAAGTTTTGGTGTTGCATTATTAAAATCTCAACACTTACATGAAATGTTCATAAAATTTAAATCTTTTGATTGTAGATATACTAAAAATAATTAAAACCACCTATGTTTTGGTGCTGCATTATTTAAAACTCAAAAGTTAAAGGAAACATGCTTAAAATTTAAATATTTTTATTTCAAACATGCTCCAACCTAATAAAACCACCTATGTTTTGGTGTTGCATTATTAAAAAATAAAAAATTATAAGAAACACGCATAAAGTTTGAAACTTTTAATTATAAACATGCTCTAAACAAGAAAAATCACCTAAGTTTTGATGCTGGATCATTCAAAACTCAAAAATGTAGGAAATGTGCATAAATTTTGAATATTTTAATTGTAAACATGCTTAAAAAGAGTAAAACCACTTGTGTTTTGGTGTTACATTATACAAAACTAAAAAAATATAGGAAATTCAAAACTAGTAAAACTATGTAAGTTTTGGTGTTGCATTATTCAAAACTTAAAAATTATAGGAAAGGTGCTTAAAGTTTGAATCTTTTGATTGTAAACATATTTGAAATGAGTAAAAGCACCTATGTTTTTGTGTTGTATTATTCAAAACTCAAAAATTATAGGAAACACACTTCAACTTTGAATCTTTTGATTGTAAACATGTTTGAAATGAGTAAAAATTGCCTTGGTTTTGGTGTTACATTATTCAAAACTCAAAAATTATAAGAAATGCACATAAATTTTGATATTTTGATTGTAAACATGCTCAAAATGTGGATAAAGTTTGAATCTTATGATTATGTTTTGGTTATGTATTAATCAAAATTTAAAAATTATAGGAAACATGGATAAAGTTTGAATCTTTTAATTATAAACATGCTCAACTCAAAATGAGTAAAACTTCATAATTTTTGGTTTGAATTTTGCATTATTCAAAACTCAAAAATTATAGGAAATGTGCATAAAGTTTGAATCTTTTGATTTTAAACATGCTCAAAATAAGTAAAATTGCCTAAGTTTTGGTATTTCATTATTCAAAACTCAAAAATTATAAGAAAAATGCATAAAATTTGAATCTTTTGTTTTTAAACATGCTCAAAATGAGTAAAACCACCTGAGTTTTACTGCTACATTATTCAAAATTCAAAAATTATACAAAACATTCATAAAGTTTGAATCTTTTGATTGTAAACATGCTCAAAATGAGCAAAATGATCTAAGTTTTGGTGTTGCATTATTCAAAACATAAAAATATATGAAACATGCATCAATGTCAATTCTTTTGATTGTAAGCATGCTTAAAACGAGTAGAACCTCCTATGTTTTGGTGTTTCATTTTTCAAAACTCAAATTATAGGAAATGATAATAAATTTTAAATCTTTTGATTGTAAACATGCTCAAAATGAGTAAAACCACCTAATTTTTGGTGCTACATTATTCAAAACTCAAAAATTATGAGAATCATACATAAATTTTGAATCTTTTGACTATAAACATGCTCAAAATGAGTAAAATTTTAGGAAACATAGATAAATTTTGAATCTTTTAATTGTAAACATGCTTGAAATGAGTAAAACCACCTAAAATTTTGTGTTACATTATTCAAAACTCAAAATTTTAAGAAACATGCATAAAATTTGAATCTTTTGATTGTAAACATGTTCAAAATGAGTAGAACTACCTAAGTTTTCATTTTGCTTTATTCACAACTCAAACATTATTGGAAACATAACAAAGGATTGAATCTTTTAATGACAAATTCAAAAAAAATAGGAAACATGTATAAAATTTGAATATTTTGATTGTTAACATGCTTAAAATGAGTAAAACCACCTAAGTTTTAGTGTTGCATTATTCAAATCTCAAAAAATATAGGAAACACACATAAATTTTGAATCATTTTATTGTAAACTTGCTTGAAACAAGTAAAACTACCTATGTTATGGTGTTGTATTTTTCAAAACACAAAATATATAAGACACATCATAAATTTTAAATGTTTTGATTGTAAACATGCTCAAAATGAGTAAAATTACCTAAGTCTTGGTGTTTTAATATTCAAAACTAAAAAACTATAGGAAACATTCATAAATTTTTAATGTTTTGATTATAAAAAAGCTCAAAATGAGTAAAATCACCCAAGTTTTTGTGTTACATTATTCAAAACTCAAAAATTATAGGAAATGCACATAATGTCTAAATTTTTTGATGTTAAACATGCTCAAAATGAGTAAAACTGCCTATGTTTTAGTGTTGTATTATTTAAAACTCAAAAATTATATGAAACACACATAAAGTTTTAATCTTTTGATAGTAAACATGCTTGAAATGAGTAAAATCACAAAAAAAATTATGTTGCATTATTCAAAACTCAAGAATTATAAGAAATACACATAAAGTTTGAACCTTTTAATTGTAAACATGCTTGAAACAAGTAAAATCACCAAATTTTTTGTGTTGCATTATTCAAAACTAGAAAATGTTAGGAAACACATAAAGTTTAAATCTTTTGATTGTAAACATGCTCAAAATGAGCAAAACCACCTAAGCTTTTGTGTTCAATTCAAAAATAAAGAATTATAGGAAATGTGCATAAATTTTGAATATTTTGATTGTAAACATGCTTAAAATGAGTAAAAGTGCCTATGTTTTGGTTTTTATTTATTCAAAATTCAAAAATTATAGAAAACATGCATAAAGTTTTAATATTTTGATTATAAACATGCCCCAAACGTATAAAAGTGCCTAAGCTTTTATGTTACATTATTCAAAATAAAAAATTATAGGAAACATGCATAAAGTTTGAGTCTATTGATTGTAAACATGCTCAAAATGAGTAAAACTACCTAAGTTTTGGTGTTGTGTTAGTGAAAACTCAATAATTATAGTAAAAAGCACATTAAGTTTGAATATTTTGATTGTAAATATGCTCAAAATGAGTAAAATAACATAAGTTTTAGTGTCACATTGTTCAAAACTCAAAACTTATAGTAAATGTGCATAAAGTTTGAATCTTTTGATCGTAGACATGCTAAAAATGAGTAAAACTAAATAAATTTTGGTGTTGCATTATTCAAAAATAAAAAAATATAGGAAACATGCATAAATTTTGAATCTTATGTTTGTAAATATGCTCAAAATGTGTAGAATTGCCTAATTTTTGGTGTTAGGTTCAAAAATAATAGGAAACATGGATAAAGTTTTAATCTTTTGATTGTAAACGTGATTAGAATGAGTAAAATTGCTTATGTTTTGGTGTGACATTATTCCAAACATAAAATTTATAGGAAACACAAATATAGTTTGAATATTTTGATTGTAAAAATGATTGAAATGAGTGAAACCACATAAATTTTAGTGTTTCATTATTCAAAATTTAAAAATTATAGGAAATATGCATAAATTTTGAATCTTTTGATTGTAAACATGTTTAGAATGAATAAAACTACTTCAATTTTGGTGTTGCATTATTCAAAACTCAAAAATAATAAGAAACATGTATAAAGTTTGATTTTTTTGATTTTAAACATGCTTGTAATGAGTAAAATTGCTTCAATTTTGGTGAAATGCACATAAATTTTCAATCTTTTGATGTAAACAGGCTCGAAATGGTTAAAACTACCTACATTTTGGTGTTGCATTATTCAAAACTCAAAAATTATGAGAAACACGCATAATTACTAAGTATTTTTATTCTAAACATTCTTCAAAAAATAAAAACCCCCTAAGTTTTTTTGCTGCATTGTTCAAAACTCAAAAATTATAGGAAACATACATAAAGTTTGAATTTTGATTGTATACATGCTTGAAATGAATAAAACTACCTTAATTTTTATGTTACATTCTTCAAAACTCAAAAATTATATGAATCATGTAGAAAGATTGAATACTTTGATTATATACATGCTTGAAATGGGTAAAACTACCTTACTTTTTGTGTTCCATTCTTCAAAACTCAAACATTATAGGAAATGCATCTAAAGATTGAATCTCTTAATTGTAAACATCCATGTAATAAGTAAAATCTCCTAAGTTTTAGTGTTTCATTATTCAAAACTCAAAACTTATAGGAAACATGCATAAAGTTTGAATCTTTTGATTATAAATATTTTCAAAATTAGTAAAACTTCATATGTTTTGGTGTTTCATTATTTAAAACTCAAAAATTTTAAGATACATGCATAATTTTAAATCTTTTGATTTTAAACATGATCAAAACTAGTAAAACCACCTAAATTTTTATGTTGCCTTAATCAAAACTCAAAAATTAAAGTAACTATGCATAAAGTTTGAATCTTTTTATTGTAAACATGCTCAAAATGAGTAAAACCTTTTAATTTTTGGTTTTCATATTGGATTATTCAAAACTCAAAAATTATAGGAAACTTGCATAAGTTTAAATATTTTGAATGTAAACATGATAAAAACAAGTAAAATTTCCCAAGTTTTGGTATTTCATTTTTCAAGACTCAAAAATTATAGGAAACACATATAAAATTTAAATTTTTTGATTGTATACAACCTCGAAATGAGTAAAACAACTTATGTTTTTTGTGTTGTATTATTCAAAACTAAAAAATTATATAAAATGTGCATAAAGTTTGAATCTTTTGATTTTAAACATGCCTAAAATGATTAAAACCACTTAATTTTTTGTGTTACATTATTTAAAACTTAAAAATTATTGGAATCATACATAAATTTTGAATCATTTGATTGTAAACATGCTCAAAATAAGTAAAATTACTTAAGTTTTGGTGTTTCATTATTCAAAACTCAAAAATTATAAGAAACACATAAAAAGTTTAAATATTTTAATTGAAAACATGTTCAAAATGAATAAAACTACCTAAAATTTGTTGTTACATTATCCAAAAATAAAAAATTATAGGAAACATGAATAAATATTGAATCTTTTAATTGTTATCATGCTCAAAATGAGTAAAACCACCTATGTTTTGGTGTCACATTATTCAAAACTCAAAACATTATTGGAAATGTACATAAAGTTTGAATCTTTGGATTTTAAACATTCTTGAAATGAATTAAACAAATTAATTTTTGATGTTGCATTGTTCAAAACTAAAAAATTATAGTAAATGCAAAAAAAAAATTGAATTGATTGTAAACATTCTTAAAACATGTAAAATTGCCTATGTTTTGGTGTTGTATTAATCAAAACATGCAAAAATATAAATTCTTTTGATTGTAAACATGGTTAAAATGAGTAAAACCATCCATGTTTTGGAGTTTCATTATTCAAATCTCAAAAATCATAGGAAACACTCATAAATTTTGAATCTTTTGATTGTAAACATGTTCAAAACAAGTAAAACTACCAAAGTTTTGGTGTTACATTAGTCAAAACTCAAAAATTATAGGTAATGTGAATAAAGTTTGAATATTTTGATTGTAAACATACTCAAAATGAGTAAAACATCTATATTTTGGTGTTACATTATTAAAAACTCAAAGATTATAGGAAACATGCATAAAGTTTAAATCTTTTGAAGGTAAACATGCTCGAAATGAGAAAACTGCCTATGTTTTGTTTTGCATTATTCAAAAGTCAAAAAATTATTGGAAACATGCATAAACTTTGAATATTTTGATTGTATACATGCTAGAAATGAGTAAAATCACTTATGTTTTGGTGTTACATAATTCAAAACTCAAAAATAATAGGAAACACATATAAAGTTTGAATCTTTTGATTGTAAACATGCTCGAAATGAGTAAAATTGCCTAAGTTTAGGTGTTACATTATTCAAAATTCAAAAATTATAGGAAATGTGCATAAATTTTGAGTATTTTGATTGTAAACATGCTTAATATGAGTAAATCCACCTAAGTTTTAGTGTTGGATTATTCAAAACTCAAAAATTATAGGAAATACACATCAAGTTTGAATCTTTACATTGCAAACATGCTTGAATTGAATAAAAAGTTCTAAGTTTTGGTGTTGCATTATTCAAATCTCAAATTATAGGAAACACACATTAAATTTCAGCCTTTTGATTGTAAGCATGCTCAAAATAAGTAAAACCACCTAAATTTTGTTGTTGCATTATTCAAAACTTTAAAAATTATAAGAAACAACCATAAATTTTGAATCTTTTGATTGTAAACATGATCAAAATGAGTAAAACTATGTGAGTTTTGGTGTTGCATTATTCAAAACTAAAAAATTATAGGAAACATGAATAAATATTAAACTTTTTTCTTGTAAACATGTTTGAAATGAGTAAAACCACCTTAGTTTAAGTTTTGTATTATTTAAAACTCAAAATTTATAAGAAAGACAAATAAAGATTGAATCTTTGAATGGTAAACATGCTCAAAATGAGTAAAACTAGCTATGTTTTAGTGTTAGATTATTTAAAACTCAAAAATTATAGGAAACATGCATAAAGTTTAAATCATTTGATTGTAAACATGCTTGACATAGACAAAATTGCCTATGTTTTGGTGTTACATTATTCAAAACTCAAAACTTATAGTAAACACACATAAAGTTTGAATATTTTTATTTTAAAAATGCTCGAAATGAATAAACCTGCCTAAGTTTTTCTCTTGCATTATTCAAAACTCAAGAATTATAGGAAACATGAATAAATTTTGAATCTTTTAATGGTAAACATGATTAGAATGAGTAAAACTACCAAATTTATTATGTTGCATTATTCAAAACTCAAAAATTATAGTAAACACACATAAATTTTGAATATTTTGATTGTGTACATGTGTGAAATAAGTAAAACTACCTTAGTTATTGTGTTTTAATCTTTAAAACTCAAAAATTATAGTAATCATGTATAAATCCAAATATTTTGATTGCATGCTTGAAATGAGTAAAACTAAGTTTTTGTGTTGCATTCTTCAAAACTCAAACATTATAGAAAATTTATATAAATTTTGAATCTCTTGATGGTAAACATGCATGAAATGAGTAAAAGCTCCTAAGTTTTGGTGTTGCATTATTCAAAACACAAAACTTATAATAAACATGCATAAAGTTTTAATCTTTTGATTATAAATATACATAAAATGAGTAAAACCACCTATGTTTTGGTGTTACATTATTTAAAACTCAAAACTCATAGAAAACATGCATAAAATATGAATCTTTTCATTTTAAACATGATCGAAACTAATAAAACCACTTAAGTTTTAGTGTTGCATTAATCCAAATTCAAAAATTATAGGGAACATGCATAAATTTTTAATCCTTTGATTGTAAACATGCTTGAAACAAGTAAAACCTCTTATGTTTTGGTTTTGGTTTTGAATTATTCAAAACTCAAAAATTAGAGGAAACGTGCATAGCGTTTAAATCTTTTGATTGTAAACATGCTCAAGATAAGTAAAATTGCTTAAGTTTTGGTATTTCATTATTAAAAACTCAAAAATTATAGAAAACAAAAATAAAGTTTGAATATTTTGATTGTATACATGCTCAGAATGAGTAAAACAACTTAAGTTTTTGTGTTACATTATTCAAAACTCAAAAAAATTATCAAACATACATAAAGTTTGAATTTTTTAATTGTAAACATGGTTTAAATGGGTAAAACCACCTAATTTTTGGTGTTACATTATTTAAAACTCAAAAATTTTAAGAATCATACATAAATTTTGAATCTTTTGATTGTAAACAGGCTCAAAATGAGTAAAATTGCCTATGTTTTGATGTTTCATTATTCAAAAGTAAAAAATTATAAGAAACACATATAAATTTTGAATATTTTGATTTTAAACATGTTCAAAATGAGTAAAATTACTTAAAATTTTAGGTTACATTATTTAAAACTCAAAAATTATAGGAAACATGCATAAATGTTAAATCATTTAATTATAATCATGCTTAAAATGGGTAAAACCACCTATGTTTTGGTGTCACATTATTCAAAACTCAAAACATTATTGGAAATGTTCATAAAGTTTGAATCCTTTGATTGTAAACATGCTTGAAATGAATTAAACAACATATGTTTTCATGTGGCATTGTTCAAAACTAAGAAAATTTAATAAATGAAAATAAATTTTGAATCTTTTGATTGTAAACATTCTCAAAACTAGTAAAACTGCCTATGTTTTGGTGTTGCATTATTTAAAACTCAAAAATTATAGAAAACGTTCAAAAATATTGAATATTTTGATTGTAAACATGTTATAAATGAGTAAAACCACCTAATTTTTAATGTTTTATTAATAAAAACTTGAAAATTAGTGAAAATGTACATAAAGATTGAATCTTTTGATGGTAAACATGCTCTAAATGAGTAAAACTATGAAAGTTTTGGTGTTGGATTATTCAAAACTAAAAAATTCTGGAAAATATGCATAAAGTTTGAATATTTTTATTGTAAACATGCTCAAAACATGTAAAACCACATAAGTTTTGATATTACATTATTCAAAACATAAATATTCTATGAAACACACATAAAGTTTGAATCTTTTGGTGGTAAACATGTTTGAAATGAGTAAATTTGCCTAAGTTTTGGTGTTGCATTAATCAAAACTAAAAAATTATAAGAAACACGCATAAAGTTTGAATTCTTTGATTGTAAACATGCTTAAAATGAGTAAAATCACCTAAGTTTTACTGTTGAATTATTCAAAACTTGAAAATTATAAGAAGCATGAATGAATTTTTAATCTTTTGATTGTAAACAATCTCAAAATGAGTAAAACCACCTATGTTTTGGTTTTGCATTATTCAAAACTCGAAAATTGTAGGAAATGCACATAAAGTTTCAATATTTTGATTGTAAACAAGCTTAAAATGAGTAAAACTACCTAAGTTTTGGTGTTGAATTATTCAAAACTCAAAAATTATAGGAAAAACACATAAAGTTTGAATCTTTTGATTGTAAACATACTAAAAATGAGAAAAACCACTTAAGTTTAGGTGTTGCATTATTCAAAACTCAAATATTATAAGAAACATGTGTAAAGTTTGAATCTTTTGGTTCTAAACATGCTTAAAATGAGTAAAACCACCTAAGTTTTGGTGTTGCATTATTCAAAACTGAAAAATCATAGGAAACATGGATAAAGTTTGAATATTTTTATTGTATGTATGCTTGAAATAAGTAAAACCACATAAGTTTTTGTGTTGCATTATTCAAAACTAAAAAATAATAGGAAATGTGCAGAAAGTTTGAATCTTTTGGTTGTAAACATGCTTGAAACAATTAAAACTACCTATGTTTTGGTGTTACATTATTCAAAACTCAAAAATTATTGGAAATGCACATAAATTTTCAATATTTTGATTGTAAACATGCTCCAAATGATTAAAACTACCTATGTTTATGTGTTGCATTATTTAAAACTAAAAAATTACAAGAAACACACAAAGACTGAATATTTTGACTACAAACATGCTTTAAACAAGTAAAATTGCCTATGTTTTTGTGTTACATTGGTCAAACCTCAAAAACTACAGCAAAAACACATAAATTTTGAATATTTTTATTATATACATGCTCAAAATGAGTAAAACTACTTTAATTTTTTATGTTGCATTCTTCAAAATTCAAAAATTACAGGAACCATACATAAATTTTGAATATTTTGATTATACACAAGCTCATAATAATTAAAACTACCTTAGTTTTTGTGATGCATACCTCAACACTCAAACATTATAGGAAATGCATATAAAATTTAAATCTTTTGATTGTAAACATGCATGTAATGAATAAAAGCACCTGAGTTTTTGTGATAAACTATTCAAAACTCAAAACTTATAGGAAACATGCATAAATTTTGAATCTTTTTATTGTATATATAATCAAAATTAGTAAAACCATCTATGTTTTGGTGTTGCATTATTCAAAACATAAAAATTACAGGAAACATGCATAAAGTTTGAATCTTTTGATTTTAAACATGCTCAAAACAAGTAAAACCACGTAAGTTTTGGTGTTGCATTATTCAAAACAAAAAAATTATAGGAAACACACATAAAGTTTGAATTTTTTGAGTGTAAACATGCTCCAAATGAGAAAAATCACCTAAGTTTTGGTGGTGCATTAGTCAAACCTAAAAAATTATAGGAAACATGTATAACGTTTGAATATTTTTATTGTATACATGCTCAAAATGAGTAAAAATACTTATGCTTTGGTGTTGCATTGTATAAAACTCAAAAAATATAGGGAATACGTTTAAATTTTAAATCTTTTGATTGTAAACATGTTTGAAATTATTAAAAGCACCTATGTTTTTGTGTTGCATTATTGAAAACTCAAAAATTATAGAAAACATGATTAAACATGAAATATTTGGATCATAAACATGTATGGAATGTACAGTAAACCTGCCTTAGTTTTGGTGTTGCATTATTTAAAACTCAAAAATTATAGGAAATGTACATAAAGTATTAATATTTTGATTGTAAACATGCTCGAAATGAGTAAAATTGCCTATTTTTTGGTGATGAATTAATAAAAATTCAAAAACTATAGGAAACATACATAAGTTTGAATCTTTGGATTATAAACATGCTCAAAATGAGTAAAACTTATTAAGTTTTTGTTTTAGTTTTGCATTTTTCAAAACTCAAAAAATATTAGAAAACGTGCATAAAGTTTGAATCTTTTGATTGTAAACATGTTTAAAATGCATAAAATTGCCTAAGTTTTGGTATTTCATTATTGACAACTCAAAAATTATAGGAAACATGCATATAATTTAAATATTTTGATTATAAACATGCTCAAAATGAGTAGAACTACCTATGTTTTGATGCTACATTATTCAAAACTCAAAAATTACATGAAACATGCATAAAATTTGCATATTTAATTGTAAACATGCTTAAAATGAGTAAAACAATGTAAGTTTTGGTGTTTTATTATTCAAAACATAAAAAATATATGAAACATGAATAAAGATCAATTTTTTTGATTGTAAGCATGCTGGAAATGAGTCAAACTGCCTATGTTTTGATGTTTCATTTTTCAAAACTTAAATTATAGGAACTGCACATAAATTTTGAATCTTTTGATTGTAAACATGCTCAAAATGAGTAAAATCACCTAATTTTTGGTGCTACATTAATCAAAACTAAAAAAAATTGTGAATCATACATAAATTTTAAATCTTTTGACTATAAACATGCTCAAAAGGAGTGAAATTGGCTATGTTTTGGTGTTTCATTTTTTAAAACTCAAAATTTATAGGAAACATGCATAAAGTTTAAATATTTTTATTGTAAACATGTCTAAAATGAATAAAACCACCTAATTTTTGCTGTTCCATTATTCAAAACTCAAAAATTATAGAAAAGGTGCATAAAGTTTGAAGCCTTTGATTTTAAACACACTCAAAATAAGTAAAACCAACTAATTTTTTTGGTTGCTTATTCAAAACACAAAACATTACTATAAATGCACATAAATTTTGAATCATTTGATTGTAAACATATGCTTGAAATGAATTAAACTACCTATGTTTTGGTGTTGCTTTATTCAAAAATTAAAAATTATAAGAAACACATATAATATTTGAATCTTGTGATTGTAAAAATACTCAAAATGTGCAAAACCACCTAATATTTTGTGTTTCATTATTCAAAACTAAAAAATTATGGGAAATCCATATAAAGTTTGAATATTTTGATTGTAAACATGCTTGAAACAAGTAAAACTACATAAATTTTAGTGTTGCATTATTCAAAACTCAAAAATTATAAGTAACATGCATAAAGTTTGAATCTTTTGATTGTAAACATGATTGAAATGAGTAAAACTGCATGAGTTTTGGTGTTGCACTATTCAAAACTCAAAAAATATAGGAAATGCATATAAAGTTTGAATCTTTTGATTGTGAACTTGCTTAAATGAGTAAAACTACCTATTTTAAGTGTTGCATTATTTAAAACTAAAATATTCTAGGAAACACAAATAAATTTTGAATCTTTTGATGGTAAAGATGCTCAAAATGAGTAAAACTACCTAAGTTTTGATGTTGCATTATTCAAAACTCAAAAATTATAGGAAATACGCATAGAGTTTGAATATTTTGATTGTAAACATGCACAAAATGAGTAAAATAGATTAAGTAATGGTGTTGCATTATTCAAAACTCAAAAATTATAGGAACTATGTATAAAGTTTAAATATTTTGATTTTAAACATGTTCAAAATGAGTAAAATTATCTATGTTTTGGTGTTTCTATATTCAAAACTCAAAAATTATCGAAAACATGCATAAGTTTTGAATCTTTGGATTGTAAACAAGATCAAAATGAATAAAACTAATGATGTTTTGGAGTTGAATTATTCAAACTTAAATATTTTAGGAAACCCACATAAAATTTGAATCTTTTGATTGTAAACATGCTTGAAATGAGAAAAACTTCCTAATTTTTAGTGTTGTATTATTCAAAACTCAAAAATCAAAGACATGCATAAAATTTGAATCTTTTGATTGTAAACATGCTTGAAATGAGTACAACCACTTATGTTTTTGTGTTGCATTATTTAAAACATAAAAATTATAGGAAATATGCCATAAAGTTTGAATCTTTTGATTGTAAACATACTCAAAATGAGTAAAATTACCTATGTTTTATGTTGCATTACTGAAATATCAAATTATAGGAAACATGCTTAAAGTTTTAATCTTTTAATTATAAACATGCTCAAAACAAATAAAACCACCTAATTTTTGGTGTTTCACTATTCAAAACTAAAAAATTATAGTAAACATGGATAAATTTTGAATTTTTTAATTGTAAACATCTTAGAAATGAGTAAAACCACCTATGTTTTTATGTTGCATTATTCAAAACTCAAAAAAATTGGGAAACATGAATAAATTTTTTTAATTGTAAACATGCATAAAATGAGTAAAACTACCTAAGTTTTGATGTTACATTATTCAAAATTCAAACGTTATAAGAAACACACATAAATATTAAATCTTTTAATGGTACACATGCTTGAAATGTGTAAAACTACCTAAGTTTTGGTGTTGTATTATTAAAAGTTGAAAAATGATGGGAAATGCACATAATGTTTTAATATTTTAATTGTAAATATGCTTGAAATGAGTTAAAAAACATAAAGTTTGATGTTGCATCATTCAACAACTAAAATAATATAGGAAACATACATAAAGTTAAATTAATTTGATTCTAAACATGCTCAAAATGAGTAAAAATACCTTAGTTTTGGTGTTGCATTATTCAAAGCTCAAAAACAATAAGGAACATATATAAAGTTTGACTATTTTGATTGTAAACATGCTCGAAATAAGTAAAACTACCTAAGTTTTGGTGTTGCATTATTCAAAACTCAAAATTTATAGGAAATGTGTATTAAGTTTGAATCTTTTGATTGTAAACAAGCTCGAAACAAGTAAAATTGTGTATGTTTTGGTGTTGCATAGTTTAAAACTCAAAAATGTAGGAAACATACATAATGTTTGAATCTTCTAATTTTAAACATGCTTGAAATGAGTAAATTGCTTAATTTTTTGTGTTGCATTATACAAAACTCAAAAATTATAGAAAACATGCATAAAATTTGAATTTTTTGATTAGAAACTTTCTTGAAAGGTGTAAGAATACCTAAATTTAGGTGTTTTATTATTCTAAATTGAAAAATTATAAGAAATGTGCATAAAGTTTGAATTTCTTGATGGTAAACATGCTCTAAACAAGTAAAAGTACCTATGTTATGTTGTTTCATTATAAAAAACTCAAAAAATATAGAAAACACACTAATTTTGAATCTTTTTATTATAAGCATGCTCAAAATGAGAAAAACTACAAAATTTTTGGTGTTGTATTATTCAAACCTCAAAAAATTACTAGAAATATTGATAACTATTGCTTTTGATTGCAGTTATGCCTAAAATGAGTAAAACTACCTAAGTTTTGATGTTACATTATTCCAAACTCAAATCATTATAAGAAATGCACATAAAGTTTGAATATTTTGATTGTAAACATGCTTGAAATGAGTTAAACCACCTAAGAATTGGTGTTAGATTGTTTAAAAATTAAAAATTAAAAAAAATACACATAAAGATTAAATCTCTTGATTCTAAACATGCTTAAAACAAGTAAAGCTTCTTAAGTTTTGGTGTTTCATTATTCAAATCTCAAAAATTATAAGAAACATGCATAAATTTTTCATATTTTGATTGTATGCATGCTCAAAATGAGTAAAATTACCTAAGTTTTTGTGTTGTATTCTTCAAAATTCAAAAATTATAGGAAATACATATAAAGTTTGAATTTGTATTTGCAAACATGCTCAAAACAAGTAAAAGAACCTAAGTTTTGGTGTTGTATTATTCAAAACTCAAAACATATAGGAAACAAACATAATGTTTGAATCTATTGATTGTAAATATAATTAAAATGAGTAAAAAC
This sequence comes from Torreya grandis, assembly GCA_037957365.1. Taxonomy (NCBI): domain Eukaryota; kingdom Viridiplantae; phylum Streptophyta; class Pinopsida; order Cupressales; family Taxaceae; genus Torreya; species Torreya grandis. Next base: position 1,448,829 of record JARHVA010003303.1, read on the forward strand.
ACCAATGTTTTGGTGTTGAATTATTTATAACTCAAAAATCATAGGAACACATGTATAAAATTTGAATCTTTTGATTTTAAACATGCTCAAAATGAGTAAAATCACATAAATTTTGGTGTTGCATAAAAATTATAGGAATCACATATGAATTTTGAATCTTTTATTTGTAAACGTGTTCAAAATGAGTAAAACTACTTAAGTTTTGCTGTTACATTATTCAAAACTAAAAAAATATAGGAAACATGGATAAAGTTTGAATATTTTGATTGTAAACATGCTCAAAATGAGTAAACCCACCTTAGTTTTGGTGTTACATTATTCAAAACTCTAAAATTATAGGAAACTCACATAAATTTTGAATCTTTTAACTGTAAATAAGCTTGAAAAGACTAAAACTACCTAAGTTTTGGTGTTTAGTTATTCAAAACACAAAAATTATAGGAAACACACACAAAGTTTGAATTTTTTGATTGTAAACATGCTCAAAATGAGTAAAACCACTTAAGTTTTGGTGTTGCATTATTCAAAACTCAAAAATTATAGGAAACATATAAATTTTGAATCTTTTAATTGTAAACATGCTTGAAACAAGTAAAACCACCTAAGTTTTAGTGTTACATTATTTAAAACTCAAAAATTATAAGAAATGCACGTAAAGTTAGAATCTTTTGATACTAAACATGCTCATAATGAGTAAAACTACCAATATTTTTACGTTTCATTAATGAAATCTCAAATTATAGGAAACATGCATAAATTTTGAATCTTTTGATTGTAAACATGCTCAAAATGAGTAAAACTACCTTAGTTTTATTGTTGCATTATTCAAAACACAAAAATAATAGGAAAGTTGTATAAAGTTTAAATATTTTTATTGTAAGCAAGCTCAAAATGGGTAAAACTACCAAAGGTTTGGTTTTGAATTATTCAAAAGTCAAAAATTATAGGAAACACACATAAAGTTTGAATCTTTTTATTTTAAATATGCTAAAAATGAGTAAAATCGGTTAAAGTTTAGTGTTCCATTATTCAAAACTCAAAAATTATAGGAAATGTGAATAAAATTTGAATATTTTGATTGTAAAAATGCTTGAAACAAGTAAAATCACCTAAGTTTTGATGTTTCATTTTTCAAAACTCAAAAATTACATGAAGTACACCTAAACATTGAATCTTTTGATTGTAAACATGCTCAAAATGAGTAAAACTACCTATGTTCTGGTGTTGCATTACTCAAATCTCAAATTATAGGAAACTCACATAAAGATTGAATTTTTTGATTGTAAATATGCTTGAAACAAGTAAAACCACATAATTTTTGGTGTTGCATTATTTCAAACTCAAACATTTTAAGTAACATGCATAAGGTTTGAATTTTTAATTGTAAACATGCTCAAAACAAGTAAAACTACCTAAGTTTTAGTGTTACATTATTCAAAACATAAAAATTATAGGAAACACACATAAAGTTTGAATATTTTGATTGTATATATGCTCAAAATGAGTAAAACTACTTAATTTTTTGTGTTACATTCTTTAAAACACAAAAATGAAAGGAAATGCATATAAAGTTTGAATCTTTTGATGGTAAACATGCTCAAACAAGTAAAAAAACCTAAGTTTTGGTGTTGCATTATTCAAAACTCAAAAGATATAGGAAACACACATAAATTTTGAATCTTTTGATTGTAAATATAGTCAAAATGAGTAAAACCAAATATGTTTTGGTGTTACATAATTTTAAACTCAAAAAATTATAGGAAAAATTCATAAAGTTTGAATATTTTTATTTTAAACATTCTCGAAACAAGTAAAACCACCTAAGTTTTGGTGTTGGATTATTCAAAACTCAAAAATTATAGGAAACACATATAAAGTTTAAATATTTATATTGTAAACATGCTCAAAATGAGTAAAACTGCTTGAGTGTAGGTGTTGTATTATTCAAAATTCACAAATTATAGGAAATATGGATGAAGTTTGAATAATTTGATTGTAAACATGTTTGAAATGAGTAAAACTACCTTTGTTTTGTTGTTGAATTATTAAAAACTCAAAAAATATAGGAAACACATATAAATTTTGAATATTTTGATTGTATACATGCCCAAAATGAGTAAAACTACCTTAGTTTTTGTGTTGCAATCTTTAAAACTCAAAAATTATAGGAAACATGCATAAATTTGAATATTTTGATTATATACATGCTCAAAATGAGTAAAACTACCTTAGTTTTTGCGTTGTATTCTTCAAAACTCAAACATTATAGAAAATACATATAAAGTTTGAATCTCTTGATTGTAAACATGTGCGGAATGAGTAAAAGCTCCTATGTTTCTGTTATGCATTATTCAAAACTCAAAACTTATAGGAAACACGTATAAAATTTGAATCTTTTGATTGTACATATACATAAAATTAGTAAAACCACCTATTTTTTGGTGTTGAATCATTTAAAACTCAAAAATTATAGGAAACATAAATAAAGGTTGAATATTTTCATTTTAGACATGCTCAAAACTAGTAAGACCACATAAGTTTTAGTGTTGCATTAATAAAAATTCAAAAATTGTAGGAAATGTGCAAAAAGTTTGAATCTTTAGATTATAAATATGCTTGAAATGAGTAAAACCTCTTAAGTTTTGGTTTTGGTATTGCATTATCCAAAACTCAAAAAGTATAGAAAATGCACATAAAGTTGGAATCTTTTGATTGTAAACATGCTCAAAAAAAGTAAAATTTCTTAATTTTTGGTATTTCGGTATTCAAAACTCAAAAATTATAGGAAACACACATAAAATTTAAATCTTTTGATTGTAAATACATGCTTGAAATAAGTTAAACAACTTAAGTGTTTGTGTTGCATTATTCCAAAATAAAAAATTATATGAAACATGCATAAAGTTTGAATTTTTTGATTGTAAACATGCTTGAAACAAGTAAAACCACCTATTTTTTAGTGTTACATATTTTAAAACTCAAAAATTATAGGAATCATACATAAATTTTAAATATTTTATTTGTAAACATGCTCAAAATGAGTAAAATTGCCTAAGTTTTAGTGTTTCATTATTCAAAACTCAAAAATTATAGAAAATGTACATGTAGTTTGAATATTTTTATTGTAAAACATAGGCGATTTTACTCATTTTGGACACGTTTACAATTAACAGATTCAAATATTATCCACGTGTCTTATAATTTTTTGAGTTTTGAATAATAAAACACCAAAAATTAGGTGGTTTTACTCATATCAAGAATGTTTACAATCAAAAGAGTCAAATTTTATGCATGTTTCCCATAATTTTTTTGTTTTGAATAATGCAACACCAAAAGTTAGGCAATTTTACTCGGTTAAAGCATGTTTACAATCAAAATATTCAAAATTCATGCATGTTTCAACTAATTTTTTAATTTTGAATAATGCAACATAAACATAAGTTATTTTACTTATTCTGAGCATGTTTACAATCAAAACATACAAACTTTATGTGGGTTTCCTATAATGTTTGAGTTTTGAGTAATGCAACACCAAAACTTAGGTGGTTTTACTCAGTTCAAGAAAGTATACAATCAAAATATTCTAAATTTATGCAAGTTTCCTATAATTTTTTAGTTTTAAATAATGCAACACCAAAACTTAAGTAATTTTACTTGTTTCGAGCTTGTTTAGATTCAAAAGATTCAAACTTTATTTGCCTTTCCTATAATTTTTGTGTTTTGAATTATATAACACCAAAACTTGCACTATTTTATTAGTTTTTAATAATGGAACACCAAAAGTTAAGCAATTTTACATGTTTCGAGCTTGTTTAGATTCAAAATATTCAAACTTTATGCACCTTTCCTATAATTTTTGTGTTTTGAATTATATAACACCAAAACTCGTGCAATTTTACTAGTTTCAAGCATGTTTACAATCAAAATATTCAAAATTTATGCATGTTTCCTATAATTTTTGAATTTTGAATAATGCAACACCAAAATTTAAGTAATTTTACTCATTTTGAGCATGTTTAATTTTGAATGATTCAAACTTTATGCATGTTCCCTATATTTTTGGAGTTTTGAATAATACAACACCAAAACCTAAGCAATTTTACTCATTTCAAGCATGTTAACAATAAAAAAAATCAAACCTTATACATGTTTCCTATAATTTTTATGTTTTAGTGTATAAAGAAGAAAAACATAGGTAGTTTTACTCATTTGGATCATGTTTACAATCAAAATATTTAAACTTTATGAGAATTTTCTATAATTCTTAGGTGTTGAATAATGCAACACTAAAACATAGGCAGTTTTACTCATTTTGAGCATGTTTAAAATCAAAAGATTTAAACTTTATCTGCATTACCTAAAATTCTTGAGTTTTGAATATCCAACACAAAAATTGAAGTTGTTTTACTCATTTCAAGCATGTTTATAATAAAAATATTTAAATTAGATGCACATTTATTATAAATTTTGAGTTTTTTACAATGTAACACAAAAACATAGGTGGTTTTACTCAATTTGATCATGTTTAGAATTAGGATATTCTAACTTTATGTGTGTTTCCTATAATTTTTGAGTTATGGATAATGAAACACTAAAAATTAGGTATTTTTACTCATTTCAAACATGTTTATGATCAAAATATTCAAATTTTATGCTCATTTTATATAATTTATGAGTTTTAAATAATGCAACACCAAAATATAGGTGGTTTTACTCATTTTAAGCATGTTTAAAATCTAAAATTCCAACTTTATGTATGTTTCTTATGATTTTTGAGTTTTGAATAAAGCAACACCAAAAACATAGGTGGTTTTACTCATTTCAATCATGTTTATATTTAAAATATTTAAACTTTATGCACATTTCTTATAATTTTTTAGTTTTGAATAATGTAACTCAAAAACTTATACATTTTAACTCATTTCAAGCATGTTTACAATTAAAAGATTCATACTATGTGTGTTTCCTATACTTTTTGAGTTTTGAATAATTTAACACCAAAACATAAGCAATTTTACTCATTTCAAGCATGTTTACAATAAAAAGATTCAAACTTCATTTGCATTTCTTATAAATTTTGAGTTTTTAATAATGCAAAATGATAACTTAGGTTGTTTTACTCATTTTGAACATGTTTACAATCAAAAGATTCAAACTTTATGCACCTTTCCTATAATTTTTATGTTTTGAATAAGGAAATACCAAAACATAGTAGGTTTTACTCATTTCAAACATATTTACAATCAAATGATTCAAAATTTATGTGTGTTATCTATAATTTTTGAGTTTTGAATAATGTAACACCAAAACCTATGTGGTTTTACTCATTTCAAGCATATTTATAGTCAAAAGATTAAAAGTTTACATGCATTTCTTATAATTTCTATGTTTTGAATAATGCAATACCAAAACTTAAGTAGTTTTACTCATTTCGAGCATGTTTACCATTAAAATATTTAAAATTTATGCACGTTTCCTATAATTTGAGTTTTGAATAATGTAACACTAAAACATGGGGAATTTTATTTGCGTCGAGCATGTTTGAAATCAAAAGATTCAAAATTTATGTGCATTTTCTATAATTTTTGAGCTTTGAATATGCAGCACCACAATATAAGTGGATTTACTTGTTTTGAGCATGTTTATAGTAAAAAGATTCAAAATTTAAGCACATTTTTTTATAATTTATGAGTTTTGAACAATGTAACAATAAAAATTAGGTGGTTTTACTTATTTTGAGCATGTTTACAATCCAAAGGTTTAAACTTTATTTGCATTTCTTATAATTTTTTATTTTTGAATAATACAACACCAAAACTTAAGGTGTTTTACTCATTTTTAGCATGTCTAAAATCAAAAGATTTAAATTTTATGTGTGTTTCTTATAATTTTTGAGTTTTAAATAATGCAAAACCAAAACTTAGGTAGTTTTACTCATTTAGATCATGTTTATAATCAAAATATTCAAAATTTATGTGTGTTTCTTATAATTTTTTAGTTTTGAATAATGCAACACCAAAACTTAAGTGGTTTTACCCATTTCAAGAATGTTTACAACCAAAAGATTCAAACATTATGCATGTATCCTATAATTTGAGTTTTAAATATGCAACACTAAAATTGAAGTAGTTTTACTCATTTTGATCATGTTTATAATATAAAGATTCAATCTTTATGCACATTTCTTATAACTTTTTAGTTTTGAATAATGAAAAACCAAAATTTAGGTGATTTTATTCATTTTGAGCATGTTTAAAATCAAGAGATCCAAACTTTATACATGTTTTCTATTATTTTTGAGTTTTGAATAATGGAACACTAAAACTTAAGCAATTTTACTCATTTTGAGCATGTTTATAATCAAAAGATTCAAATTTTATGCATGTTCCATATAATTTTTGAGTTTTGAATAATGTAACACCAAAAATTAGGTGGTTTTACTCATTTTGAACATGTTTACAATCAAAAGATTCAAAGTTTATTCACATTTCCTATAAAGTTTTAGTTTTGAATAATGCAAAACCAAAGCTTAAGTGGTTTTACTCATTTCAATCATGTTTACAATAAAAAATTAAAAAATCTATGTGCATTTCGTATAATTTTTTTAGTTTTGAATAATACAACACCAAAACATAGGTAGTTTTACTCATTTTGACCATGTTTAAAATTAAAAGATTCATTTTTTATGCATGTTTCCTATATTTTTTGAGTTTTGAATAATCTAACACCAAAACATAAGTGGTTTTACTCATTTTGAGCATGTTTACAATCAAAATATTTAAACTTTATGCATGTTTCCTATAATTTTTTAGTTTTGAATAATGCAACACCAAAACTTAAGTGATTTTAATCATTTTGAGCATGTTTATAATCAAAATATTCAATTTTTTTTGCATATTTCCTATAATTTGACTTTTGAATAATGTAACATAAAAATTTAGTTGGTTTTACTCATTTTGAGCATGTTTACAATCAAAAAATTCAATTTTATGTGTGTTTCCTATAATTTTTGAGTTTGAATGATGCAACACCAAAACCTATGTGGTTTTACTCATTTTAAGCATGTTTACAATCAAAAGATCCAAACTTTATGCGGTATACTTATAATTTTTGTGTTTTGAATAATGCAACACCAAAACATAGGTAATTTCACTTGTTTTGAGATTTTAAAAATAAAAAGATCAAAACTAAATGCATGTTTCCCTTAATTTTTGAGTTTTGAATAATGTAACACCAAAACATCCAAAGTTTATGTGTGTTTCATAAAATATTTGAGTTTTGAATAATGCAACACAAAAGCATAGGTTGTTTTACTCATTTTAAGCATGTTTGCAATCAAAAGATTTAACTTTTATGTCCATTTCCTATAATTTTTGAGTTTCAAATAATATAACACCAAAATTTAAGTAGTTTTACTAATTTTGAGCATATTTACAATCAAAAGATTCAAAATTTATACATGTTTCCTATAATTTTTATGTTTTGGATAATGCAACACCAAAATTAGATAGTTTTACTCATTTTAAGCATGTTCACAATCAAAATATTCAAGTTTTATGCATGTTTTCTATATTTTTTTTAGTTTTGAATAATGCAACCAAAATTTAGGTAGTTTTACTCATTTTGAGCATGTTTAAAATCAAAAGATCCAAACTTTGTGTGTATTTGCTATAATTTTTGAGTTTTGAATATGTAGCACCAAAACTTAAGTGGTTTTACTCATTTATAAAATGTTTAGAATAAAAGAATTCAAACTTTATGCACAATTCCTATAACACCAAAATCTAGGTAGTTTTACTCTTTTTGAGCATGTTTACAATCAGGGGATTAAAACATTATGTGCAATCCTATAATTTTGAGGTTTGAATAATGCAACACTAAAACTTAGGTGGTTTTAGTCATTTCAAGTATGTGTATGATAGAAATATTCAAACTTTATGCATGTTTATAATTATTTAGTTTTGAATAATACAATAGTATAAATTTTGTGGTTTTAGTCATTTCAAGCATGTTTAAAATCAAAAGATTCAAAATTTATTCATGTTTCTTATAATTTTTAAGTTTTGAATAATGCAACTCAAAAATTTAGGTGGTTTTCTAAAATCAAAATATTCAATCTTTATCCATGTTTCTTATAATTTCTATGTTTTGATTGATGTAACATAAAAACATAGGTAGTTTTACTCATTTTGAGCATGTTTATAATCAAAAGATTCAAAATTTATGTGTATTTCCTATAATTTTTGAGTTTTAAATAATCCAAAACCAAAACATATATGATTTTACTCATTTCAAACATATTTATCATCAAAAGATTCAAACTTTATGTGCATTTCCTCTCATTTTTAAGTTTTGAATAATACAACAGTAAACATTTGGTGGATTTACTCATTTTGAGCATGTTTACAATCAAAAGATTCAAAATTTAAATGTGTTGTCTAAATTTTTTGAGTTTTGAATAATGCAACACTAAATCCTATGTTGTTTTACTCACTTTGAGCATCTTTGCAATCAAAAGATTGAATCTTTATGCACATTTCTTATAATTTTTTAGTTTTGAATAATGCAACATGAAAAATTAGGTGGTTTTACTCCTTTTGAGCATGTTTACAATCAAAATATTCAAACTTTATGCACATTTATTATAATTTTTATGTTTTTAATAATGTAATACAAAAATCTAAGCTATTTTATTCATTTCAAGCATGTTTACATACAAAAAAATCAAACTTATGTTTGCCTCCTATAATTTTTGAGTTTTAAATAATTAAATAGCAAAAATTAAGTATTTTTACTCATTTCAAACATGTTTACAATAAAAAGATTCAAAATTTATGCATGTTTCCTATAATTTTTGATTTTTGAATAATATAATACCAAAACTTAAGTGGTTTTACTCATTTTGAGCATGTTTACAATCAAAATATTCAAACTTTATAGACATTTCCTATAATTTATGTTTTGAATAATGAAATAGAAAAACGTAGGTAGTTTTACTCATTTTTAGTATGTTCAAAATCAAAAGATCCAAAAATTATAAGTGTTTTGTATGATTTATGAGTTTTGAAAAATACAATACCAAAACTTGGGCACTTTTACTTGTTTCAAGCTTTTTTGCGATCAAAAAAATAGATTTTTTTGTACGTTTCTAATAATTTTTGAGTTTTAATTAAAATAACACCAAAACATAGGTTGTTTTACATTCAAAAGATCCAAATTTTATGGTTGTTTCATATAAAATTTGAGTTTAGAATAATGCAACACTAAAACTTAGGTGGATTTACCCATTTTGAGCATGTTTACAATAAAAAGATAAAACAATTATGTGGTTTTACTCATTTTGAGCATGTTTATAATAAAAAGATTCAATATTTTTGTGAGTTTCCCATAATTCCTTAGTTTTGAATAATGCAACACCAAAACTTAAGCAATTTTACTCATTTTGAGCATGTTTAGAATTAGGAGATTCAAACTCTATGTATATTTCATATAATATATGTGGTTTTACTCATTTTAAGCATATTTATAGATAAAAGATTCAAATCTGATGCATGTTCCTTATAATTTTTGAGTTTTGAATAATGCAAGACCAAAATTTAGGTAGATTTACTTGTTTTGAGCATGCTTACAATCAAAAGATTCAAACTTTATTCATGTTTCCTATAATTTTTGAGTTTTAAAAAATTCACCACCCAAACTTAGGTGGTTTTACTCATTTTGAGCATGTTTAATATCAAAAGATTCAAAATTTATCAACCTTTCCTTTAATTTTTTAGTTATGAATAATGTAACACTAAAACTTAGGTTGTTGTATTCATTCTAAGCATGCTAATAATCAAAAGATTCAAATTGTGTGTACATTGCCTATATTTTTTCAATTTTTAATAATGTAACACCAAAACTTAGGTGGTTTTACACATTTTGAGCATGTTTAGAATTAGGAGATTCAAACTTTATGTATATTTCATATAATTTATATGGTTTTACTCATTTTAAGCATATTTATAGATAAAAGATTCAAATTTGATGCATGTTCCTTATAATTTTTGAGTTTTGAATAATGCAACACCAAAATTTAGGTAGCTTTACTTGTTTTGAGCATGCTTACAATCAAAAGATTCAAACTTTATTCATATTCCCTATAATTTGAGTTTTAAAAAATTCACCACCAAAACTTAGGTGGTTTTACTCATTTTGAGCATGTTTAAAATCAAAAGATTCAAAATTTATCAACATTTCCTTTTTTTTTTTAGTTATGAATAATGTAACACTAAAACTTAGGTAGTTGTATTCATTCTGAGCATGCTAATAATCAAAAGATTCAAACTGTGTGTGTATTGCCTATAATTTTTCAATTTTTAATAATGTAACACCAAAAATTAGGTGGTTTTACTCATTTCAAAGATTTTTAAAAACAAAAGATCCAAATTTTATGCACGTTTCCTATAATTTTTTAGTTTTGAGCAATGTAACACCATAACTTAGGTGGTTTTACTCATTTCAAGCATGTTTAGAATCAAAATATCCAAACTTTATGTGGGTTTCCTATATTTTTTGTGTTTTGAATAAAGCAACATAAAAACATGGATAGTTTTACTTGTTTTGAGCATGTTTACAATCAAAAGATTTAAACTTTATGCATGTTTCCTATAATTTTTGAGTTTTGAATAATGTAACACCAAAAATTAGGTGATTTTTCTTTTTTAGCATGTTTACAATCAAATGATTTAAACTTTATCTGCATTTCCTATAATTTTTTATTTTTGAATATTGAAACACCAAAACATATGTGGTTTTACTCATGTCAAGCATGTTTACAATCAAAAGATTAAAAATTTATGCATGTTTCTTATAATTTTTGAGTTTTGAATAATGCAACACCAAAACCTAGGTGGTTTTACATGTTTTGAGAATGTTTATAATCAAAACATTCAAACATTATACCCATTTCCCATAATTTGAGTTTTTGAATAATGTTACATCAAAACTTAGGTAGTTTTGCTAGTTTTGAGCATGTTTACAATCAAAAGATTCAAATTTTATGTATGTTTCTTATAATTTTTTAGTTCTGAATAACACAACACCAAAACTTAGGTGGTTTTAAACTCATTCTCAGCATGTTTGCAGTCAAAAGATTCAAATTTTATGCATGTTTTCTATAATTTTTGAATTTTGAAAAATGCAATACCAAAACATAGACATTTTAAACATGTTTACAATCAAAAGATTTAAATGTTATTCATGTTCCCTATAATTTTTGAGTTTTGAATAATACAACATAAAAACATAGGTGGTTTAACTCATTTTGAGAATGTTTACAATCAAAAGATGCAAATTTTATGCACATTTCTTATAGTTTTTTAGTTTTGAATAATGTAACACCCAAGATTATGCAATTTTACTCAATTCAAGCATGTTTACAATCAAAAGATTTAAACATTATGCTTGTTTCCTATTTTTTTGAATTTTGAATAATGTAACATTAAAGCTTAAGTGGTTTTACTCATTTTGATCATGTTTACAATCAAAACATGCAAAATTTATGTGTATTTCTTAAATGTTTTGAGTTTTGAGTAATGCAACACCAAAATTTAGGTAGTTTTACTCATTTTGAGCATGTTTACAATCACAAAATTCAAATTTTATATAATTTTGCTATAATTTTTTAGTTTTGAATTATGCAACACCAAAATTTATGTAATTTTAATCATTTTGTGCATGTTTATAATCAAAATATTTAAACTTTCTACGTGTTTTCTATAATTTTTGAGTTTTAAATAATGCAACACTAAAACTTACGTATTTTTATTCATTTTGAGCATTTTTATTTTCAAAATATTAAAATTTTATGTGTGTTTCCTATAATTTTAGAGCTTTGAATAATGCAACAATAAAACCTAAGTAGTTTTACTCATTTTCCTATAATTTTTACATTTTGATTTATAAAGATCCAAAACTTAGGTAGTTTTACTCATTTGGAGCATGTTGAAAATCAAAAGATTCAAATTTTATGTGCATTTCCAATCATTTTTTATTTTTGAATATGCAACTCTAAAATTTAAGTGGTTTTCTTGTTTCGAGCATGTTTATAATAAAAATATTCAAATTTTATGCACATTTCTTATAATTCCTAAGTTTTGAACAATGTAACACCAAAACATAGGTGGTTTTACTCATTTCAATGATGTTTAGAATTAAGATATTAAAACTTTATGCATGTTTCCTATAATTTTTGAGTTTGGAATAATGCAACACTAACACTTAGGTGGTTTTACTAATTTTTAATATGTTTATAATCAAAATATTCAGCTTTATGCACATTTCTTATAGTCTTTGAGTTTTGAATAATTCAACACCAAAACATAGGTGGTTTTACTCATTTCAAGCATGTTTGCAATCAAAAATTCTAATTTTATGTCTGTTTCCTATAATTTTTGTGTTTTGAATAGAGAAACACCAAAAATTAAGTGGATTTACTCATTTCAAGCATGTTTATATTTTAAATATTCAAAATTTATACACATTTCCTATATTTTTTTAGTTTTCAATAATGTAACTCACCAAACATAGGTAGTTTAACTTATTTCAAGCATGTTTACAATCAAAAGATTCAAACCTTAAGTGTGTTCCCTATAATTTTTGAGTTTTGAATAATGCAACACCAAAATATAAGCAATTTTACTTGTTTTGAGCATGTTTACAATCAAAAGATTCAGGATTTATGCGCATTTCATAATTTTTTTAGTTCTGAATAATGCATAACCAAAACCTAGGATGTTTTTTACTCATTTTGAGCATGTTTACAATAAAAAGATTTAAATTTTATGCATATTTCCTTAAAAAATTATGTTTTGAATAATGCAATACCAAAACTTAACTAGTTTTACTTGTTTTAAACATGTTTACAATCAAATATTTCTAAATTTGTGTGTGTTTCATATAATTTTCAATATTTGAATAATGCAACACCAAAACCTAGGTGGTTTTCCTCATTTCAAGCTTGTTTACAGTCAAAAGATTAAAACTTTATTCACATTTCCTATAATTTTTGAGTTTTGAATAATGTAACACTTAAACTTAAGAAATTTTACTAATTTTGAGTATGTTTACAATCAAAAGATTCAAAGTTTTGTACATTTCCTATAATATGAGTTTTGAATAATGCCACACCCAAACTTAGGTAGTTTTACTCATTTTAAGCATGTTTATAATCAAAAGATCCAATCTTTATGCATGTTTCCTATATTTTTTGAGTTTTGACTAATGCAACACTAAAACTTAGGTAATATTTCTCATTTAAAGAATTTTGACAATCAAAATATCAGATTCAAAATTTATGCACATTTCCTATAATTTTTGAGTTTTTTATAATCTAACACCAAAAATTATGCGATTTTACTCATTTTGAGCATGTTTATAATCAAAATATTTAAACTTTATGCACATTTCCTATAATTTTTGAGGTTTGAATATGTAACACCAAAATTGAAGTGGTGTTACTCATTTTGAGCATGTTTATAATAAAATGTTTCAAACTTTATGCATGTTTCCTATAATGTTTTAGTTTTGAATAATGAAACACCAAAACTTAAGTGATTTTACTTATTTTGAGCATGTTTAAAATTTGGAGATTCAAAATTTATGCACGTTTCCTATAAATTATATGTATGTTCCTTGTAATTTTTGTGTTTTGAATAATGCAACACCAAAAATAAGGTGGTTTTACTCATTTTGAGCATGTTTGCAATCAAAAGATTCAAACATTATTCATGTTTCTTATAATTTTTGAGTTTTGAATAATGCAACACCAAAACATAGATGGTTTTGCTCATTTCAAGCATGTTTAAGATTAAAAGATTCAAAATTTATCCACATTTCCAATCATTTTTGAGTTTTGAATAACTCAACACCAGAACTTAAGTAGTTTTATTCATTTAAAGAATGTTTATAATCAAAAGATTCAAACTTGATCTGTGTTTCCTATAATTTTTGAGTTTTGAACAATAAAACACATAAACTTATGTGGTTTTGATTATTTTGAGCATGTTTACAATCAAAAAATTCAAACTTTATGTGCACTTACTATAATTTATCAGTTTTGAATAATGCAACACAAAAACTTATGTGGTTTTACTCATTTCAAATATGTTTGCAATCAAATGATTCAAACTTTATTCACGTTTCCATGTTGACCATTTTACTCATTTTGAGAATGTTTATAATCAAAAGATTCAAAATTTATGCACATTTCCTATATTTTTTTAGTTTTGAATAATGCAACATTAAAACTTATATGGTTTTACTCATTTTGAGCATGTTTACAATCAAAAGATTCAAATTTTATTTGTGTTTGATATAGTTCCTAAGTTTTGAATAATGCAACATCAAAACTTAGGTGGTTTTACTCATTTCAAGCATGTTTAAAATCAAAATCTTCAATATTTATCAATGTTTTCTATAATTTTTGAGTTCTTGATAATTCAACATAAAAACTCTGGTAGTTTTACTCATTTTGAGCATGTTTATAATCAACAAATTCAAACTTTCTATGTATTTCTTATAATTTTTTATTTTTGCATAACACAACACCAAAACATAGATGGTTTTACTCATTTTGAGCACATTTATAATCAAAAGATTCAAAAAAATTATGCATTTCCTATAATTTTTTTGTTTTGAATAATACAACACCAAAAATTAGGTGATTTTACTCATTTTGATTGTGTTTACAATCAAAAGATTCAAACTTTATGTGCATTTCCTATAATTTTTGTGTTTTGAATAATGCACACCAAATCTTAAGTGGTTTTACTCATTTTGAGCATGTTTACAATCAAAAGATTTAAATTTTATGGATGTTTCTTATAATTTTTGAGTTTTGAATAATGCAACACCAAAACTTAGGTAGTTTTACTTGTTTTAAGAATGTTTAAAATAAAAATATTCAAACTTTATGTACATTTCCTATAATGTTTGAGTTTTAAATAATGCAACACCAAAACCTAGGTGGTTTTACTCATTTTGAGGATGTTTATAATCAATAGATTCAAACTTATGTGTGTTTCCTATAATTTTTGAGTTTAAAATAATACACCATCAAAACTTAATTGATATTACTCATTTCAAGCATGTTTACAAATTAAAAAAATCAAAATTTATATATGTTTCCTATAATTTTTGAGTTTTGAATAATGCAACACCAAAACTTAAGCGGTTTTACTTTTTTTAAGTATGGTTACAATAAAAAATTTAAAATTAATGTGCATTTCTTATAATTTGAGTTTGGAATAATGCAACACAAAAACATAGGTAGTTTTACTCATTTCAAACATGTTTACAATCAAAAGGTACAAACTTTATGCATGCTTATTATAATTTTTTGAGTTTTGAATAATGCAACACCAAAACTTTGGTAGTTTTACTTGTTTCAATCATTTTGATAATCAAAAGATCAAATAAATTTGTGTGTCTCCAATAATTTTTTAGCTTTGAATAATACAACACCAACACTTAGGTGGTTTTACTCATTTTGAGCATGTTTACAATCAAAAGATCCAAATTTTATGTGTTTTCCTTATAAATTTTGAGTTTAAAATAATGTAACACCAAAACTTAAGAAATTTTACTTTTTTCAAGTATATTCACAATTAATAGATTCAAACTTTATGTGTATTTCGTATCATTTTTATGTTTTGAATAATATAATAGCAAAATTCAGGAAACTTTAGTCATTTTGAGCATGTTTAATTTCAAAATTTTCAAACTTTATCTATGTTTCCTATAATTTTTGAGTTTTGAATAATGTAACACCAAAACAAAAGTTGTTTTACTCATTTTCAAAATGTTTATGATCAAAAAATTAAAACCTTGTGCATGTTTCCACAATTTTTGAGTTTTGAATAATGTAACACCAAAACTTAGGTTGTCTTACTCATTTCGAGGATGTTTACAATCAATAGATTCAAAATTTATGCATGTTTCCAATAATTTGAGTTTTGATTAATGGAACACCAAGACCTAGGTAGTTTTACTCATTTTTATCATGTTTCCAATCAAAATATTCAAACTTTATGTGTGTTTCCTATAATTTTTCAATTTTGAATAATGCAACACCAAAACTTAGGTGGTTTTGCTTATTTCAAGCATACTTACAATAAAAATATTTAAATTTTATCCATGTTTCCTATGATTTTTGAGTTTTGAATAATTCAACATCAAAACTTAGGTGGTTTTACTCATTTTGAGCATGTTTACAATCAAAACATTCAAACATTATGCATGTTTCATATAATTTTAATAATGCAACACCAAAACTCTAGTAATTTTACTCAATTTGAACCTGTTTATATTCAAAAGATTCAAACATTATGCATGTTTCATATAATTTTTGAGTTTTGAATAATTTAACACTAAAATTTTAGAAGTTTTACTTATTTTGAGCATGTAAACAATCAAAATATTCAAACTTCAAGTGTTTTTCCTATAATTTTATAGTTTTGAATAATACAACAATAAAATTAAGTGGCTTTACTCATTTCAGTCAGGTTTACATTCAAAAAATTCAAAATTTATGCATGTTTCTTATAATTTATGTTTTGAATAATGTAACACCAAAAATTAGGTAGTTTTATTCATTTTGAGCATGTTTACAATTAAAAGATCCAAACTCTATGCATGTTTCCTATAAATTTTGAGTTTTCAATAATGTAACACCAAAAAGTAGATAGTTTTATTTATTTTGAGCATTTTTATAATCAAAAGATTCAAACTTTATCTGTGTTTCCAATCATTTTTGCATTTTGAATAATGAAACATCAAAACATAGGTAGTTTATCTCATTTCAATCATGTTTAGAATAAAAAGATTCAAACTTTATACATGTTTCATACAATTTTTTAGTTTTGCATAATGCAACACCAAAACGTAGGCAATTTTACTCATTTTGATAAAGTTGATAATCAAAAGATCTAAAATGTATGCACATATCCTATAATTTTTGATTTTTTAATAATCCAACACAAAAAATTAGGTGCTTTTACTAGATTTGAGCATGTTTACAATCAAAAGATCCAATCTTTAAGCATGTTTTTGAGTTTTGAACAATGTAACACCAAAAGATGGGAGGTTTTAGTCATTTTGAGCATGTTTAAACTTTATGCATGATTCTTATAATTTTTGAGTTTTGAATAATGCAACACCAAAATTTAAGCCATTTTAATTATTTTGATCATGTTTATAATCAAAAGATTTAAACTTTATGCATGTTTCCTATAAATTTTGAGTTTTGAATAATGCAACATGAAAACTTAGGTAGTTTTACTCAATGAGCATGTTTGCAATTAAAAGATTAAAAATTTATGCATATTTCATATAATTTTTAAAATTTTGAATAATGCATCACTAAAACTTGGGTAGTTTTGATCATTTCTAACATGTTTATAATCAAAAGATTGAAAATTTAGGCATGTTCCCTATATTTTTTGAGTTTATTAAAATGTAACACAAAAATTTAGATGGTATTATTCATTTTTAATATAAAAAGAGTCAAAATTTATACATGTTTCCTATAATTTTTGAGTTTTTAATAATGTAACACTAAAACTAAGGTAGTTTTAATCATTTTGACAATGTTTACAATCAAAAGATTCAAACTTTATGCATGTTTCTTATATTTTTTGAGTTTTGAATAATGCAACACTAAAATTAAATGGCTTTATTCATTTTAAGCATGTTTAGAATCAAAAAATTCAAAATTTATACATGTTTCTTATAATATGTGAGTTTTAAATAATGTAACACTAAAACATTAGCAGGTTTACTCATTTTGAGCATGTTTGCAATCAAAATATTCAATTTTTTTGTATGTTTCTTATAATTATTGAGTTCTAAATAATGCAACACCAAAATTTAAGTACTTTTACTCATTTTGAATATGTTTACAATCAAAACATGTAAACTTTATATGTGTCTCCTATAATTTTTGAGTTTTGAATAATGTAAAATTAAAATTTAGCTTGTTTTACTCATTTTAAACATGTTTAAAATCAAAAGATTTAAAATTTATGCATGTTTCTTATAATTTTTGAGTTTTGAATAATGCAACACGAAAACATAGGCAATTTTACTCATTTCAAGCATGTTTAAAAATAAATGATTCAAACTTTATCTGTGTTTCCCATAATTTTTATGTTTTGAATGTGCAACACAAAATATTAAGTGGTTTTACTTATTTTTAGCATGTTTATAATCACAACATTCAAACTTTATGCATGTTTCCTATAATTTTTGAATTTTGAAAATGGTAACACCAACACATAAGACATTTTACTCATTTTGAGCATGTTTATAATAAAATATTCAAACTTTATACATGTTTTCTATAATTTTTGAGTTTTGATGTATACGACGCTAAAATTTAGGTGGTTTTACTAGTTTTGAAAATGTTTACAATCAAAAGATTCAAACTTTATGTGTATTTTTTATAATTTTTGAGTTTTGAATAATGCAACACTAAACCTTAAGTGGTTTTACTTATTTTGATTGTAAACATGCTTTATATGAGTAAAATCACCTAAGTTTTACTCTTAAATTATTAAAAACTTAAAAGTTATAAGAAGCACAGATAAAGTTTGAATCTATTGATTGTAAGCATTCTCAAAATGAGTAAAACCACCTATGTTTTGGTGTTTCATTATTCAAACTCAAAAATTATAGGAAATGCACATAAATTTTCAATATTTTAATTGTAAACAAGCTTAAAATGAGTAAAACTACCTAGGTTTTGGTGTTTAATTATTCAAAACTCAAAAATTATAGGAAAAACACAAAGTTTGAATATTTTGATTATAAACATGCTCAAAATCAAAAAAATCACTTAAGTTTAGGTGTTGCATTATTCAAAACTCAAATATTATAAGAAACATATTAAATGTTGAATCTTTTGATTCTAAAAATTCTTGAAATGAGTAAAACCAACTAAGTTTGGGTGTTGCATTATTCAAAACTCAAAAATTATAGGAAATATAGTTAAATTTTGAATATTTTGATTGTAAACATCCTCAAAATGAATAGAATGACTTAGGTTTTGGTGTTCCATTACTCAAAACTCAAATTATATGAAACACATAAAAAGTTTAAATCTTTTTATTGTAAACATTCTCAAAACAACTAAAACCACCTAGTATTTTGTGTTACATTATCCAAAACTCAAAAATTATAGGAAACATGCATAAATTTTGAATCTTTTGATTGTAACCATGCTCAAAGTGAGTAAAATTACCAATGTTTTTGTGTTACATTATTCAAAACCCAAAAAATATAGGAAACACACATAAAATTTAATTTTTTTGATTACAAACATGCTTAAAATGAGTAAAATATCTTGAGCTTTGGTGTTATAACTCAAAATTTATAGGAAAGACAAATAAAGTTTGAAAATTTTATTGGAAAACATGCTCAAAATGAGTAGAAATATCTAAGATTTGGTGTTAGATTATTCAAAACTCATAAATTATAGGAAACATGTATAAAGTCTAAATATTTTTATTGTAAATATGCTTGAAACAATTAAAATTACATATGTTTTGGTGTTATATTATTCAAAACTAAATAATTATTGGAAACACACATGAAGTTTGAATATTTAATTTTAAACATGCTCAGAATGAGTAAAATGACCAAAATTTTGGTGTTGCATTAATCAAAACTCAAAAATATAAGAAAATCAAATAAATTTTGAATATTTTGAATATATACATGTTCAAAATGAGTAAAACTACCTTAGTTTTTATGTTTCATTCTTCAAAACTCAAAAATTATAGGAAACATGTATAAATTTTGAATATTTTGATTGTATACATGTTTGAAATGAGTAAAACAAGTAAAACTACCTATGTTTTAGTGTTTCATTATTCAAAAATTGAAACATGCTCAAAATGATTAAAACCACTTATATTTTGGTGTTTTAGTATTCAAAACTCAAAAATTATAGGAGACAAGCACCAAGTTTGGATCTTTTGATTGTAAACATGCTTGAAATGAGTAAACTTACATAAGTTTTGGTGATGCATGATTCAAAACTCAAAAATTATAGGAATCATTCATTAAGTTCAAATATTATGATTTTAAACATGCATAAAATGAGTAAAACTACCTAAATTTTGGTGTTGCATTATTCAAAACTCAAAATTTAGAGAAAATGCACATAAATTTTGAATTTTTTGATCGTAAACATGCATTAAATGAGTAAAATTTCCTAAGTTTTTGTGTTGTATTATTTAAAATTAAAAAATTATAGGAAACACTCATAAAGTTTGAATCTTTTGATTGTAATCATGCTCAAAATGAGTAAAATTACCTAAGTTTTTGTGATGCGTTATTCAAAACTCAAAAATGATAGGAAACATAAATAAATTTTGAATATTTTTATTGTAAAGATGCTCAAAATGAGTAAACGCACCAAAGTTTTGGTGTTGCATTGTTCAAAACTAAAAAATTATAGGAAACATACATAAATGTTGAATCTTTTAATTTTAATGATGATTGAAATCCATAAAATTGCCTAAGTTTTAATGTTTCATTATTCTAAACTCAAAACATTATAGGAAATGCAAATAAAATTTGAATCTTTTAATTGTAAACGCGCTTGAAATGAGTAAAACCACCTAAGTTTTGGTGTTAAAAACAAAAAAATAATAGGATCCACACATTTCGTTTGGATATTTTGATTGTAAACATGCTCCAAACAAGTAAAATTGCCTATGTTTTGGTATTACATTATTAAAAACTAAAAATATATAGGAAACATGTATAAGGTTTGAATATTTTGGTTGATACATGCTTGAAATGAGTAAAACTACCTTATTTTTTTTATTGCATTCATCAAAAATAAAAAATTATAGGAAAATCATATAAAGTTTGAATCTTTTGATTGTAAACAAACTTGAAATGACTAAAAGCACCTAAGTTTTAGTGTTGCATTATTTAAAAATCAAAACTTATAAGAAATGTGCATAAATTTTGAATCTCTTGATTGTAAATATACTAAAAATGAGTAAAACCACCTATATTTTAGCACTGTGTTATTTAAAACTCAAAAATTATAACAAACATTTATAATGTTTGATTCTTTTGATTTTAAACATGCTCAAAATGAGTACAACCACATAAGTTTTCATGTTGCATTATTCAAAATTAAAAAATTATAGGAAACATGCATAAATTTTGAATCTTTCTATTGTAAACATGCTTCAAATGACTAAAGTAACCTATTTTTGGTGTTACATTATTCAAAACTCAAAAATTATAGGAAATGTGCATACAGTTTAAATCTTTTGAATGTAAACATGCTCAAAATGAGTAAAAATGATTATGTTTTGGTTTTGCAATACTAAAAACTTAGCAATATAATAAATGTGGATAAAGTTTCAATATTTTTATAATAAACATGCTTCAAATGAGTAAAATTACATAAATTTTGGTGTTGCATTATTTAAAACTCAAAAATTATAGGAAATTCACATAAAGTTTGAATCTTTTGATGGTAAACATGCTCAAAATCATTAAAACTACCTATGTTTGGGTGTTGCATTATTTAAAACTTAAAATTTATAGGAAACACACATAAAATTTAAATATTTTGATTCTAAACATGGTCAAAATAAGTAAAATTGGCTAAATGTTTGTGTTGCATTATTCAAAACTAAAAAATTATAGGAAATGCACATAAAGTTCGAATAAAATGAGTATAATTACCAAAGTTTTTGTGTTTTATTATTTAAAACTCAAAAATTATAGGAAACACACATAAAGTTTGAATCTCATGATTATAAACATGCTCAAAAAGAGCAAAACCACTTAATTTTTGGTGCAACATTATTCAAAATGCAAAAATTATAGAAAACACACATAAAGTTTGAATCTTTTGATATTAAACATGTTCCAAACAAGTAAAATTGCCTATGTATTAGTGTTGCATTATTCAAAACTCAAAAATTAAAGGAAACATGAATACAATTTTAATCTATTGATTCTAAACATGCTCAAAATGAGTAAAACTACCTAAGTTTTGGTATTACATTAATTAAAAATAAAAAATTATAGGAAAAGTGCATTAAGTTTAATTTTTTAGTGTAACATTTTTTAAAACTCAAAAATTATAGGAATCATACATAAATTTTAAATCTTTTATTTGTAAACATGCTCAAAATGAGTAAAATTGCATCAGTTTTGGTGTTTCATTATTCAAAACTAAAAAATTATAATAAATGCACATGTAGTTTGAATATTTTTATTGTAAAACATAGGTGATTTTACTCATTTTGGACATGTTTACAATTAAAATATTCAAATATTATACACGTGTCCTATAATTTTTGAGTTTTGAATAATAAAACACCAAAACTTAGGCAATTTTACTCATATCGAGAATGTTTACAATCAAAAGATTTAAATTTTATGCACATTTTCCATAATTTTTTTGTTTTGAATAATGCAACACCAAAAGCTAGGCAATTTTACTCAGTTCAAACATGTTTACAATCAAAATATTCAAACTTTATGCATGTTCTAAATAATTTTTAATTTTTGAATAGTGCAATAAGTAAAACCACCAAAGTTTTGGTGTTTTATTATTCAAAACTCAATAATTATAGGAAACACGCATACATTTTGAATCTTTTGATTATAAAAAAGCTCAAAATGATTAAAACCACCTAAGTTTAGGTGTTGCAATATTCAAAACTCAAAACTTATTGGAAATGCACATAAATTTTGAATCTTTTAATGGTAAACATGCTCAAAATGAGTAAAACTACATATGTTTTGGTATTGCATTATTTAAAACACAAAAATGATAGGAAACACACAAAAATTTTGAATCTTTTGATTGTACATAAGCAAAAAATGAGTAAAACTATCTAAATTTTTGTGTTGCATTATTCAAAAGTCAAAACTTATAGAAAATGCACATACAGTTTTAATCTTTTGATTGTAAACATGCTCAAAATGAGTAAAAGCACCAAAGTTTTGGTCTTGCATTATTCAAAACTCAAAAATTATACTAAACACACATAAATTTTGTATCTTTTGAGTGCAAACATTCTCAAAATTAGCAAAACCACCTAAGTTTTTTTTTTGCATTATTCAAAACTCAAAAATTATAAGAAATGTAGAATTTTTTTGAATTTTTCTATTATAATCATGTTTGAAAGAAGTAAAATTGTCTATGTTTTGGTGTTACAGTATTCAAAATTTAAAAACTATAGAAAACATGCATAACATTTGAATCTTTTGATTGTAAACATGTTCTAAATAAGTAAAACTACCTAAGTTTTGGTGTTACATTATTCAAAATAAAAATATATAGGAAAAGTGCATTAAGTTTTGTTGTCATATTATTAAAACTCAAAACTTATAGTAAATGTGGATAAAATTTGATTCTTTTGATTGTAAACATGTTCAAAATGAGTAAAACTGACTAAATTTTGGTTTTGTATTATTTAAAACTAAAAAAAAATAGGAAACATGCATAAATTTTGAATTTTTTTAATTGTAAATATGCTTGAAATGAGTAAAAACACTTAAATTTTGGTGTTGCATTATTTAAAACTCAAAAAATGTAGTAAATGTGGATAAAGTTTCAAAATTCTCAATGTAAACATGCTTAAAATGAGTAAAAACACTAAAGTTTTGGTGTAATCATTTTAACAACTCAAAAACTATAAGAAACATGTATAACATTAAATCATTTAGTTGTAAACATACTCGAAATGAGTAAAACTACCTAAGTTTCAAAAATTATAGGAAACATGCATAAATTTTGATTCTTTTGATTGTAAAAAATATCAAAATGAGTAATACCACCTATGTTTTGGTGTTATACTATTCAAAACACAAAAATTATAGGAAGCATACATAAAGTATTAATCTTTTGATCATGAACATGCTTGAAATGAGTAAAATTACTTAAGTTTTGGTGATGCATTATGCAAAACTAAAAAAATATTGGAAACAAGCATAAAGATTAAATCTTTATATTATAAACATGATTGAAACAAGTAAAACTATTTCAGGTTTGGTGTTGCATTATTCAAAACTAAAAACTCATAGGAAACATGCATAAAGTTTGAATATTTTCATTGTAAACATACTCAGAATAAGTAAAACTATTTAAGTTTTGGTGTTACATTATTCAAAACACAAAAATTATAGGAAACACGCATAAATTTTAAATCTTTTAATTGTAAACATGTTATAAATGAGTAAAACCATGTATATTTTGGTGCTACATTATTCAAAATTCAAAAATTATAGGAAACACATATAAAGTTTGAATCTTTTTATTATAAACATGTTGTTAGTGTTGCATTATTTAATTAGAAAATTATAGGAAAAACATATAAAGTTTGAATTTTTTTATTGTAAAAATGCTTGAAATGATTAAAACCATCTAAGTTTTGGTGTTGCATTATTAAAAACTCAAAACTTATAGGAAAGACACATAATATTTGAATCTTTTGATTGTAAACATACTCAAAACAAAAAAAGAAAACCACCTATGTTTTGGTGTTTCCTTATTCAAAACTAAAAAAATTATAGTAAACACAAATAAAGATTGAATCTTTTGATTGTAAACATCCTCAAAATGACTAAAACCACCTAAGTTTTGATGTTACATTATTCAAAACTCAAAAATTATAGTAAACATGCATAGAGTTTGAATCTTTTAATGGTAAACATGCTCAAAATTAGTAAAACTACCTATGTTTTGGTGTTTCATTATTCAAAACCAAAAAATTATATGAAACATGCATAAAGTTTGAATCTTTTATTTGTAAACATGCTTGAAATGAGTAGATCTACCTATGTTTTTGTGTTGCATTATTCAAAACTAAAAAATAATAGGAAATGTGCATAAAGTTTGAATCTTTTGATTGTAAACATTCTTGAAACAATTAAAACTACCTATTTTTTGGTGTTACATTATTCAAAACTCAAAAATTATTGGAAATGCACATAAATTTTCAATCTTTTGATTGTAAACATGCTCCAAATGATTAAAACCACCTATGTTTATGTGTTGCATTATTTGAAACTAAAAAATTATAAGAAACATTCATAAAGATTGAATATTTTGACTACAAACATGCTTTAAACAAGTAAAATTGCCTATGTTTTTGCTTTACATTGGTCAAACCTAAAAAATTATAGGAAAAACACATAAATTTTGAATATTTTAATTGTATACATGCTCAAAATGAGTAAAACTTCTTTATTTTTTATGTTGCATTCTTCAAAATTTAAAAATTATAGGAAACATGCATAAATTTTGAATATTTTGATTATACACAAGCTCATAATAAGTAAAACTACCTTAGTTTTTGTGATGCATACCTCAACACTCAAACATTATAGGAAATGCATATAAAGTTTGAATCCTTTGATTGTAAACATGAATGAAATTAATAAAAGCACTTAAGTTTTTGTGATAAACTATTCAAAACTCAAAACTTATAGGAAACATGCATAATTTTTTAATCTTTTGATTGTAAATATAATCAAAATGAGTAAAACCACCTATGTTTTGGTGTTGCATTATTCAAAACATAAAAATTACAGGAAACATGCATAAAGTTTGAATGTTTTGATTTTAAACATGTTCAAAACTAGTAAAACCACGTAAGTTTTGGTGTTGCATTATTCAAAACATAAAAATTATAGGAAACACACATAAATTTTGAATTTTGTGAGTGTAAACATGCACAAAATGAGAAAAATCACCTAAGTTTTGGTGGTGCATTATTCAAAAGTAAAAAATTATAGGAAACGTGTATAACGTTTGAATATTTTTATTTATAGATGCTCAAAAGGAGTAAAACTACCTATGATTTGGTGTTGCATTGTATAAAACTCAAAAAATATAGGGAATGTGTATAAATTTTAAATATTTTGATTGTAAACATGTTTGAAATTATTAAAAGCACCTATGTTTTTGTGTTGCATTATTCAAAACTCAAAAATTATAGAAAACATGATTAAACATGGAATCTTTCGATCATAAACATGTTTGGAATGTACAGTAAACCTACCTTAGTTTTGGTGTTGCATTATTCAAAACTCAAAAATTATAGGAGATGTACATAAAGTTTTAATATTTTGATTGTAAACATGCTCAAAATGAATAAAATTGCCTATGTTTTGGTGATGAATTAATCAAAATTCAAAAATTATAGGAAACATACATAAGTTTGAATCTTTTGATTATAAACATGCTCAAAATGAGTAAAACTTATTAAGTTTTTGTCTTAGTTTTTCATTATTCAAAACTCAAAAAATATTTGAAAGCGTGCATAAAGTTTGAATATTGATGCAAGAGCCTCTACACAAGACATGGTTATGGTTAAATTTAAATCCAAATTATTGTATTTTCCCTCCAAAATGTGTTAATGAGGAGTAATTGTAAAGGATAAAAAGAAATGATTGTTGAGCTATTGAGGAAATGAGGGGAATGGTTGAAATCTTTCAACCGTAAGATAACTTTGGAGATAAATCTTCTCATATTAGAATATGTTGGTAAATTAAAAACTGTTTGTTGTTTTACCTGAGCCCAAGTTGGGCGTAGAGGTTAGAAGAGAATCTCTTCTGAAGAGAAAAAGTAGAACTTTCATTAAAGTGGGATGAGATGGACGAAGAGGAATGTAGAGAATAGAAGAAAAGACAAATCCGATTCAAGAGGATAGAGGAGAGGTACGTAGAAAAAAAAAGAATGAAGCGAATGAAGGAAGGAATGTAGCAAAGAAGAAGGACAAAGGGGAAAGGACCTCTCTTCAAGGGAAGTTGTTGTAAGAAGAGGAGAGCATATAGATGGAGAACTCGTTCTCTCCAAGAAAAGGTTGCAGGAATTAAGGGTTGAAAATCGGCATCAAATATAGCAACGAATTCATAATCCTTCACATAATCACAGTTCATTGCCGACTTTAAGTACCCTGCCTTATAGCCAGTGTGGATCACTCGATGCTTGTATACAATGTTAATGCCCTTTTGTTGCCATTTTTGTACTTCTGCCTTGATAAGTAACTGCACATCTACATCATCCGAGTCATCGAGAACTTGCACAAGCATCCACTCCTTTGGCCAATCTAGGCTACACACTGCAGCAATAGATTGCTGATAAACCTCCATCTCATTACAATGGGTATCTAAACAAGCACCATCGGATAGTCCTCCACCTTTGCACCTTGCTCCAAATCACCATCCTCAAACTCAAATTTTGCCACTGGCCTTATCTTCTTAAGCTGGATCCATGAACACCCGAGAGACAAAATCATCCTATCCAATGACTGGATAAGAAACAACACACATAAAAGTGTCGATAAACACATATTTATAGTCTGTTGAAAGTGTAGATAAACACATATTTGTAGTCTATTGATAAATGCATATTTCCATTCTTTTTACATTATTGAAATCATGATTTCATGATTCCAGTACGTGGCATGTCAACTAACAGTATCGGCTAGAACATGCAAGCCGACACAAAATTTAAATAGGGGCTTCTGATGGCCCTGATGTGTGTCTAGGTTTGCTAGTACTGCATTTTACTGATTCGTGCTATGTGTACATGGATGAAAGGCTGCCAGTGTCTGCACAACTTCACTCTAGTTTTCATCTTGGCTTTAGACTTAATTCAAGCAAAACTGCTGCTACTGGAAGTTCATCATCAAGATGAGGATTGAAGTGAAATTACTCTGTGGGTAAATTTAGAATTGAAGAAGATGAACTGGAATGGAGCAATCTTTCTGATCTTGGTCTGAGTGTTCTTGGCAAAGGATGACAGAGATTAGAGAAGCTAAGTTTAGTATGGTGCCCTGCAGTGACCAGTCTGAGGTTTTGTGAGGGGATGATTGACAGAGGTGTGATATCAATAGCTATTGGTTGTGGGAGAACATTGAAAGCCCTTGGCATTGCAACATGTGTAAGGATAACTGATGATGCTCTGGAAACTGTTGGAGCTCACTGCCATTTTCTAGAAAAAAAAATTAATCTTGGATCTGGAATCTGTTAATGATGCAAAGTTGCTGGTAGTAGCTTGAGGCTGTTCTTTGTTAAAGTATTTGCAGTTGTAGTGTATAATTGAACCATTTTTATTAGAGCAGTGTAAGGTCAGTTTTCATCAAATATTTTGATTGTAAATATGTTTAAAATGTATAAAATTGCCTAAGTTTTGGTATTTTATTATTAACAACTCACAAATTATAGGAAACATGCATATAATTTAAATATTTTTATTGTAAACATGCTCAAAATGAGTAAAACTACCTATGTTTTACTGCTACATTATTCAAAACTCAAAAAATTTATGAAACATAAATAAAATTTGCATATTGAATTGTAAACATGCTTAAAATGAGTAAAACAATGCAAGTTTTGGTGTTTCATTATTCAAAACATAAAAAATATATGAAACTTGAATAAAGATCAATTTTTTTATTTTATTTATTTTTATTGTAAGCATGCTGGAAATGAGTAAAATTGCCTATGTTTTGATGTTTCATTTTTCAAAACTCAAATTATAGGAACTGTACATAAAGTTTGAATCTTTTGATTGTAAACATGCTCAAAATGAGTAAAATCACCTAATTTTTGGTGCTATAAGTTATGTGAATCATACATAAATTTTAAATCTTTTCACTATAAACATGCTCAAAAGGAGTGAAATTGCCTATGTTTTGGTGTTTCATTTTTCAAAACTCAAAATTTATAGGAAACATGCATAAAGTTTAAATATTTTTATTGTAAACATGTTTGAAATGAGTAAAACCACCTAATTTTTGCTGTTGCATTATTCAAAACTCAAAAATTATAGAAAAGGTGCATAAAGTTTGAATCTTTTGATTTTAAACATGCTCAAAATGAGTAAAACCAACTAATTTTTTTGGTTGCTTATTCAAAACACAAAACATTATTATAAATGCACATAAATTTTGAATCATTTGATTGTAAACATATGCTTGAAATGAATTAAACCACCTAGGTTTTGGTGTTGCTTTATTCAAAACTCAAAATTTTTAAGAAACACATATAATGTTTGAATCTTGTGATTGTAAAAATGCTCAAGATGTGCAAAACCACCTAAGATTTTATGTTGCATTATTCAAAACTAAAAAATTATAGGAAATCCATATAAATTTTTAATCTTTTGATTGTAAACATGCTTGAAACAAGTAAAACTACATAAATTTTAGTGTTGCATTATTCAAAACTCAAAAGTTATAAGTAACATGCTTAAAGTTTGAATCTTTTGATTGTAAACATGATTGAAATGAGTAAAACTGCATGAGTTTTGATGCTGCACTATTCAAAACTCAAAAAATTTAGGAAATTCTTATAAATTTTGAATCTTTTGATTGTGAACTTGCTTAAAATGAGTAAAACCACCTATTTTTGGTGTTGCATTATTTAAAACTAAAATATTATAGGAAACACACATAAATTTTGAATCTTTTGATGGTAAACATGCTCAAAATGAGTAAAACTACCTAAATTTTAATGTTGCATTATTCAAAACTAAAAAATTATAGGAAACACACATAAAGTTTGAATATTTTGATTGTAAACATGCACAACATGAGTAAAATAGACTAAGTAATGGTGTTGTATTATTCAAAACTCAAAAATTATAGGAACAATGTATAAAGTTTAATTCTTTTGATTTTAAACATTGTCAAAATGAGTAAAATTATCTATGTTTTGGTGTTGTTATATT
This sequence comes from Torreya grandis, assembly GCA_037957365.1. Classification (NCBI taxonomy): domain Eukaryota; kingdom Viridiplantae; phylum Streptophyta; class Pinopsida; order Cupressales; family Taxaceae; genus Torreya; species Torreya grandis. The sequence goes on from JARHVA010003303.1 coordinate 1,478,593, forward strand.
CAAAACTCAAAAATTATCAAAAACATGCATAAAGTTTGAATCTTTGGATTGTAAACAAGCTCAAAATGAATAAAACTACTGATCTTTTGGTGTTGCATTATTCAAACTTAAATATTATAGGAAACCCACATAAAATTTGAATCTTTTGATTGTAAACATGCTTGAAATGAGTACAACCACTTATGTTTTTGTGTTGCATTATTTAAAACTTAAAAATTATAGAAAATATGCATAAAGTTTGAATCTTTTGATTGCAAACATACTCAAACAAAGTAAAATTATGTAAGTTTTATGTTACATTACTAAAATCTTAAATTATAGGAAACATGCTTAAAGTTTTATTCTTTTAATTATAAACATGCTCGAAACAAATAAAACCACCTAATTGTTGGTGTTGCATTATTAAAAACTCAAAAATTATAGGAAACATGGATAAATTTTAAATTTTTTAATTGTAAACATGCTAGAAATGAGTAAAACCACCTATGTTTTTATGTTGCATTATTCACAACTCAAAAAATTTGGGAAACATGCATAAAATTTTATAATTGTAAACATGCATAAAATGAGTAAAACTACCTAACTTTTGATGTTGCATTATTAAAAATTCAAATGTTATAAGAAACACACATAAATATTGAATCTTTTAATGGTAAACATGCTTGAAATGCATAAAACTACCTAAGTTTTGGTGCTGTATTATTAAAAGTTGAAAAATGATGGGAAATGCACGTAATGTTTTAATCTTTTAATTGTAAATATGCTTGAAATGATTTAAAAAGCCTAAGGTTTGATGTTCCATTATTCAAAACTAAAAAATATAGGAAACATGCATAAAGTTTAAATTGTTTGATTTTAAACATGCTCAAAATGAGTAAAAATACCTAAGTTTTGATGTTGCATTATTAAAATCTCAAAAACAATAAGAAACATAGATAAAGTTTAACTATTTTGATTTTAAACATGCTCAAAATAAGTAAAACTACCTAAGTTTTGGTGTTGCATTATTCAAAACTCAAAATTTATAGGAAATGTGTATTAAGTTTGAATCTTTTGATTGTAAACAAGCTCAAAACAAGTAAAACTGCCTATGTTTTGGTGTTGCATAGTTTAAAACTCAAAAATGTAGGAAACATACATAATGTTTGAATCTTCTAATTTTAAGTATGCTTGAAATGAGTAAACTACTTAGGTTTTTGTGTTGCATTATTCAAAACTCAAAAATTATAGGAAACATGCATAAAATTTGAATTTTTTGATTAGAAACTTTCTTGAAAGGTGTAAGAATACCTAAATTTAGGTGTTGCATTATTCTAAATTGAAAAATTATAAGAAATGTGCATAAAGTTTGAATTTTTTGATGGTAAACATGCTCTAAATAAGTAAAAATGCCTATGTTATGTTGTTTCATTATTAAAAAACTCAAAAAGTATAGAAAACACACTAATTTTGAATCTTTTTATTATAAGCATGCTCAAAATGAGAAAAACTACAAAATTTTTGGTGTTGCATTATTCAAAACTCAAAAAATTACTAGAAACACATAACTATTGAATCTTTTGATTGTAATCATCCCTAAAATGAGTAAAACTACCTAATTTTTGATGTTACATTATTCAAAAATCAAATCAATATAATAAATGCACATAAAGTTTGAATATTTTGATTGTAAACATGCTCAAAATGAGTTAAACCACCTAAGAATTGGTGTTATATTGTTTAAAAATTAAAAATGATTGGGAATACACATAAAGATTAAATCTTTTGATTTTAAACATGCTTAAAACAAGTAAAGCTTCCTAAGTTTTGGTGTTGCATTATTCAAAACTCAAAAATTATAAGAAACATGCATGAAGTTTTCATTTTTTGATTGTATGAATGCTCAAAATGAGTAAACTTACCTAAGTTTTTGTGTTTTATTCTTAAAAATTCAAAAATTATAGGAAACACATATAAAGTTTGAATTTTTATTTGCAAACATGCTCAAAACAAGTAAAAGAACCTAAGTTTTGGTGTTGTATTATTCAAAACCCAAAACATAATGCTCAAATCTATTGATTGTAAATATAATTAAAATGAGTAAAAACACCAATGTTTTGGTGTTGCATTATTTATAACTCAAAAATCAAAGGAAACATGTATAAAATTTTAATCTTTTGATTTTAAACATGCTCAAAATGAGTAAAATCACATAAGTTTTGGTGTTGCATAAAAATTATATGAATCACGTATGAAGTTTGAATCTTTTGTTTATAAACCTGCTCAAAATGAATAAAACTACCTAAGTTTTGGTGTTACATTGTTCAAAACTAAAAAATTATAGGAAACATGGATAAAGTTTGAATATTTTGATTGTAAACATGTTCAAAATGAGTAAACCCACCTTAGTTTAGGTGTTACATTATTTAAAACTTTAAAACAATAGAAAACTCACATAAATTTTGAATCTTTTGACTGTAAACAAGCTTGAAAAGAGTAAAACTACCTAAGTTTTGGTGTTGAGTTATTCAAAACACAAAAAGTATAGGAAAGACACACAAATTTTGAATCTTTTGATTGTAAACATGTTCAAAATGAGTAAAACCACCTAAGTTTCGGTGTTGCATGATTCAAAACTCAAAAATTATAGGAAACATGCATAAAATTTGAATCTTTTGATTTTGAACATGTTCAAAATAAGTAAAATCACTTTAGTTTTGGTGTTGGATTATTGAAAACATAAAAATTATAGGAAACATGTATAAAGTTTGAATATTTTGATTCTAAACATAATCAAAACACATCAAACCTCTTAAGTTTTGGTGTTGTATTTTTAAAAACTCAAAAATTATAAGAAATGTGCATAAAGTTTGATCTTTTTGATTGTAAACATGATCAAAATTATTAAAATAGGCTATGTTTTTATAGTAAAACATAGGTGATTTTACTCATTTTGGACATGTTTACAATTAAAAGATTCAAATATTATACACGTGTCCTATAATTTTGAGTTTTTTATAATAAAACACCAAAACTTAGTGTTACATTTCCCAAAACTTAAAGTTAGTAAAACCACCCATTTTTTGATGTTGAATTATTTAAAACTCAAAAATTATAGGAAACATAAATAAAAGTTGAATATTTTCATTTTAGACATGCTTGAAACTAGTAAGACCACATCAGTTTTGGTGTTGCATTAATAAAAATTCAAAAATTGTAGGAAATGTGCAAAAAGTTTGAATATTTTGATTATAAACATGCTTTAAATGAGTAAAACCTCTTAATTTTTGGTTTTAGTATTGCATTATTCAAAACTCAAGAAGTATAGGAAATGCACATAAAGTTGGAATCTTTTGACTGTAAACATGCTCAAAACAAGTAAAATTGCCTAATTTTTGGTATTTTATTATTCAAAACTCAAAAATTATAGGAAACACACATAAAATTTAAATCTTTTGATTATATACATGCTTGAAATAAGTTAAACAATTTAAGTGTTTGTGTTTCATTATTCCAAAATAAAAAATTATATGAAACATGCATAAAGTTTGAATTTTTTGATTGTAAACATGCTTGAAACAAGTAAAATCACATATTTTTTAGTGTTACTTCTTTTAAAACTCAAAAATTATAGGATTCATACATAAATTTTAAATATTTTATTTGTAAACATGCTCAAAATGAGTAAAATTACCTAAGTTTTGGTGTTTTGTTATTCAAAACTCAAAAATTATAGGAAATGCACATGTAGTTTGAATATTCTTATTGTAAAACATAGGTGATTTACTCATTTTGGACATGTTTACAATTAAAATATTCAAATATTATACACGTGTCCTATAATTTTTGAGTTTTGAATAATAAAACACCAAAACTTAGGCAATTTTACTCATATCAAGAATGTTTACAATTAAAATATTCAAATTTTATGCACGTTTCCCATAAATTTTTTTTGTTTTGAATAATGCAACCCCAAAATTTAGGCAATTTTACTCGGTTCAAGCATGCTTACAATCAAAATATTCAAACTTTATGCATGTTTTAAATAATTTTTTATTTTTGAATAGTGAAATAAGTAAAATCACCAAAGTTTTGCAGATTTATTATTCAAAACTCAATAATTATAGGAAACACAAAACTTAGTGTTACATTACCAAAACTTAAAATTAGTAAAACCACCTATTTTTTGGTGTTGAATTATTTAAAACTCAAAAATTATAGGAAACATAAATAAAGGTTGAATATTTTCATTTTAGACATGCTCAAAACTAGTAAGACCACATAATTTTTGGTGTTGCATTAATAAAATTCAAAAATTGTAGGAAATGTGCAAAAATTTTGAATCTTTTGATTATAAACATGCTTGAATTGAGTAAAACCTCTTATGTTTTGGTTTTGGTATTGCATTATTCAAAACTCAAAAAGTATAGGAAATGCACATAAAGTTGGAATCTTTTGATTGTAAACATGCTCAAAACAAGTAAAATTGCCTAGTTTTTGATATTTCATTATTGAAAACTCAAAAATTATAGGAAACACACATAAAATTTAAATATTTTCATTGTATACATGCTTTAAATAAGTTAAACAACTTAAGTGTTTGTGTTGCATTATTCCAAAATAAAAAATTATATGAAACATGCATAAAGTTTGAATTTTTTGATTGTAAACATGCTTGAAACAAGTAAAACCACATATTTTTTAGTGTTAAATTTTTTTAAAACTCAAAAATTATAGCAATCATACATAAATTTTAAATATTTTATTTGTAAACATGCCAAAATGAGTAAAATTGCCTAAGTTTTGGTGTTTTGTTATTCAAAACTCAAAAATTATAAGAAACGCACATGTAGTTTGAATGATTTTATTGTAAAACATAGGTGATTTTACTCATTTTGGACATGTTTATAGTTAAAAGATTAAAATATTATACACGTTTCCTATAATTTTTGAGTTTTGAATAATAAAACACCAAAACTTAGGTAATTTTACTCATATCGAAAATGTTTACAATCAAAAGATTCAAATTTTATGCACGTTTACCATAATTTTTTTGTTTTGAACAATGCAACACCAAAAGTTAGGAAATTTTACTCAGTTCAAGCATGTTTACAATCAAAATATTCAAGCTTTATGTATGTTTTAAATAATTTTTAATTTTTTAATAGTATAATAAGTAAAACCACCAATGTTTTGGTGTTTTATTATTCAAAACTCAATAATTATAGGAAACACAAAACATAGTGTTACATTTCCCAAAACTTAAAATTAGTAGAACCACCCATTTTCTGGTGTTGAATTATTTAAAACTCAAAAATTATAGGAAACATAAATAAAGGTTGAATATTTTCATTTTAGACATGCTCGAAACTAGTAAGACCACATAAGTTTTGGTGTTGCATTAATAAAAATTCAAAAATTGTAGGAAATGTGCAAAAAGTTTAAATATTTTGATTATAAACATGCTGGAAATGAGTAAAACCTCTTAAGTTTTGGTTTTGGTATTTCATTATTCATAACTCAAAAAGTATATGAAATGCACATAAAGTTGGAATCTTTTGATTGTAAACATGCGCAAAACAAGTAAAATTGCCTAATTTTTGGTATTCCATTATTCAAAACTAAAAAATTATAGGAAACACACATAAAATTTAAATCTTTTGATTGTATACATGCTTGAAATAAGTTAAAAAACTTAAGTGTTTGTGTTTCATTATTCCAAAATAAAAAATTATATGAAACATGCATAAAGTTTGAATTTTTTGATTGTAAACATGCTTGAAACAAGTAAAACCACATATTTTTTAGTGTTACATTTTTTTAAAACTCAAAAATTATAGGAATCATACATAAATTTAATATATTTTATTTTTAACATGCTCAAAAGGAGTAAAATTGCCTAAGTTTTGGTGTTTTGTTATTCAAAACTCAAAAATTATAGGAAATGCACATGTAGTTCGAATATTTTTATTGTAAAACATAGGTGATTTTACTCATTTTGGACATGTTTACAGTTAAAAGATTTAAATATTATACACATGTCCAATAATTTTTGAGTTTTGAATAATAAAACACCAAAACTTAGGCAATTTTACTCATATCGAGAATGTTTACAATCAAAAGATTCAAATTTTATGCACGTTTTGCATAATTTTTTTGTTTTGAATAATGCAACACTAGAAGTTAGGCAATTTTACTCAATTCAAGCATGTTTAGAATCAAAATATTTAAACTTTATTCATGTTTTAAAAAAATTTAATTTTTGAATAGTGTATTAAGTAAAACCACCAAAGTTTTGGTGTTTTATTATTCAAAACTCAATAATTATAAGAAACACAAAACTTAGTGTTAAATTTCCCAAAACTTAAAATTAGTAAAACCACCTATTTTTTGGTGTTGAATTTTTTAAAACTCAGAAATTAAAGGAAACATAAATAAAGGTTGAATATTTTCATTTTAGACATGCTTGAAACTAGTAATATCACATAAGTTTTGGTGTTGCATAAATAAAAATTCAAAAATTTTAGGAAATGTGCAAAAAGTTTGAATCTTTTGATTATAAACATGCTTGAAATGAGTAAAACCTCTTAAGTTTTGGTTTTGGTATTGCATTATTCAAAACTCAAAAAGTATAGAAAATGCACATAAATTTGGAATCTTTTGATTGTAAACATGCTCCAAACAAGTAAAATTGCCTAATTTTTGGTATTTCATTATTCAAAAATAAAAAATTATAGGAAACACACATAAAATTTAAATCTTTTGATTGTATACATGCTTGAATAAGTTAAACAACTTAAGTGTTTGTGTTGCATTATTCCAAAATAAAAAATTATATGAAGCATGCATAAAGTTTAATTTTCTTGATTGTAAACATGATTGAAACAAGTAAAACCACATATTTTTTAGTGTTACATTTTTTAAAACTCAAAAATTATAGGAATCGTACATAAATTTAAATATTTTATTTGTAAACATGCTCAAAATGAGTAAAATTGTCTAAGTTTTGGTGTTTCATTATTCAAAACTCAAAAAATATAGGAAATGCACATGTAGTTTGAATATTGTTATTGTAAAACATAGGTGATTTTACTCATTTTGGACATGTTTACAATTAAAAGTTTCAAATATTAGACACATGTCCTATAATTTTTGAGTTTTGAATAATAAAACACCAAAACTTAGGCTTTTTTACTCATATCGAGAATGTTTGCAATCAAAAGATTCAAATTTTATGCACATTTCCCATAATTTTTTTGTTTTGAATATTGCAACACCAAAAGTTAGGCAGTTTTACTTGGTTCAAGCATGTTTACATTCAAAATATTCAAAATTTATGCATGTTTCAAATAATTTTTAATTTTTGAATAATGCAACATAAACTTAAGTTGTTCTACTTATTATGAGCATGTTTACAATCAAAACATGAAAACTTTATGTGGGTTTCCTATAATTTTTGAGTTTTGATGAATGAAACACCAAAACTTAGGTGGTTTTACTCATTTCAAGAATGTATGCAATCAAAAAATTCTAATTTTATGAAAGTTTCCTATAATTTTTTAGTTTTAAATAATGCAACACCAAAACATAAGTAATTTTACTTGTTTAGATTCAAACATTATCTGCCTTTCCTATAATTTTTGTGTTTCAAATTATATAAAACCAAAACTTGCACAATTTTACTAGTTTTGAATAATGGAACACCAAAAAATAAGCAATTTTACATGTTTCAAACATGTTTAGATTCAAAATATTCAAACTTTATGTACCTTTCCTATAATTTTTGTGTTTTGAATTATATAACACCAAAACTTGTGCAATTTTAATAGTTTCAAGCATGTTTACAATAAAAATATTCAAACTTTATGCATGTTTCCTATAATTTTTGAATTTTGAATAATGCAACACCAAAACTTAAGCAATTTTACTCATTTTGAGCATGTTTAATTTCAAATGATTCAAACTTTATGCATGTTCCCTATATTGTTGGAGTTTTAAATAATATAACACCAAAACCTAAGAAATTTTACTCATTTCAAGCATACTGACAATAAAAAAATCAAACCTTATACATGTTTCCTATAATTTTTATGTTTTAGTGTATAAAGAAGAAAAACATAGGTAGTTTTACTCATTTGGAGCATGTTTACAATCAAAATATTTAAAATTCATGAGCATTTTCTATAATTCTTAGGTTTTGAATAATGCAACACTAAAACATAGGCAATTTTACTCATTTTGAGCATGTTTAAAATCAAAAGATTTAAACTTTATCTGTATTTCCTAAAATTCTTGAGTTTTGAATATGCAACACAAAAATTTAAGTTGTTTTACTCATTTCGAACATGTTTATAATAAAAATATTCAAACTATATGCACACTTACTATAAATTTTGAGTTTTTTACAATGTAACACAAAAACATAGGTGGTTTTACTCATTTTGAGCATGTTTAGAATTAGGATATTCTATCTTTATGTGTGTTTCCTATAATTTTTGAGTTATGAATAAAGCAACACTAAAAATTAGGTATTTTTACTCATTTCAAACATGTTTATAATGTAAAGATTCAAATTTTATGCTCATTTCATATAATTTATGAGTTTTAAATAATGGAACCCCAAAACATAGGTGGTTTTACTCATTTTAAGCATGTTTACAATCTAAAATTCCAATTTTATGTATGTTTCCTATGATTTTTGAGTTTTGAATAAAGCAACACCAAAACTTAGGTGGTTTTACTCATTTTAATCATGTTTATATTTAAAATATTTAAACTTTATGCACATTTCCTATAATTTTTTAGTTTTGAAAAATGTAACTCTAAAACTTATACATTTTAACTCATTTCAAGCATGTTTACAATTAAAAGATTCATACTATGTGTGTTTCCTATACTTTTTGAGTTTTGAATAATTTAACACCAAAAAATAAGCAATTTTTACTCATTTCAAACATGTTTACAGTAAAAAGATTCAAACTTTATTTGTATTTCTTATAAATTTTGAGTTTTTAATAATGCAACATGAAAACTTAGGTTGTTTTACTCATTTTGAACATGTTTAAGATCAAAAGATTCATACTTTATGCACCTTTCCTATAAGTTTTATGTTTTGAATAAGGCAACACCAAAACATTATAGGTTTTACTCATTTCAAACATATTTACAATCAAATAATTCAAAATTTATGTGTGTTATCTATAATTTTTGAGTTTTGACTAATGCAACACCAAAACCTAGGTAGTTTTACTTGTTTCAAACATCTTTATAGTCAAAAGATTAAAAATTTACATGCATTTCCTATAATTTCTAAGTTTTGAATAATGCAATACTAAAACTGAAGTAGTTTTACTCATTTCTGGCATGTTTACCATTAAAATATTTAAACTTTATGCACATTGCCTATAATTTGAGTTTTGAATAATGAAACACTAAAACTTGGGAAATTTTATTTGCTTGGAGCATGTTTGAAATCAAAAGATTCAAACTTTATGTGCATTTTCTATAATTTTTGAGTTTTGAATATGGAACACCAAAATTTAAGTGGATTTACTTGTTTTGAGCATGCTTATAATAAAAAGATTCAAACTTTATGCACATTTCTTATAATTTATGTGTTTTGAACAATGTAACAATAAAAATTAGGTGGTTTTACTCATTTTGAGCATGTTTACAATCCAAAGGTTTAAACTTTATTTGCATTTCCTATAATTTTTTATTTTTGAATAATACAATACAAAAACTTAAGATGTTTTACTCATTTTTAGCATGTTTAAAATCAAAAGATTCAAATTTTATGTGTGTTTCTTATAATTTTATTTTTGAATAATGAAAAACCAAAATTTAGGTGATTTTACTCATTTTAACCATGTTTAGAATTAAGAGATCCAAACTTTATGCATGTTTCCTATAATTGAGTTTTGAATAATGGAACACTAAAACTTAAGCAATTTTACTCATTTCAAGCATGTTTATAATCAAAAGATTTAAATTTTATGCATGTTCCATATAATTTTTTAGTTTTGAATAATGTAACACAAAAAATTAGGTGGTTTTACTCATTTTAAACATGTTTACAATCAAAAGATTCAAAGTTTATTCACATTTCCTATAATTTTTTAGTTTTGAATAATGCAAAACCAAAGCCTAAGTGGTTTCACTCATTTCAATCATGTTTACAACCAAAAGATAAAAAATATATGTACATTTCCTAATATATTTTAGTTTTGAATAATACAACACCAAAACATAGGTAGTTTTACTCATTTTGGGCATGTTTATAATTAAAAGATTCATTTGTTATGCATGTTTCCTATATTTTTTGAGTTTTTAATAATCTAACTCCATAACATAAGTGGTTTTACTCATTTTGAGCATGTTTACAATCAAAATATTTAAACTTTATGCATGTTTCCTATAATTTTTGAGTTTTGAATAATGCAACACTAAAACTTAAATGATTTTAATCATTTTGAGCATGTTTATAATCAAAATATTCAATTTTTTTGCATATTTCCTATAATTTGACTTTTGAATAATGCATCATAAAAAATTAGTTGGTTTTACTCATTTTGAGCATGTTTACAATCAAAAGATTCAATTTTATGTGTGTTTCCTATAATTTTTGATTTTGAATGATGCAACACCAAAACCTAGGTGGTTTTACTCATTTTAAGCATGTTTACAATCAAAAGATCCAAACTTCATGTGGTATTCTTATAATTTTTGTGTTTTGAATAATGCAACACCAAAACATAGGTAGTTTCACTCATTTTGAGATTTTAAAAATAAAAAGATCAAAACTTAATGCATGTTTCCCTTAATTTTTGAGTTTTGAATAATGCAACACCAAAACGTCCAAATTTTATGTGTGTTTCCTATAATATTTGAGTTTTGAATAATGCATCACAAAAGCATAGGTTGTTTTACTCATTTTAAGCATGTTTGTAATCAAAAGATTCAAATTTTATGTGCATTTCCTATAATTTTTAAGTTTTAAATAATATAACACCAAAATCTAACTAGTTTTACTCATTTTGTGCATATTTACAATCAAAAGATTCAATCTTTATACATGTTTTCTATAATTTTTAAGTTTTGGATAATGCAACACCAAAATTAGACAATTTTACTCATTTTAAGCATGTTCGCAATCAAAAGATTTAAGCTTTATGCATGTTTTCTATAATTTTTTAGTTTTGAATAATGCAACAACAAAACTTAGGTAGTTTTAATCATTTTGAGCATGTTTAAAATCAAAAGATTCAAACTTTATGTCCATTTGCTATATTTTTTGAGTTTTGAATATGTAGCACCAAAACGTAAGTGGTTTTACTCATTTATAGAATGTTTAGAATAAAAATATTCAAAATTTATGCACATTTCCTATAATTTTTGAGTTTTGAATAATGTAACACTAAAATCTAGGTAGTTTTACTCCTTTCAAGCATGTTTAGAATCAAGGGATTAAAACTTTGTGCAATCCTATAATTTTTGAGGTTTGAATAATGCAACACTAAAAATTAGGTGGTTTTAGTCATTTCAAGCATGTGTATGATAGAAATATTCAAAGTTTATGCATGTTTCCTATAATTTGTTAGTTTTGAATAATACAATAGTAAAACGTTTGCAGTTTCAGTCATTTCAATCATGTTTAAAATCAAAAGATTCAAAATTTATTCATGTTTCTTATAATTTTTAAATTTTGAATAATGTAGCTCAAAAATGTAAGTGGTTTTACTATTTTTGAGAATGTCTAAAATCAAAATATTCTATCTTTATCCATGTTTCTTATAATTTCTAAGTTTTGATTGATGTAACATAAAAACATAGGTAGTTTTACTCATTTTCAGCATGTTTATAATGAAAAGATTCAAAATTTATATGCATTTCCTATAATTTTTGAGTTTGAAATAATCCAAAACCAAAAAATATATGGTTTTACTCATTTTGAACATGTTTATAGTCAAAAGATTCAAACTTTATGTGCATTTCCTCTTATTTTTAAGTTTTGAATAATACAACAATAAACATTTGGTGGATTTACTCATTTTGAGCATGTTTACAAACAAAAGATTCAAAATTTAAATGTGTTTCTTATAATTTTTGAGTTTTGAATAGTGCAACACTAAATCCTATGTTGTGTTACTCATTTTGAGTATCTGTACAATCAAAAGATTGAAACTTTATGCACATTTGTTATAATTTTTTAGTTTTGAATAATGCAACATGAAAACTTAAGTGGTTTTACTCCTTTTGAGGATGCTTACAATCAAAATATTCAAAATTTATGCACATTTATTATAATTTTTATGTTTTTAATAATGTAACACAAAAATCTAAGCTATTTTATTCATTTCAAGCATGTTTACATACAAAAAATTCAAACCTATGTTTGACTCCTATAATTTTTAAGTTTTAAATAATTAAATAGCAAAACTTAAGTATTTTTACTCATTTCAAACATGTTTACAATAAAAAGATTCAAAATTTATGCATGTTTCCTATAATTTTTGACTTTTGAATAATATAATACCAAAACATAAGTGGTTTTACTCATTTTCAGAATGTTTACAATCAAAAGATTCAAACTTTATAGATGTTTCCTATAATTTATGTTTTGAATAATGAAATAGAAAAACATAGGTGGTTTTACTCATTTCTAGCATGTTCACAATCAAAAGATCCAACCATTATAAGTGTTTTGTATAATTTATGAGTTTTGAAAAATACAATACCAAAACTTGGGCATTTTTACTTGTTTCAAGCTTTTTTACAATCAAAAGAATATATTTTTTTGCACGTTTCTAATAATTTTTGAGTTTTAATTAAAGCAACACCAAAGCATAGGTTGTTTTACTCATTTCAAGCATGTTTACATTCAAAAGATCCAAAATTTATGGTTGTTTCTTATAAATTTGAGTTTAGAATAATGCAACACTAAAACTTAGGTGGTTTTACCCATTTTGAGCATGTTTACAATAAAAAGATAAAAAAATTATGTGGTTTTACTCATTTTGAGCATGTTTATAATAAAAAGATTCAATATTTTTGTGTGTTTCCCCTAATTCCTGAGTTTTGAATAATGCAACACCAAAACTTAGGCAATCTTACTCATTTTGAGCATGTTTAGAATTAGGAGATTCAAACTTTATGTATATTTCATATAATTTATGTGGTTTTACTCATTTTAAGCATATTTGTAAATAAAAGATTCAAATTTAATGCATGTTCCTTATAATTTTTGAGTTTTGAATAATGCAACACCAAAATTTAGGTAGCTTTACTTGTTTTGAGCATGCTTACAATCAAAAGATTCAAACTTTATTCATATTTCATATAATTTTTCAGTTTTAAAAAATTCACCACCAAAACTCAGGTAGTTTTACTCATTTTGAGAATGTTTAAAATCAAAAGATTCAAAATTTGTCAACATTTTCTTTAATTTTTTAGTTATGAATAATGCAACACTAAAACTTAGGTAGTTGTATTCATTCTGAGCATACTAATAATCAAAAGATTCAAACCGTATGTGCATTACCTATAATTTTTCAGTTTTTAATAATGTAACACCAAAACTTAGGTGGTTTTACTCATTTCAAGGATTTTTACAATCAAAAGATCCAAATTTTATGCAGGTTTCCTATAATTTTTTAGTTTTGAATAATGTAACAACATAACTTAAGTGGTTGTACTCATTTCAAGCATGTTTACAATCAAAAGATCCAAAATTTATGCGGGTTTCCTATATTTTTTGTGTTTTGAATAAAGCAACATAAAAATATGGATAGTTTTACTTGTTTTGAACATGTTTACAATTAAAAGAATTAAAATTTATGCATGTTTCCTATAATTTTTGAGTTTTGAATAATGTAACACCAAAACTTAGGTGATTTTACATTTTTTTAGCATGTTTACAATCAAAATATTTAAAATTTATCTGCATTTCCTATATTTTTTTATTTTTGAATAATGAAACACCAAAACATATTTGGTTTTACTCATTTCAAGCATGTTTACAATCAAAAGATTAAAAATTTATGCATGTTTCTTATAAGTTTTGAGTTTTGAATAATGCAACACCAAAACCTATGTGGTTTTACATATTTTGAGAATGTTTATAATCAAAAAATTCAAACATTATACCCATTTCCTACAATTTGAGTTTTGAATAATGCTACATCAAAACTTAGGTAGTTTTACTAATTTTGAGCATGTTTACAATCAAAAGATTCAAATTTTATGTATGTTTTTTATAATTTTTTATTTTTGAATAACACAACACCAAAACATAGGTGGTTTTACTCATTCTCAGCATGTTTACAGTCTAAAGATTCAAACTTTATGCATGTTTCGTATAATTTTTGAATTTTAAAAAATGCAATACCAAAACATAGACATTTTGAACATGTTTACAATCAAAATATTTAAATGTTATTCATGTTCCCTATAATTTTTGAGTTTTGAATAATGCAACATAAAAACATAGGTGGTTTTACTCATTTTGAGAATGTTTACAATCAAAAGATACAAATTTTATGCACATTTCCTATATTTTTTTAGTTTTGAATAATGCAACACCCAAGATTATGCAATTTTATTCAATTCAAGCATGTTTACGATCAAAAGATTTAAACATTATGCTTGTTTCCTATTCTTTGAATTTTCAATAATGTAACATTAAAGCTTAAGCGGTTTTACTCATTTTGATCATGTTTACAATTAAAACATGCAAAATTTATGTGTATTTCTTAAATTTTATGAGTTTTGAGTAATGCAACACCAAAACTTAGGTAGTTTTACTCATTTTGAGCATGTTTACAATCACAAAATTCAAATTTTATATTCTTTTGCTATATTTTTTTAGTTTTGAATTATGCAACACCAAAACTTATGCAATTTTAATCATTTTGAACATGTTTATAATCAAAATATTTAAACTTTCTATATGTTTTCTATAATTTTTGAGTTTTGAATAGTGCAACACTAAAACTTACATAGTTTTATTCATTTTGAGCATCTTTATTTTCAAAATATTAAAACTTTGTGTGTTTCCTATAATTTTAGAGCTTTAAATAATGCAACAATAAAACCTAAGTAGTTTTACTCATTTTGAGCTTGTTTACAAAAGAAGAATCAAACCTTATGCATGTTTCCTATAATTTTTATATTTTGTTGTATAAAGAACCAAAACTTAGGTAGTTTTACTCATTTGGAGCATGTTAAAAATCAAAAGATTCAAACTTTATGTGCATTTCCTATAATTTTTTATTTTTGAATATGTAACTCTAAAATTTAAGTGGTTTACTTGTTTTGAGCATGTTTATAGTAAAAATATTCAAAATTTATGCACATTTCTTATAATTCCTATGTTTTGAACAATGTAACACCAAAACATAGGTGATTTTACTCATTTCAAGGATGTTTAGAATTAGGATATTAAAACTTTATGCACGTTTCCTATAATTTTTGAGTTTAGAATAATGCAACACTAACACATAGGTGGTTTTACTAATTTTTAATATGTTTATAATCAAAATATTCAACTTTATGCACATTTATTGTAATTTGAGTTTTGAATAATTCAACACCAAAATATAGGTGGTTTTACTCATTTGAAGCATGTTTGCAATAAAAAATTCTAATTTTATGCACGTTTCCTATCATTTTTGAGTTTTGAATAGAGCAACACCAAAACTTAAATGGATTTACTCATTTCAAGCATGTTTATATTTTAAATATTCAAAATTTATACACATTTCCTATAATTTTTTAGTTTTGAATAATGTAACTCAAAAACATAGGTAGTTTAACTTATTTCAATCATGTTTAAAATCAAAAGATTCAAACCTTAAGTGTGTCCCCTATAATTTTTGAGTTTTGAATAATGCAACACTAAAACATAAGCAATTTTACTTGTTTTGAGCATGTTTACAATCAAAAGATTCAAATTTTATGTGCATTTCATATATATTTTTAGTTCTGAATAATGCATAACCAAAACCTAGGATGTTTTACTCATTTTGAGCATGTTTACACTAAAAAGATTTAAATTTTATGCATATTTCCTTAAAAAATTAGGTTTTGAATAATGCAACATCAAAACTTAACTAGTTTTACTTGTTTTAAACATGTTTACAATCAAATATTTCTAAATTTATGTGTGTTTCATATAATTTTCAATCTTTGAATAATACAATACCAAAACCTAGGTGGTTTTACTCATTTCAAGCTTGTTTACAGTCAAAAGATTAAAACTTTATTCACATTTCCTATAATTTTAGAGTTTTGAATAATGTAACACTTAAACTTAAGCAGTTTTACTAATTTTGAGCATGTTTACAATCAATAGATTCAAAGTTTATGCACATTTCCTATAATTTGAGCTTTGAATAATGCAACACCAAAACTTAGGTAAGTTTACTCATTTTAAGCATGTTTATAATTAAAAGATCCAATCTTTATGCATGTTTCCTATATTTTTTGTGTTTTGACTAATGTAACACTAAAACTTAAGTAATATTTCTTATTTAAAAAATTTTGGCAATCAAAATATCAAAAATTTAAGTGCAATTCCTATAATTTTTTAGTTTTGAATAATGCAACATTGAAACTTAGGTGATTTTACACATTTTGAGCATGATTACAATCAAAAGATCTCAACTTTATGGATGTTTCCTATAATTTTTGAGTTTTGAATAATTTAACACCAAATCTTAGGTGGTTTTACTCATTTTGAGAGTTTTTACGATCTAAAGATTCAAACTTTATGCACATTTCTTATATATTTTTTATTTTGAATAATAAAATACCAAAACTTATGATGTTTTACTCAGTTTGAGCATGTTTACAATCAAAATATTTAGCATTATGAGCATTTCTTATAATTTTTGAGATTTAAATAATGCAACACTAAAACATAAGCAATTTTTCTTATTTTTAAAATGTTTAAAATCAAAAGATTTAAACTTTATGTGTATTTCCTATAATTTTTTGAGTTTTGAATGGTGCAACTCAAAAACTTACGTAGTTTTACTCATTTTGTGTACATTTACAATCAAAAGATTTAAACTTTATGCATGTTTCCTATATTTTTTGAGGTTTTTATAATGTAACACCAAAATTAATGCTGTTTTACTCATTTTGAGCATGCTTATAATCAAAATATTTAAACCTTATGCACATTTCCTATAATTTTTGAGGTTTGAATATGCAACACCAAAATTGAAGTGGTTTTACTCATTTTGAACATGTTTATAATAAAATGTTTCAAACTTTATGCATGTTTCCTATAATGTTTTAGTTTTGAATAATGAAACACCAAAACATAAGTGATTTTACTCATTTTGAGCATGTTTGAAATTTGGAGATTCAAAATTTATGCACGTTTCCTATAAATTTTGTGTTTGTTCCTTGTAATTTTTGTGTTTTGAATAATGCAACACCAAAAATAAGGTGGTTTTACTCATTTGGAGCATGTTTGCAATCAAAAGATTCAAACATTATTCATTTTTCTTATAATTTTTGAGTTTTGAATAATGCAACACCAAAACATACATGGTTTTGCCAAGCATGTTTAAAATCAAAAGATTCAAAATTTATCCACATTTCCAATCATTTTTGAGTTTTGAATAACTCAACACCAAAACTTAAGTAGTTTTATTCATTTAAAGAATGTTCATAATCAAAAGATTCAAACTTTAAGTGTGTTTCCTATAATTTTTGAGTTTTGAACAATGAAACACCAAAACTTATGTGGGTTTACTTATTTTTAGCATGTTAACAATCAAAAAAATTAAACTTTATGAGTTTTGAATAATGCAACACAAAAAATTATGTGGTTTTACTCATTTCAAATATGTTTGCAATCAAAAGATTTAAACTTTATTCACGTTTCCTATAATTTTTTAGTTTTGAATAATGTAAAAATAAAGCATAGGCAGTTTTACTTATTTTGAGCATGTTTATAATCAAAAAATTCAAAAATTATGTGCATTTCCTATATATTTTTTGTTTTGAATAATTCAACACCAAATTTTAGGTGATTTTACACATTTTGAGCATGTTTACAATCAAAAGACTCAATATTTATGCATGTTTCTTATAATTTTTTAGTTTTGAATAATGCAACCCCAAAACCTAGCTATTTTTACTTGTTTCAAGCATGTTTCCAATTTAAAAAATCAAAATTTATACATGTTTCCTATAATTTTTTATTTTGAATAATGCAACACAAAAAGTTAAGCAATTTTACTCATTTCGATCATGTTTAGAATCAAGAGATTCAAACGTTATGTTTGTTTCTTATAATTTGAGTTTTGAATAATGCAACATTAAAACTTATGTGGTTTTACTCATTTTGAGCATGTTTACAATCAAAAGATTTAAACTTTATTTGTGTTTGATATAGTTCCTAAGCTTTGAATAATGCAACACCAAAACTTAGGTGGTTTTACTCATTTCAAGCATGTTGAAAATCAAAAGCTTCAATATTTGTCAATGTTTTCTATAATTTCTGAGTTCTTGATAATTCAACATAAAAACTTAGGTAATTTTACTTATTTTGATCATGTTTATAGTCAACAAATTCAAACTTTCTATGTATTTCCTATAATTTTTTAGTTTTGCATAATGCAACACAAAAACTTAAATGGTTTTACTCATTTTGAGCATGTTTACAATCAAAAGATTCAAACTTTTTACATATTTCTTATCATTTTTTTTGTTTTGAATAGTACAACACCAAAAATTAAGTGGTTTTACTCATTTTGATTATGCTTAAAATCAAAATATTCAAACTATAATTATATGCATTTCCTATAATTTTTTGTGTTTTGAATAATGCAACACCAAATCTTAAGTGGTTTACTCATTTTGAGCATGTTTACAATAAAAAGACTTAAATTTTATGCATGTTTCTTATAATTTTTTAGTTTTAAATAATGCAACACGAAAACATAGGTAGTTTTACTTGTTTGAGAATGTTTACAATCAAAATATTCAAACTTTATGCACATTTCCTATAATGTTTGAGTTTTAAATAATGCAACACCAAAACCTAGGTGGTTTTACTCATTTTGATGATGTTTATAATCAATAGATTCAAACTTATGTGTGTTTCTCATAATTTTTGAGTTTAAAATAATGCACCTTCAAAAATTTATTGATTTTACTCATTTCAAACATGTTTACAATAAAAAAAATCAAAATTTATAAATGTTTCCTATAATTTTTGAGTTTTGAATAATGTAATACCAAAACTTAAGCGGTTTTATATTTTTTAAGTATGTTTACAATCAAAAAATTTAAAATTAATGTGCATTTAATATAATATGAGTTTTGAATAATGCAAAACAAAAACACAAGTAATTTTACTCATTTCAAACATGTTTACAATTAAAAGATACAAACTTTATGCATGTTTATTATAATTTTTTGAGTTTTGAATAATGCAACACCAAAATTTTAGTAGTTTTACTTGTTTCAATAATTTTGACAATAAAAAAATCAAATAAATTTGTTTGTCTCCATTAAGTTTTTAGCTTTGAATAATGCAACACTAAAACTTAAGTGGTTTTACTCATTTTGAGCATGTTTACAATCAAAAGATCCAAATTTTATGTGTTTTTCTTATAAAGTTTGAGTTTAGAATAATGTAACACCAAAACTTAGGAAATTTTACTTTTTTCAAGTATATTCACAATCAATAGATTCAAACTTTATGTGTATTTCTTATAATTTTATGTTTTGAATAATATAACAGCAAAATTTAGAAAGTTTTAGTCATTTTGAGCATGTTCAAATTCAAAAGTTTCAAACTTTATCTATGTTTCCTATAATTTTTGAATTTTGAATAATGTAACATCAAAACATAAGTTGTTTTACTCATTTTCAAAATGTTTATAATCAAAAAATTAAAACTTTGTGCATGTTTCCTATAATTTTTGAGTTTTGAATAATATAACACCAAAACTTAGGTTGTCTTACTCATTTCAAAGATGTTTACAATCAATAGATTCAAAATTTATGCATGTTTCCAATAATTTGAGTTTTGAATAATGCAACACCAAAACCTAGGTAGTTTTACTCATTTTTAGCATGTTTCCAATCAAAAGATTCAAACTTTATATGTGTTTCCTATAATTTTTCAATTTTGAATAATGCAACACCAAAAATTATGTGGTTTTACTTATTTCAAGCATACATACAATAAAAATATTCAAACTTTATCCATGTTTCTTATGATTTTTCAGTTTTGAATAATGCAACACCAAAACTTAGGTGGGTTTACTCATTTTGAGCATGTTTACAATCAAAACATTCAAACATTATGCATGTTTCATATAATTTTAATAATGCAACACCAAAACTCTAGTGATTTTACTTAATTTGAACCTATTTATAATCAAAAGATTCAAACATTATGCATGTTTCATATAATTTTTGAGTTTTGAATAATTTAACACTAAAATTTTAGAAGTTTTACTCATTTTGAGCATGTTAACAATTAAAATATTCAAACTTCATGTGTGTTTCCTTTAATTTTACATTTTTGAATAATACAACACTAAAATTAAGTGGTTTTACTCATTTTAGTCAGGTTTACATGAAAAGATTCAAAATTTATGCATGTTTCTTATAATTTATGTTTTGAAGAATGTAACACCAAAACATAGGTAGTTTTATTCATTTTGACCATGTTTGCAATCAAAAGATCCAAACTTTATGCACATTTCCTATACAGTTTGAGTTTTCAACAATGTAACACCAAAATGTAGGTAGTTTTACTTTTTTTGAGCATTTTTATAATCAAAATATCCAAACTTTATGTGTGTTTCCAATCATTTTTGTATTTTGAATAATGGAACACCAAAACATAGGTAATTTATCTCATTTCAAGCATGTTTAGATTAAAAAAATTCAAAATTTATACATGTTTCATATAATTTTGTAGTTTTGAATAATGTAACACCAAAACATAGGCAATTTTACTCATTTTGATAAAGTTTACAATCAAAAGATCTAAAATGTATGCACATATCCTATAATTTTTGAGTTTCTAAACTAAAAATTATGTGCTTTTACTAGATTTAAGCATGTTTACAATCAAAAGATCTAAAATTTAAGCATGTTTTTGAGTTTTGAATAATGTAACACCAAAACATGGGAGGTTTTAGTCATTTTGAGCATGTTTAAACTTTATGCATGATTCTTATAATTTTTGAGTTTTGAATAATGCAACACCAAAATTTAAGCCATTTTACTCATTTTAATCATGTTTAAAATCAAAAGATTTAAACTTTATGCATGTTGCTTATAACTTTTGAGTTTTGAATAATGCAACATCAAAACTTAGGTAGTTTTACTCATTTTGATCATGGTTTTAATAAAAAGAATCAATCTTTATGCATATTTTCTATAATTTTTAGTTTGAATAATGCGTCACTAAAACTTGGGTAGTTTTGTTCATTTCTAGCATGTTTATAATCAAAAGATTGAAATTATAGGCATGTTCCCTATAGTTTTTGAGTTTATTAAAATGTAACACAAAAATTTAGATGGTTTTATTCATTTGAGCATGTTTACAATCAAAACATTCAAACTTTATTTGCATTTTCTATAATTTTTGAGTTTTGATGTATACAACACCAAAACTAAGGTGGTTTTACTAGTTTTGAAAATGTTTACTATCAAAAGATTCAAACTTTAAGTGTAGTTTTTATAATTTTTTAGTTTTGAATAATTCAACACCAAACCTAAAGTGGTTTTACTTATTTTGATTGTAAACATGCTTGAAATGAGTAAATTCACCTATGTTTTATTGTTGAATTATTCAAAACCTAAAAATTATAAGAATCATGGATAAATTTTGAATCTTTTGATTGTAAACATTCTCAAAATGAGTAAAACCACCTATGTTTTGGTGTTGGATTATTCATAACTCAAATATTATAAGAAACATGTATAAAGTTTGAAACTTTTGATTCTAAACATGATTGAAATGAGTAAAACCACCTAAATTTTGGTGTTTCATTATTCAAAACTCAAAAATTATAGGAAATACAGATAAATTTTAAAGTTTTTGATTGTAAACATCTTCAAAATGAGTAGAATGACTTAAGTTTTGGTGTTGCATTACTCAAAACTCAAATTATATGAAACATGCATAAACAAGTAAATATAATCAAAATGAGTAAAACCACCTTAGTTTTAGTGTTACATTATTAAAAACTCAAAAATTATAGTAGACACACCTAAATTTTGAATCTTTTGATTGTAAACATGCTCAAAACAAGCTAAACTACTTAAGTTTTGGTGTTACATTATTCAAAATATAAAATTATAGGAAACACAAACAAAAATTGAATCTTTTCATGGTAAACATTCTTGAAATGAGTAAAATTAACTAATTTTTGGTGTTTCATTATTCAAAACTCAAAAATTATAGGAAATATGCATAAAATTTGAATCTTTTGATTTTAAACATGCTCAAAATAAGTAAAATTACCTAAGTTTTGGTGTTACATTATTCAAAAATGATAGGAAATGCATATAAATTTTGAATCTTTTATTTGTAAACAAGATCAAAATAAGTAAATAGCCTATGTTTTGGTATTGCAATATTCAAAAATTGAAACATGCTCAAAATGAGTAAAACTACATAAATTTTGGTGTTTCATTATTCAAAACTCAAAAATTATATGAGACGAGCATAAAGTTTGAATATTTTGATTATAAACATGCTCAAAATGAGTAAAATTGCATAAATTTTAGTGTTGAATTATTCAAAACTCAAAAAATATAGGAAACACACATAAAGTTTGAATATTATTATTTTAAACATGCTTGAAATGAGTAAAACTACCTAAATTTTGGTGTTGTATTATTCAAAACTAAAAATTTATAGGAAATGGACATAGGGCTTGAATCTTTTGATGTTAAACAAGATCAAAACAAGTAAAATTACCTATGTTTTAGTGTTCCATTATTCAAAAATTGAAACATTCTCAAAATGATTAAAACCACCTATCTTTTGGTGTTTTTGTATTCAAAACTAAAAAAGTATAGGAGACAAGCACCAAGTTTGAATCTTTTGATTGTAAACATGCTCAAAATGAGTAAACTTACATATGTTTTGGTGATGCATTATTCAAAACTCAAAAATTATAGGAATCATGCATAAAGTTCAAATATTATGATTTTAAACATGCATAAAATGAGTAAAACTACCTAAATTTTGGTGTTACATTATTCAAAATTCAAAATTTAGAGAAAATGCACAATTTTTTTTAATTTTTTGATGGTAAACATGCATTAAATGAGTAAAATTTCCTAAGTTTTTGTGTTGTATTATTTAAAACTGAAAAAAATAGGAAACACACATAAAGTTTGAATCTTTTGATTGTAATCATGCTCAAAATGAGTAAAACTGCCTAAGTTTTTGTGTTACATTATTCAAAACTCAAAAATTATAGGAAACATAAATAAATTTTGAATCTTTTGATTGTAAACATGCTCAAAATGAGTAAACCCACCAAAGTTTTGGTGTTGCATTGTTCAAAACTCAAAAATTATAGGAAACACACATAAATGTTGAATCTTTTAGATTTAATGATGCTTGAAATCCATAAATTTACCTAAGTTTTTCTGTTTCATTATTCTAAACTCAAAATATTATAGGATATGCACATAAAATTTGAATCTTTTAATTGTAAACATGCTTGAAATGAGTTAAACCACCTAAGTTTTGGTGTTAAAAATGCAAAAATTATAGGATCCACACATATAGTTTGGATATTTTGATTGTAAACATGCTCCAAACAAGTAAAATTGCCTATGGTTTGGTGTTACATTATTCAAAACTAAAAATATATAGGAAACATGTATAAGGTTTGAATATTTTGGTTGTATACATGCTTTAAATGAGTAAAACTATCTTAGTTTTTTTTATTGCATTCGTCAAAAATCAAAAATTATAGGAAAATCATATAAAGTTTGAATTTATTGATTGTAAACAAGCATGAAATGACTAAAAGCACCTATGTTTTAGTGTTGCATTATTTAAAACTCAAAACTTATAAGAAATGTGCATAAATTTTGAATCTCTTGATTGTAAATATACTCAAAATGAGTAAAACCACCCATATTTTGGCATTATGTTATTTAAAACTTAAAAATTACAAAAAACATTTATAATGTTTGATTTTTTTGATTTTAAACATGCTCAAAATGAATAAAATCACATAAGTTTTCATGTTGCATTATTTAAAATTAAAAAATTATAGGAAACATGCATCAATTTTGAATATTTATATTATAAACATGGTTCAAATGACTAAAGTCACCTATGTTTTGGTGTTACATTATTCAAAACTCAAAAATTACAAGAAATGTGCTTACAGTTTAAATCTTTTGAATGTAAACATGCTCAAAATGAGTAAAAATGATTATGTTTTGGTTTTACATTAATAAAAACTCAAAAATATAATAAATGTGGATAAAGTTTTAATATTTTGATAATAAACATGCTTAAAATGAGTAAAATTACATAAATTTTGGTGTTGCATTATTTAAAACTAAAAATTATAGGAAATTCACATAAAGTTTGAATCTTTTGATTGTAAACATGTTCAAAATGAGTAAAACTACCTATGTTTGGGTGTTGCATTATTTAAAATTGAAAATTTATAGTAAACACACAAAGTTTAAATATTTTGATTCTAAACATGGTCAAAATGAGTAAAACTGGCTAAATGTTTGTGTTGCATTATTCAAAACTAAAAAATTATAGGAAATGCACATAAAGTTTGAATATTTTGATTTTAAACTACTCAAAATGAGTAAAATCACTAAAGTTTTTTTATTTTATTATTTAAAACTCAAAAATTATAGGAAACACACATAAAATTTGAATCTTACATTATTCAAAACTCAAAAATTATAATAAATGGGCATAAATTTTAAATCTTATGAGTGTAAACATGCTTGTAATGAATACAAATGCCTAATGTTTTGGTGTTGCATTATTCAAAACTCAAAAACTAAAGGAAATGCACATAAAGTTTGAATATTTTGATTGTAAACATGCTCAAAATGAGTAAAACTACTAATGTTTTGGTGTTCCATTATTCAAAACTCAAAAATTATAGGAAACATGTATGAATTTTGAATCTTTTGACTGTAAACATGCTTAAAAGGAGTAAAACTACCTAAGTTTTGGTGTTGGATTATTCAAAACTCAAAAATATTAGGAAATGCATATATTGTTTGAATCTTTTGATTGTAACAATTCTCAAAATGAGTAATACTCTTTAAATTTTGGTGTTACATTATTCAAAACTCAAAAATTATAAGAAATGGGCATAAAGCTTGAATCTTGTGATTGTAAACATGATTAAAATGAGTAAAATTACCTATGTTTTGGTGTTTCATTATTCAAAACATAAAAATCAAAAGAAATGCACATAAAGTTTGAATCTTTTGATTGTAAAGATGCTCAAAATGAGTAAAACTACCAAATTTTTAGTATTGCATTATTTAAAACACAAATATTATAGGAAACACACATAAAGTTTGAATCTTTTGATTATAAATATGCTCAAAATGAGGAAAACTACTTATGTTTTTGTGTTGCATTATTCAAAATTCAAAAATTATAGGAAATGCATATAGAATTTGAATCTTTTGATTGTAAACATGTTTAAAATGAGTAAAACCACTTACATTTTAGTGTTGCATTATTCAAAACCCAAAAATTATAGAAAACACGTGTAAAGCTTGAATCTTTTGATTGTAAACATGCTTGAAATGAGTAAAACCACCTAGGCTTTGGTGTTGCATTATACAAAATGCAAAATTTATAGGAAACATGCATAATGTTTGAATCTTTTAATTGTAAACATTCGCAAAACAAGTAAACCTACCTAATTTTTGGTGTTATATTATTCAAAATTTAGAAAATATAAAAAACAAACATAAAGTTTGAATCTTTTGATTGTAAACATGCTTAAAATGAGTAAAACCACCTAAGTTTTTGCATTGCATTGTTCAAAAATAATAAATTTATGAAATACACATAAAGTTTGAATCTTTTGATTATAAACATTCTCAAAATAAGTAAAACAATGGTGTTGCATTATCAAAACTCATAAATTATAGGGAATGTGTATAAAATTTGAATCTTTTGATTGTAACATTCTCAAAACAAGTAAAACTTTAATAGTTTAGTGTTACATTATACAATACTCAAAATTTACAAGAATCTTTCATAAAGTTTGAATCTTTTAATTCTAAACATCCTTGAAATGAGTAAAACCACTAAAATTTGGTGTTGCATTTTTCAAAACTCATAAATTATAGGAAACCCACAGAGAGTTTGAATTTTTTGATTGTAAACATGCTCAAAATGAGTAAAATCACTTTAGTTTTAGTGTTACATTATTAAAAACTCAAAAATGATAGAAAACCCACATAAAGTTCAAATATTTTGATTCTAAACATGCTCAAAAAGAGTAAAACCTCGTAAGATTTTGTGTTGCATTATTCAAAACTCAAAAAAATTAGGAAACCCACATAAATTTTAAATCTTTTGGTTCTAAACATGCTCAAAATGAGTAAAACCACCTAGGTTTTTGTGTTACATTATTCAAAACTCAAAACATATAGGAAACATGCATAAAGTTTGAATTTTTTTATTCTAAACATGCTTTAAATGACTAAAACCACCTAAATTTTGGTGTTACATTATTCAAGACTAAGAAATTATGGGAAACATGCATAAATCATGAATCTTTTGACTATAAGCATGCTCAAAATGGGTAATTACCTACAATTTGGTGTTGCATTATTCAAAACTTAAAAATTATAGGAAATGTGTATATAGTTTGAATATTTTAATCATAAACATGTTAAAAATGAGTAAAACCACCTAAGTTTTGTCGTTGCATTATTTAAAACTAAAAAATTATATGACATGTGCATAAATATTGAATCTTTTGAGTGTATTCAAGCTTGAAACAAGTAAAACATCTTTTGTTTTGGTGTTACATTATTCAAAACTCAAAAATTATAGGAAGCACTCATAAAGTTAAAATATTTTAACTACAAACATGCTCAATGCAAGTAAAAGCACCTATGTTTTGGTGTTGCATTATTTAAAACTAAAAAATTATCAAAAATGTGCATAAATTTTGAGTCTTTTAACTATAGACATGCTCAAAATGAGTAAAACTACCTATGTTTTAGTGTTACATTTTTTCAAACTCAAAAATTATAGGAGACACATAAAATTTGAATATTTTAATTGTAAACATGCTCAGAATGAGTAAAACTACCTTAATTTTGGTGTTGCATTATTCATAACTAAAAAATTATAGGAAACACACATAAAGTTTGAATCTTTTGATTGTAAACATGCATAAAATGAGTAAAACTACTTTAATTTTTTTGTTGCATTATTCAAAACTTAAACAATTATAGAAAATAGTCTTAAATTTTGAATCATTTGATTCTAAACATGCTTGAAATGCATATAATTACTTAAGTTTTGGTGTTACATTATTCAAAACTCAAAAATGATAGGAAACACATATAAACTTTTAATTTTTTGATTGTAAATATGCTTGAAATGAGTAAAACCATCTAAGTTTTGGTGTTGCATTTTTGAAAACTCAAAAATTATAGGAAATGTGCATAAACTTTAAATCTTATGATTATAAATATGCTTAAAATGAATAAAATTACATAAGTTTTGGTGTAGCATTATTCAAAAATAAAAAATTATAGAAAAAGTGCATAAATTTTGAATATTTTGATTGTAAACATGCATAAAATGAGTAAAACCACCTAAGTTTTATTGTTGTATTATTCAAAACTCAAAAATTATAGAAAATGCACATAAAGTTTGTTTGGATCTTTTGATTGTAAACATGATCAAAATAAGTAAAACTACCTAAGTTTTGGTGTTATATTATTCAAAAATAAGATATTATAGGAAAATTACATAACTATTAAATCTTTTGATTTTAAATGTGCTTGAAATGAGTAAAACTACATAAGTTTTAGTGATGCATTATTGACAACTCAAAAATTATATGAAACACACATAAATTTTGAATCTTTTGAATGTAAACATGCTCAAAATTATTAAAACTATCTTAGTTTTGTTGTTTCATTATTCAAAACTTAAAAATTATAGAAAATGCACATAAAGTTTGAATCTCTTGATTATAATCAAGCTCGAATTATGTAAAACTACTTAAATTTTAGTGTTGCATTATTCAAAACTCAAAAATTATCAGAAACATGCATAAATTTTAAGTCTTTTAATTTTAAAAATGCATGAAATGAGTAAAACAAACTAAGTTTTAGTATTACATTATTCAAAACTCAAAAAGTATAGGAAACACACATAAATTTTAAATCTTTTGATTATAAGGATACTCTAAATGAGTAAAACCACCTATGTTTTAGTGTTGTATTATTCAAAACTCAAAACTTATAGGAAACGTGCATAATTTTGAATCTTTTTATTGTAAACATGCTCAAAATAAGTAAAACTACCTAAGTTTTGGTGTTGTATTATTCAAAACTCAAATCTTATAGGAAACACACATAAAGTTTGAATCTTTTGACTGTAAACATGCCCAAAACAAGGAAAAGTACCTAAGTTTTAGTGTTGTATTATTCAAATATTAAAAATTACAGAAAACACATATAAAGTTTGAATCTTTTGATTGTCAACATGCTTAAAATGAGTAAAACTACCTAAGTTTTGGTGTTGCATTATTCAAAACTCAAAAATTATAAGAAATGCACATAAAGTTTGAATCTTTTGATTGTAAACATGCTCAAAATGAGTAAAACTACTTAAGATTTTGGTGTTGCATTATTTAAAACTCAAAAATTATAAGAAACACACATAAAAGTTGAATCTTTTGATTTTAAAATTGCTCAAAACATGTAAAATCACTTAATTTTTGGTGTTATATTATTCAAAACTAAAAAATTAATAAAACATGCATAAATTTTAAATCTTTTGAATTTAAGCATGCTCAAAATGTGTAAACCTACTTAAATTTTAGTGTTGCATTATTCAAAACTCAAAAAGTATAGGAAACACACATAATGTTTGAATATTTTAATTTTAAAAATACTCATAATGAGTAAAACTTCATAAGTTTTGGTGTTGCATTTTTTAGAACTCAAAAATTATAAGAAACTTTCATAAACTTTAAATCTTTTATTTAAAAACATGCTCAAAATGAATAAAAATGACTATGTTTTGGTGTTGCATTATTAAAAACCAAAAAAATATAGGAAAAATGCATAAAATTTAATCTTTTGATTGTAAACATTCTCAAAATAAGTAAAACCACTTATGTTTTTGTGTTACATTATTTAAAATTCAAAAATATAAGAAGTATGCATAAATTTTGTATTTTTTTATTGTAAATATGTTCAAAATGAGTAAAATTACCTAAGTTTTGGTGTTGAATTATTCAAAACAAAAAAAAATTATAGAAAACATGCATAAAGATTTAATTTTTTTATTGTAAACATGCTCAAAATGAGTAAAACCACCTTAATTTTAGTGTTGTATTATTCAAAACTCAAAAATTATAGGAGATGCACATAAAGTTTGAATCTTTTGTATGTAAACATGCTCAAAACATGTAAAACTACATAATTTTTGGTGTTCAATTATTCAAAACCCTGAAATTATAGGAAACATGCATAAATTTTAAATCTTTTGATTTTAAAAAAGCTCAAAATGAGTAAAACTACTTATATTTTAGTGTTACATTATTTAAAACTCAAAAATTATAGGAAATGCATAAAAAGTTTGAATCTTTCGATTATAATAAACATACTCTAAATGAGTAAAATTGCCTAAGTTTTAGTGTTGCATTATTTTAAACTCAAAAATTAGGAAATGTGCATAATGTTTAAATTTATTTATTGTAATCATGCTCAAAATGAGTAAAATTGTCTAAGTTTCGGTGTTGCATTACTCAAAACTCAAATATTATAAGAAACATGCATTCATTTTAAATCTTTTGATTGTAAACATGCTCAAAATGAGTAAAACCACTTAAGTTTTGGTGTTGCATTACACAAAACTAAAAAATTATGTGAAACTTGTATAAAGTTTGAATCTTTTGATTCTAAACATGCTTGAAATGAGTAAAACCACTTAGATTTTGTTATTGTATTATTCAAAACTCAAAAATTATATGAAATGATCATAAAATTTGAATCTTTTGATTGTAAACATGTTTGAAATGAGTAAACCCACATAAGTTTTAGTGTTCATTATTCAAAACTCAAAAATTATAGAAAACATGCATAAACTTTAATTCTATTGATTATAAACATGTTCAAAACTAGTAAAACTACCTAAATTTTAGAGTTGTATTATTCAGAACTCAAAAATTAAAAGAAATGCACATAAAATTTGAATATTTTGATTATAAACATGCTTGAAATGATTAAAACTACCTATGTTTTAGTGTTGCATTATTTAAAACTCTAAAAGTATTGGAAAAGTGCATAAAGTTTGAATAAATTGATTGTAAACATGCTTGAAATGATTGAAAATGCCTAAATTTTGGTGATGTATTATTCTAAACTCAAAAATTATTGGAAACCCATATAAAAGTTAAATCTTTTGATTCTAAACATGCTCAAAATGAGTAAAACCATATAAGTTTTAGTGTTGCATTTTTTAAAACTAAAAAATTATAAGAAATCTGCATAAAATTTGAACCTTTTAATTCTAAACAAGGTTAAAATGAGTAAAACCACCTATATTTTGTTGTTGCATTATTCAAAACATAAAAGTTATAGGAAACATGCATAAATATTGAATATTTTCATTTTAAATATTCTCAAAATGAGTAAAACTACCCAAATTTTATTGTTGTATTATTCAAAACTCAAAAATGATATGAAACATGCATAAAATTTGAATCTTTTGATTTGTAAACATGCTTGAAAAGAGTAAAACCACCTAAGTTTTGGTGTTACATTATTCAAAACTCAAAAATGATATGAAATGTGCATAAAGTTTAAATATTTTGATTGTAAACATGTTTGAAATGAGTAAAACTGCTTAAATTTTGATGTTGTTTTATACAAAACTCAAAAATTATAAGAAATGTGCATAGAATTTAAATTTTTTAATTGTAAAAATGCTTGAAATGAGTAAAACCACTATTTTTTTGGTGTTGTATTATTCAAAACTCAAAAATTATAGGAAATATGGATATATTTTTAATCATTTGATTGTAAACATGCCTAAAATGAGTAAAACTACTTATGTTTTGGTGTTGCATTATTCAAAACTCAAAAATTATAGTAAATATGTATAAGGTATGAATATTTTGATTGTAAACATTCTTAAAATGACTAAAACTACTTAAATTTTTTTTTACATTAGACAAAACTCAAAAAAGTTAAATGAAACATGCATAAAGTTTAAATCTTTTTATTGTAAACATGCTCAAAATGAGTAAAACTACTTAATATTTGGTGTTCATTATACAAAACTCAAAAATTATATAAAACATGCATAAACTTTGAATCTATTAATTATAAACATGCTCAAAACTAGTAAAACTGCCTATGTTTTGGAGTTACATTATTCAAAACTCAAAAAATTTAGGAAATACACATAAATTTTGAAACTTTTGATTGTAAACATGCTTGAAATGAATAAAATAGCCTATATTTTAGTGTTGCATTATTTAAAACTAAAACATTTTAGGAAATGCACATATAGTTTGAATAGTTTAATTGTAAACATGCTTGAAATGAGTAAAATCACATAAGTTTTGGTGTTACATTATTCAAAACACAAATATTTTAAGAAACACACATAAGGTTTGAATCTTTTGATTGTAAACATGCTCAAAATGAGGAAAACCACTTAAATTTTGATGTTGCATTATACAAAACTCAAAAATTATAGAAAACATCCATATATTTAGAATCTTTTTATTCTAAACATGTTCAAAATGAGTTAAATTGCCTATGTTTTATTGTAGCATTATTCAAAACTCAAAAATTATAAGAAACACGAATAAATATCGAATCTTTTAATTGTATATATGCTTGAAAAGAGTAAAACTACCTAAATTTTGGTGTTGTATTATTCAAAACCCAAAAATGATAGAAAATGTGCATAAAGTTTGAATCTTTTAATTATAAATAGCTTGAAAAGGGTAAAACTATCTAAGTTTTGGCATTGCATTATTCAAAACATCAAAAATGATAAGAAATGTGCATAGAGTTTGAATCTTTTGATTGTCACCATGCTCAAAATGAGTAAAATCACCTACATTTTGGTGTTTCATTATTCAAAACTAAATAATTATAAGAAACATGCATAAAATTTGAATCTTTTGATTGTAAACAAGCTCAAAATGAATAAAACCACCTAATTTTTTATGTTACATTATTCAAAACTCAAAAATTATAAAAAATGTGCATAAAGTTTGAATCTTTTAATTGTAAACATGATTGAAATGAGTAAAATTATCTATGTTTTGATGTTGCATTATTCAAAGCTCAAAAATTATAGGAATCACACATAAAGTTTGAATCTTTTGATTGTAAACATTCTCAAAATGAGTAAAACTTTTTAAGTTTTGGTGTTGCATTATACAAAACTCAAAAATTATGTGAAACACGCATAAAATTTGAATCTTTTTATTGTAAACATGCTTGAAATGAGTAAAACTTCTTAAATTTTTATGCTACATTATACAAAACTCAAAATTTGGCAGAACCCCACATAAATTTTGAATATTTTGATTCTAAACATGCTTGAATTGAGGAAAATTGCTTAAGTTTTGGTGTTGCATTATTCAAATCTCAAAAATTATAAGATACTAGCATAAAGTTTAAATCTTTTGATTTTAAACATTGTCAAAATGATTAAAACCACATATGTTTTGGTGTTACATTATTCAAATCTAAAATATTATAGGAAACTCAAATTAAGTTTTAAATCTTTTGATTCTAAACATGCTTGAAATGAGGAAAATTGCTTAAGTTTTGATGTTGCATTATTCAAATCTCAAAAATTATAAGATACTAGCATAAAGTTTGAATCTTTTGATTTTAAACATGCTCGAAATGATTAAAACCAACTAGGTTTTGATGTTGCATTATTCAAATCTAAAAAATTATAGGAAACTCAAATTAAGTTTTAAATCTTTTGATTCTAACCATGATCTAAATGATTAAAACCACCTAATTTTTGGTATTGCATTATTTAAAATTCAAAAATTATAGGAAATGCATGTAAAGTTTGAATCTTTTGATTGTAAACATATTCAAAATGAGTAAACCCACTTATGTTTTGGTGTTTCATTATTCAAAACTCAAAAATTATAGGAAATGGGCATAAAGTTTGAATCTTTTGAGTGTAAACATGCTCGAAATGAGGAAAACTACATAAGTTTTTGGTGTTACATTATTTAAAACTGAAAAATTAAATGAAATATGCATAAATTTTGAATCATTTAATTGTAAACATACTTAAAATGAGTAAAATTACCTAGGTATTTGTGTTGCATTATTGAAAACTCAAAAATTATAGGAAATGTGCATAAAGTTCAAATCTTTTGATTTTAAACATGCTTAAAATATGTAAAGCTACCTAAGTTTTGGTGTTACATTATTCAAAACTCAAAACTTATAGGAAATGTACATAAAGTTTGAATCCTTTAATTATAAACAAGATCAAAATGAGTAAAACTATCTAAGATTTAGTGTTACATTAATCAAATCTCAAAAATTATAATAAACACACATAAAGTTTGAATCTTTTGATTGTAAACATTCTCAAAACAAGTAAAACTGCTTAAGTTTTAGCATTACATTATTCAAAACTCAAAAATTATAGGAAACTTACATAAAGTTTGAATCTTTTGATTTTAAACATGCTCAAAATGAGTAAAATTCCTTAATTTTTGGTGTATTAAACTATAGAAAACTCACATAAAGTTTAAATATTTTAATTCTAAACATACTTGAAATGAGTAAAACCTCCTAAGTTTTAGTGTTGCATTATTCAAAACTCAAAAAATATAGAAAACATGCATTAACTTTGAATCTGTTGATTATAAACATGCTTGCAATGAGTAAAACCACCTAAGTTTTGATGTCGTATTACTCAAAACTCAAAAATAATAGGAAATGCAAATAAAGTTTGAATCTTTTGATTGTAAACATGTTCAAAATGAGTAAAATTGCCTATGTTTTGGTGTTGTATTATTTAAAACTCAAAAATTATACAAAATAGGCATAAAGTTTGAATCTTTTGATTCTAAACATACTCAAAATGAGTAAAATTTCTTGAGTTTTGGTGTTGCATTATTCCAAACTCAAAAATTAAAGCAAATACACATAAATTTTGAATCTTTTAATTATAAACATGCTCAAAATGAGTAAAATTGCCTATGTTTTGATGTTACATTATTTAAAACTCAAAAATTATAGGAAATACACATAAAGTTTGAATCTTTAATTGTAAACATGCTCAAAATGAGTAAAACAAACCTATGTTTTGGTGTTACATTTTTTAAAACTCAAAAAATATATGAAGCACACATAAAATTTGAATCTTTTGATTGTAAACATGCTCAAAATGAGTAAAACTGTCTAAGTTTTGGTGTTGCATTATACAAAACTCAAAAATTATAGGAAACATTCATAAAGCTTGAATCTTTTGATTGTAAACATTCACAAAATTAGTAAAATTATTTAAGTTTTAGTGTTGCATTATACAAAACTCAAAAATTATAGGAAACTTACATATAGCTTGAAGCTTTTGATTCTAAACATGCTCGAAATGAGTAGAACTACTTAAGTTTTGGTGTTGGATTATTCAAAACTCAAAAATTGTAGATAACCCACATAAAGTTTGAATCTTTTGATTCTAACTACACTCAAAATAAGTCAAACTATTTTAATTTGGGTGTTGCATTATTAAAAACTAAAAAATTATAGGAAACTTACATAAAGTTTGAATATTTTGATTCTAAAATTTCTCAAAAGGAGTAAAACATCCTAAATTTTGGTGTTGAAATTATTCAAAACTCAAACATTATAGGTAACCCACATAAAGTTTAAATATTTTGATTCTAAACATGCTCAAAATGAGTAAACCCACTTAACTTGTGGTGTTGCATTAATCAAAACTCAAAAATTATGGGAAACACACATAAACTTGATCTTTTGATTACAATCATGATCAAAATGAGTAAAACTACCTATGTTTTGTTGTTTCATTATTCAAAACTCAAAAAATATATGAAATATACATAAAGTTGTAATATTTTGATTGTAAACATGTTCAACATGTGTAAAGTCACTAAAGTTTTAGTGTTGCATTATTTAAAACTCAAAAATTATAGGAAATACACATAAATTTTGAATCTTTCGATTGTAAATATGCTCAAAATGAGTAAAACTACCTAAGTTTTGGTGTTGTATTATTCAAAACTCAAAAATTATAGGAAACACACTCAAAGTTTGAATCTTTTAACTGTAAACATGCTCAAAATGAGAAATGCTATCATAGTTATTGTGTTACATTATTCATAACTAAAAAATTATAGGAAAAGCACATAAAGTTTGAATCATTTATTTATAAACATGCTCAAAATGAGTAAAACCACCTAAGTTTTTGTGTTGAATTATTCAAAACTCAAAAATTATAGGAAAAACACAAAGTTTGAGTCTTTTGATTGTCAAGATGCTTAAAATAAGTAAAACCACCTAAGTTTTGGTGCTGTATTATTCAAAACTCAATAATTAAAAGAAACGTGCATAAATTTTGAATCATTTCATTGTAAACATGCTTTAAATAATTAAAATCACTTAAGTTTTGGTGTTGCATTATTCAAAACTTAAAAATTATAGGAAATACACATAAAGTTTGAATCTTTTGATTGTAAACATGATTGAAATGAGTAAAACCATCAAAGTTTTGGTGTTAGATTTATTAAAACTAAAAAATTATAGGAAACATGCATAAAGTTTGAAACTTTTCATTGTAAACATGTTTAAAATGAGTAAAACCACCTAAGTTTTTGTGTTGCGTTATTCAAAATTCATAAATTATAGGAAATGCATGTAAAGATTGAATTTTTTAATTGTAAATGTGCTTGAAATGAGTAAAACCACCTTAGTTTTAGTGTTGCATTATTCAAAACTCAAATATTATAGGAAACATACATAAATTTTGAATCTTTTGATTGTAAACATGCTCAAAATGAGTAAAACTACTTAAGTTTTGGTGTTACATAAAGTTTGAATCTTTTGATTCTAAATTTGCTCAAAACATGTAAAATCACTTAAGTTTTGGTTTTACATTATTGAAAACTCAAAAATTATAGGAAACCCACTTAAAGTTTGAATCTTTTGATTTAAACATACTCAAAATGAGTAAAATTGCCTAAGTTTTGGTGTTGCATTTTTAAAAACCTAAAAGTTATAGCAAACCCACATAAAGTTTGAATCTTTTGATTGTAAACATGCTCAAAAGGATTAAAACCACCTAAGATTTGGTGTTCATTATTCAAAACTCAAAAATTATAGGAAACATGCATAAACTTTGAATCTTTAAGTTTTGGTGTTAGATTATTCAAAACTCAAAAATTATAGAAAATTTGCTTAAATTTTAAATATTTTGATTGTAAACATGCTTTAAATGATTAAAACCACCCAAATTTTGGTATTGCATTATTCAAAACTCAAAAATTATAGGAAAGCTATATAAGCATTGAATCTTTTGATTCTAAACATGCCAAAAATGAGTAAAATTGCTTAAGTCTTGCTGTTGCATTTTTCAAAACTCAAAAAATATAAGAAACCTACATAAAATTTGAATATGTATGGGCATTTTTATTCTAAGACTTAGGCAATTTTACTCCTTTTAGGCATGTTTACAATCAAAAGATACAAATTTTATGCACATTTCTTATCATTTTTGAGTTTTGAATAATGCAACAAGACTTAGGTGGTTTTACTTTTTTTGTTGTTGCATTATTTAAAACTTCAAAATGATAGGAAAGGTACTCAAATTTTGAATATTTTTCTTGTAGACATGCTTATAATAAGTAAAACCACCTAAATTTTGGTGTTGCATTATTCAAAACTCAAAATTTAGAGGAAACATGCATAAAATTTGAATCTTTTGATTGTAAACATGCTTGAAAGTAAAATTACTCAAGTTTTGGTGTTTCATTAAGTTTTGAATCTTTTGATTGTAAACATGCATTAAGTTTAAATATTTTTATTGTAAACATGCATAAAATGAGTAAAATTGTTTAAGTTTTAGTGTTGTATTATATAAAACTCAAAAATTAATAGAAAATGTGCATAAATTTTGAATCTTTTTATTATAAACTTGTTTGAAATAAATAAAACTACAAAATTTTAGTGTTGCATTATAAAAAAATAAAAAATTATAGGAAAGTCATATAAAATTTGAATCTTTTTATTATAAACATATTGAAAATGAGTAAAATGATGTAAGTTTTGGTATTAAATTATTCAAAACTAAAAAATTATAGGAAACCTGCATAAAGATTAAATATTTTGAATTTAAACATGCTCGAAATGAGAAAAATTGCTTAAGTTTTGGTGTTGCATTATTGAAAACTCAAAGCTTATAGGAAACTCACATAAAGTTTGAATCTTTTTATTCTAATCATGCTCTAAATTAGTAAAACAACCTAAGTTTGGCTGTTACATTACTCAAAACTCAAAAATTATAAGAAACTCACATTAAGTTTTAAATCTTTTGATTCTAAACATGATCAAAATAAGTAAAACAACATATGTTTGGTATTATATTATTTAAAAATAAAAAATATAGGAAATGTGCATAAAGTTTGAATATTTTGATTGTAAACATGTCCAAAATGAGTAAAACCACTTATGTTTTGGTGTTACATTATTCAAAACTCAAAAAATATAGGAAATAGGCATAAAATTTGAATATTTTGAGTGAAAACATGCTCAAAATGAGGAAAATTACTTAAGTTTTGGTGTTACATTATTCAAAACCCAAAAAATAAAGGAAATGCACATAAAATTTTAATATTTTGATTGTAAATATGATCAAAATGAGTAAAACCACCTATGTTTTGGTGTTGCATTATTTAAAACTAAAAAATTATAAGAAATACATAGAAAGGTTGAATGTTTAAACTGTAAACATACTCAAAAGGAGTAAAACTACCTTAGTTTTGGTGTTGCATTAATCAAAACTCAAAAATTAAAAGAAATGTTCATAATGTTTGAATCTTTTGATTGTCAACATGCTCAAAAAGAATAAATTCTTTTAAGATTTGGTGTTGCAATATTAAAACCTTAAAAAATATAGGAAACACATATAAATTTTAAATATTTTATGTGTTGCACTATTCAAAAATTAAAAATTATAGGAATCCCATATAAAAGTTGAATCTTTTGATTCTAAAAATGCTTGAAACATATAAAACCACCTCAGTTTGTGTGTTGCACTATTCAAAATTAAAAAATTATAGGAAATGCACATAAATTTTGAATATTTTGAATGTAAACATGATCAAAATTAATAAATTGCCCATGTTTTGGTGATGCATATTTCAAAACTCAAAAATTATAGGAAAAGTGCATAAAATTTGAATCTTTTGAATGTAAACATGTTCAAAATGACTAAAACTACTTAAGTTTTAGTGTTCCATCATTTAAAACTCAAAAATTATAGGAAAAATGTATAAATTTTAAATCTTTTGATTGTAAACATGCACAAAATGAGTAAAACCATCGAAGTTTTGGTTTTGTATTATTAAAACCACAAAATTTATAAAAAATGCACATGAAGATTGATTCTTTTGGTCGTAAACATGCTCGAAATAAGTGAAAATGCCTTAGTTTTGGTGTTGTATTATTTGAAACTCAAAAAATATAGAAGTTGCATATAAAATATGAATCTTTTGATTGCAAACATGCTCGAAACATGTAAAACCACCTTAGTTTTGTTGTTGCATTATTCTAAACTCAAAAATTATAGGTAACATGCATAAATTTTGAATTTTTTAATTTTAAGCATGCTCAAAATGAGTAAAACCACCTAATTTTTGGTGTTGTATTATTAGAAACTCAAAAATTATAGGAAATACACTTAAAATTTGAATATTTTGATTATAAATATGCATTACATGAGAAAAATTGCCTATGTTTTAGTGTTAGATTATTCAAAACTCTAAAATTATAGAAAACGTGCATAATGTTTGAATATTTTTATTATAGACAAGCTCAAAATGAGTAAAACCACCTAAGTATTGGTGTTTCATTATTCAAAACTCAAATATTATAGGAAAAATGCATAAAATTTGAATCTTTTGATTGTAAACATGCTTGAAATGAGTAAAATGGCTTATGTTTCAGTGTTGCATTATACAAAACTTAAAAATTATAGGAAACCTACATAAATTTTGAATCTTTTGATACTAAACATGCTCAAAATGAGTAAAATTGCTTAAGTTTCGGTGTTTTATTATTCAAATCTCAAAAATTATAGTAAACTCACATAAATTTTGAATATTTTGATTCTAAACATATTTGAAACAATTAAAACCAATTAAGTTTTGGTGTTGTATTTTTCAAACCTCAAAAACTATTGGAAACCCACATAAAGTTTGATTCTTTTCATTGTAAACATGCTCAAAATGAGTAAAACTACCTAAATTTTGTTGTTGCATTATCCAAAACTCAAAAATTATAAGAAAAATGCATAAAGTTTGAATCTTTTGATTGTAAACATGATCAAAATTAGAAAAATCACCTAAGTTTTGTTGTTGCATTATTTAAAATTCAAAAATGATAGCAAATGCACATAAATTTTAAATATTTTGATTGTAAACATTCTTAGAATTAGATAACATGTGCATAAAGTTTGAATATTTTGATTGTAAACATGCTCAAAAGGATTAAAACTTCCTAAGTTTTGGTCTTGCATTATTTAAAACTTAAAAATTATAGGAAACCCACATAAAATTTAAATATTTATTTCTAAACATGCTTGAAATGAGTGAAACCACATAAGTTTTGTTGTTGCATTATTCAAAACTCAAAAATTACAAGAAACACACATAAAGTTTGAATCTTTTGATTGTAAATATGTTGGAAATGACTAAAACTATCTAAATTTTAGTTTTGTATTATTCAAAAGTAAAAAATGATAGGATACACACTTAAAGTTTGAATATTTTTATTATAAACATGCTCGAAAGGAGTAAAACTACATAAATTATGGTTTTACATTATTCAAAACTCAAAAAATGTAAGAGACGTAAATAAAGTTTGAAGCTTTTGATTATAAACATGCTCAAAATGAGTAAAACTTCTTATATTTTAGTGTTTTATTATTCAAAACTCAAAAATTATAGGAATCCCACATAAAGTTTGAATCTTTTGATTGTAAACATGCTCAAAATGAGTAAAACTACTTAAGTTTTGGAATTCCAATATACAAACTCAAAAATGACATGAAACAAGCATAAAAATTGAATCCTTTTATTTTAAATATGTTCAAAATGAATAAAACTACTTAAATTTTGGTGTTGCATTATAAAAAACTCAAAAATTATAGGAAACATGCATAAAGTTTGAATCTTTTGATTCTAAACATGCTCAAAATGAGTAAAACCACATAAGTTTTGGTATTGCATTATTCAAACCTCAAAAAAATTAGGAAACTTGCATAAATTTTGAATCTTTTGATTCTAAACATTCTCAAAATGAGGAAAACCACCAACGTTTTGGTATTGCATTATTTGAAATTCAAGAATTATAGAAAATGAACATAAAGTTTGATTATTTTGATTGTAAACATGCTCAAAATGAGTAAAACTGCCTATGTTTTTGGTGATGCATTATTCAAAACTCAAAAATTATAAGAAATGGGCATAAAGTTTGAATCTTTTGAGTGCAAACATGCTTGAAATGAAGAGAACTACCTAAGTTTGGGTGTTACATTATTCAAACCTCCAAAATTAAATGAAATGTGCATAAAGTTTGAATCTTTTAATTGTAAACATGTTCAAAATGAGGAAAATTGAATAATTTTTGTGTTGCAATATAATAAACTCAAAATTTGTAGGAAACGTGCATAAATTTTAAATCTTTTGATTGTAAACATACACAAAATGAGTAAAACTACCTATGTTTTGGTAGTGTATTATTCAAAACTCAAAAATTATATAAAATACAAAAAAGTTTGAATCTTTTGATTGTAAACATGGCCAAAAAAAGTAAAACCACTAAGTTTCGGTGTTGCATTATTTAAAACTCAAAAATTATAAAAAAACACACATAAAGTTTCAATTTTTTTATTGTAAACATTCTTGAAATGAGTAAAACCACTTAAGTTTTTGCGTTGCATTATTCAAAACTCCAAAATTATAAGAAAATTGTATAAAGTTTGAATATTTTGACTCTAAACATGCTCGAAATGAGGAAAACTATTAAGTTTTGGTGTTGTATTATTCAAAACTGAAATATTATAGGAAACCCATAGAGTTTGAATCTTTTTGAATGGAAACACGCTTGAATCAAGTGAAACAACCTAGGTTTTGATGTTACATTATTCAAAACTCAAAAATTATGGGAAACATGGATAAAGCTTGAATATTTTGATCATAAACATGCTCAAAATGAGTAACACTTCCTATGTTTCGGTGTTGCATTAATCAAAACTCAAAAAATATAAGAAATATACATAAATTTGAATTTGTTTATTGTAAATATATTTGAAATGAATAAAACCACCTAAGTTTTGGAGTTGCATTATTCAAAACTCAAAAATTATAGGAAATGCACATCAAGTTTGAATATTTTGACTTTAATCATGCTCGAAATGAGGAATTTGCCTAAGTTTTGGTGTTAAATTATTCAAAATCAAAAAAATATAGAAAACATGAATAAAGTTTGAATATTTTGACTAAAAATGCTTTAAATGAGTAAAACCACCTATGTTTTGGCATTACACTATTCAAAACTTAAAAATTACAAGAAACACACATAAATTTTGAATCTTTTGACTATAAACATGCTCAAAATGAGTAAAACTACATAAATTTTGGTGTTACATTTTTCAAAACTAAAAAATTATAGGAAACACACATAAAGTTTGGATCTTTTAACTATAAACATGTTCTAAATGAGCAAAACTACCTTAGTTTTTGTGTTATATTATTCATAAACCAAAAATTATAAGAAATGCACGTAAATTTTAAATCTTTTGATGGTAAACATGTCCAAAATGAGTAAAACCACCCAATTTTTGGTGTTGCATTATTTAAAACTCAAAAATTATAGAAAACACAGATAACGTTTGAATCTTTTGGTTGTCAACATACTTAAAATTAGTAAAACTACTTATATTTTAGTTTTACATTATTCAAAACTCAAAAATTATATGAAACATGAATAAAGTTTGAATCATTTGATTGTAAACATGCTTGAAATGAGTAAAACCACTTTAGTTTTGGTTTTTCATTATTGAAAACTCAAAAAATTATACGAAACAGATATAAAATTTGAATCTTATGATTCTAAAAATGCTCAAAATATGTAAAACCACTTAAGTGTTTTTGTTTCATTATTCAAAACTCAAAAATTATAGAAAATACACATAAAGTTTGAATCTTTTAGTTGTAAACACACTCAAAATGAGTAAAAATACCTATGTTTTGGTGATGTATTTTTCAAAACTCATAAATTATAAGAAACACACAAATTTTAAATCTTTTGATTATAAACATGCTCAAAATGAATGAAATTACCTAAGTTTTAGTGTTGCATTATTAAAACCTCAAAAATTATAGGAAAAGTTCAAAAAGTTGGATTCTTTTGATTGTAAACATGCTCAAAACAAGTAAAACCACCTAAGTTTCAGTATTTCGCTATTCAAAAGTCAAAAATTATAGGAAGCATGCATAAATTTTGAATCTTTTGATTGTAAACATGCTCAAATGATCAAACCCACCTAAGTTTTTATGTTGCATTATTCAAAACTCAAAAATTATAAGAAACACATGTAAAGATTGAATCTTGATTGTAAACATGCTTGAAATGATTGAAACCACAAGAGTTTTGATGTTGCATTATTCCAAACTCAAAAATTATAGAAAACATGCTTAAATTTTGAATCTTTTAATTTTAAACATGCTCAAAGCATGTAAAACTACCTATGTTTTGATGTTACATTATTCAAAGCTCAAAATTTTATAACAAACACACATAAATTTTGAAAATTTTGATTTCAAACATGCTCAAAATGAATAAAACCACCTAATTTTTGGTGTTTCATTATTCAAAACTTAAAAATTATGGGAACCATGCATAAAGTTTGAATTTTTTATATAAACATGCTCTAAATGAGTAAAACAACCTATGTTTTAGGGTTGCATTATATAAAACTTAAAAATTATAAGAAACATGCATAATGTTTGAATCTTTTTATTGTAAACATGCTCAAAATGAGTAAAATTGCATTATTCAAAACTCACATATTATAATAATTACACATAAAGTTTGAATATTTTGATTGTAAACATACTTCAAATGAGTAAAATTGCCTAAATTTTGGTGTTGCATTATTCAAAACTTAAAAATTATAGAAAACAAGTATAAAGTTTGAATCTATTGATTGTAAACATGTTAAAAATGAGTAAAACTACATAAGTTTTGGTGTAACATTATACAAAACTCAAAAACTATAAGAAACACATATAAATTTTGAATCTTTTTATTGTAAACATGCTCAAAATGAGAAAAATTGCTTAAGTTTTAGTGTTACATTATACAAAACAAGAAATTTTTAGGAAACCCACATAAAGTTTGAATATTTTGAGTTTAAACATGATTCAAATGAGTAAAACCACTTATGTTTTGGTGTTACATTATTCAAAACTCAGAAATTATAGCAAACCCACATAAAGTTTGAATCTTTTGATTCTAAACATGCTCAAAATGAGAAAAATTTCTTATGTTTTGGTGTTGCATTATTGAAAACCCAAAAATTATAGGAAACCTACATAAATATTGTATCTTTTGATTATAAGCATGCCATAAATGTTTAAATCCACCTAAATTTTGTTGTTGAATTTTTCAAAACTCAAAAATTAAAGGAAACACGCATAAAATTTGAATCTTTTGATTGTAAACATGCTCAAAACGAGTAAAACCACCTATGTTTTTATGTTCATTATTCAAATTTGAAAAATTATAGAAAATATGTATGAACTCTAAATCTTTTGATTTTAAACATGCTTAAAATAAGTAAACTTGCCTAAGCTTTGTTGTTGCATTATTCAAAACTCAAAAGTTAGAGGAAATGTGAATAAAGCTTGAATCTTTTGATTGTAAACATGCATGAAATGAGTAAAATCTCTTATGTTTTGGTGTTTCAATATTTAATACTCAAAAATTATAGGAAATGCCCATAAAGCTTGAATATTTTGATTGTAAACATGCTTGAAATGATTAAAACCACCTAAAATTTGATGTTGCATTATTTGAAACTA
This sequence comes from Torreya grandis, assembly GCA_037957365.1. Taxonomy (NCBI): domain Eukaryota; kingdom Viridiplantae; phylum Streptophyta; class Pinopsida; order Cupressales; family Taxaceae; genus Torreya; species Torreya grandis. The sequence goes on from JARHVA010003303.1 coordinate 1,523,163, forward strand.
AAATATGAAACCTATATAAAATTTGAATCTCCTGATTCTAAACATGCTCCAAATGAGTAAAACTACCAAAGTTTTGGTGTTGCATTATTCAAAACTCAAAGGTTATAAGACATGTGGATAAATTTTGAATCTTTTGACTATAAACATAGTTGAAAGGAGTAAAATCACCTATGTTTTGGTGTTACATTATTCAAAAATGAAAAATGATATGAAATGTCAATGAAATTTGAATATTTTGGTTGTAAACATGCTCAAAACAAGTAAAATTGCCTAACTTTTGGTGTTGCATTATTCAAATCTCAAAAATTATAAGAAACGTGAATAAAGTTTGAATATTTTGATTGTAAATATGCTCAAAATGAGTATAACCTCCTAATTTTTAGCATTACATTATTCAAAACTAAACATTATAGGAAACATGCGTAAAATTTGAATATTTTGATTGTAAACATGCTCAAAATGACTAAAATTGACTAAGTTTTAGTGTTGTATTATTCAAAACTCAAACATTATAGGAAATACACCTAAAGTTTGAATCTTTGATTATAAACATTCTCAAAATATCTAAAACTACTTAACTTTTGGTGTTTCATTATAAAAAAGTCAAAAAATTATAGTAAACCCGCATAAAGTTTAAATCTTTTGATTTTGAACAGACTCAAAACAAATAAAATTGCTTAAGTTTTGGTGTTACATTATTCAAAACTCAAAAATTATTGGAAACCTACATAAAATTTGAATCTTTTGATTTTAAAAATACTCAAAATGAGGAAAATTGCATAAGTTTTAATGTTGCATTATTCAAAACTCAAAAATTATAGAAAAATCAAATAATGTTTGAATTTTTTGATTCTAAACATGCTTGAAATGAGTAAAACCACCTAGGTTTTGTTAGTGTTGCATTATTCAAAACTCAAAAATTATAGAAAAATAAAAAAATGTTTGAATCTTTTGATTATAAACATATTCAAAATGAGTAAAATCACCTATGTTTTGGGGTTGTATTATTTAAAACTCAAAAATTATAGGAAACCTTCATAAAATTGAATCTTTTGATTTTAAACATGGTCAAAATGAGTAAAACCACTTATGTTTTGGTGTTACATTATTCAAAACTCAGAAATTATAGGAAATGGCCATAAAGTTTGAATCTTTTCAATGTAAACATGCTCAAATGAGTAAAACCACCTATGTTTTGGTGTTTCATTATTCAAAACTCAAATATTATAGGAAATGGACATAAAATTTAAATCTTTTGAGTGTCAACATGCTGAAAACGAGTAAAATTGCTTAAGTTTTGGTGTTGCATTATTCAAAACTTAAAAATTAAAAAAAATGTGCATAAAGATTGAATCATCTAAATGTAAACATGATCGAAATGATTAAAATTGCCTAAGTTTTAGTGTTGCATTATTCAAAACTTAGAAATTATAAGAAACACACATAAAGTTTGAATCTTTGATTTTGAACATACTTAAAATGAATAAAATTGCCTTTCTATTAGTGTTGCATTATTCAAAACTTAAAAATTATATGAAATGTGCATAAAGTTTGAATCATTTGATTGTGAACATGCTTAAAATGAGTTTTTAATAATGCAACACCAAAACATAGGAAGTTTTACTCATTTTAAATATGTTTACAATAGAAATGTTCAAACTTTTTGTGAGTTTCCTATAATTTTTGAGTTTTAAATAATGAACATGAAAATTTTCGCAATTTTACACATTTTGAGCATGTTTAAAGTCAAATGATTCAACTATTATGAGTGTTTCCTATTTTTTTTTAGTTTTGAATAATGCAAAACCAAAACATAAGTGATTTTACACATTTTGAGCATGTTTAAAATCAAAAGATTCAAACTTTTTGCAGGTTTCCTATAATTTTTGAGTTTTGAATAATGCAACCTCAAACCTTAAGTAGTTTTACTCGTTTCGAGCATGTTTAGAATAAAAAGATTCAAACTTTATGTGTGTTTCCTATAATTTTTTAATTTTGAATAATACAACACAAAAAAGTAAGTGGTTTTTCTCATTTTGAGCATGTTTACAATCAAAAGATTCAAAATTTATGCTCATTTCCTATAACCTTTAAGTTTGAATAATGTAACACCAAAACTAGGTAGTTTTACTTGTTTTGAGCATGTTTACAATCAAAATATTTAAAATTTATGTGTTCCCTATAATTTTTGAGTTTTGAATAATGCAACACCAAAAAATCAATAATTTCAAGCATGTTTACAATTAAAATATTCAAACTTTGTGTGTTTCCTGTAATTTTTGAGTTTTGAATAATGCAACACCAAAACTCCAGTGGTGTTACTCATTTTGAGCATGTTTACAATCAAAAGAATCAAATTTTATGTGAATTTCCTATAATTTTAAATTTTTGACTAAGGTAACACCAAAACTTAGGCAATTTTACTCATGTAAAACATGTTTAAAGTTAAAAGATTTAAATTTTATGCATGTTTTCTATAATTTTTGAGTTTTGAATAATGCAACATCAAAACATAGGCATATTTACTCATTTCAAGCATTTTTACAATTAAAAGATTTCTACTTTATGTGCATTTTATTATAATTTTTGAGTTTTAAATAATGCAAAAACAAAACATATGTTTTTTACACATTTTGAGCATATTTAGAATCAAAATATTCAAACTTTATGCATATTTCATATAATTTGAGTTTTGAATAATGCAACACCAAAACTTAAGTGGTTTTACTCATTTCAAACATGTTTACAATCAAAAGAGTCAAACATTATAGATGTTTCCTATAATTTTTGAGTTTTGAGTAATGCAACACCAAAACTTAGGTAGTTTTACAAGTTTTTAACAAGTTTACAATCAAAAGATTAAAATTTTATGTGTGTTTCCTATCATTTTTTAGTTTTGAAAAATACAACACCAAAACTAAAAAAATTTTATGTGTGTTTCCTATAATTTTTATGTTTTTAATAATTAAACACTAAAACTTAAGTAGTTTTATTCTTTCTAAGCATTTTTACAATCAAAATATTCAAACTTTATATGTGTTTCCTATAATTTTTGAATTTTGAATAATGCAACATCAAAACAAAGGTGATTTTACTCATTGCAAGCATGTTTACAATAAAAATATTCAAATTTTCTGCACGTTTCCTATAATTTTGAGTTTTGAATAATGGAAAACCAAAACTTAGATGGTTTTACTCAATTTGAACATGTTTACAATCAAAATATTCAAAGTTTATGCATGTTTAATATAATTTTTGAGTTTTGAATAATGCTAGACCAAAATATAATCAGTTTTACTCATTTCTAACATTTTAAGAAACAAAAAGATTCAAAATTTGTGTTTCCTATATTTTCTTAGTTTTGAATAATGCAACACCAAAACATAAGCAGTTTTACTTGTTTCAAGCATGTTTAGAATCAAAAGATTCAAAATTTATAAGAATTTCATATATTTTTTGAGTTTTGAATAATGCAACAAAAAAATTTAAGCATTTTTACTCTTTTTGAGCATGTCTAGAATCAAAAAATTGAAACTTTATGCATGTTTCCTATAATTTTTTAGTTTTGAATAATGCAACACCAAAATATTAGTTGTTTTACTCATTTTAAACATGTTTGGAATCAAAATATTTAAAGTTTATGCACGGTTCCTATAAATTTTGAGTTTTTAATAATTCAACACCAAAATTTAAGCATTTTTACTCATTTCAAGCATGTTTACAATCAAAAGATTTAATTTTAATCTATGTTTCTTATTATTTTTGAGTTTTGAATAATGCAACACCAAAAGTTAAGAGGTTTTACTCATTTTAAAAATGTTTACAAACAAAAGATTCAAGATTATTGCATGTTTCTTATAATTTTTGAGTTTTAAATAATGCAACACCAAAACTTAGGCAATTTTATGCATTTTGAGCATGTTCAGAATCAAAAGATTCAAACTTTATACATGTTTTCCTATAATTTTTGAGTTCTAAATAATACAACATGAAAACTTAAGTAGTTTTACTCATTTTGAGTATGTTTACAATCAAAAGATTTAAGCTTTATGTGTGATTTCTATAAAATTTGATTTTTGAATAATGCAACACCAAAATTTAAGTGGTTTTACTCATTTCAAATATGTTTACAATTAAAAGATTCAAATGTTATGCATGTTTTCTATAAATTATGAGTTTTGAATAATGTAACAACAAAACTTAGGTGGTTTTACTCATTTTGAGCATGTTTACAATCAAAAGATTCAATCTTTATGCATTTTTCCTACAATTTTTGAGTTTTGAATAATGCAACACCAAAAGTTAGGTGGTTTTACTCATTTATAGAATGTTGACAATCAAAATATTCAAAATTTATGCGTGTTTCATGTATTTTTTCAGTTTTGAATAATGTAACACCAAAATTTAAGTGGTTTTACAGATTTTGAGCATATTGATAATCAAAAGATTCAAAATTTTTACATGTTTTCTATAATTTTTGAGTTTTGAATAATGTAACACCAAAACTTAGTGGTTCTACTCGTTTTGAGCATGTTTAAAATTGAAAGATTCAAATTATATGTGTGTTTCTTAAAAAGTTTGAGTTTTGAATAATGTAACACATAATCTTAGATAGTTTTAATCATTTTGAGCATGTTTACAATCAAAAGATTCAAACTTTATATCTATTTTCTATAATTTTTGAGTTTTGAATAATGCAACACCAAAACTTAGGTAGTTTTATGCATTTTGAGCATGTTTACAATCAAGAGATTTAAATTTTGTGTGTCTCTTATAATTTTTGAGTTTTGAATAACGTAACACCCAAACTCAAGTAGTTTTACATATTTGGGTCATGTTTACAATCAAAAGATTCAAAATGTTTATCCATTTTTTATAATTTTTGAGTTTTGAATAATGAAACACCAAAACTTAAGTAATTTTACTCATTTCAAGCATGTTTACAATCAAAAGATTCAAATTTTATGAGTGTTTCCTATAATTTTTGAGTTTTGAATGATGTAACACCAAAAATTAAGTGGTTTTACTCATTTTAAGTATGTTAGCAATCTAAAGATTCAAACTTTATGCATGTTTCATATAAGTGTTGAGCTTTCAATAATGCAACACTAAAACTCAAGTACTTTCACTCATTTCGATCATGTTTACAATCAAAATATTCAGAATTTATGTGTATTTCATATAATTTTTGAGTTTTGAAAAATGTAACATCAAAACTTTATTGATTTTATTCATTTCAAGCATGTTTACAATTAAAAGATTAAAACTTTAGGAATGTTTACTATAATTTTTGAGTTTCAAATAATTCAACACAAAAATTTAGGTAGTTTTACTTATTTTGAGCATGTTTAAAATCAAAAGATTCAAACTTTATGCATGTTTCCTATTGTTTTTGAATAATGAAACACCAAAACTTATCATTTTTAATCATTTCAAGCATGTTTGTAATCTAAATATTTAAACTTTAACTATATTTCCTATAATTTTAGAGTTTTGCATAATGTAACACCAAAACTTAAGTCATTTTACTCATTTTGAGTATGTTTAAAATAAAAAGATTCAAACTATATGCACCTTTCTTATAATTTTTGAGTTTTGAGTAATGCAACACCAAAAGTTAAGTGGTTTTACTCTTTTTGAGCATTTTTCTAATCAAAAGATTCAAACTTTATGCATGTTTCATATAATTTTTAAATTTTGAATAATGTAAAACCAAAACCTATGCAGCTTTATGCATTTTGAGCATGTTTAGAATCAAAAGATTCAATCTTTATGCATTTTCCTATAGTTTGATTTTAAAATAGTGCAACACCAAAACTTAGGTAGTTTTAATTATTTGGAGCATGTTTACAATCCAAAGATTCAAAAAATATGTACATTTACTATAATTTTTTAATTTTGAATAATGCAACACAAAAATTTAAGTAATAACACCTAAATTTTATCAGTTTTACTTGTTTCGAGCATGTTTACAATCAAAATATTCAAACTTTATGCATGTTGCCTATAATTTTTAAGTCTTGAACAATGCAACACCAAAACTTAAGTAGTTTTACTCATTTCAAATACGTTTATAATCAAAAGATTCAAGGTTTATATGCATTTCATATAATTTTTGATTTTTGAATAAAGAAATACTAAAACATAGGTGGTTTTACTCATTTTGAGCATGTTTAAAATTAAAAGATTCAAAATTCAGGTGCATTTCCTATAATTTTTGAGTTTTGAATAATGTAATACCAAAATTTACACATTTTTACTTGCTTCATACATGTTTAAAATGTAAATATTCAAAATTTATACATGTTTCCTATATTTTTTTTATTTTTAAATTAAAAACAATAAAATTTAATCAATTTTACTTGATTTGAGAATGTTTAAAATCAAAAAATTCAAACTTTATGAGTGTTTCCTATAATTTTTGAGTTTTGAATAATGAAACACAAAAACTTAAGTGGTTTTACATGTTTTGAGCATCTTTAAAATTAAAATATTCAAAATTTAAGCATGTTTCCTATAAATTTTGAGTTTTGAATAATAAAACTCCAAAACTTATGCAATTTTACTCATTTCGAGCATGTTTCTTATAATTTTTGAGTTTGAATAATACAGCATGAAAACTTAGGTAGTTTTACTCATTTCAATCATGTTTATAACTAAAATATTCAAACTTTATATGTGTTTATTTATGATTTTTGAGTTTTGAATAATCCAACACCAATACATAGGAAAATTTACTCATTTTGAGCATGTTTACAATCAAAATGTTCAAATTTTATGTGTGTTTCCTATAACTTTTGAGTTTTAAATAATGAACACCAAATTGTAAGTGGTTTTACTCATTTAGAACATGTTTAAAATCAAAAGATTAAAACCTTATGAGTGTTTCCTATCATATTTTAGTTTTGAATAATATAACACCAAAAAACACAAGTAGTTTTACATGTTTACAATCAAAAGATTCAAATTTTATGTAGACTTCCTATCATTTTTGAGTTTTGAATAATGTAACATAGAAACTTAAGTAGTTTTACTCAATTTGATCATGTTTAAAATAAAAAGATTCAAACTTTATACATGTTTCTTAAAAATTTTGAGTTTTGAATAATACAACATGAAAACTTAGGTGGTTTTACTTGTTTTGAGCATGTTTACACTTAAAAGATTCAAAATTTATGCATGTTTCCTATAATTTTTGAGTTGAAATAATGCAACACTAAAACTTAGGTAGTTTTACTCATTTCAAGCATGTTTATAATCGACATTTCCAAACTTTATGTGTGTTACTTATAATGTTTGAGTTTTGAATAATGCAACACCAAAACATAGGTGGTTTTACTCAGTTTGAGCAAATTTATAATCAAAATATTCAAACTTTATGCATGTTTCTTATAATTTTTGAGATTTGAATAATGCAAAAACAAAACTAGGTGGTTTTTTCTCATTTTGAGCATGTTTATAATCAAAAGATTCAACCTTTATGTATGTTTCCTATATTGTTTCAGTTTTGAGTAAGGAAACACCAAAACTTAGGCAATTTTACTCATTTTAAGCATGTTTACAATCAAAGTATTCAAACTTTAAGAATGTTTCTTATAATTTTTGAGTTTTAAATAATGTAACATCAAAACTTAGGTAGATTTACTCATCTTAAGCATGTTTAGATTCAAAAGATTTAAAATTTATGTGTTTCTTATAATTTTTGAGCTTTGAATAATGCAACATAAAAGATTTATGTGGTTTTACTCATTTGAGCTTGTTTACATTAAAAATATTCAAACTTAATGCATGTTTCCTATAATTTTTTAGTTTTAAATAAAGTAACATCAAAAATTAAGATTTTTTACTCATTTTGAGCATGTTTACAATCAAAAGATCCAAACATTATGCATGTTTCCTATGATTTTTAAGTTTTGAATAATGCAACACCAAAACTTATGTAGTTTTACTCATTTTGAGAAGGTTTAGAATTAAAATATTTAAACTTTGTGTGTGTTTCATATCATTTTATTATTTTAAATAATGCAACACCAAAACATAGATGGTTTTACTCATTTCAAACATGTTCACAATCAAAACATTTTAATTCTATGGCATTACCTTTCATTTTTGAGTTTTGAATAATGTAATAAAACTTATGTGGTTTAACTTGTTTCAAGCTTGTTTACAATCAAAAGATTCAAAATTTATGTGTGTTTCCCATAATTTTTTAGTTTTAAATAATACAACACCAAAAATTAGGTAGTTCTACTTATTTTGAACATGTTTCCAATCAAAAGATTCAAACTTTATGTGTATTTCTTGTAATTTTTAGAGTTATGAAAAATGCAACACCAAAACTTAGGTGATTATACTCATTTTGAGCATGTTTACAATCAAAATATTCAAAATTTATGCACATTTCTTATATATTTTTATGTTTTTGAATAATGCAAAATGAAAACTTAGTTAGTTTTACTTGTTTTGAGCATGTTTACAATGATAATATTCAAACTTTACACGTGTTTCATATATTTTATTATTTTTTAATAATGCAACACCAAAACATAGGTGGTTTTACTCATTTGTAACATGTTTACAATTAAAATAATCAAACTTTATGCATGTTTACAACACCAAAACATAGGTATTTCCTGTAATTTTTGAGTTTTGAATTATGAAACATCAAAACTTCTGTGTCTTTACTCATTTTGAGCATGTTTACAATCAAAAATTCAAACTTTATGCATGTTTCCTATAATTTTTAAGTTTTGATCATGTTTATGGTCAAAACATTCAAACATTATGTGTGTTTTCTTTAATTTTTGAGTTTTGATTAATATAACACCAAAACTTTGGTGGTTTTACTCATTTCAAGCATATTTACATTTTAAAAATTCAAATTTTATGCATGTTTCCTATAATTTTTTACTTTTGAATAATGAAACACTAAAACATAGGTAGTTCTTTACTCATTTCAAATATTTTTATAATTAAAAGATTCAAACTTTATGCATGTTTCCTATAATTTTGGATTTTTGAATAATGAAACACAAAAACATGGGTAGTTTTACTCATTTAAAGCATGTTTACAATCAAAAGATTCAAACTTTATGCATATTTCTAATAATTTTTTATTTTTAGATAATGCAAAACCAAAACATAGCCAATTTTACTTGTTTTGAGCATGTTTACAATAAAAAGATTTAAAATTTATTTTTCTTTCCTATAATTTTTTAGTTTTGAATAATGCAACACCAAAACATAGATGGTTTTACTCATTTTACAATCAAAAGATTCAAATATTTTGCATGTTTCCTATAATTTTTGAGTTTTGAATAATGTAACACCAAAATTTAGGTAGTTTTACTCATTTTGAACATGTTTGAAATCCAAAGATTCAAACTTTATGCATGTTTCCTATAATTTATTAATTTTAAATAATGTGACACCAAAACTTAAGTTATATTACTCATTTTGAGCATGTTTAAAATCAAAAGATTCAAACTTTATGCATATTTCTTATAATTTTTGAGTTTTGAATAATGAAACACCAAAACTTATGTACTTTTACTCATTTTGATCATGTTTAGAATCAAAATATTTAAACTTTATCCAAGTTTCCTATAATTTTTGAGTTTTGAAAATGCAACACCAAAACTTAAGCAGTTTTACTCATATTAGGCATGTTTACAATCAAAAGATTCAAACTTTATGCTAGTTTACTATAATTGTTGAGTTTTGTATAATATATCACCAAAACTTAAATGGTTTTACTCATTTTGAGCATGTTTACAATAAAATATTCAAGATTTATGATGGTTTCTTATATTTTTTTATTTTTGTATAATGCAAAACCAAAACTTAGGTAATTTTACTCATTTTAATCATGTTTACAATCAAGATTTATGCATGTTTCCCATAATTTTTTAGTTTTGTATAATGCAACAAGAAAAATCAAATATTTTTACTCATTTTGAGCATGTTTACAATCAAAAGATTCAAAATTTATGTGTGTTTCCTAAATTTTTTTAGTTTTAAATAATGCAAGACTAAAATTTAAGTGGTTTTACTCATTTTGAGTATGTTTACAATCAAAAGATTTAAATTTTTTTTGTATTTTCTATAATTTTTGAGTTTTGAATAATGTAAAACTAAAACTTAGGTGGTTTTACTATTTTTGAGCATGTTTACAATCAAAAGATTCAAACTTTATGTGCATTTCCTATAATTTTTGAGCTTTGAATAATATAACACTAAAAATTAGGTAATTTTATTCATTTCAAGCATGTTTATAGTCAAAGGATTAAAAATTTATGTGTTTCCCATAATTTTTGAGTTTTCAATAATGTAATAGTAAACCTTAGGTAGTTTTACTCATTTTGAGTATGTTTACATTTAAAAATTTCATAATTTATGTGTTTTTCCTATAATTTTTGAGATTTGAATAATGTAATAACAAAACATTGGTAGTTTTACTCATTTTTATCATGTTTATAATTTAAAAATTCAAACTTTATGTGCATTTCTTAAAATTCTATGGTTTTGAATAATGCAACACCAAAACTTTGGTAATTTTACTCATTTTGAGCATATTTACAATCAAAAGATTCAAACTTTATGTTTGTTTCCTATGATTTTTTATTTTTAAATAATGAATGCACCAAAACTAAGGTAGTTTTACCTATTTCTAGCATGTTTACAATCAAAAAATTCAAACTTTATGTGCATTTCCTTTAATTTTTTAGTTTGGAATAAAGCAACACCAAAATGTAGGTGGTTTTACTCATTTTGAGCATGTTTACAATCAAAAGATTCAAACTTTATAGACATTTCCTATAATTTATTAGTTTTGAATAATGCAACACCAAAAATTATATGGTTTTGCTCATTTAAAGAATGTTTACAAATAAAATATTCAACCTTTATATGCAATTTTTATAATTTTTGAGTTTTGCATAATGTTGGAAATAAGATGACTAAGAGGGAGGATGAATCAATCTTCAAAAAACAAATTTGAACTCTATTAAATCATTAATGAACCATCATGCATGTATACCTAGGCAAACATATTCATCAAATCATAAGAGATTGAAACATATAAACACAACATATACATGGGAAACCCTCTAGGGTTATAAAACCCATTGATGAGGCAAATAGACTAAAATATTATAAGATAAACATAAATATTTAGTTGAACACCCACTCAACTTTGAGCACTAACTTAGTAAGGATCACCAAACCCTAATTTACCAAGTACCCACTTGGCTTTAGCAAGTAACAACTTCCAAGGAGGCACCAACCCCCAAGATGACTTAACACCAACTTAGCCATTTGATTGTTTGATTACATTTAGAAACACTTTTTTATTATACAATAAATGATGATATACTCCTTCTACTCTTCATTCTTTTTAATCCCTCTTAAAATTACCTTCAACCCTCTTCTCTTAACTAGCCCTCTTTATGAATTGATTAGGTCTGTTGACTCTTATATTTAGATGCAAAAACTCTATTAAATATTCATGACATTGCTTTGATGGTCAGCATAAAATCTTTCTCCTAAAAAATGATCTATATCATTTAATTATCCTATTATGCTCTCACTCTCTAAGTATCCTCTTAGCATCCACTCTAAGCACACTAAAATAGGCCTAATTGCCTTACTTTTATATAAGTCACTTAATCATATCCTTTTAGGTCAATTACATATTAAAATCACATAGGTCAACCATGAATAGGTATTAGTATATTAAAATAACTTGTCTTAATCATGAATAAATCACTACAATAAGTCAATCATACATCAATTAGCTCTTACTCCTCTTTTAGGCTTATAGAGACTTAATAGGCCTTCTTAACAAAGTGTTACCCTTTGATTCTTCTTGAAGCATATCAAAACACCTCACATGGTAAGAAAAAGTTATAGTCTACTCTAATATCCTTTATTAAAATTCACTTTATGTCTATAATACCTTTTAGGTTCAATCGCCACTTGAACCCTTAAATAACTGCTTATAAAAGGTCTGCACATATACATAAACTCTATCTTGAATAATTAAGGCATGTACTCAATTTTTACAAACATCCATGGAAAAAAAATTATATATTCAGAATATTTATGACCTTAGGGTCATCATCAACTTTATCTAATGCTTCAATTTTGGGTAAATAGGCTCATACACTTCTCTACAAGATGTTCACTTAGAACTGCCAATTAGCTCAAAAAACAAAATCAAGGAAACATGAACATCTGACTCATGATTAAATATTTTCAAAATATTTCAATTCATGAATAGGATCTTATAATATGCTTAGAATAACCTTAATAAATCATATCATCAGCTCTAATGAAAACTATTAGTCTTGCAGACTAAGCTACTAACCTTCTCTCTCATAGACTCTACTCAACTAGATAAGCCATTTTGGCTTCTCTATTTCAACCTCTTATACCAAATTCCAAGCTTTTGAAAAGCATGGATAGGTCATTCAAGACCCAAAAACATCATCATGTATTTCAATGCATCACTCCATGAAAAATATATCAGGAAACATCTTCTCACTTATGTATGTTTTCCTCACTATCTGCATCACAAGCTCTATTAGAGACTAGCCAATTTGGATCACAAAACTTACACATCTGAGATCTGGAACCTATCCATAAATCTTCATGAACAAAAACTAAAATTCTTACACTTTGATCTTCATTCACTTGGTAACTTTGACTTGGTCAACTCTATCTTCTACAATAAGATTCCAAAAGATAAACACTTTTATGTAGGGTCTTCTCACTCACCTGAGAAACCAATCACCCCTAGAGATGCTTAGGAGAGTTGACTTAAATCTCTAATCACCATTTTGACCATATCTAACTATTTTGAGCTCTTTAGAACAATATCTTCAACATCATGTCATAATTAGGGTTTTATGAGGTTTTAGACAATCTTTCAATCTTAACGATCATTCAAAAAACTTAGCTCCTCTTTCTAGAAACAAATACTTGTAACTTTTATCTATAACCCTTCCTCATCTACCATGAATAACTTCATCTATCATGTAGAGGATTCACATGACAATAAGCATTGAGATAACCTTCTCGAGTAGACAACTCTTCATTATATGCACTCAAGAAATTTTAAAATAATTTTCAAGCCTTTTTCTTACAAACCTTGATTTGAGACTTCATACAAATACTAAAAACAATTTGAATCACCTTTATCAATGTTCACTTGCTCACTTATGTCATGGATACTGATCATGTTACCTTATCTAGCCACCATCTCTCTTCTTACTTTCTAAGCCTTAACCTGCAAGTCTTATTATGCCTTGAATATGACCTTCTATCCACTCTATAGACTCTACCTTAAAACTCACATGTGTTTCAATGTCTATTGTGTATTCTAAGATAACCTCATATACTCCCTCTTCTTCATAACTTCAATAGAAATTCTTTAGATTTACTTACAGATCTTTGAAGCTTGACTATAATGACTTTATAGTTGCATACATAGATATTTAGAACTGACCTTTTAATCATTTGCAAAGTCATCAACACCTCATGTGCAGTCTCAAATAATCTCTCTAATTCTTAAACACTATCAAGTGTTCTTTGGAGAATTTGTTTTAGAGCATTCTCATCTTCATAGATCATTTAGAGCATCTCTAAAACTACTTACACATATCTTTGAAGCACACAGTTTTTTCATTGAACCTCACTTATTTCATCTTGCCACCTTTAAATACCATCTCATAAGGTCTAGATAAAGCATTATAAGATGATTTACATTTGATTATTTAAAACATGTTTAAAATCAAAAGATTTAAACTTTATTTACATTTATTATCAATTTTGAGTTTTGAATAATGCAACACCAAAACACAGGTAGTTTTACTCATGTTGAGAATATTTACAATCAAAAGATTCAAACTTTATACACATTTCTTATAGGTTTTGAGTTTTGAATAATGCAACACTAGAACTTAAGCAATTTTACTCATTTTGAGCATGTTTACAATCAGAAGATTCAAATTTTATGTCCATTTCCTATAATTTTTTAGTTTTGGATAATGCAAAACTAAAACATAAGTGGTTTTACTCATTTTGAACATGTTCACAATTAAAATATTCAAGCTTTATGTGTTTCATAAAATTTAAGTGGTTTTACTCATTTTGAGAATGTTTACAATCAAAATATTCAAACTTTATCCATTTTTCCTATAATTTTTGAGTTTTAAATAATGGAAAACCAAAATTAAGTGGATTTACTCACTTAGAGCATGTTTCAAATCAAAATATTCAAATGTTATGTGTGTTTCCTATAATTTCTGAGTTTTAAATAATGTAACACCAAAACTTAGCAAATTTTACTCATTTTGAGTATATTTACAATTAAAAGATTTAATCTTTATACATGTTTCTTATAATTTTTGAGTTTTGAATAATGAAACATCAAAACTTAAGCGGTTTTATTTATTTTGAGCATGTTTAGAATCAAAAGATTCAACTTTTATGTACATTTCTTATAATTTTTGAGTTTCAAATAATGTAACACCAAAACATAAGTAGTTTTACTTGTTTTGAGCATGTTTACAATCAAAATATTTAAAATTTATGTATGGCTCCTATAATTTTTGAGTTTTGAATAATGCAACACTAAAACTTAGGCAATTTTACTCTTTTTGAGCATGTTTACAATTAAAAAAAATCAAATTTTATGCCTATTTCCTATAATTTTTGAGTTTTGAATAATGTAACACCAAAACATAGGTGATTTTACTCATTTTGATTATGTTTATAATCAAAAGATTCAAAATTTAAGCACATTTTCTATATTTTTTTAGTTTTGAATAATGCAACACCAAAACTTAGGCAATTTTACTCATCTTGATTATGTTTACAATTAAAAGATTCAAATTTTATGCACGTTTATTATAATTTTTGAGTTTTGAATAATGTAACTCCAAAACATAGGTGGTTTTACTCATTTAGAGAATATTTATAGTTAAAAGATACAAACTTAATGCACATTTCCTATATTTTTTGAGTTTTGAATAATGTAACACCAAAACATATGCAATTTTACTTGTTTTGAGCATGTTTATGATCAAGAAAACCGAAATTTATGTGTGTTTTCTTTATTTTTTGAGTTTTGAATAATGCAACACCATAATTCAGGAATTTTTACTCATTTTGAGCATGTTTATAGTCAAAAGATTCAAACTTTATGTGAATTTTGTATAATTTTTGAGTTTTGAGTAATGCAAGACCAAAACATAGGTAGTTTTTCTTGTTTTGAGCATGTTTATAGTAAAAAAAATCTAAAATTATGTGTTTCCTATATTTTTTATTTTTGAATAATGCAACACAAAAACCTAGGTAGTTTTACTCATTTTGAGCATGTTTACAATCAAAAGATTCAA
Organism: Torreya grandis; assembly: GCA_037957365.1. Lineage (NCBI taxonomy): Eukaryota > Viridiplantae > Streptophyta > Pinopsida > Cupressales > Taxaceae > Torreya > Torreya grandis. Next base: position 1,538,564 of record JARHVA010003303.1, read on the forward strand.
ACTTTATGTGCATTTCCTATAATTTTTGCCTTTTAAATAATTCAACACAAAAACTTAGGCAACATTACTCATTTCAAGCATGTTTACAATCAAAAAATTAAAACTTTATTTGGGTTTCCTATATTTTTTGAGTTTTCAATATTGCAACACCAAAATGTAGGTAGTTTTAGTCAGTTTGAGCATGTTTACAATCAAAAGATTCAAACTTTATGTGCTTATCTATAATTTTTGAGTTTTCAATAATGTAACATGAAAAATTAGGTGTTTTTACTCATTTCGGTCATGTTTAGAATCAAAAGATTCAAACTATAAATGGGTTTCCTATAATTGTTGATTTTTGAATAATGCAACACCAAAAGTTAGGTGATTTAACTTGTTTTAAGCATGTTTACCATCAAAAAATTCAAAATTTATGTGTATTTCCTATACTTTTTGAGTTTTGAATAATGCAACACCAAAAGCATAGGGAGTTTTTCTCATTTCGATCATGTTTACAATCAAAAGATTCAAACTTTATGCATGTTTCCTACAATTTTTGAGCTTTGAATAATGCAACACCAAAAATTAAGTGGTTTTACTCATTTTGAAAGTGCTTAAAATCAAAAGATTCAATCTTTAAGCATGTATCCTATAATTTTTGAGTTTTGAATAATGTAACACTAAAATTTAGGTAGTTTTACTCATTTCAAGCATGTTTACAATCAAAATATTCAAATTTTATCTATATTTCCTATAATTTTTGAGTTTTGAATAATGCAACACCAAAACTTAGGCTATTTCACTCATTTTGGGCATGTTTACAATCAAAAGATTCAAATATTATGCATCTTTCCTAGAATTTTTGGGTTTTGAGTAATGCAACACCAAAACTTAGGTGATTTTACTTATTTCAAGCATGTTTATAATCAAAAGATTCAAGTTTATGCACATTTCCTATAATTTTTGAGTTTTGAATAATGCAGCACTAGAATGTAGGTAGTTTTATTCATTTTGAGTATGTTTATAATTAAAAGATTCAAACTTTATGTGTGTTTCCTATAATTTTTTAGTTATAAATAATGCAACATCAAAACATAAGCGGTTTTACGTGTTTCAGGCATGTTTAGAATCAAAAGATTCAACTTTTTTATGGATTTATTATAGGTTTTGAGTTTTAAATAACGTAACACAAAAATATAAGTAGTTTTACTCATTTTGAGTATGTCTACAATCAAACAAATCTAAACTTTATGTGCATTTATTATAATTTTCAACTTCTGAATAATGCAACACAAAAATTTGGGTAGTTTTACTCATTTCAAGCATGTTTACAATCAAAATATCCACAATTTATGCATGTTTCCTATAATTTTTGAGATTTGAATAATGCAACACCAAAACTTAGGTAGTTTTACTCATTTTAAGTACATTTACAATAAAAAATATTTAAATTTTATGCAGGTTTCCTATATTTTTTGAGTTTTACATATTTCAACACCAAAACATAAGTAATTTTACTTATTTTGAGCATGTTTACAATGAAAAGATTCAAAATTTATGGACATTTCCTATATTTTTTGAGTTTTGAATAATGCAACAAGAAACTTTGGCATTTTTACTCATTTTGAGCATGTTTAGAATTAAAAGATCCAAACTATATGCCATTTTCTTATAATTTTTGAGTTTTGAATAATGTAACAACAAAATTTAGGTGATTTTACTCATTACAAACATGTTTACAATCAAAAGATTCAATCTTTATGTGTGTTTTCTATAAATTTTTAGTCTTGAATAATGCAACAACAAAAACTTAAGATAATTTTCTCTTTTCAAGCATCTTTACAATCAAAAGAATCAAATTTTATTTATGTTTCTTATAATTATTGATTTTTGAATAATGCAACACCAAAACTTAAGTGATTTTACTCATTTTTAGCATGTTTAAAATCAAAAGATTCAAACTTTATGCATGTTTCCTGTAATTTTTGAGTTTTGAACAATATAACACCAAAACTTATGTGGTTTTCCTTATTTAGAACATGTTTATAATCAAATGATTCAAATTTTATGTGTATTTCCTAATGTAACACCAAAACTTAAGCAGTTTAACTCATTTTGAGCATGTTTACAATCAAAAGTTTTAAACTTTATGAACATTCCCTATATTTTTTGAGTTTTGAATAATGCAAGACACAAACATAGGCAATTGTATTCATTTAGAGCATGTTTACAATCAAAAGATTCAAAATTTATGCATGTTTCTATTATTTTTTGAGTTTTAAATAATGCAACAACAAAACTTAAGTAGTTTTACTCATTTCAAACATGTTTACAATCAAAAGATTTAAAATTTATTCATGTTTCCTATTTTTTTTAGTGTTGAATAATGTAACTCCAAAACTTAAGTGTTTTTACTCATTTTGAGCATGTTTACAATCAAAAGATTCATACTTTATGTGTATTTCTTATAACTTTTGAATTTTGAATAATGTAACACCAAAACTTAAGCACTTTTACTTATTTTAATTATGTTTTGAGCATGTTTACAATTAAAAGAGTCAAAATTTATACACATTTTCTATCATTTTTGAGTTCTTAGTAATACAAAACTAAAACTTAAATGGTTTCACTCATTCTAAGCATGTTTACAATCAAATGATTCAAAATTGATGCACATTTCCTATAATTTTTGGGTTTTGAATAATGCAACATCAAAGTTTAGGCTTAAGGATGTTTACAATCTAAAGATTCAAATTATATGCATGATTCCTATTATTTTTTAGTTTTGAATAATGCAACAATAAAACTTAGGTGGTTTTACTCCTTTTTTGCATGTTTACAATCAAAATATTCAAATCTTATGTGAGTTTCCTATCATTTTTGAGTTTTCAATAATGCAACACCAAAACTTAGGTGGTTTTACCTATTTTTAGAATGTTTAGAATCAAAATATTTAAACTTTATATGGGTTTCCCATAATTTCTAAGTTTTGAATAATGCAACACTAAAACTTAGGTAGTTTTACTCATTTCAAGTATGTTTAGAATTAAAAGATTCAAAATTTATGTAGGTTTCCTATAATTTTTTAGTTTTGAATAATGAAACACTAAATCTTAAGCATATTTCCTCATTTTGATCATGTTTAGAATCAAAATATTTAAACCTTATGTGGGTTTCTTATAGTTTTTGAATTTTAAATAATACAACCCCAACACTTAAGTCATTTTACTTGTTTTGAACATGTTTAGAATAAAAAGATTAAAATTTTATTTGGGTTTTGAGCATGTTTACAATCAAAATATTCAAAATTAATATGCATTTCCTATCATTTTTGAGTTTTGAGTAATGTACACAAAAAATTAGGTAGTTTTACTCATTTTGAGCATTTTTACAAACAAAATATTCAAACTTTATTTGTGTTTCTTATATTTTTTAGTTTTGACTAATGTAACACCAAAACTTAAGCATTTCTACTCATTTCAAGCATGTTTACAACCAAAAGATTTAAACTTTATGCATGTTTCTAATAATTTTTAAGTTTTGAATAATGAAACACCAAAACTTAAACATTTTCCTCATTTTGAACATGTTCAAAATCAAAAGATTCAAAATTTATGCATGTTTCATTTAATTTTTTGAGTTTTTAATAATGCAACACCAAAACATAGGTGGTTTTATTCTTTTTGAGCATGTTTACAATCAAAATATTTAAAATCTATGCACATTTCCTATAATATTTGAGTTTTGAATAATTCAACACCAAAACATAGGTAGTTACACATTTTGATCATGTTTACAATAAAAATATTCAAACTTTATGTATGTTTCCTATATATTTTGAGTTTTGAATAATGCATCACTAAAATTGAAATGGTTTTACTTGTTTAGAGTATGTTTATAATTAAAATATTCAAAATTTATATGTGTTTACTACAATTTTTTAGTTTTGAATGATGCAACACCAAAACTTAGGTGGTTTTACTCATTTTGAGTATGTTTAAATTCAAAAGATTTAATTAAAATTTATGTATGTTTCCTATAATTTTTTAGTTTTGAGTAATGTAACACCAAAATATAGATGGTTTTACATTTTTCCATCATGTTTACAATGAAAAGATTCAAACTTTATGTGCTTTTTCTCTAATTTTTGAGTTTTGAATCATCGAACTCCAAAACTAAGGTAGTTTTACTCATTCAAAACATTTTTACGATCAAAAGATTCAGTCTTTATGCATGTTTATTTATTTATTTACTTTTAAGAATAATGGAGTTTTATTCCTATTGAATAAATGAATCTAAGTAAATAAAATTATTAAATAATGTATAATAATTATGTTATTGATTTTTGAAACTTGACTATAATTAGAGGTTTTCTAAAAATAGTAGTGAGAGAGAGAGAAAATCAAACTTGTCTTATTTTGTACTATTTTAATTTAGACATGGTCTAGAAATTAATGTGCAAGTGTGGGAGAATGTCCCAAATAGGAATTTGGAGTTCATTTCTTGATGGGATTACGTTCTAATGTTGTAGTTTTATCTTGATGATTTTTTCTTTATGATCTAAGCTTTCTATGTTTTTTACACCAAGTCTATGTGACCCTACCTATGAAATATCAAGGCCTAAAAGTTTTTAGAGATCATTGTGTGATTGATTTAGTCTTCAATACCCTAGGTCCTATTTATGCTTAAACTTAAATGTAAAATTTGGAGAAAGGAGAGCAGGGGTTAGTGTGTAAAGGATACATTAGATGCACTTCACATGTTATGTGTAGGCATGTTACCTACATACCAATACTTTGAGTAGGGATCAAGCTATATGTAGTTCTCCCATTGAAGTGCTTGGTGTAATAGTGTGATGAAAATGAAAGTAAATGTGAAATTAGGTGTACTTGGAATGATTGAGGACTAGTGTAAAGGTTTGAATAAGCTTGAGATACTATTGGATGGCTATATGTAGAGAATAGGAAAAAGTGATTAAGTGGTCTTGCTTGTATTCTTACTTCTCTCCTATAAATGAGTGTTAACCTTTATAAATGAAATTTGAATGGCATTTTATAGGGGATTTAATGATTATGGGTTAAATGAATTTGTGTTAGGTTAACATGAATTAGGATAAGGATTCAAAATAATATGATTGTTATAATCCAAAATGCACTTGGATAATAGTTATAGAATTTAGGTTTCATGTTGTAGTCTAAGTTTAGGTGCTATTGTCCATGGTTGATGGGATCTAGGGGATGGATTAAGCATGGAAAGAGAAATTTGGTTCTACAAGGGTTTAATTTAGAAGGCTATGAATGATCAATAATCAATGAAAACATGCCTATGGATTGGTTGTCATTATCCATACTCAAGTTACCAAATTTTGCATTTTATATGAATACATTTCCCCCCTTTATTCTAGTGACGTATTAAAGAAAAATACTAAGATTAAGAAACCTATAAAGCATACCTAAACTTACCATGAGATGGCTTATAAATCCCATGAATGTATTTTGATATAATAATATTGGCATAGATAGCCAAATATATGCTTAAAACTAGGCCACTCTTGGCCATTTCAAAAGATGGAGATTAGGCTTGTATAAAATCCACTCTAAAACTAGTGCAATAGGCTTATGTGGAAGCCAACTTGAGAACTTGAGTACTCAAGAAGTTAAGCTTGTATGAAAGCTAAACTTAAAAAAGGATACCAACCACTTATAGATGGAGTAAGGCATGAAAATGTTGAGAAATTCTTAGAAAATAAACTAAACTCGAAAAAAGGGGAGGATCAATGTGCCATTCACATTTCCCCCAATCACTATTTTTAGAACATGGATTCTGATTTAGAAGTTATATCAACTGCCTAATATAAAATTGGAAGTGAGAGCCATCATGCCATGCATGATGCCCCCTATATTTTCATTTTATAATAAAAAATATACTAAAACATGTTGAATCTCGATTATACTAAGCTAACAAACCTATGACTGAATTCACTTTTCTATCTATTTCTAAAAAAACTATTTTTTTATATATCTAGATAAGAAAGTTGAAAATAAAACACCTTACTATTTAATGCTATAGTCCAACTTTGGCAGTATTATCCAAGGCCAAATTTAGTAAATGTTATAGATTTTTTACTCTTTGACTCATCTATTCTAAATAGTTTGATGTCTAGATTCTATTATGAGTGTTTTGAAAACTAAATTTTTGACCATTAGGAGCTCTGATCTTTGTGACAAAACCCTTATTTATTGCCTCTTCTTCTAAGGATAGGAATAAATATATTGTAATGACTACCCTTAGAAGAAAGAACCCTACAAGTGTGTTATGCAACATAGATATATATGATATAACAATGATAATTGATAAGGCATCTCAAGATATAGTAAGGTTTGTGTTAAGAGATTGTTAGATCAATAGATGTATGCCTAGATAGATATAACAATATAATAATATATGCAATGCACTGAACTAGAATTAAAATATTAGTTGTTAGTTGTTAGCAAAGAGGGATAGAGTATGATGTCCATCATGGCATCAAATAAAGCAAGGAAATATATGATATGGATCATGGAATTCCAAAAATTGAGAAGCAATCAAGTAACAATCACACAAGGTAAGAATCAAAAAGCATATAAGAATGGCCAAGGTGCCAAGCAAATAAGGGACATGGGCATATGTCACTCAAATTGGAATGCACGCATATAAGGCATATTCAAATGCCACATACACATATAAGTAAAGTAGGTAATGTAGGCATGGAAGCCATAGGCACATAGAATAGTACAAGCAAAGGACATTGGTAAATATCCTAAGGCACACACATGAATAAAAGTAAAATGCATTGGAAAATATCCTAAGGTACATACAAGAGACAAGTAAGAACTAGAAATATAATCCAACAAGCTATGCTAAGAAAGAAGAGAAAGCATGTAATAATTGAAAAGATATGCAAGACATGTTTAGTACAAGATAAGGTATATGCTAGGAGATACATAAGTGTTAGATACTAGTGAAATGTTGATATAGTAATCTATGTAAGCTAGAAAGAATGTCAACATGATAACTCGAGTGTGTAGTGTAAGAATGACATAACTTGGATGGTGTAGTCATGTAGAAGATGCCCCTGGTGGGTATGTATATCAATGTATGTTTTGAATGTAAAACTAGGATGCCCCCTCAATGGGTAGAGTGAAGCAATCAATTAGATAGATGTCATTGAACACACCCAAATAAGATCAAGTGAAACATGGTAATGTAGATAAATCAACATACAATAACATTAAACAATAAATGTAAGTCCCTACATGATAGTAATAATGTAAATCATGGATGATGCATATAACTAAAATATTTTTGGTGTTTTGATATATTTGAATGTTTTTAGATTTTTGAAATGTTATATTTTTTTTATTTTGAAATTTTTGATTTATTTACAAGAAATGACAAGAAGACTATGTACAATTTTTTTTGAGAAACTATATACAATCAATCACATGAAGACTATGTATAATAAATTGGAAATGAACTATGTACAATGAACCAAAAGGAACCTATGTATAAGTAATATTGTGAAGAGATGATATTAAATTATGAGTCTCACGGGAGATTCCCTATCATGTTATCCTACACCAAGTAAAATAATTGTGTGTGATTGTGAAGCATGATGGAATGGTTGAGAATATGACTCTGAATATTTGAATGTATTGTCTATATCTTGGAAATAATAGTATCCTATATTATTCCACTCATCAGTATCATCTTGATTTTGAACTAAGGGAATGTTGTTGTTAACTTTTATTATATCTAGATCTTTTCTTTTGATGAACTATATTTGTGAATGATTTGCTCTAGAATGTTCAATAAATCTTAAACCTTTATGACAAACATTATCAATTGCTACAATAGGAGTAGTGATGCCGTGAGCATGCTTTCCCAACCCTCAACCTTGAAAATCAAATTGTTGTAGATATTTTTGACCAAATGCATACTATTTTGAATGTTGAGCCTCATTTTAAAGAGGTGCATTTGCATCTTTTTCATGCTTTATCTATGTTTGTGATATTTTTTGTTGCTCTAATTTTTTATCCTTTTATTACTCTAAGTTATGATTTAGTAACCATTTTTAATTATTTCTAAATTTGACCCTTTGTGAATGTGTTTCTATGTCATCATGGATTGCTTGACTAATTTACCTTGTATAGGGTCCTCATGATCAATTATTTGTTGTATATGTTTTTGTAATGCCAAACATGAATCTGTGTGATGTACATGCATTCTATGATATGAATAATAATATATTGATCTTCTTACTAGATGTAGAGGAGGTAGTTTGATCAACTTAGATTTAACCATTTCCCTAAGTACCTCACTTGGATTCTTGCTTAATCTTTAAATACTTTTTGAATCACTAGTTGTAGAGTTACTTTGTTATGATTTCTTATTTTGATAAATGACATTGCTTGCAATCAATTGACTAGGTGAAGGTGCATATACATGATTGACACTAGGGTGTCTTTGAGTTTTTTGTATAATAATCTAATTTTATAATGTTTTGATCTTTTCATGTAATAGCTGATTTTGTGTTTATAAATCTAAAATTAACTTGCTCATAGTGGTGATTTGATCCCTTAGAGCCTTACAAGTGCAATCCCTAGTTGCTTGTAATCACATATGATAGAGAGGATTTGAAGAAGTTATAGGCTAAATGTATGGATTAGAAATAATATTGTAGGCTACCTCACCTTTTGGAGGGGTGATATCATGGACCTAGTTAGAGGGAAAATAACTATCACCCCCTTAGGGGAGAGGAGGAGTAGGAAATTGTTTCTTGTGCTTGATAGGTGGTTGTTAGCTTATGCAATGGATCCTCTAGGTAGAAACTATGTATGTGGGATGAAATGCATGTAATTAGAGTTATAAGTTGTATAACAATATGTTTATAAATATTATTACACATGAGAGATAAAAATCAAAGGAGAGAGAGCATGAATTTTTTCATGAATGCATAGAAATTTTTTACATGAATCATAACATTTCTAACATTTTAGCATGATAAGCTTGAAAATTTTTCCACATGAGTGATAGAATGTAAAGGATAGAGATCATGAATTTTTGCATAAAATCATATAAAATTTTGACATGTAACATAATATTTTGAATGTGTTTGACATGATAAACTTGAAAAAAAATTAACATGAGAAATAGAAAGTAAAGGGTAGAGATCATGAATTTTTGTGTAAAGGCATATAATCTTTTGGCATGTCACATAACATTTTGAATGCATTTAGCAAAATGGAGTTGACAAATATTTCATATGAGTAAAAGAGATTATTAAAAAAGAATTTTGAAATTTTGTGCATTTTTGGCAATGAATTTTGTAATATCATATCATATAATGAAACATAAGTATGAAATGCAAAGGATGAAGCTTTGTACTAACATATGATAGACTTCATCATTCATTTCCATGATAGGACTCATTATGGTTTCCTTTTTATTTGTAAGAAATGTAAGAATTTTTTTTACATAAGTGAGAATCATTTTTGCAAATTGATCATGGATGTAAGGTGATACCTCAAGAAGCAAATAGGTGATAGTATATGTAACTAAGGATTTAATAGTGATAGTTTTACAAAATACTATGAATTTTTTAAAATGAAATTGAATTTATAAGTTAAGTATGAGAGTAAAAATTCAAAATTTATGAGAAAGTATTTGATTTAATGGGACCTAGTAGATGCAACTAGGGTTTTGAGGAAAATATTGTTTTTGAAATTACTACAATGTTTTTAAATTTGAAGTGATTTTCTGATTTTAATATGTAACTTAAAATTCAAAAAATGGCTGGAAAATAACTAGGAGGTATTTGATGAAAATAGGGTTTGAAATAAAATTATTTCTAATATTACTATTGAATTTTAGAATTTGAATCAATTTTTTGATCTAGATATGCAAGCAAAAACTTAAGAAATTATTGGATTAATATTAGAAAATTACTGGGAGCTAGTTGATGTAATTCGGGTTTGAAATAAAATTATTTTAAATTTTAGTACTAAATTTTAAAATTTTGGATGAATTTTTTATTTAAATATTCAAGAAAAAAAGTTAGAAACTTAGGGAAAAAATCAGCTAGGAATTTACCCTAGGGTTTCTAGGGTTTTATGCAAAATTTAAAGTCAGGTTCTTCAAATGATTTATTTATTTTTGGAAATAATGGAGTTTTATTCATATTTAATAAACATGCCTAAGTAGATAAAATCAGTAAATAACATATAATAATTAGGCTATTGATTTGTGAAACATGACTATAATTAGAGCTTTTCTAAAATAGTGGTGAGAGAGAAAATCAAACTTATCTTATTTTGTATTATTCTGACTGAGACAAGGTCTAGAAATCTTTGGGAGACTGTCACAAATAGGAATCTAGAGTTTGTTTCTTGATTGGATAGGAGCACTGAAAGTGGGACACCCTGGGTTTTAGTGTTGTAGTCCTATCTCAACATTGTTGTCCTAGTGATCTAAGCTTTTTGGGTTTTGTATGCTAGGTCTATGTGACCTTGCTTATGAAATATCAAAGCTTGAAAGTCCATAGAGCTTGATGTGCACCTAATTTAATCTTCAATACCCTAGGTCCTATTTGTGTTTGAACTTGAATGTAAAATTTGGAGAAAGGAGAGGAGGGGTTGGTGTGTAAAAGATACACTAGATGCACTTCACACCCCATGTGTTGTCACATTGCCTATATACCAATACTCTGAGGAGGGATTAAGCTATGTGTAGTTCTCCCATTGAAGTTCTTGGTACAATAGTGTGATGAAAATGCAATTAAATGTGAAACCAGGTGTACTTGGAATGACTAATGATTGGTATAAACATTTGAATAAGCTTGAAATACTATTGGATCATTGTATGTAGAGAATAGGTAAAAGTGCTTGAGTGATCTTGCTTGTATTCATGTTTCTCTCATATAAATGAGTTTCAACCCTTCTAAATAGACTTTGAATGGCCTTTTATGGGGGATTTAATGATCATGGATTAAATGAATTTATGTTAGGCCAACATGAAATAGGATAAGGATTTATAAGAATATGACTGTTAGAATCCAAAATTCACTTGGATAATAGTGCCAAAAATAAAACACCCTAGGTTTTTGTGTTATAGTCAAAGTTTGGGCACTACTGTCCATGGATGACATAACCTGTGGGATGGATAAAGAATGGAAAGAGCAATCTAGGTCTATAAGGGTTCAGTCTGAGAGGCTACAAAATGCTTTGGAATCGGTGAAAACATGTCTATGAGGGTCATGAGAGCAAGCAAGGTGGACCTATGGAATGGGTGTCATTAGCCATACTCAAGTTATCAAATTTTGCATTTTATATGACTAAATTTCCAATAATTTTTTAGTTTTGAATAATGTAACACTAAAACATAGGCAATTTTACTCATTTTTAGAATGTTTACAATCAAAAGATTTAAACTTTGTGTGTTTCATATAATTTATGAGTTTCAAATATTGCAACATCAAAATATAGGAAATTTTACTCATTTTGAGCATGTTTACAATCAAAATATTTGAACTTTATGCATATTTCTTATCATTTTTGAGTTTTGAATAATACAACACTAAAACTTTGGTAGTTTTACTAATTTCAATCATGTTTAGAATCAAAAGATTCAAAATTTATGCATGTTTCATATAATTTTTGAGTTTTGAATAAAGCAACAGGAAAATTTAGGCAACTTTACTTGTTTTGAGCATGTTTACAATCAAAATATTAAAAGTTTATGTGCATTTCCTACAATTTTTTAGTCTTGAATAATGCAACACCAAAATATAGGTAGTTTTACTCATTTTGAGCATGTTTACAATTAAAAGATTCAAACTTTATGCCTGTTTTCTATAATTTTTCAATTTTCAATAATTTAGCACCAAAACTTAAGTAGGTTTACTCATTTTGAGCATGTTTACAATGAAAAAGATTCAAACTCTATACAAACAACCTATACTTTTTTCAGTTTTGAATAACGCAACACTAAAACTTAAGTGATTTTACTCAGTTCGAGCATGTTTAGAATCAAGAGATTCAAACTCTATGCATGTTTCCTATCATTTTTTAGACTTGACTAATGCAACACAAAAACTTAAATAGTTTTACTCATTTTGAGCATGTTTACAATCAAATGATTCAAACTTTATGCATGTTTCCTATAATTTTTTGTGTTTTGAATAATGTAACACCAAAACATAGGTGGTTTAACACATTTGGGGCATGTTTATAATCAGAAGATTCAATCTTTATTTGCATTTCCTATAATTTTTGAGTTTTAAATAATACAACACTAAAATTTAAGTGGTTTTACACATTTCAAGCATGTTTACTATCTAAAAATTCAAACTTTATGAGAATTTACTATAATTTGAGTTTTGAATATTGTAACACCAAAATCTAATTGGTTTTACTTATTTTGAGCATGTTTACAATCAATATATTTAAACTTAATTCACATTTCTTATAACTTTTGAGTTTTGAATAATGTAAAACAAAATCTTAAATGGATTTACTCATTTTGAACATGTTTAAAATCAAAAGATTGAAAATTTATTAGTGTTTCCTATTATTTTTTAGTTTTGAATAATGCAACACCAAAATTGAATTGGTTTTACTTGTTTTGATCATGTTTACAATTAAAAGATTCAAATTTTATGCATGTTTCCTATATTTTTTGAGTTTTGAATAATATAACACTAAAAATTAAGTGGTTTTATGCATTTCAAGTATGATTAGAATAGAAAAACTCAACTTTTATGCATGTTTCCCATATTTTTTGAGTTTTGAATAATTTAAAACTAAAACTTAATTAGTTTTTCTTGTTTTGAGTATGTTTTTGATCAAAAGATTCAAACTTTATGCACATTTCTTATAATTTTTGAGTTTTGAATAATGTAACACCAAAACATAATCAATTTTACTTATTTTGAGCATGTTTACAATCAAAAAAAACAAAAATTTATTCACATTTCCTATAATTTTTGAGTTTTGAATAATGCAACACAAAAACTTATGTGATTTTACTCATTTCAAGCATGTTTACAATACAAAGATTTAAAATTTATGTGTCTTTCCTATAATTTTTGAGTTTTGAATAATGTAATACTATAAATTAGGTGGTTTTACTCATTTTGAGCATGTTTACAATCAAAAGATTTAATCTTTATGCATGTTTCCTATTCTTTTTGAGTTTTGAATAATGTAACACCAAAATTGAGGTGGTTTTACTCATTTTGAGTATGTTTACAATGAAAAGATTCAAACATTATGCATGCTTCCTATTGTCCCCTACAAATAGCACTCATTTTTGGGACAAGATTTGAATTATTTTGGTCTTATAGACCAAAATTGTCTCTTCTTTTTGAATTTATCCTAGGCATTTAAATTCCTCATTTTTCAAGCTTCTCAGGTTTCTATAGACTCTGCAGGTAGGTTCATTTCTACAGGTTCAAAGGCTTCTACAGGTGGGTTCAATCAAAAGAATCAATTTCCAACACTTAGTCATTTTCAGGATTGGTTCAGCGCCTTGGTTCAATCAGAAATCTCCATCAGCAAACATCTAAGCAAGGATCCAACCATTGAACCATTAAACCATTGAACCTTGAACCATTTTGGTTCAACACGTTTAACAAGTTTAAAGGTTCAATGTCATCGATAAGAGTTAAGCGCTTCATCAAGGTTCAAAGTTTAACCGCTTCATGGTTCAATGGCTTCAAAACACTTAGCCAAATCAAGGCTTGAACCATTAAACCATTAAACCATTTTGGTTTAAAGGTTCAATGGGTTCAAGGCTCAATGGGTTTAATTCATTCGTTTCATTCAATTGGTTCATCAAGCGGTTCAACATATTTTGGTTCAACCAAGCAGTTTAATGCTTTGGTTCACTCATTTGGTTCATCCATTTGGTTCAATGCTTTGGTTCATCCGCTTGGTTTAAAGGCTTGGTTCAATCAAAGGGTTCATCATCTTGAACCATTTTGGTTTAAAGCTTGGTTCATCAGCTTGGTTCAATGTTTGGTTTAACCAAACGATTCAATGCTTTAGTTCAATCAAACAGTTCAATCAAATGGTTCAAAGCTTGGTTCAAAGGAGTAGTTCAATGGAGCAGTTCAAAGGAGCAGTTCAAAGCAAAAATTCAAAAGAGCCCTCGAAAGACAAGTGCCCTTGCAGAGGGCACTTGGTCAACAAAAACACCCTTCGGAAGGGTCATTTTCAAGGAAATAGTTAAGGTAAATTCTTTCATAATTTTATTTAAGGTAGACAAAGGCATAATTCTTTTGGACATTTGTCTGAAGGAATTCATTCAAACAAAAAGTTTGAAATAATTTGGAAAGACTGTGGGAAGAAAACCCAAAGGAAATTCTCAAAGTCAAGGAATAAAGCAACAATTTCATGGACTTTTTGTCTGCGGGAAATGTCTGCAGACTTTTTGTCCTTAGGAAATGTCCATGAACTTTTTGTCTATGGGAACTGTTTGCGGGAGAAAGCCTGAGGAAAATGCCCATGGGAGAAAGCCTGGGGAAAAAGTTTGCGAGAATGTCTGCAAGAGACTGCCGAAGATAAAAGGCTGTCGAAGGACCCTGAAGGGTAGGTGCCCTTGCAGAGGACTCTCGATGGCCAACTTAAAGGACACTCCCCCAAATCTGAAGGGTCACCTTCCCTTTAGGAGGATGTAAAATAGGAAAGCTAAAGAAGGACCAAGGGGTGATGCGCCTGAAGACATCAAATTCAAGAACAATGAACTAGCTATTGAAAGCATATTAATGGGTGCACGAATGTCAATTTCAAAGCTCATAAAATAGCCATTGATCCTTGTAATCTACAGACCCAAATGCATTTACAGGCTTTAAGGCCAAGATCAACAAGAAGTGACTAAAGAGCAGAACAACAAATTGAATCTAGGACCCAATTCAATTAACCAGAAAGGAGGAACGATGAAGAAAGATCAGATCACCAGGTGGACATTGAAAGTTGCAAATTTTCAATAACACAACTTGTTTCTCTGCATTGAGAAAAACAAATGGGTAAATGCCCCTAAATTCCAGCCTATCTTCTTAACAGATTTCAATGCAACATGATGTGTTACCGTTCCTAAGTCCTTCTTGAAGTGGCAATATAAGGGACTCTCTTTTATTGTAAATGGATCTCTTTTTGACAATCAGAAATGAAACTCTACCCAAATTGGAAGGCATTACTGAGACTTTGAGCTCAGATTGCTGATCATATTTTGTTATTGGAATAAGAAAGCAAGTGACTTTTTAGACTTTGTGTTGTAATATCTTTGTTGTTGGGGAAACTATTCTTATGTCTTTTTCCTTGATATATTTTTTGTTCCTTTAATTCAACAAGCAAAATTAGTGAAAGTAGTCAAGAAAGTGTCCTAAAGAGTTAATTGTGGAGACACTTTGTGCCCCCATAATTGCCTTTAGTGTGTTTTATTTTCATTTCTGTGTAAAGGACCTTGGGATGACTTTGTGCCCTCATTATCCTTCATATCTTACACTCGAGCAATTCAGGTGGAGACTTTGTGTTACATCTCGATTTACTGGTTACTACGTCCTTGGTTACACTTTGCATTTACTACTAGGAGTATTCTTGTGGTTTGCTGAATAGTACTTCTGAAAGAAGAGGAGTGCTTTCTATCATTTCCCTTGAGTTTTTCCTTTGATCCACACACATCATCTCTAAAAAAAGAGAGATGGATGGTTTGTCCTACCCTTGAGTATTATTTTATATATATATATATATATATATATATATATAGCACATCCATAGGGAAACTCCCCTTGATGAGAGGAGAGATTAGTCCCCTTTTGATGTGCTAAACCTACACATTTGGATGACCAATCTTCCTACTTTGGCTGATTAGACCTATTTTGTTTATCAGTACGTTGATCGACAAAATATTCAAACAACACTTCCTATAATTTTTAAGTTTTAAATAAAGTAACACCAAAACTTAGGTAGTTTTACTCATTTTGAGCATTTTTACAATTAAAATATTCAAACTTTATGCATGTTCCCTATAATTTTTGAGTTTTGAATAATGTAACACAAAAACATAGGTGGTTTAACTCATTTCTAGCATGTTCACAATCGAAAGATTCAAATTTTATTTGGGTTTCTTATCAATTTTGAGTTTTAAATAATGTAACACCAAAACTTAGGTTGTTTCACTCATTTCAATCATGTTTATAGTGAAAAGATTCAAACTTTATGTGCATTTCCTATAATTTTTGAATTTTGAATAATGTAACACCAAAACATATGTGGTTTTACTCACTTTGAGCATGTTATAGTCAAAAAAATCAAAATATATGCATGTTTTTTATAATTTTGGTGCTTTGAATAATAAAACACTAAAACTTCTATGGTTTTACTCATTTTAATCATGTTTACAATCAAAATATTCAAACTTTATGCATGTTTCTTATAGTTTTTGAGTTTTGAATTATGCAAAACCAAAATGTAGGCAATTTTTCTCATTTCAAGCATGTTTACAATCAAAATATTCAAACTTTATCTATGTTTCCTATAATTTTTATTTCCTTTCTTTTTGGAGTTTTTAATAATGCAACACCAAAACTTACATGGTTTTACTCATTTTGAGCATGTTTAGATTCAAAATATTCATAGTATATGTGGGTTTCCTATAATTTTTGAGTTTTGAATATGCAATACAAAAACTTAGGTAGTTTTATTGATTTCAAGCATGTTTATAATCAAATAAATTTAAACTTTATGCACATTTCATACAATTTTTGAGTTTTGAATAATATAACACCAAAACTTAGGTAGTTTTAGTCATTTTAAGCATGTTTACAATAAAAAGATTCAAACTTTATGTGCATTTCCTATAATTTTTGATATTTGAATAATACAACACCAATACTTAGGCATTTTTACTCAATTTGAGCATGTTTATTCCGACTTTATGCATGATTCCTATGATTTTTGAGTTTTGAATAATGCAACACCAAAACTTAGGTAGTTTTACTCATTTTGAGCATGTTTATAGTTAAAAAATTAAAACTTTATGCATGTTTCCTATAACTTTTGGGTTTTGAATAACACAACACCAAAACTTAAGTAATTTTAAGCATGTTTAAAGTCAAAAGATTTGAACTTTATGTGCATTTCCTATAACTTTTATTTTTTGAATAATGCAACACCAAAATATTGGTAGTTTTACTCATTTCAAGCATGTTTACAATTATAAGATTCAAACTTTATGCATGTTTCCAATAATTTTTTATTTTGAATAATGTAACTCCAAAGCTTAGATAGTTTTACTCATTTCAAGCATGTTTATAGTTAAAAGATTCAAATTTTATGCATGTTTTCCTATGATTTTTTAGTTTTGAATAATACAACATCAAAACTAAGGTTGTTTTACTCATTTTAAGCATGTTTATAGTTTAAAAAATCAAAATTTATGCGTATTTCCTATAAGTTTTAGGTTTTGAATAATGAAACACCAAAATATAGGTGGTTTTATTGATTTAAAGTATGTTTACAATCAAAAGATTTAAACATTATGGATGTTTCCTATAATTTTTGAGTTTTGAATAATGCAACACCAAAATTTAGATAGTTTTACTTGTTTCAAGCATGTTTACAATCAAAAGATTCAAACTTTATGCATGTTTCTTATAATTTTGCTAGTTTTTAAAAATGCAACACCAAAACTTAGGTTGTTGTACATGTTTCAATCAAGTTTACAATCATAAGATACAAACTTTATGCATGTTTCCTATATTTTTTCTAGTTTTGAATAATGCAACACCAAAACTTAGGTTGTTTTACATGTTTCAAGCATGTTTACAATAATAAGATATAAACTTTATGCATGTTTCATATAATTTTTGAGTTTTGAATAATGCAACACCAAATATTAAGTAGTTTGACTTGTTTTGAGCATGCTAAAAATCAAAAGATTCAAAATTTATGCATGTTTTCTAATTTTTTTTCATTTTGAATAATATAACACAAAAAATTAGTCATTTTAACTCATTTTAAGATGTTTACTATCAAAATATTCAAATTGTGTACGCATTTCCTATAATATTTGAGTTTTGAATAGTACAACACTAAAAACTAGGTGTTTTTACTCATTTGGATAATGTTTAAAGTCAAAAGATTCAAAATTTATGTTTTTTCCTATAATTTTTAGTTTTGAATAATGCAACACCAAAACATGGGTGGTTTTACTCACTTCAAGCATGTTTACAGTCAAAAGATTCAAACTTTATGCATGATTCCTATAATTTTTGAGTTTTGAATAATATAACAAAAAAAATTAGGTAGTTTTAATCATTTTGAGCATGTTTATGGTCAAAAGATTCAAACTTTATATGTATTTTTTATCATTTTTGAGTTTTGAATAATGCAACACAAAAACATGGGTAGTTTTTATCATTTTGATCATGTTTAAATTCATACGATACAAACTTTATGCATATTTCCTATAATTTTTGAGTTTTGAATAATGCAACACCAAAACTTAGGCAATTTTACTCATTTCAAAGCATGTTTACAATCAAAAGATTCAAAATTTATGCATATTTTTTACCATTTTTGAGTTTTGAATAATGTAACACTAAAACTTAGTCAATTTTACTCATTTCAAGCATGTTTACAATCAAATTATTCAAATTTTATATGTGTTTCCTCTAGTTTTTGAGTTTTAAATAATGTAAAACTCAAAACATTGATGGTTTTACTTATTTTGAGCATGTTTACAATAAAAAGATTCAAACTTTTTGCATGTTTCCTATAAATTTTGAGTTTTGAATAATGCAACACCAAAACATAAGCAATTTTTATCAATTTAAACATGTTTAAAATCAAAAGATTCAAAATTTATGTGGGTTTACTATAATTTTTGACTTTTAAAAAATTCAATAACAAAACTTAGGTGGTTTTACTCATTTTGAGCATGTTTAGAATCATAAGATTCAAACTTTATTTGGGTTTCCAATAATTTTTGAGTTTTAAATAATGTAACACTAAAACTTAGGTGGTTTTACTCACTTTAATCATGTTTAGAATCAAAAGACTCAAAATTATTTTGGGTCTTCCATAAGTTTTGAGTTTTTAATAATGCAACACAAAAACTTAAACATTTATCTTTGTCTCAAACATGTTTATAATCAAAATATTCAAACTCTATTCATATTTCCTATCATTTTTTAGTTTTGTATAATGCAACACCAAAACTTAAGTGGTTTTACTCATTTAGAACATGTTTACACTAAAAATATTCAAATTTTATGCAAGTTTTTTATAATTTTTGAGTTTTGAGTAATGCAACATCAAAACATAGGTAGTTTTAGTCATTTCGAGCATGTTTACAATCAACAGATTTAAACTTTATGCAAGTTTCCTATGCTTTTTAGTTGTGAATAATGCAACACCAAAACTTAGGCAATTTTACTCATTTCAAGTATGTTTACAATAAAAAAATTCAAACTTTATGTGTTTCCTATCATTTTTGAGTTTTGAATAATGCAACACTAAAACATAGGTAGTTTTACTCATTTCAAGCATGTTTAAAATCAATAGATTCAAAATTTATGTGGGTTTCCTATAATTTTTTAGTTTTGAATAATGTAACACCAAAGATTAAACAATTTTCCTCCTTTTGAGCATGTTTAGAACCAAAAGATTCAAAATTTATTTGCATTTCCTATACTTTTTGATTTTTTAATAATACACAAAAACTTAGGTGATTTTACTCATTTTGAGTATGTTTAGAATCAAAAGATTCAAAATTTATGTAGGATTCCTATAATTTTTGTGTTTTGTATAATTCAACACCAAAATGTAAGTGGTTTTAATCATTTTAAGCATGTTTACAATCAAAATATTCAAACATTATGCATGTTTCCTATAATTTCTAAGTTTTGAGTAATGCAACACTAAAACTTAGGCAATTTTAATCATTTCAAGCATGTTTATAATTAAAAGAATCAAATTTTATGTGAATTTCATATAATATTTTAGTTTTGAATAATTCAACACCAAAACTTAAGTAGTTTTACTCATTTTTGGCATATTTACAACCAAAAGATTCAAACTTTTTGTACATTTCTTATCATTTTTTATTTTTAAATAATGCAAAAACAAAACATCGGTAGTTTTATTTGTTTCATTCATATTTAAGATCAAAATATTCAAACTTTATGTGGATTTCCTATCATTTTTGAGTTTTGAATAATGCAACACTAAAACCTAGGCATTTTCCCTCAATTTAGGAATGTTTAGAACCAAAAGATTCAAATGTTATTTGTATTTCCTATATTTTTTTAGTTTTTAATAATGGAACACCAAAACATAGGTGGTTTTACTAGTTTTTAGCATCTTTAGAATCAAAAGATTCAAAATTAATGAAAGTGTCCTATAATTTTTTAGTTTAGTATAATGCAACACCAAAACTCTAGTAGTTTTACTCATTTCAAACATGTTTACAATCAAAAGATTCAAAATTTATGCATGTTTTCTATAATTTTTTAGTTTTGAGTAGTGCAACACCAAAACTTATGCAGTTTTACTCATTTTGAGCATGTTTACAATCAAAAAATTCAAAACTTTATGTGCGTTTCTTATAATTTTTGAGTTTTGAATAATGCAACATCAACACTTAGGTGGTTTTCTTCATCTCTTTCTTGTTTACAATCAAAAAATTTAATATTTATGCATGTTTCCTATAATTTTTGAGTTATGAATAATGCAACACTAAAACTTAGGTAGTTTTACTCATTTCAAGCATGTTTACAATCAAAAGATTCAAACTTTATGCATATTTCCTATAATTTTTGAGTTTTGATTAATGAAACATAAAGATTTAGGTGGTTTTACTCATTTTAGGCATGTTTAAAATTAAAATATTTAAACTTTATGTATTTTTCTTATCATTTCTTCATTTTAAAAAATGAAACAACAAAACCTAAATAGTTTTACTTGTTTTGGGCATGTTCAAAATTAAAAGATTCAAATTTTTTGCATGTTTCCTATCATGTTTGAGTTTTTAATAATGCAACACCAAAACCTAGGTAGTTTTACTCATTCAAAGAATGTTTACAATCAAAAGATTCAAACTTTATGTGCATTTCCTATCATTTTTTATTTTTAAATAATACAACACCATAATTTTAGTTGTTTTACTCATTTTAAGCATGTTTACAATCAAAAGATTCTCAATTTATGTGTGTTTCCTATAATTTTTGAGTTTTGAATAATGCAACACCAAAACTTAGGTTGTTTTACTAATTTTGAGCATATTTATAATCAATAGATTCAAACATTATGCATATTTCTTATAGTTTTTGAGTTTTGAATCACACAAGACCAAAACTTAGGTGGTTTTACTTGTTTAGAGCATGTTTACAATCAAAGGTTTCAAAATTTATATGTATTTTTTATAATTTTTGAGTTTCAAATAATGCAACACCAAAACTTAGGTGATTTAACTCATTTTGAGCATGTTTACAATCAAAAGATTCAAAATTTATTTGTTTCAAGCATGTTTACAATCAAAATAGAAATTCTTTATGCATATTTCCTATAGTTTTTGAGTTTTGAATAATGCAACACCAAAACTTAGGAGGTTTTACTTATTTTGATCATGTTTACAATAAATGTTTTAAAACTTTATAAACATTTGCTATAATTTTTGAGTTTTGAATAATGCAACACCAAAACCTAAGCTATAATATCCCCTTCCAATTGATAAGCTAGATTGTTTAATGATTTATTTAATTCCCATAAGTCATTAAATAAAATAAGGGAATTAACTATTAATTATTTAATATTATTCATCCTAAGTATATTATGAATAATATTAATTAATTAATAATATATAAAGTGATGAAAGTGGAATTTTAATATTTAAAAAAAAATCTCTTATTACATTTCCCTCCTAAAGTCAAATTCAAATATCTAATATTTGAGAGGGAAAGATATTCTTAGAATTTTTGGTCAGGAGGCTAAGAATAAAAGGATATTTTGGAAATTCTTTATGATCATTGGAATCTATATTTATTTTGGTATTACTATGATATTTTGAGATTGAGGTTTGTAGGGTTTTGGTGGTGAAACTATCCACCCTAGCATGTGGAGTATCTATTGATTTTAGATTCATGGATCTCTTATAGAGACAATTTAGTGGAGTTTTGATGTATCAAGTCTAAATCACTTTCAAACCCTCATCATATCTAAGGAGGTGTTTTGGTTATGAAATTAAATTATGGGTTATATAATTTCTATAGCTACATGATTTCATCCCCAAACTATGGATCAATTATATTATTAAATCATGTAGGTCTAGGTGATTAATCCAAGGAAAGATTGTGGCATTTGAGTGATAGTGCAACCTTCCTTGTGGGTAGTGGAAGATAGTTGGTAGGGTAAAGGGAGAATGGTATTTTGCATGAGCTATGAAATTTAATAAAATCCATCACATTCATTTTCTTCCTACCATGGATAGCTAGAAAGAGATCATGGGTTTTGGGCATGGATTCTTGAAAGGTATAGGCATTATCTCTAATTGCTTTCTTCTACCCAACTATATCATCATTTTCTTGATCTTGGAAATTAATAAGGTGTAGCCATATTCTCAAGAACTATGTTTATTGGCAATTAAATATTTTGATTAGTAATTTGAAGGTCTATTATGTGTTAATAATATTTATCAGTTTGGAGATAAATAATAAATGAATAAATTTATTACTATGGTGAATTTTATATTTCATTTTGATGCAATAAATGAATATATAAATAAACTATTTCAACCTATGGAGTCATTCCTATGTAGATTTTGATGCATGTAATAACTATCTAAATATTCACTAAAAGTAACTCAGATTAGCTTGCAAGCTAATTATTTGACAAAATGATTACAAGTCAAATTAGGAAAAATTCATTAAAACTTTACTATTTTGGGCAAGGGTATTTATAGTGGTATCAAAGCTGGTATTCCTACCAACCTATGGTTTTCATGATTGATAGAGAAATAAGGTACTGCATTATAGGGATTAAGAAACAAAGGAAGCTCACTTAGGTTCTAGAAGGGGAAACTATTTCAATTAATGGTACAAACTCCTCTACAGGGGGTGGTACACATAGAGTGGTAGAGATGGATGATAGAGGGGAAGATCATAGAGGGGAAGACCTTATCAATGAATTATTGGTAGAGAAAAGGGCCACAAATTAGTGTATGACTTAGTTGATGGAGTTAATGACATAAACCATGATCAATAACAATAATAACAATGGTAATAACCAAAACGGAAATAATGGCCAAGGGGATAACTTCATTAATAATAAGATGCCAAATTAGTGTGTTACACTTACTAGTTCAAGGCCTTTAATGCCTATATTTCTCCTAGAGTAGGTCCTCATGAAGGTAATGAACTTATATTGATAGAGTTGTAGGAATAACTTAGATAGGATTGGGTTAATGTTGGTCTAGGTTTCTAACATGATATTTCCCTCCATGACTAGCCTCGAGATGAGACATATGCCCAATAGGAGTAATAAAGAACACCACAATGATCTTAGGAGGAAGGTTGGTAAATTGAGCTTGCCCCTTTTTTATAGTTCAAGCAAGAATTCAATACATGTTTGGGTGTACAAGTTTGATACATACTTCTAGTTGAATATGATACCAGAGGAGGAAGCAATCAAATATGCTATCATACATCTAGATGGCATTGCTCATGAGTGGTTACATCATGGTATGATCACCATGGGATATGATCAGATCACATCTTATATGGATTTCATAGAGAGATTAATTGAGGTTTGATAACAAGGACCCTAAACTCCATTTCAAGGAGTTGGCTCAGTTAAAGCAGTTATATTACTAAATTATAGACTCTCAGTATCAGTTACTAATATGTCAAAGAGAAGACTATTTGTTTTATTTATGGATCCTCTAAGAGGTTGAATCAAGGCATTATAATCTAGCTCACTTGAGGAAGTAATAAAAAATGTTAGGAACATGGATTCAACTAATTTGAAGAATAAATTTTAATTGAAGGGATCTACCTCTCATAAGGACAACAACAACAAACCATGTAGCCCAAGAAAAATAGAATGGATGATGAGACTCACTAAGAATTACAAATAAATAAATTATTTTTCAATTGCAAAGATCCTTGGGATCCAGGACATAGGTGTCTTGGTCAAGGTAAGATACCTTATATAGAGATTGTTTCTGTTAGTGAGAAAGAGGATAAATCTGATCATAACCAAGGAAGGTTTGTAGATGATTGAGCATGATGGGTTCAATGTTATGGTTGTATATGTGTATCATATTTATTGTTTTCATCATGATTGGTAACTATAAAATTACTATTTTATTGTTTTTAGAATATTGGAGTTATATTCATAAATAATAAATGGGTTAAACAATGTAAATCAGTAAATAAATATGCTTTTATTAACCTACTAATTTATGTAAATAGATTGTATTTTTGCCTTTTCTAAATATAGTAAGAAGTGATAGAGGTTAGAACTTAGCTTATTCCAGTTGATCTAGACTGTGATAAGGTCTAATACTAGAGGAGCAAGATTGAGAAATAGTCAAAAATAGGTCTCTGAACTTCATTTCTTGATTGGACAAGAGTGCCAAAAATAGGACACCCTATTGTATAGTGTTATAGTCTTATTCTAGTGCTATTGTTTTGAGGCTAAAACTTTTTTGGGTTTTGTTTAGAATTCATGTGTTACCCTATCATTGAAATTTTACAATCAAGGACATTATGGAGCTCACTATGTGCTTATTTTAATCTTTAAAACTCTTAAGAAATCCTAGTGATTGAACTTGAATGCAAACTTGGGAAAGAGAGAGAAGGGGTTAGTGTGTAAAGGATACACTAGATGCACTTCACACCCCATGTGTGGGCATGCTATCTATATACCAATACTTCAAATATGGATCAAGCTAATGTAATTCTCCCATTCAAGTGCTTGGTGTAATTTATATATGATTAATGCAACTAGAATGCAAAATTGGATATGATTCAACTAGTTAGGGATTGGGAAAATGACTTGAGTAGGCTTTAAACAATATTATAAGGTTGTATACAAAGAATAGGGAAGAGTGCTTGAGTCTACTTGTATTCTTGCATCTCTCTTGAAAATGAGTGCCAACCCTTCTAAATGGGCTTTGAGTGGCCTTCTATAAGGTAATTAATGATCATGGGTTAGATTAATTTGTATTTGGTTGATAGAGAAAAAGATAAGGATTCAATAAAATCTGATCATTAAGATAAAAATTGAACTTAGATAATAGTGTGAAAAATAGGACACCTTGGGTTCCATCACTCCTATCCTATTTAGGAACTATTATCTAGAGGGAAAAAACCTAGGGGGATAGATTTGGGCTTGGAAAGGCTACTTGGGTCCGAAAAAGCTAAGTTTGGAAAGCTTTGGATGATTAGGAATTAGTGAAAGAAGTAGCCTAGAAGGGTTGTGTGAGCCAATAGGAGGACCTGTGGATTAGGTGTCTTATCCATACTAAAGTTATACAATTTCACATTTTACATGACTTATTTTCCCCCCTTTAGTTATGCAACAAAGTGAAATACCAAGATAAAGGAAAATAAGAAGCATACTTGAACTTACCTGTAAGGGTGAAGCTCATGAAGATATGTGATGCTAGATGTGCAAAGAGAGAGCACACTATGAATTGTGAATCTATAATGAAAACATAAAGTATATCATTTATTACTAGATACACTATATCAAAAATAAGAATGTATAAGAGCTAAGTAAGAGGAAGAGAAAGGAATGAATACACCTCACTGAGTACATGAACCAATACAAAACCTATTGTGATGCTAGAATGTGTTATATGATGATAAATGTGTGTTGAATCAAGAGTAATATTATGAATGGTACTAAGTGCTCAATTCCCTAAAAACTAGATCAAGAATGAAAAGGATAGCCCTTTGGCTCCATCATCACCAACTATAAGAAGTTAATGAATCATGTATGTGATAATTGATGTCTGGACTATGTGTTTAATCCTTCTGAATAGGTGGCTAGAGAATATAAAGGTTAGATAGACCTTTGGCTCCATCATTACCCTATGAAGTGAAATTATGAAGTGATACTAGTATAGAATAGATGTCATATGCACTAGCTTATGGATCCCATGATGTTCTATGAATCTGATAATGTGGTGTGGATAGCTTAAATAGATGTTAGAAACTAGGCCATTCTTGGCCATTTCAAAAGATGGAGGTTAGGCTTGTATAGAAGCCTCTCCAAAAATGATGCAAAATGCTTATGTGAAATCCAACTCAACTACTCAAAAATCTCAACATGTATACAATTTTAACTCAAATATGATGCCATCCAATTACAAATGGAGTAAGGCATGCAACTATTAAGAATGCCTGAAATAAATTAAACTCAAAAAGAAGATCAATGTGTCACACACATTGCCCCTAACCACTAATGTCTGGAATGTGGATTTAGATCTAGGAGTTATGAAAACTACCTAATATAAATTGAAAGTGAGAACCATCATGTCTCACATGATAACCCACTATATCTAAGAAAACTATACTAAAACTACTAAATTTTACTGATTTGGAAGTGCAAAAACTATCCCTAAACTAATTTTTTTGCCTATTTATGGAAACCCTGAGTGTTTTATTACCTATATAGGAGCATAAAAATGTGGACACCCCTATGTTTGGATCTACTCTCCATTTTTTGTGCTATTATCTAGTGTGAAAATTGATTGTTGATCTAAAACTATCATTATTTTTCTACTCTAGTTTAACTAGTTTGACCTCTAGATTCTATATTGAGTGTTTTGAATACTACTATTTTGATAGTTAGGAGGTTTGATCTCTATGAAAAACCCTTATTTGATGCCCCCTCTTCTGAGGGTAGGAATGATGAGCATATAATGATTTCCCTTAGAAGAAAAGAGTCTTGCAAGTGTGTTAAACTATATAGATACATGATATAGCATTAATATTTGATAAGATATCTCTGGATATAATAATGTTTGAATTGATATATTTTTAGATCAATAGGGTATGCCTAGATAGACATACTAATGTGAAATCATGGACAAAGTAGTAGACTAGAAATAGAAATGCTAGATATTAGTTGTTAGTTGTTATTTTATTAGTAAGCATGGAGGGATGGAGCATGATGTCCATCATGGAATCTAAAAATCAAGATAAATGCATGATTTGAATCATGAAATTACACATACTGAGGAGAAAATAAGAAAACAAGCATATGAATCAAGAAACAAGAAGCATACAAGGGTGGCCAAGGGGCAACACAAATAAGGGACATGGACACATGTTACTCAAACTAGAAGACAAACATGGAAGGCATGTTCAAATGCCACATACACATATAAGTGGAAGAAGTAAAGTTATCACAAGGGTCACAAGCACATGAAAGAGTACAAATAAAGGACATTGGTAGATGTCTTAAGGTACAAATAGAATATAAGCAAGAACTAAAAAGTGCAATCACATAAGCTATGCTAAGCAAGGAATGAAAGCAAAAGTAAGAACTAAAATATACAAACACATCTAACTAATCAAAGTAAACGTGAAAGTATGCAAAATATATGTAGTATAAGACTAGGTATATGCTAAGAAATACACAAGTGCTAGGTACTAGTGAAATGTTGATGTAGTAATCTATGTAATATAGTAAGTAATGTACATCATTATGATAACTTAGAGTGTGTAGGATAGGAATGACATAACCTGGATGGTGCAGTCATGTAGAAGATTCTCCTAGTGGGTATGTATATCTATATGTGTCTCAAATGTAGAATTAGAAATACCCCCTAGATGGGTACAGTGAAGAAATCAAAGAGCTAGATGTCACTACACACACTCAAAAGAGATTAAGTCTTGAAACATGGTAGTGTAGATAATTTGACATACAATAGCATGAAACAATAATTTAAGTCCTAGCATGCTAGTAGTAATGTAAACATGGATGATGCATACAATCAAAAAATGTTTTTGGTGTTTTTACAATTTATGAATGTTTTTGTATTTTGAAGTGTTATATTATTTTTATATTTTTAAAAATATTCTAACAATGTACAATCAAGCAATGATAATATGTACAATCAATACTAGAAAGAAATTATGTACAATTATATCCATCATAATATAAAAAACTAGGTTGGTGGTGGGAAGGGATTTAAAGATGGAGCCTATTGGGGATGGAGATGGAGGAAAAGATCTCAACCATCATCAAATGTGTCAAGATAATAATCATAAGTATCACCATATGTTGTAAGTGTTATGTTTGTGATGTCATCATATCAAAGGAAAATTGAGGGTTGCTTTAGTGGTGGAGATGTTGATTTTACTCTTAGATGTTTAGCCCTACTAGTAAGTGACTTTCGTGGAAGTGGTGGAGTTAGTGGTGCTGGTGGTGTTATAATTTAAATAATGCATTAATCCTATAGTTTATTTAATCCCTAATATTAGGTTATGCATGATTTTGTATCATGGCCTATAGTCTTATAAAAAGCATAGAATGGGTGTCCATCTTGATGTGATAATTTATTGATAGATCTATGTCATACTATAGGTAATGTGATCAATACAAAATCAAGTAAAAATGTAACATAAATTGTGGTTGATGTTATGTGCTACCTTCCTGAGTATAAATAACTAGATATATATCCATAGATGTAACCATGTGAACTGTATGTGTCAAGTGATCTGACTGTGGTCATGAATGTGGAGGATGTCTTGAGAGTGTAGTGAAAGATGATAAAAAAACTATAGGAAGTGGCATGAGAGCTTTATAGTCATATCCATACTCTCTTGGTTGATTGGTGTAAATCTCAATCCACACAAATAATCATCTATAAGTGTGGGTGTCATATCATCATCTAAAAAATCCTATGAATCTATATCAACATCATGTACATATGGTAACTCAAAATTTACCACCAAGGGTAATTGTATATAAGAGTCTCATTAGCTATAGTAGTAGAATATGGTACTACTACTAAAATATCTATAACTTGTGGAGTAACTATGGAATCAACTAGAATTTAGTGGTGCTACTATCAGTGATAGTGGACGTGTAATCGATGTCTAAACTATGATCGATGGAGTAGTGAGAATGGTAGAAATTGTTGTGTTTGGTGAAAGAGTTGGTACTGATGGTGTGACTATAAGTGAAGTAGTAAGAGAACTGCTAGTCTCTCCAAATTCATATGCATGTATCTAATCAAGATAAATGCTATGAAGAGGTGGTTGTACTATGAGATATGGTGTCCCAACTGATGAAATAGTCAAATATGACTATGTAAGTTGACAATATCTGAATGGTTGGTTGTCTATTAGATATGTGTATAAATATCCCTCATGGAGAAACTTAATACATTGATGGAGAGTAGAAGTAATAACACCCATGGTATGTATCAAAGGTCATATGAGTAAAATATTATAGTGGAGAGGGTTTTTGGTCCCACCATGATATCCAAAGTAATAGTACCCAAAGTCTATCATGGTATATCATCAAACCTTTGGATGTTATTATATGTTTTTGACATTTATGCCAAATGTATACCCATGACCTGTAAGAATGTGATATTACATAAATTTATTTTGGAACCACTATAAATGAGAACTCTCTTGACTACATTGGTTTTGACTTGTACTTATATGAATAGTGTAAAATTTTGATCAATAACCATTTGAGAAGGAATGTCCTCACTATCAAATAAAATTGCATCTTTTATAGTTTTTAGAGTATTGACCACTGATGCAAAATAAGAAGGTTTCAAATCAAGAAACATATAATTCTAAGTGAGTGCTTGATAAAGAATGTCTTTGAATATATTATTTTTTTGAAGTAGTTTTAACATGGAATTTTTAGTTGGAATGTTTCTCAATTGATCATCAATGTCATATGCCTTGTGTGAATCTGCTTGTGTTGGTTGGTTGAGCCTAGGATGGGTTGGAATAACAGGGTGACAAGGCTTTTGGGTAGGTGGAGGCATAGTTGCATGTCAAGTAATATCTCTAACCAAAATTATCTACTATCTATATAGGATTTTTAATTGTTATGGGTCAAGGAGGTGGAGGAATAAATGGTTTCAATTGGGCTCTCTGGTGATGGGTAGTGACCTAGGGAAGAGTAAAATGACCATGCAACATGATTCGGTATAGGGAAGAGGCTCCAAAGGAGGTGATACAAGAGATGGATTAATATTTTAAGAAAAAATTGTTTAGAATCATCTCATATAATGACAAATAAGCATGAAATGTAGAGAATGAAACTTTGTACTAACATATGATAGACTTCATCATTCATGTACATGATAGGGTCCATTATGGTTTCTTTGTTATTTACAAGAAATGTAAGAATTTGATAATAATTGAGCAACTAAAAATATTTACAAAATTAGTATAATAATTTAAAAATTTAAGAAAAATCTGAAAATATTTCTAAAATTAACAATATATTTTCCTAGTGGTTTGAAAGTGTTTGTATGCAAATAGGACCTAGTATGTGCAAACTAGGGTTTGGGTGAATTTATTAAACATATTTCAATTAATTTATAGTTTTTTAATTTTTAAATTAAGGAAAAATCAATAAAATATTGTAAAAAATATAAATAATTAGCCCTAGGGTTTCTAGGGTTTTGTGCATAATTCAAAGTATGTCAGGTTCACCAAATGTTTTATTATTTTTAGAATATTGGAGTCATATTCCTAAATAATAAAGGGGCATATAAATGTAAATAAATATGATTTTATTAACCTATTATTTTGTGTAAATATATTGTACTTTTGCCTTTTCTAAATATAGTAAGAAGTGAGAGAGATTAGAACTTAGCTTATTATAGGTGATCTAGACTAAGACAAGGTCTGATACTGGATGAGTAGCACTGAGAAACAATCAAAAATAGGTCTCTGGATTTCATTTCTTGATTAGAAAGGAGTGCCAAAAATAGGACACCCTATTATTCAATGTTATATTCCTATTCTAGCATTGCTGTCCTGAGGTTGATAGCTTTTTGGGTTTTGTTTGGAATGCCTATATTACCGTGTCACTAAAATTTCAAGGTTGGAGACCTTGTAGAGCTCACTATGTTCCTATTTTAATCTTAAAAAATCTTATGAGCTCCTGGTGCTTGAACTTGAATGAAAACTTGGAAAAGAGAGAGAAGGGGTTAGTGTGTAAAGGATACATTGGATGCACTTCACACCTCATGTGTAGGCACATTGCCTACATACCAATGCTCCAAAGAGGAATCAAGATAACGTATTTCTCCCATTGAAGTACTTGGTACAATTTGTGTATGACTAATGTAAATAGAATGTGAAGTTATATGTGCTTCAGGTAGTTAGGGACTACTGTAATGACTTGATTAAGCTTTGAATAATATTGGAAGGCTGTATGCAAAGAATAGGGAAGAGTGATTGATTGTACTTGCTTGTATTATTGTGTCTCTTTTGAAAATGAGTGTCAACCCTTCTAAATGGACTTTGAATGGCCTTTTATAGGGTAATTAATGATCATGGGTTAGATGAATTTGTATTAGGCCGATAGAGAAAAAGATAATGATTCAAAAAAATCCGATCATTAGGATAAAAAGTGAACTTAGACAACATTGAAAATAGGACACCCTAGGTTCTAGTGCTCCTATCCTATTTGGGCACTATTATCTAGAGGGAAAAAGACTTGGGGGATGGATCTAGGCTCAAAAGGGTTACCTAGGTCTAAAAAAGTTAATTTTGAAAAGCTTTGGATGAGTAGGAATCAGTGAAAGAAGTAACCTAGAAAGGTTTTGTGAGCTAACAAGAGGACCTATGGATTAGGTGTCTTAAGCATACTAAAGTTGTACAATTTCACATTTTACATGAGTATAGTTACTTATGATTTTTATGTGGTAGACATAGGGTACACTAATGCCATTTTGGGTATTTAGTGGTTACACTCACTTGAGAAGTACTCACAAAACTTCCAGACCATGGAATCCAAGTTCAAGGTAGATGGAAGTAAAGTGGTATTTAGGGGAATGTCTAATGGATCTCTTAGAGTTGTTTCAACCAAAAAAATGGAAAGCATATTAAAACTTTATATAATTTTACTCTATTCGAGCATGTTCATAATCAAAATATTCAAACTTTATGCCAATTTCCTATAATTTTCAAGTTTTGAATAATGCAACACCAAAACTTAGGTGTTTTTACTCATTTTGAGCATGTTTATAATCAAAATATTCAAATTTTATGCACATTTTCTATATTTTTTTAGTTTTGAATAATGCAACACCAAAACTTAGGTAATTTTACTCATAGGCATTTTTACTCATTTTGAGCATGTTTAGAATCAAAAGATTCAAACTATATGTTAGTTTCTTATAATTTTTGAGTTTTGAATAATGTAAAAACAAAACTTAGGTGATTTTACTCATTTGGAGCATGTTTACAATCTAAAGACTCAAACTTTATGTGTGTTCCCTATAATTTTTGAGTTTTAAATAATTCAACACACAACATTTATACAAATTTTCTCATTTCAAGCATGTTTACGATCAAAAGATTCAAATTTTATTAATTTTTCTTATACTTGTTGAGTTTTGAATAATGCAACAACAAAACTTAAGTTCTTTTATTCATTTTGAGCATGTCTAATATCAAAAGATGCAAACTTTATGCATTTTCCTATAATTTTTGAGTTTTAAACAATGCAACAACAATTTTTAGGTAGTTTTATTTATTTTGAGCATGTTTACAATCAAATGACTCAGAATTTATTTCCTATCATTCTTGAATTTTGAATTATGCAACACCAAAACTTAAGCAATTTTACTCATTTTGAGCATGTTTACAATCAAAAGATTCAAACCTTATGTATGTTTCCTATATTTTTTGAGTTTTTAATAATGTAACACCCAAACATAGGCACTTTTACTCATTTATAGCATGTTTACAATCAAAAGATTCAAAATTTATTCATGTTTCTTATAATTTTTGAGTTTTGAATAATGCAACAATAAAACTTAAGTGGTTTTACTCATTTTGAGCATGTTTACGTTTGAAAGATTCAACTTTTATGTGCTTTTCCTATATTTTTTTTTAGTTTTGAATAGTATAACTCCAAAACTTAAGCAGTTTTACTCATTTTGAGCATGTTTACATTTGAAAGATTCAACTTTTATGTGCTTTTCTTATAATTTTTTTTTAAACTTTGAATAATGTAACTCCCAAACTTAAGCAATTTTACTCATTTTGAGCATGTCTACAATCAAAAGATTCATACTTTATCTGCATTTCCTATAATTTTTGACTTTTGAATAATCCAACACTAAAACTTAAGTAGTTTTACTTATTTTAATTATATTTCAAGCATGTTTGAAATTAAAAGATTCAAACTTTATACACGTTTCTTATCATTTTTGAGTTTTTAATAATACATCCCTAAAACTTAGGTGGTTTTACTCATTTTGATCATGTTTACAATCAAAAGATTCAAACTCTATGTACATTTCCTATAATTTTTTGGGTCTTGAATAATGCAACATCAAAGCTTGGATTGTTTTACTCATTTTAAGCATGTTTACAATCTAAATATTCAAATTTTGTCCATTATTACTATCATTTTTTAGTTTTGAATAATGCAATAGTAAAATTTAAGTAGTTTTACTCCTTTTTAGCATCTTTATAATCAAAAGATTCAAATTTTATGTTTGTTTCCTATAATTTTTGAGTTTTCAATAATGTAACACCAAAACTCAGGTGGTTTCACCTATTTTTAGAATGGTTAGAATCAAAAGATTCAAACTTTATATAGGTTCCCTATAATTTCTAAGTTTCGAATAATACAACACCAAAACTTAGGTAGTTTTACTCATTTCAAGCATGTTTAGAATTAAAAAATTCAAAATTTATGTAGGTTTCCTATAATTTTTTAATTTTGAATAATACAACATTGAATCTTAAGCATATTTCCTCATTTTGGTCATGTTTAGAATCAAAAGATTCAAGATTTATGTGGGTTTCCTTTAATTTTTGAGTTTTGAATAATGGAACCCCAACACTTAAGTGGGTTTACATAGTTTGAACATATTTAAGGTCAAAAAATTTAAAATTTATGTGGGTTTTGAGCATGTTTACAATCAAAAGATTCAAACTTTATATGCATTTCCTATTATTTTTGAGTTTTGAGTAATGCAACATCAAAAATTAGGTGCTTTTACTCATTTTGAGCATGTTTACAACCAAAAGATAAAAAATTTATTTGTGTTTCCTATATTTTTTAGTTTTGAATAATGCAACACCAAAACATAGGTTGTTCTACTCATTTTGAGCATGTTTAAAATCAAAATATTCAAAATTTATGCATGTTTCCCATAATTTTTTATTTTTGAATAATGTAACACCAAAACTTAAACATTTTTCCTCATTTTGAGCATGATTAAAATCAAAAGATTTAAAATTTATGCGTGTTTCATTTAATTTTTGAGTTTTGAATAATGTAACACCAAAACATAGGTGGTTTTACTCATTTCAAGCTTGTTTATAATCAAAAGATTAAAAATTTATGCACATTTCCTATAATATTTGAGTTTTGAATAATGCAACACCAAAACATAGGTGGTTTGACCTTTTGATCATGCTTACAATAAAAGGATTTAAACTTTATGCATGTTTCCTATACTTTTTGAGTTTTGAATAATACAACACTAAAACTTAGATGGTTTTACTTGTTTAGAGCATGTTTATAATCAAAAGATTCAAAGATTATTTTTGAGTTTTGAGTATATGAATTTCCTATTATTTTTGAGTTTTGAGTAATGCAACATAAAAAATTAGGTGCTTTTACTCATTTTGAAAATGTTTACAATCAAAAGATAAAAAATTTATTTGTGTTTCCTATATTTTTTAGTGTTGAATAATGCAACACCAAAACATAGGTGGTTCTACTCATTTTGAGCATGTTTAAAATTAAAATATTCAAAATTTATGCATGTTTCCCATAATTTTTTAGTTTTGAATAATGTAACACCAAAACTTAAACATTTTTCCTCATTTTGAGCATGCTTAAAATCAAAAGATTTAAAATTTATGCATGTTTCATTTAATTTTTAAGTTTTGAATAATGTAACACCAAAACATAGGTGGTTTTACTCATTTCAAGCTTGTTTATAATCAAAATATTAAAAATTTATGCACATTTCCTATAATATTTGAGTTTTGAATAATACAACACCAAAACTTAGGTGGTTTGACCTTTTGATCATGTTTACAATAAAAAGATTTAAACTTTATGCATGTTTACTATACTTTTTGAGTTTTGAATAATACAACACTAAAAATTAGATGGTTTTAATTGTTTAGAGCATGTTTATAATCAAAAGATTCAAACTTTATGTGTGTTTCCTACACTTTTTGAGTTTTAAATGTTACAATACTAGAACTTAGGTGGTTTTACTCATTTTGAGCATGTTTAAAATTAAAAGATTCAAAATTTATGTATGTTTCCTATAATTTTTGAGTTTTGAATAATGCAACAACAAAACTTAGTTGGTTTTACATATTTCCATCATGTTTATAATGAAAAGATTTAAAATTTATCTGCATTTGCTATAATTTTTGAGTTTTGAATCATCCAAATCCAAAAATAAGGAAATTTTACTCATTTAGAACATGTTTATGATCAAAAGATTCAATCTTTATGCAGGTTTCCTAATTTATTTATTTATTTTAATAATGAAGTTTTATTCTTATTTAGTAAATGGGTCTAAGTAGATAAAATCAATAAATAATGTATAATAATTAGGCTATTGATTTATGAAACTTGATTGTAATTAGAGATTTTCTAAAAATAATAGTGAAAGAGAGAGAAAATCAAACTTATCTTATTCTATACTATTCTAACTGAGACATGGTGTAAAAATATATGTGTTGGCTTGGGAAACTATCACAAACAAGAATCTAGAGTTTGTTTATTAATTGGATAAGAGTGCCAAAAGTGAGATAACCTAGGTTATAAGCTTGTAGTCCTATCTTGACATTGTTGTCTTGGTGATCTAAGCTTTCTAGGTTTTGTGCACCAAGTCTGTGTGACCCTACCTTTGAAATATCAAAGCCTAAAAGTATATAGAGATTGTCATGTACCTAATTTAGTTTTCAATACCCTAGGTCCTCTTTGTGTTTAAAATTTAATGTAAAATTTGGAGAAAGGAGAGGAGGGATTAGTGTGTAAAAGATATATTGGATACACTTCACACCTTATTTTTGGGTACTACTTATATACCAATACTTTGAGGAGGGATCAAGTTATATGTCATTCTCCCATTGAAGTGTTTGGTGCAATAGTGTGATGAAAATACAAGTAAATACTAAATTAGGTGTACTTGGAATGATTAAGGACTAGTGTAAAGGTTTGAATAAGCTTGAAATAGTATTAGATGATTGCATATAGATAATAAAGAAAATTACTTGAGTGGTCTTGCTTGTATTCTTGTTCTCTCTTGTAAATGAGTGGTAGCCCTTCTAAATAAACTTTTAATGGCATTTTATAGTGGATTTAATGATCATGGGTTAAGTGAATCCATGTTATATTAATATGAATTAGGATAATGATTCAAAAGAATATGATCGTTAAAAGCCAAAATATACATAGATAATAGTGCCAAAAATAAGACACCCTAGGTTTCAACACTATAGTCTAAGTTTGGGTGCTATTGTCTATGGTTTATGGGACTTGAGGGGATGGATTAAGCATGGAAAGAGTAATCTAGGTCTATGGGTTTAGTATGGAAGGCTACAAATGATTGGGAAATAGTTAAAACATGCCTATGAATGTTATGAGAGTAAGCAAGATGGATCTATAGATTGGTTGTCATTATCCATACTCAATTTACCAAATTTTGCATTTTATATGACTACATTTGCCCCCCTCTTTATTCTAGTGATGTAGCAAAATGAAATACTAGGATAAAAGAAATATAGAATTCATACTTGAACTTACCTATAAAGGTGAAGATCATGAAGTCGTGTGATGTTGGATGTGTGTAGAGAGAGAATGGTGTGAAGTGTGAATCTACAGTGAAAAACATAGAGTAGATCAATCCTTACTAGATATGTTATATCTGAAATAATAATGTACAAAATTTGGGTAAGAGAGAGAGAAAAATAAAGGAATGAATACACCTCATTAGGTACATGAACCAATATAAAACATGTTGTGATGTTGGATTGTGTTGGGTGTGTGTTATACCAAAAGTAAATCACAAATGGAGCTGAGTTCTCAATTCTTGTGAAGTGGCTCAAGAATGCAAAGGTAGGCCCTTCAAATCCATCATTACCTACTAAGTGAAGCTAATGAATCATGCATATGTCAATTAATGTTTGGACTGTATGTCTAATACCTCTAAATAGGTGGCTCAAAAATACAAAGGCTAGCTAGTCCTTTACCTCCATCATTGCCTCATGAATTGAAGCTATGAAGTAATACCAGTATGGAATAGGTGTCATATGAAATGGCTCTTGGATCCCATGAATGTAATGTGATATAATAATGTTGGCATCAATATCTAAATGTATGATAAAATCTAGGCCACTCTTGGCTATTTTGAAATATGGAGATTAGGCTTGTATGAAAGCCAGTTCAAAACTAGTGCAATAAGCTTTGTGGAAGCCAACTTAGGAACTCAAGTACTCTAGAAGTTAAGCTTGTATGAAATACAAACTTGAAAAAGGATGTCAACCAATTTCAAATGGAATAAGGCATGAAACTATTGAGAAATGATTGGAAAATAAACTAAACTCAGAAAAATGGGAGGATTAATGTGCCATTCACATTGCCTCCAATCATCGGTGTCTAGAACATGGATCCTGATTTATAAGTTATATCAATTACCTAATCTAAAAATAGAAGTGATAACCATCATTCCATGCATGATGCCCCCTATATCTGGATTCTTTAAATAAAAACTATAATGAAACATGTTGAATTTGAACTATACTAAGCTGACAAACCTATGATTAAACTCACTTTTCTATCTATTTTTGGAAACACTAATTTTTTTACTATTTAGATAGGAGTGCTGAAAATAGGACACCCTACTATCTAATGCTATAGTCCAACTTTGGCACTATTATCTAGGGCCAAATTTGGAAATTGTTCTAGATTCTCTACTATTGGCATGGTCTATTTTTCCTAGTCTAATGTCTAGATTCTATTCTAAGTTTTTTAAAGACTACTTTTTTGACCATTAGGAGCTCTAATCTGTATGACAAAACCCCTATTTATTTCCCCCTGTTATGAAGGTAGGAATGAAGACATTATAATGACTACCCTTAGAAGAAAGAGCCCTATAAGTGTGTTATATTATATAGATATATGATATAACAATGATAATTGACAAGATATCTCAAGATATATCAAGGTTTGTATTGAGAGATTATTAGATCAATAGGGGTATTACTAGATAGAAATAACAATGTAATAATATGTGTAATGTACTAAGCTAGAATTAAAAGTATTAGTTATTAGTTTTTAGTAAGGAGGGATGGAGCATGATGTCCATCATGGAATCCAAGAAAATAAAGAAATGCATGATATGGATAATGGCATTGAAACAATTGAGAAGTAATCAAGTAATAAGCACACAATGCGAAAATCAAGAAGCATAAAAGAATGACCAAGGGGCCAAGAAAACAAGGGACATGTGTACATGTCACTCAGACTAGAAATAAATCATATGAGGCATATGCAAATGCCACACACATAAGTAAATTAGGTAATGCAGGCATGGAAGCCATAGGCACATATAATAGTACAAGTAAAGGACATTAGTAAATTTCATAAGGCACACACATGAATAGAAGCAAAGGACATTTCCTAAGGCACATATAAGAGACAAGAAAGAATTAGAAATATAATGCAATAAGCTATGCTAAGCAATAAGAGAAAGCATGTAACAACTATAAATATAAAATCACACCTAACTAATCAAAGAAAGAGTGAAAGTATGTAAGACATGTTTAGTACAAGGCTAGGTATATGCTAGGAGATACACAAGTGCTAGATACTAGTGAAATGTTGATATAGTAATCTATGTAATCTAGTAAGTAATATATGTCAACATTATAACTAAAGTGTGTAGTGTAGGAATGGCATAACCTAGATGGTGTAGTCATGTAGAATATGCCCCCAATGGGTATGTATATTGATGTGTGTTTTTAATGTAGAAGTAGGATGCCCCCTCAATGGGTAAAGTGAAAAAATCAAGTAGATGGATTATAATACACAAACTCAAAGAAGATAAAGTGAAGAATGGTAATGTAGATAAATCAACATATAATAGCATGAAATAGAAAATGTAAGTCCTAGCATGATAGTAGTAATGTAAAGCATGGATGATGCATACAATCAAAATATTTTTGATGTTTTGATATATTTAAATGTTTTTGGATTTTTGAAATGTTACATTGTTTTTGTATTTTTAAATTTTTGAGCTAAGTATAGTCAATGATAGAAAAAATATACAAGAAATGCTAAGAAACTATGCACAATCAATCACAGGAAGACTATGTATAATAAATTAAAAAGGAACCATGTAGTATGAAGTAAAAGGAAGCTATGCACAAGTAATACTAAGAAGAAATGATATTAATCAATGAGTATCATGGGATACTCCCTATAATGTTTTCAATACCAAATAAAGGAATCATGCATGATTGTGAAGCATGATGGAATGGTTGAGAATATGACTCTAAATATTCAAATGTATTTTCTGTATCTTGAAAACAATATTAACCTATATTGTTCCACTCATCATTATCATCTTGATTTTGAACCAATGTAATGTTGTTGACTTTTTTTTAGTCTAGATATTTTTCTTTGATAAATTATGTTTGTGATTGATTTTTTATAGGATGTTTAATAAACCTTGGTGATAAATATTATCAATTGCTAGAATAGGAGTAGTGATGCATTGAACATGTTTTCCTAACCTTTGACCTTGAAAATCAAACTATTGTAGATATTTTTGACCAAATACATACTACTTTAAAAGTTGAGCCTCATTTTTGAGAGGCAAATTTGCATATTTTTCATGGTTCACTTGTGCTTGTGGTATTGTTTGTTTCTTTGATTTTTCTTTTTGATCCTTTTGTTGTAGTGAGTTATGCTTTGGTAACCACTTTTATATTGTTTTTGAATCTAACCCTTTGTGAATGTGTTCCTATGTCATCATCAATTCCTTGATTGATTAACCTTGTATAGGGTCCTCATGAGCAATTATCTATTGTATATTTTTTTACAATGCCAAACATGAATTTGTGTGATGTCCATACATTTTATGATATGCACAATAATATCTAGATCTTCTTACTAGATGTAGAGGAGGTAGTTTGATCAACATAGATTTAAAAATTTCTCTTAGTACCTCACTTGGACTCTTGTTTGATCTTTGAATACTTTTTGAATCACCTATTTTAGAATTAATTTGTGAGGATTTCTTGTTTTGATATATAACATTGCTTATAACCAATTGACTAGGTGAAGGTGCATATATATGATTGAAACTAGGGTGTCTTTGAGGTTTTTATATTATAATCTAATTTTCCATTGTTGTGATATTTTCATGTAATATATGATTATGCATTTGTAAATATAAAATTAACTTGCTCATACTAGTGATTTGATCCCTTACAGCCTTACAAGTGCAAGCCCTAGTTGCTTTCGATTAAACATGGAAGCACATATGTTGAAGAGGATTTAAAGAAGCTATAGGATGATGTATGCATTATAAATAATAGTGTAGGCTGCCTCACCTATTTTAGGGGTGATAAAATGGCATTGGTTAGAGGTAAAATAGCTATCACCCCCTTGGGGGAGAGGAGGAGAAGGAAATTGTTTTTTGTGCATAAGATATGACATTGAAACTTGGCAGGTGGTTGTTAGCTTATGCAATGGATCCTATAAGTAGAAACCATGTATGTGGGATAAAATATATGTAATTGGAGTTATAAATTGTATAAAAATATGTTTATAAAGAACAATCCACATGAGAGATAGCAAGCAAGGGAGAGAGAGCATGAATTTATGCATGAATGCATATAAAATTTTGACATGAATCATAAGATTTATAACATGTTTAACATGATAAGCTTGAAATTTTTTCCACATGAGTGATGGAAAGTAAAGGATATAGATGATTTATTTTTTCATAAAGGCATATAAAATTCTGACATGTAACATAATATTTTGAATGTGTTTGGCATGATAAACTAGAAAAAAATTCCACATGAGAAATAGAAAGTAAAGGTTAGAGATCATGAATTTTTTTTGTAAGGGAATATAAGCTTTTGACATGTAACATAAAATTTTAAATGCATTTAGAAAAATGGAGTTGGTAATTATTTTATATGAGCAAAAGAGAATATGCAAAAATAATTTTGAAATTTTGTGCATTTTTGACAATGAATTTTGTAATATCATCCCATATAAGGAAACATAAGCATGAAATGTAAAAGATGAAGCTTTATACTAACATATGATAGACTTCATTATTCATGTACATGATAGGGCCCATTATGGTTTCCTTGTTATTTGTAAGAAATGTAAGAAAAATTTGTACATAAGTAAAAATCATTTTTTCAATTTGATTATGGATGTAAGGTGATATAAAGTTTGATTTTTTTGATTTTAAACATGCTCGAAATAAGTAAAACCATTTAAGTTTTCATGTTACATTATTCAAAACTCATAAATTATAGAATACACATATAAACTTTGAATCTTTTGAATGCAAACATGATCAAAATGAGTAAATCCACTTAATTTTTGAAGTTGTATTATTCAAAACTCAAAAATTATAGGAAATATACATAAAATTTGAATCTTTTGATTGTAAACATGCTTGAAATAAGTAAAACTGCTTAAATTTTGTTATTGCATTATTTAAAACTCAAAAATAATAGGATTCACACATAATTTTTGAATCTTCTTATTTTAAACATACTCAAAATGAGTAAAATCACTTAAGTTTTAGTGATGCATTAATTAAAACTCAAAAATTATAGGAAATGTCCATAAAGTTTGAATCTTTTTATTATAAACATGATTGAAACAAGTAAAACCTCTTAAGTTTTGGTGTTTCATTATTAGAAACTCAAAAATTATAGGTAATGTGCATAAATTTTTATTCTTTTTATTATAAACATGCTCGAAATGAGTAAAATTGCTTAAGTTTTGGTGTTGCTTTATCGAAAAATAAAAAATTATATGAAATGCAAATAATGTTTGAATCTTTTGATTTTAAATTTGCTTGAAATGAGTAGAACCTCTTAAGTTTTGGTGTTACATTATTCAAAACTCAAAAATTATAGGAAACACACATAAAGTTTGAATCTTTTGATTGTGAACATGCTCAAAATGAGTGAAACTACCTATGTTTTGATGTTGCATTATTCAAAACTCAAAAATTATAAGAAACTCACATAAAGTTTAAATATTTTGATTAAACATTCTCAAAATGAGTAAAACTACCTAAGTTTTGATGTTGCATTATTTAAAACTCATATGTTATAGGAAACATGTATTAAATTTGAATCTTTTAACTATAAACATGGTTGAAACAAGGAAAACTACCTAAGTTTTAGTGTTGCATTATTCAAAACAAAAAAAAATATAAGAAACACACAAAATGAGCAAAACTACACAAATTATAGGAAACATGCACAAAGTTTTAATCTTTTGATTGTAAACATGCTTGAAATGAGTAAAATTGTTTGAATTTTAGTGTCACATTATTCAAAACTCAAAAATCATAGGAAACGTGCATAAAGTTTGAATGTTTTGATTCTAAACATGCTAGAAATGAATAAAACTACTTAATATTTAGTGTTTCATTATCACACATCATAATGTTTGAATCCTTTGACTCTAAACATGCTCAAAATGAGTAAACTCGCTTTAGTTTTGGTGTCGCATTATTCAAAACTCTAAAATTGAAGGAAACATGCATAAGTTTGAATCTTTTGATTCTAACATGTTCAATATGAGTAAAAGCATTTGGGTTTTGGTGTCACATTATTCAAAACTCTAAAATTGAAGGAAACATGCATAAAGTTTTAATCTTTTGATTGTAAACATGCTTGAAATGAGTAAAATTGTTTGAGTTTTAGTTTCACATTGTTCAAAACTCAAAAATCATAGGAAACGTGCATAAAGTTTGAATGTTTTGATTCTAAACATGATAGAAATGAGTAAAACTACTTAATATTTAGTGTTTCATTATCACACATCATAATGTTTGAATCCTTTGACTCTAAACATGCTCAAAATGAGTAAACCCGCTTTAGTTTTGGTGTCACATTATTCAAAACTCTAAAATTGAAGGA
This sequence comes from Torreya grandis, assembly GCA_037957365.1. Classification (NCBI taxonomy): domain Eukaryota; kingdom Viridiplantae; phylum Streptophyta; class Pinopsida; order Cupressales; family Taxaceae; genus Torreya; species Torreya grandis. The sequence continues at coordinate 1,581,975 of JARHVA010003303.1, forward strand.
AACATGAATAAAGTTTGAATCTTTTGATTCTAAACATGCTCAAATTAGGAAAACCGCATAAATTTTAGAGTTGCACTATTCAAAACTCAAAAAATTATAGGAAAAGTACATAAATTTGAAAGCTTTTGATTGTAAATATGCTTGAAATGAGTAATACCACCTATGTTTTGGTGTTGCATTCTTCAAAACTCAAAATTTATAAGAAATGTACCTAAAGTTTAAATCTTTTAATTTTAAACATGCTCAAAATGAGTAAAACCACCTAAGTTTTGGTGTTGCATTATTCAAAACTCAAAAATTATAGGAAACACACAAAGTTTAAATTTTTAAAATAATGCAACACCAAAACATAGTTGGTTTTACTCATTTTGAGCATGTTTACAATAAGAAGATTCAAACTTTATGCATGTTTAATATAATTTTTTTTTTTTGTAATAATGCAACACCAAAACTTAAGTAATTTTAATCAATTCAACCATATTTAAAATCAAAGGATTCAAACTTTATACATATTTTCTATAACTTTTGAGTTTTGAATAATGCAATATCAAAACTTATGTGGTTTTATTCATTGTGGGCATGTTTACAATCAAAAGATTCAAACATTATATGTGTTTCCTATAATTTTAGAGTTTTCAATAATGCAACACAAAAAACTTAAGTGGTTCTATTGGTTTCAAACATGTTTAAAACAAAAGATTCAAATTTTCTACATGTTTTTTATAATTTTTGAGTTTTTGATAAAGCAATATGAAAACTTAAGTGGTCTTACTCATTTCAAGCATGTTTAAAATTAAAATATTCAAAATTTAAGTGAATTTCATATAAATTTTGAGTTTTGAATAATGCAACACCAAAACTTAAATGGTTTTACTCATTTCAAGCATGTTTAGAATCAAAATATTCAAACTTTAAGTGTGTTTTCTATAATTTTTGAGTTTTGAATAATGCAACACTAAAATTTAAGTGATTTTACTCATTTTGAACATGTTTAGAATCAAAAAATTTAAACTTTATGCATGTTTCCTATAATTTCTGAGTTTTGAATAACGTAACACCAAAACATATGTAATTTTACTAATTTCAAGCATGTTTAGAATTAAAAGATTCAAACTCTATGCATGTTTCTTATCATTTTTGAGTTTTGAATATTGTAGCACTAAAACTTAAGCAATATTACTAATTTCAGGCATGTTTACGATAAAAAGATTCAAACTTTATGCATTTTTTTTATTGTTTTTGAGTTTTGAATAATGCAACACAAAAACATAAGTAGGTTTACCTATTTTGAACATGTTCAGAATCAAAAGATTTAAACTTTATACATGTTTCCTATAATTTTTGAGTTTTGAAGAATATAACACCAAAACCAAAGTGGGTTTACTCATTTTAAGCATGTTTAGAATCGAAAAATTCAAACTTTATGTGTATTTCTTATAATTTTTGAGTTTTGAATAATGTAACACTAAAACTTAAGAAGTTTACTCATTTTGAGCATGTTTACTATCAAAAGATTAAACATTTATACCCATTTCCTATAATTTTCTATTTTTGAGTAACGCACCACAAAAAATTAAGTGGTCTTATTCCTTTCAAGCATGTTTAAAATCAAAATATTCAATCTATATGCATGTTTCCTATAATTTTTGCATTTTGAATAATGCAACACCAAAATTTAAGCAATTTTACTCTTTTCAAGCATGTTTACAATCAAAAGATTCAAACTTTATGTGCAATTCCTAATTTTTATGTTTTGAAAAATGCAACACTAAAAGTTAAGTGGTTTTACTCATTTTGAGCATGTTGAAAATCAAAATATTAAAAATCTATGAATGTTTCCTATAATTTTTGAGTTTTGAATAATGTGACATAAAACCATAAGTTATTTTACTCATTTTGAGCATGTTTAAAATTAAAAGATTTAAACTATATGCACCTATCCTATAATTTTTGAGTTTCAAATAATGAAACACCAAGACTTATGTAGTTTTACTCATTTCAAGCATGTTTAGAATCAAAAGATTCAAACTTTATTTGCATTTTCTATAAATTTTGAGTTTTCAAGAATGCAACACCAAAACTAAAGTGGGATTACTCATTTTAAGCATATTTATAATCAAAAGATTCAAACTTTTTTCAAATTTCCTATAATTGTTGAGTTCTGAATAATGCAACACCAAAATTTAAGTGGTTTTACTCATTTCAAACATATTTAAAATAGAAATATTTAAAATCTATGCACGTTTAATTTAATTTTTATGTTTGGAATAACTCAACAAAAAAACTTAAGTTGTTTTACTCATTTTGAGCATGTTTAAAAATAAAAAATTCAAACTATATGAAAGTTTCCTATAATTTCTGAGTTTTGAATAATGAAACACCAAAACTTAAACGGTTTTACTCATTTTGATAATCAAAAGATTCAATCTTTATACATGTTTCTTACAACTTTTTAGTTTTATATAATGTAATAACAAAACCAAAAGATTCAAATTTTATGCATGTTTCCTATAAGTTTTTAGTTTTGAATAATGTGACAAAAAAATGTAAGTGGTTTTACTCAATTTGAAGATGTTTATAATCAAAATATTCAAACCTTATAATGCTTCCTATAATTTTTGAGTTTTAAATAATGCAACACCAAAACATAAGTGTTTTTACACATTTTGAGAATGTTTACAATCAAAAGATTCAAACTTTATGTCCATTTCCTATAATTTTAAAGTTTTGAATAATACAACATAAAAACTTAAGTGGTCTTATTCATTTCGATCATGTTTATAATCAAAATATTCAAACTCTATGTATCTTTCCTATAATTTTTGAGTTTGAGTAATGCAATATTAAAATTCAAGTAGTTTTACTCATGTCAAGCATGTTTATGATCTAAAAATTCAAACTTTATGTATGTTTCCTATAATATTTGAGTTTTGAATAATGTAACACTAAAATTTAAGAAATTTTACTCATTTCAAGTATGTTTAAAATCAAAAAATTCAAAATATATGGATGTTTCCTATAATTTTTGAGTTTTTAATAATGCAACATATCAACCTAAGTTGGTTTACTCATTTTGAGTATGTTTAAAAATAATAGATTTAAACTATATGCATGTTTCCTATAGTTTTTGAGTTTTGAATAATACAACACCAAAACTTAAGTGGTTTTACTCATTTTAAGCACGTTCAAAATCAAAAGATTCAAAATTTATGCATGTTTCCTATTATTTTTGAGTTTTGAATAACATAACACCAAAACATAAGCAATTTTACTCATTTCAAGCATGTTTACAATCAAAATATTTAAACCTTACATGTCTTTTCTAAATTTTTTGAGTTTTGAATAATGTAACACCAAAACATAGGTGGTTTACTTGTTTTTATCATGTTTACAATCAAAAGATTCAAACTTTATATGCATTTCCTATAATTTTTTTTTTGAATAATGCAACATGAAAACATAAGAGGTTTTACTTCTTATGAGCATGTTTACAATAAAAAAGATTTGAAATTTATGCACATTTCCAATAATTTTTAAAATTTGAATAATGCAACACCAAAACTTAAATTGTTTTACTCGTTTCAAATATGTTTACAATCAAAAGAATAAATATGTATGTGTATTTCCCATATTTTTTGAGTTTTAATAATGCAACACCAATTTTAAGTGGTTTTACTCATTTTGAACATGTTTACAATCAAAATATTAAAATTTTATGCATGTTTCATATAATTTTTGAGTTTTGAATAATGAAAAACATTAAAACCTAAGTGGCTTTACTCATTTTGAGTATGTTTATAATAAAAAATTCAAAATTTATGTATGTTTCATATAATTTTTTACCTTTTGAATAATGCAACACCAAAACTTAAAAAGCTTTACTCATTTTGAGCATATTTATAATCAAAGGATTCAAACTTTATAAATGTTTCTTATATTTTATAAGGTTTGAATAATGTAACAAAAAAACATAAATGGTTTTACTCATTTTGAGAATGTTTACAATCAAAATATTCAAACACTATGTGTTTTTCCTATAATTATTTAGTTTTGAATAATGTAACACCAAAACATATGTAGTTTTACTCATTTTGAACATGTTTGTAATCAAAAGATTTAAAATGTATACGTATTTTCTATAATTTTTTAATTTGTAATAATTCAACATAAAAATATAAGGGGTTTTAATTTATTCGAGCATTTTTACAATCGAAAAATTCAATCTTTATGCACGTTTTTAATCATTTTTTAGTTTTGAATAATACAGCACCAAAACTTAAGTGGTTTACTCATTTTGAGTATAAATAAAATCAAAAGATTCAAACTTTATGTAACAACTAAACTTAGGAGGTTGTACTCATTTTTTTCATCTACAATCAAAAAATTCAAATTGTATTCATGTTTCCTAAATTTTTTGAGTTTTGAATAATGCAACACTAAAACTTAGGGTAGTTTTACTCATTTTAAGCATGTTAATAATCAAAATATTTAAGCTATATGCATGTTTCCTATAATTTTTGAGTTTTAAACAATACAACATCAAAACTTAAGCGATTATAACCATTTTGAGCATGTTTACAATTAACAGATTCAAAATTTATGCATGTTTCCTATAATTTTTGAGTTTTGAATAATGCAACACCTAAACCTAAGGGGTTTTACTCATTTTGAACATGTTTAAAAACAAAATATTCAAACTTTATTCTTATTTCCTATAATTTTCTAGTTTTAAATAATGCAACACAAAAATATAAGGAATTTTACTAATTGTGAGCATGTTTAAAATCAAAAGATTCAAATTTTATGTGTATTTCATATAATTTTTGAGTTTTGAATAATTCAAAAATAAGACATAATCAATTTTACATGTTTCGAGCATGTTTACAATCAAAATATTTTAACTTTATACATGTTTTCTATAATTTTTGAGTTTTGAATAATGCAACACCAAAACTTAAGTGATTTTACTCATTTCAAATATTAAAACTTTATGCAAATTTCCTATAATTTGAGTTTCAAGTAATGTAACATTAAAAATTAAATATTTTTACTCATTTTAAGCATCTTTAGAATTAAAAAAATCATACTTTATGCACATTTCCTATTATTTATGAGTTTTGAATATTACAACACCAAAACTTAAGCGATTTTATTCATTTTGAGCATGTTTCAATCAAAAGATTCAAATTTTATGTGTGTTTTCCATCATTTTTGAGTTTTGAATAATGCGAGACCAAAAATTAAGTGGTTTTACTCATTTTGAGCATTTTTACAATTAAAAGATTCAAAATTTATGCATGTTCTCTATAATGATTGAGTTTTAAATAATGCAACACCAAAACTTAAGTGATTTTATTCATTTTGAATAATTTTACAATCAAAATTGTCAAATTTTCTGCGTGTTTCCTATAATTTTTAGTTTTAAATAATGTAACACCAAAATTTAAGCAATTTTATTCATTTTGAGCATCATTACAATAAAAAATTTAATAATTATGTGCATTTCTTATAAATTTTTAGTTTTTAATAATGCAATACCAAAACTTAAATAATTTTACTAATTTCAAGCATGTTTATGAAAAAAAATATTCAAACTTTATGCATGTTTCTTATAACTTTTGAGTATTGACTAATACAACAAAACTTAAGTAGTTTTACTCATTTCAATCACGTTTACAATCAAAACATTCAATTTTTTTGTTTGTTTCCTTTAATTTTTATGTTTTCAATAATGTAACATCAAAATATAAATAGTTTTACCTATTTTGAGCATGTTTAATATCAAAGTATTCAAACTTTAATCATGTTTCCTTTAATTTTTAAGTTTTAAATAATGCAACACCAAATCTTAAGCTATTTTACTAGGTTTGAGCATGTTTAAAATTAAAATATTCAAACTTTTTGCACGTTTCTTATAATTTTTGTTTTAAATAAAGTTACACCAAAGCTTAAGCAATTTTACTCCTTTTGAGTATGTTTAAAATCAAAAGATTGAATCTTTATTCACGTTTCTTATAATTTGAGCATTGAAAAATATAACACAAAAAATATGTTGTTTTACTCATTGTGAGCATGTTTACAATCAAAAAAATCAAATGTTGTGTGCATTTCCTATAATTTTTTAATTTTAAATAATGAAATACCAAAATTTAAGCAATTTTAGTCATTTTGAAGATGTTTAAAATCAAAATATTCTAACTTTTTTCATGTTTTCTATAATTTGAGTTTTGAGTTGTTTTACTCATTTGAACATGTTTACAATCAAAAGATTCAATCTTTAAGCATGTTTCCTATAATTTTTGAGTTTTTAATAAGTTAAAAGTAAAACTTAAGTAATTTTAATCTTTTCAAACATGTTTACAATTAAAAGATTCAAACTTTATGTGAATTATCTACAATTATAGAGTTTTGATTAATGCAACTCGAAAACTTAATTGATTTTACTTGTTTCAAGCATTTTTACAATCAAAAGATTCAATATTATAGTGTTTCCTATAAGTTTTAGTTTTGAATAATACAACACCAAGAAATAAATGGTTTTACTCATTTTTAGCATGTTTACAATCAAAATATTCAAAATTTACATGTATTTCTTATAATTTTTAGGTTTTGAATAATGCAACACCAAAACAGAAGTGGTTTTACTCATTTTAAACATTTATAAAATTAAAAGATTCAATATTTATGTGCATTTCATATAAATTCTAGTTTTGAATAATGCAACACCTAAACTTAAGGGGTTTTAATTATTTTTGCATGTTTCCTAATATTTTATAATTTTGAATAATAAAACACCTAAACATAATGGGTTTTACTCATTTCATGCATGTTTACAATTAATAGATTCAAACTTGATGTACGTTTCCTATGAATTTTTATTTTTGAATAATGCAACACCTAAACATAAGGGGGTTTACTTGTTTTGAGCATGTTTAAAAACAAAATATTCAATATTTATGCATGTTTTCTATAATTTCTAATTTTTGAATAATGCAAAATCTAAACTTAAGGGGTTTTACTCATTTCATGCCTATTTAAAATCAATAGATTCAAACTTTATGCATGTTTTCTATAATTTTTTAGTTTTGAATAATGCAACACCTAAACTTAAGGGGTTTTACTCATTTTGTGAATTGTTTACAATCAAATCATTCAAACTTTATGCATGATTCCTATAATTTTCTAGTTTTAAATAATGCAACACAAAAACTCATATGGCTCTGCTCATTTTGAGCATGTTTACAATTAAAATATTCAAACATTATGCATGTTTCCTTAATTTTTTATTTTTGAATAATGTAACATGAAAACTTATGCAGTTTTACTCATTTTAAGCATATTTATAATTAAAAAATTTGAACTTTATGTGTGTTTCCTATATTTATTTAATTTTGAATAATGTAATAGGAAAACATAAGCGGTTTTACTCTTTTGAGTATGTTTACAATCAAAAGATTCAATTTTTATGCATATTTATAATAATTTTATAGTTTTAAATAATGCAACACCAAAAAGTGGTTTTACTCAGTTTGAGTATGTTTATAATCAAAAGATTCAATATTTATGCACATTTCTTATAATTTTTGAGTTTTGATTAATGCAACACCAAAATTTAAGTTTATTTTACTCATTTAGAGCATGTTTACAATCAAAAAATTTAAACTTTATGTGTTTTTTCTATAATTTCTAAGTTTTGTATAATGAAACACCAAAACTTAAGCAGTTTTACTTGTTTTGAGCATGTTTAATATTAGAAGATTCGAACATTATGCTTATTTCCTATAATTTGAGTTTAAAATAATGTTACACTAAAACTTAATCAATTTTAATCATTTTGAGCATGTTTAAAATCAAAATATTGAAACTTCATTTGCATTTCCTATAATTTGATTTTTGAAAAATGCAACACCAAAACTTAAGTTGGTTTACTCGTATCAAACATCTTAAAAATTAAAAGATTCAAACTCTATGCATGTTACCTATAACTTTTAAGGTTTGAATAATGCAACAACATAATTTAAGAAGTTTTACTTATTTTGTTCATGTTTAAAATCAAAATATACAACAACTTTACTAAAATATTTAAATTTTTTGAGATTTTAATAATGCAAAACTAAATCTTAAATAATTTACTCATTTTGAGCATGTTTACAATTTAAAAGTTTTAAAATTTAAACATGATTCCTATAATTTTTGAGTTTTGAAAAATGCAACACCAAAACTTAGGCATTTTTACTCATTTCAAGCATGTTTAAAATCAAAAGATATTTAAAATCAAAATATTCAACAATTTTACTCAAATATTTAGCAATTTTGAGTTTTGAATAATGTAAAACTAAATCTTAAATAATTTACTCATTTTTAGCATGTTTGCAATTCAAAAGTTTTAAACTTTGTACATGTTTCCTATAATTTTTTAGTTTTGAAAAATGCAACAGCAAAACTTAAGCATTTTTACTCATTTCGAACATGTTTAAAATCAAAATATTCAACAATTTTACTCAAATATTTAACAATTTTGAGTTTTGAATAATGTAAAGCTAAATCTTAAATAATTTACTCATTTTTATCATGTTTACAATTCAAAAGTTTTAAACTTTATACATGTTTCCTATAATTTTTGAGTTTTGAATAATGTAACACCAAAACATAAGGGGTTTTACTCATTACGAAATGTTAAAAATTAAAAGATTCAAACTCTATGCATGTTTCTTATAATTGTTGAGTTTTGAATAATGCAACACCAAAACTTAAGTAGTTTTACTCATTTTGAGCATGTTTAAAATCAAAAGATTCAAAATTTATGTGCATTTCCTACAATTATTTAGTTTTGAATAAAACAACACAAAAACCTAAGCAACTTTACACATTTCTAGATTGTTTAAAAATAAAAAATTCAAATTTTATGCATGTTTCCTATAATTTTTTAGTTTGAAATAATGTAACAGCAAAACTTAATCGATTTTAATCATTTTGAGCTTGTTTAAAATCAAAATATTTAAACTTTATGTGCATTTCATATAATTTTTGAGTTTTGAATATTGTAACACCAAAAATTAAATGGTTTACACAATTTGAGCATGTTTAAAGTTAAAAGATTTAAACTTTATGTGCATTTCCTATAATTTTTGAGTTTTGAATAATGCAACACCAAAATTTAAGTGGTTTTAGTCATTTCAAGCATGTTTACAATCAAAAGATTCAAACTTTATACATGTTTCCTATAACTTTTTAGATTTGAATAAGTGGTTTTACACATTTCAAACATGTTTAAAATAAAAAGATTCAAACTTTATGCGCATTTCGTATCATTTTTGAGTTTTGAATAATGTAATATCAAAACTTAACCAGTTTTATGCATTTGAAGCATGTTTAAAATCAAAAAATTCAAATTTTATGTGTTTCTTATCATTTGAGTTATGAATAATGCAACACCATAATATAAGCAATTTCACTTTTTTTTTAGCATGTTTACAATTAAAAGATTCAAACTTTATGCATATTCTTTATAATTTTTGAGTTTTCAATAATGCAACACCAAAACTTATGCAATTTTACTCATTTTGATCATTTTTACAATCAAAGGATTCAAACTTTATGCATGTTTCCTATAATTTTTAGTTTTGAATAATGTAATACCAAAACTAAAGTAGTTTTAATAATTTTGAGCATGTTTACGATCAAAAGATTCAAATTTTATGTAGATTTCCTATAATTTTTGAGTTTTGAATAATTAAACACAAATTTTCAGTTCTTTTACTCATTTTGAGCATGATTATAATGAAAATATTCAAAATTTATGCATGTTTCCTATAATTTTTTGAGTTTTGAATAATGCAACACTAAAACATAAGTGGTTTTACTAATTTTCAAGATGTTTAATTTTAAAAGATTCAAACTTTATGAATGTTTCTTACAATTTTTGTGTTTTGAATAATGTAACACCAAAACATAAGAGATTTTACTAATTTCAAGCATGTTTAAAATCAAAAGATTCAAACTTTATTTTTGAATCTTATAATTTTATTTTTAAATAATGGAACACCAAAACTTAATCGATTTTAATCATTTCAAGCATGTTCAAAATCAAAAAATTCAAACTTTATGCACATTTCTCTTAATTTTTTTAGTTTTTAACAATGCAACACCAAAACTTAAGCAATTTTACTCATTTTGAGCATGTTTACAATCAAAAGATTCAAACTTTATGCATTTTTTAGTTTTTAACAATGCAACACCAAAAATTAAATGATTTTTATTTCAATCATGTTTACAATTAAAAAAATATAACTTTATCCATGTTTCCTATAATTTTTAAGTTTTGAATAATGTAACACCAAAACATAAGCTACTCATTTGGAGCATGTTTACAATCAAAAGATTCAAAATTTATATGCATTTCCTATAATTTTTGAGTTTTGAAAAATGCAACATCAAAACTTATGGGGTTTTTCTTATTTTGAAGATGTTTAAAATTGAAAGATTCAAACTTTATTGTTTCAATCTTTTGATTGTAAATATACTTGAAATGAGTAAAACCACTTATGTTTTGGTTTTGTATTATTTAAAGCTCAAAAATTAAAGTAAACACACCTAAAATTTGAATCTTTTGATTTTCACTCATTTGGAGATGTTTAAAATCAAAATATTCAAACTTTATGCATGTTTCCTATAATTTTTAACTTTTAAATAGTGCAACACCAAAATATAAGCAATTTTACTCTTTTTGAAGATGTTTAAAATCAAAAGATTCAAAATTTATGTGTTTCTTGTAATTTTTGATTTTGTATAATGCAACACAAACATTTAAGTGGTTTTACTTGTTTGGAATATGTTTACAATCAAAAGATTCAATCATTATGCATGTTTCTTATAATTTTTTATTTTAGAATAATCTAACACCAAAACTTAAGTGTTTAAAATCAAAAGATTCAAATTTTATGTGTGTTTCCTATAATTTATAGTTTTGAATAATGCAACACCAAAACTTAAGCTATTTTACTCATTTTGAGAATATTTACAATCTAAATGTTCAAACTTTATGTGCATTTCTTATAATCTTTGCATTTTGAATAATTTAACTCCAAAACATAAGCAATTTTACTTATTTTGAACATGTTTACAATCAAAAAAATTAAACTTTATGCACATTTCTTATAATTTTTGAGTTTTGAATAATGCAACACCAAAACTTAAGTAGTTTTGCTCATTTTGAGCATATTTACAATCAAAACATTTAAATATTATGTGTTTCCTATAATTTATATGTTTACAATAATGCAACAGTAAATTATAGAAGTTTTACTCATTTTAAGCATGTTTAAAATCAAAAGATTAAAACTTTAGGTACATTTTCTATAATTTTAAAGTTTTTAATCAGCATCACCAAAACATAAGTAGTTTTACTCATTTTGAGCATGTTTAAAATCAAAAGATTCAAACTTTAAGTGCATTTCCTATCATTTCAATTTTAAATAATGCAACACCTTGACTTAAGTGATTTTACACATTTTGATCGTGTTTAAAAACAAAAGATTGAAAATTTATTCAAGTTTATTATAATTTGAGTTTTGAAAAATGCAACACCTTAACTTATGCTATTTACTCATGTCAAGTGTGTTTACATTTAAAAGATTCAAATTTTTTGCGTGTTTCCTATAATGTTTTAGTTTTGAATAATGCAACACCAAAACCTAAGTATATGTACTCATTTTGACCATGTTTAAAATTAAAATATTAAAACTTTATGCATGTTTCTTATAATTTTTTAGTTTTAAATAATGTAACAAAAAAAAAAAGTAGTTCTACTCATTTTCAACATGTTTAAAATCAAAATATTCAAACTCTATGCATGTTTCCTATAATTTTTTAGTTGTGAATTATGTAACACCAAAAATTAAGTAGTTTTACTCATTTTGAGCATGTTTATAATCAAAACATTAAAATTTTATGCATGTTTCTCATAATTTTTTAGTTTTGAATAATACAACAAGAAAACTTAAGTAGTTTTACTTATTTCAAGGATGTTTAAAATAAAAAGATTCAAACTTTATGTATGTTTTCTATAATTTTTGAGTTTTGAATAATGTAACACCAAAACTTAAGTGGCTTTTCTCATTTTGAGCATATTTAAAAGCAAAATATTCAAATATTATGCATGTTTCCTATAATTTCTGAGTTATGAATAATGCAACACCAAAACATGAGTTGTTTTAATCGTTTAAATCATGTTTACAATCAAATGATTCAAACTTTATGCACATGTCTTATAATTTTTTAGTTTCCAATAATGCAACTCAAAAACATAAGCAGTTTTACTTGTTTTGATCATATTTAAAATCAAAAAATTAAATTTTATGCATGTTTCCTATAATTTTTGAGTTTTGAATAATGTGACACCAAAACTTAACTGGTTTTCCTCATTTAGAGCACATTTACAATAAAAATATTTAAATTTTATGCACATTTCATATAATTTTTGATTTTTGAATAATGCAACAATGAAATTCATGTGGTTTTACTCATAATAAGCATGTTTACAATCAAAATATTCAAACTTTATAAGTGTTTCCTATAGTTTTAAATAGTTTTACTTGTTTTGAGCATGCTTAAAATATAAACATTTAAAATTTATATGCATTTCCTATGTTTTGAGTTTTGAATAATGCAACACCAAAACTTAATTAGTTTTACTCATTTTGAGCGTGTTTACAATCAAAAGATTTAAATTTTATACATGTTTCTTACAATTTTGTAGTTTTGTATAATGTAACAACAAGACTTATATCATTTTATTCATTTCAAGCATGTTTAAAATTAAAATATTCAAGCTCTTTGCATGTTTCCTATAATTTTTGAGTTTTGAATAATGGAATGCCAAAACATATGCAGTTTTACTCATTTAAAGCATGTTTACAATTAAAAGAATCTAATTTTATACATGTTTACTACAATTTTTGAATTTTGAAGAAAGCAACACCAAAACATAAGTGGTTTTACTCATTCAAAGATATTTAAAATCAAAAGATTCATATTTTATGTACATTTCCTATAATTTTTTAGTTTTGAATAATGCAATATGATAACTTTAGTGGTTTTACTCATATTGATTATGTTTAAAATCAAAACATTCAAACTCTATGCATGTTTCCTAGAATTTTTGAGTTTTGAATAATACAACACTAAAACATAAGTGGATTTTCTCATTTTAAAGATGTTTAAAATCAAAAGATTCAAAATTTATGTATGTTTTGCACAATTTTTGAGTTTTGAATATGCTACACCAAAACTTAAGTGGTTTTACACATTTTGAAGATGTTTAAAATCAAAAGATTTGAACTTTATAAATGTTTCCTATAGTTTTTTAGTTTTGAATAATGTAACACCAAAACTTAAGTAGTTTTACTCATTTGGAACATGTTTATGATCAAAATATTATAACTTTATGCACGTTTCCTATAATTTTTGAGTTTTGAATAATGTAACACTAAAAATTGAGTAGTTTTACTTAGTTTCAAGCATGTTTATAATTATAAGAATCAAATTTGATGAATGTTTCTTATTATTTTTTGTTTTGAATAATGTAACACCAAAACTTAAGTGGTTTTGCTCATTTCCATCATGTTTAAAATTGAAATAATTAAACTCTATGCAAGTTTCTAAGAATTTTTGAGTTTTGAATAATGGAACACCAAAACATAAATGGTTTTACTCATTTTGAATATGTTTAAACTCAAAATATTCAATATTTATGCATGTTTCCTATCATTTTTGAGTTTTGAATAATGCAACACCAAAACTTAAGTGGTTTTACTCATTTTGAAGACGTTTAAAATCAAAAGATTCAAACTTTATGCATATTTCCTATAATTTTTTAGTTTTAAATAATGCAACACCAAAATTTAAGTGGTTTTATTTTCTTAGAAAATGTTTATAATCTAAAGAATCAAATTTATTGTGTGTTCCTATAATTTTTGAGTTTTAAATAATGCAACACCAAAACTTAAGTGGTTTTCCTCATTTTGAGCATGTTTACAATCAAAAAATTCAATCTTTATGAATGTTTGCTATAATTTTTGAGTTTTGAATAATGCAGCACTAAAACTTATGTAATTTTACTCATTTCATTCATTTTTACAATCAAATGACTCAAACTTTATGAAAATTTCCTATAATTTTTCATTTTAAATAATAAAACACAAAAATATAAGCAATTTTACTCATTTTGAGTATGTTTGTAATCAAAAAATTCAAACTTTATATGCATTTCCTATAATTTTTTAGATTTGAATTAGCTAACACAAAAACATGAATGGTTTTGATTGTTTTGAGCATGTTTACAATTAAAAAAATCAAATTTTATATGTGTTTACTATAGTTTTTGAGTTTTTAATAATGCAACACCAAAACATAAGTAATTTTACTCATTTCAAGCATATTTAAAATCAAAAAATTTAAACTTAATGTGCATAATTTTTGAGTTTTGAATAATACAACACCAAAAATTAAGTGGTTTTACTCGTTTGGAGCATGTTTACAGTCAAAAGATTCAAACTTTATGCATGTCTCTTATAATTTTTGTCTTTTGTATTAATGCAACACCAAAATTTATGTAGTTTTACTCATTTTGAGCATTTTTACAATAAAAAGATCCAAACTTTCTGCACATTTCCTATATTTTTTGAGTTTTCAATAATTCAACATTAAAATAGAAGTGGTTTTACTCATTTGGAGGATGTTTATAACCAAAAGATTCGAAATTTATTTGTGTTTCCTATAATTTTTGAGTTTTGAATAACATAACACCAAAAAATAAGTGGTTTTAATCATTTTGAAGATGTTTAAAATCAAAAGATTCAAAGTTTATGTTCATTTCTTTTAATTTTTTAGTTTTGAATAATTCAACACCAAAACTTAAGTAGTTATACTCATTGTGAGCATGTTTACAATCAAAATATTCAAACTTTATGCATATTTCTTATAATTTTTGAGTTTTTAATAATGAAACACCTAAACTTAAATAATTTTACTCAATTTGAGCATGTTTGCAATCAAAGGATTCAAAATTTATGAGCGTTTCCTATAATGTTTGAGTTTTGAAAAATGCAACACATAAACATAAGCAATTTTACTCTTTTTGAATATTTTTAAAATAAAAAGATTCAAAACTTTTGTGCATTTCCTTTAATTTTTAACTTTTAAAAAATGCAACACCAAAACTTAAATGGTTTTACTCTTTTCAAAGATGTTTAAAATCTAAAGATTCAAACTATATGCACATTTCCTATAATTTTTGTGTTTTGAATAATGTGACCCCAAAACATAAGTAGTTTTACTCATTTCAACCATGTTTATAATTAAAGGATTTAAACTTTATGCATGTTCTCTATAATTTTTTAGTTTTGAATAATGCAACACTAAAACTTAAGTGATTTTACTCATTTTGATCATTTTTACAGTCAAATGTATCAACTTTATGCATGTTTTCTATAATTTTTGAGTTTTGAATAATGCAACACCAAAACATAAGTGGTTTTACTCATTTTGAGCATGTTTACAATCAAAAGTTTCAAATTTTATGCATATTTCCTATAATTTTTGAGTTTTGAATAATGTAACACAAAAATATAAATAGTTTTACTCATTTTTAGTATGTTTAAAATCAAAAGATTCAAAATTTAAGCACATTCCCTATAATTTTTTAGTAGTGAATAATATAACACAAAATGTTAATCAATTTTACTCATTTTTAGCATGGTTAAAATTAAAAGATTTAAATTTGATAGATGTTTTTTATAATTTTTTAAGTTTTTAATAATGCAACACTAAAACTCAAATAATTTTATTCATTTGAGCATGTTTAAAATAAAAATATTCAAACTTTATGCACATTTCTTATAATTTTTGAGTTTTGAATAATGCAACAACAAAACATAGGCAATTCTACTCATTTTGAGTATGTTTACAATCAAAAGATTCAAAATTTATGTACATTTCCTATAATTATTGAGTTTTTAATAATACAACACCCAAACTAAAATAGTTTTACTCATTTTGAGCATGTTTATATTCAAAATATTCAAACATTATGTGTTTTTCCTATAATTTTTTACTTTTAATAGTGCAACACCAAAACATAGGTGGTTATACTTGTTTCGAGTATGTTTAAAATCAAAAGAGTGAAACTTTATGCATGTTTCCTATTATTTTTGAATTTTTAATAATGCAACACAAAAACTTATGTGTTTTTACTCATTTTGAGCATGTTTACAATTTAATTATCCAAACCTTATTCATGTTTCCTATATTTTATAAGCTTTGAATAATGCAACACTAAAACATAGGCAATTTTACTCGATCCAAACATTTTACAATAAAAAAAATAAAACTTTATGCATGTTTCCTATAATTTTTGTTTTGATTAATCCAACACCAAAACTTAGGTGGGTTTACTCATTTATAGCATGTTTATAGTCAAAAGATTCAAACTTTATGCACATTTCCTATAATGTTGGAGTTTTAAAAATTGTATCACCAAAACATAGGTAACTTTACTCATTTTAAGCATGCTTATAGTCAAAAGATTTAAATTTTATATGTATTTCTTATAATTTTTGAGTTTTGAGTAATGCAACACCAAAACTTAGGCAACTTTAACACCAAAACATAGGTAACTTTACTCATTTTAAGCATGTTTTCAGTCAAAAGATTCAAACTTTATGCACATTTTCTATAATTTTTGAGTTTTGAATAATGTAACACTAAAACCTAGGTGGTTTTACTCATTTCAAGCATGTTTACAATCAAAAGATTTAAAGTTTATGTTTGATTCCTATAATTTTTGAGTGTTCAATAATGAAATACAAAAAATTAAGTGGTTTTAGTAATTTAAAGCATGTTTACAATCAAAAGATTCAAAATTTATGCACGTTTCATATCAATTTTAACTTTTGAATAATGCAACATAAAAACATTGGTGGTTTTACTTGTTTTGAGCATATTTGTAATCATAAGATTTAAACTTTATGTATGTTTCTTATAATTTTTTAGTTTTGAATAATGCAACATGAAAACATAGGTAGTTTTACTTATTCCAAACATGTTTAAAATCAAAAGATTCAAACTTTATGCGTGTTTCTAATATTTTTTGAGTTTGGAATATGCAATACCAAAACTTGGGTCATTTTACTCATTTTAACCATGTTTACAATCGAAGGATTCAAATTTTATCCATGTTTCTTATGATTTTTGAGTTTTGAATGCAACACCAAAACTTGCATAGTTTTACTCATTTCGAGCATGTTTACAATCAAAAGATTAAAACTTTATCTATGTTTCTTATAATTTTTTAGTTTTGAATAATTTAACACTAAAACTCAGGTAAATTTACTTATTTCAAGCATGATTGCAATCAAACGGTTTTAAACTATATACACACTTACTATATTTTTTGAGTTTTGAATAATCTAACATAAAAACTTTGGTAGTTTTACTCATTTTGAGAATGTTTACAATCAAAAGATTCAAATTTTAAGCACATTTCCAATAATTTTTGAGTTTTGAATAATACAACACCAAAACTTAAGTTATTTTACTTGTTTTGAAAATGTTTACAATCAAAAAATTCAAACTTTATGTGTGTTTCCTATAATTTTCAAGTTTTGAATAATGCAATCCCAAAACATAGGTGGTTTTACTCATTTTGATCATGTTTATAATAAAAAGATTCAAACTTTAAGCACCTTTCTTATAATTTTTGAATTTTGAATAATGCAATACCAGAACTTAGGTAGTTTTGCTCATTTTGATCATTTACAATTAAAAGCTTCAAAATTTATGCATATTTCCTATAGGTTTTGAGTTTTGAATAATGAAACACCATGATTTAGGCTATTTTTCTCATTTCAAGCATGTTTACAGTCAAAAGATTCAAACTATATGCATGTTTCATATAATTTTCTAGTTTTGAATAATGCAACATTGAAACTTAGGTAATTTTACTCAATTTGATCATGTTTACAGTTAAAATATTCAAACTTTATGCACATTTCTTATAAATTTTGAGTTTGGAATAATGCAACACCAAAACTTATTTGGTTTTCCTCATTTCAATCAATTTTATAGTTAAAGATTCAAACATTATGCATTTTCCTATAATATTTGAGTTTTGAATTATGCACCACCAAAACTTAGGTGGGTTTCCTTATTTTGAGCATGTTTATAGTCAAAAGATTTAATCTTTATATGTATTTTTTATAAATTTTGAGTTTTGAATAATGCAACACCAAAACATAAGCAGTTTTACTTATTTCAAACATGCTTACAATCAAAAGAATCAAACTTTTTGAGTTTTGAATAATGCAACACCAAACCTTATGTGGATTTACACCTTTAGATCATGTTTACAATCAAAACATTCAAATTTTAAGTGTGTTTCCTCTATTTTTTGAGTTTAGAATAATTCAACACCAAAACTTAGGTGGTTTTAATCATTTTGAGCATGTTCATAGTAAAAAGATTCAAACTTCATGTATGTTTCCTATAATTTTTTTATTTTGATTAATGCAACACTAAAACTTACGTAATTTTCCTTGTTTTGAGTATGTTTATAGTCAAAAGATTTAAACTTAATGCATGTTTCTTACAATTTTTGAGTTTTAAATAATGCAAAACTAAAAGTTATATGGTTTTAAGCATTTATATCATGTTTATAATAAAAATATTTAAATTTTAAGTGGGTTTCCTATAATTTTTGAGTTTTGAATAATGCCACACACCAAAACGTAGGTAATTTTACTCATTTTGAGCATGTTTATAATCAAAAGAATCAAAATTTATGCACATTTCCTATAATTTTTGAGTTTTGAATAATGTAACACCAAATCATAGGTACTTTTACTCATTTCAAGCATGTTTACAATCATAAGATTCAAACTTTATGTGCATTTCTTATATTTTTTTAGTTTTGAATAATTAAACACTAAAATTTAGGTGGTTTTACTCATTTCAAAAATGTTTACAATCAAAATATTTAATCTTTATGTATTTCCTATAATTTTTTAGTTTTGAATAATGAAACACCAAAACTTAGGTGGTTATTCTCATTTTGAGCATGTTTAAAATCAAAATATTCAAATTTTATGCATATTTCCTATTATTTTTAATTTTTAATAATGTAAAACTAATAACTAGGGTATTTTACTCTTTCTAAGCATATGCTTAAAATAAAAAATTCCAACTTTATACATGTTTCTCATAAATTTTTAATTTTGAATAATGAAACACCAAAATTTAGGAGGATTTCCTCATTTTGAACATGTTTACAATAAAAATATTTAAATGTTATGCACACTTCCTATATTTTTTTATTTTTAAATGATTCAATACCAAAACTTAGGTGGTTTTGCTCATTTTGATCATGTTTACAATCATAAGATTTAAAAATTATAATCATTTCTTATAATGTTTGAGTTTTGAATAATGCAACACAAAAGCATAGGTCATTTTACTCATTTCAACATGTTTACAATCAAAAGATTCAAACTTTATGTGTTTTAACCCTTTCAAACATGTTTTCAATAAAAAGATTCAAAATTTATGTGTGCTTCCTATAATTTTTGTGTTTTAAATAGTGAAACACCAAAATATAGGCAATGTTACACATTTTAAACATGTTTACAACCAAAATATTCAAACTTTATGCATGTCTCCTATATTTTGTAAGTTTTGAATAATACAACACTAAAACTTTGGTGGTTTTACTCATTTTGGGAATTTTACAATTAATAGATTCAAACTTTATTTGTATTTCCTATAATATTTGAGTTTTGAGTAATGCAACACCAAAACATAAGTGGTTTTACTCATTTCGAGAATGTTTAGAATCAATAGATTAAAACTTGATGCACATTTCCTATAATTTTTGAGTTTTGAATAATGTAACACCAAAACATAGGTCATTTTAGTAATTTCAAGCATGTTTACAATCAAAAGATTCAAACTTTATATGGGTTTCCTATAATTTTGGAGTTTTGAATATTGCACCACCACACTTAAGCAATTTTAATCATTTTGAGCATGCTTACAATAAAAAGATTCATACTTGATGTGGGTTTTTCATACTTTTTTAGTTTTGAATAATGCAACACCATAACTTAGGCTATTTTACTTGTTTCAAGCATGTTTACAATGAAAAAATTCAAACTTTATGTGCATTTCCTATCATTTTTTAGTATTGAATAATATAACACTAAAATGTAGGTGGATTTAATTGTTTTGAATTTGTTTAAAATCAAAAGATTCAAATTTTATCCATGTTTCCTGTAATTTTGGAGTTTTTAATATTGGAACACTAAAACATAGGTGATTTTACTCATTCCAAGCATGTTTACAATGAAAATATTCAATCTTTATGCACATTACCTATAATTTTTTAGTTGGGAATAACACAACACTAAACCTTAGGTAATTTTACTCATTTTGAGCATGTTTATAATAAAAAATTCAAACATTATTTTGGTTTCTTATCTTTTTTTTAGTTTTGAGTAATGTAACACTAAAAAGTAGGTGATTTTACTCATTTTGAGCATGTTGACAATCAAACAATTCAAAATTTATTCATGTTTGCTATAATTTTTGAGTTTTAAATAATGCAACACAAAAACATGGGTGGTTTTTCTAGCTTCGAGCATGTTTATAATGAAAATATTAAAACTTTATCTGGGTTTCAAATAATTTTTTAGTTTTGAATAATGCAACACCAAATCATAAGTGGTTTTACTCTTTTAAAGCATGTTTAAAATCACAAGATTCAAACTTTATCTACATTTCCTATAATTTTTCAGTTTTGAGTAATGAAACGACAAAATTTAAGTAGTTTTACTTATTTTGAGCATGTTTCAAAACAAAAGATTCAAACTTTATGTGTGTTTCATATTATTTTTGAGTTTTGAATAGTTCAACACCAAAATTTAATTGGTTTTTCTCATTTCATGCATGTTTATAATAAAAAGATTCAAAATTGAGGTACATTTTCTATAATTTTTGCATTTTGAATAATGCAACACTAAAACTTAATCAATTTTACTCATTTTGAGCACATTTACAATTAAAAGATTCAAACTTTATGCATGTTTCCTATAATTTTAGAGTTTTGAATAATGTAACACCAAAACATAGGTGGTATTACATGTTTTAAGCATGTTTACAATCAAAAGACTCAAAATATTCAAGCATGTTTACAATCAAAATATTCAAACTTTATGTGGGTTTTCTTTAATTTTTGAGGTTTGAATAATGCAACATCAAAACTTAGGCATTTTTACTCATTTTGAGCATGTTTACAATCAAAAGATTCAAACACTATGTGAATTTCCTATAATTTTTGAGTTTTGAATAATGCAACACCAAAACATAAGATATTTTTCTCATTTTGAGAATGTTTAGAATCAAAAGATTCAAACTTGATAAACGTTTCCTATAATTTTTGACTTTTTAATAATGCAACACCAAAACATAAGTGGTTTTACTCATTTCAAGAATGTTTACAATAAAAAGATTCAAATTTTATACATTTTTTCTATAATTTTTGAGTTTTGAAAAATGCAACATCAAAAATTAAGTGGTTTTACACATTTTAAGCATGTTTAAAAATAAAAGATTCAAATATTATGAATGTTTCCTATAATTTTTGAGTTTTGAATAGTGCAACATAAAAGCAAAAGCAACATAAGAACTTAAGTAGTTTTGGTTTTACTCGTTTTGAGCATGTTTACAGTCAAAAAAGTAAAAATTTATGTCTATTTCCTATAATTTTGTAGTTTTGAGTAATGTAACATAAGAACTTAAGTAGTGTTATTTGTTTCAAGCATATTTAAAATTAAAATATTTAAAATCTATGCATGTTTCCTATAATTTTTGAGTTATGAATAATGCAACACCAAAACTTAGGTGGTTTTACTTTTTTGAGCATGTTTATAATCAAAAGATTCAAACTTTAAGCACATTTCTTATAATTTTTTTGTTTTGAATAATGCAACACCAAAATTTAGGTGTTTTTACTCATGTTGAGCATGTTTACAATCAGAAGATTCAAACTTTATTCATGTTTCTTAAATTTTTTGAGTTTTGGATAATGCAACACCAAAACATAGGCAATTTTACTCATTTTAAGCACGTTTAGAGTCAAAAGATTCAAACTTTATGTGTGGTTCATATAATTTTTGAGTTTTGAATAATGTAACATCAAAACATAGGCAATTTTACTTATTCTAAGCATGTTTACCCTTAAAAGATTTAAATTGTATGTGCATTTCCTATAATTTTTGAGTTTTGAATAATGAAACACCAAGAAATTTGCAAATTTTCTCATTTAAAACATGTTTACCATCAAAAGATTCAAATGTTATGCATGTTTTTTAAAAAATTTGAGTGTTGAATAATTCAACACCAAAACTTAAGTGATTTTACATTTACAATTGGAAGATTCAAATTTTATGAGCATTTTTTATAATTTTTGAGTTTTAAATAATGCCACACCAGAACATAAGTAGTTTTAATCATTTTAAACATGTTTAAAATCAAAATATTCAAACTTTATGTTTGTTTCCTATAATTTTTACTTTTCAATAGTGCAACATGAAAACCAAGGTGGTTTTACTTGTTTCGAGCATGTTTATAATCAAACGATTCAAACTTTATGCATATTTCCTATAATTTTTGAGTTTTGAATAATGCAAAACCAAAACCTAAACATTTTTACTCCTTTGAAGCATGTTTACAATTGAAAGATTCAAATATTATGCATGTTACTTGTAATTTTTTATTTTTGAATAATGAAACACCAAAACCTAATTGGTTTTATTCTTTTTGATCTTGTTTGCAATCAAAAGATTTACACTTTAGGCACGTTATTTATAATTTTTGAATTTTTAATAATGCAAGACCAAGACTTAGGTAGTTTTTTCTCATTTTCAGCATGTTTACAATTAAAACATTCAAACTTTATACATGTTTCCTATAATTTTAAAGTTTTCAATAATTTTTGAATTTTGAATAATGCAACACCAAAACTTATGTGGTTTTCCTTGTTTCGAGCATGTTTATAGTAAAAATATTGAAATTTTATGTCCATTTCCTATAATTTTTGAGTTTTGAATAATGCAACACAAAAACTTATGCATTTTTTCTCATTTTGAGCATGTTTACATTCCAAAGATTCAAACCATATGCATATTTCCTGTAATTTTTTAGTTTTGAACAATGCAACACACTAACTTAGGTTGTTTTACTCATTTCAAGTGTGCTTAAAATCAAGAGATTCAAACTTTATATGTGTTTCCTATAATTTTTATGTTTTAAATATGCAACACTAAAACATAACTAATTTTCCTCACTTTGAGCATGTTTACAATTAAAAAATTTAATATTTTTGCATGTTTCCTATAAATGTTGAGTTTTGATTAATGCAAGACAAAAAATTAGGTGGTTTTACTCATTTAAATGTTGAGTTTTGATTAATGCAACACCAAAAATTAGGTGGTTTTACTGATTTTTACTCATTTTGAGCATCTTTACAGTCAAAAGATTCAAACTTTATGTGTGTTTCCTATAATTTTTAAGTTTTGAATAATGCAACAATAAAACATAGGTAGTTTTACTAATTTTTAGCCTATTTACGATCAAAATATTAAAACTTTATGTGTATTATGTATAATTTTTGAGTTATGAATAATGCAACATGAAAACTTAAGTGGTGTTACCCATTTCAACCATGTTTACCATCAAAAAAATCAAACCTTATGCATGTTTTCTATAATTTTATAGTTTTGAATAATGCAACACCAAAACATAAGTAGTTTTACTAATTTTAATCATATTTACAATTAAAATATTCAACCTTTATGTGTTTTTCCTATAATTTTTGAGTTTTGAATAATGCAACACCAAAACTTAGATAGTTTTACTCATTTCAAAGATGATTACGATCGTAACATTTAAACTTTATGCATGTTTCTTATAATTTTTGAGTTTTGATTAATACAACACTAAAACTTATGTGTTTTTACTCATTTTGAGCATGTTTAGAATCCAAGGATTGAAACTATATTTGTGTTTCCTAAGATTTGTGAGTTTTGAAGAATACAACACCAAAATTTAGGTGGTTTTACTCATTTTGAGAATTTTTACAATAAAAATATTCAAACTTTTTGCATGTTTCCTATATTTTTTGAGTTTTCAAAAAAATTAGGTGGTTTTACACATTTTGAGCTTCTTTATAATCAAAAGATTCAAACTTTATGCATTTTTCCTAAAATTTTTGAGTTTTGAATAATACAAAAATAAAACTTAGGTGGTTTTAATTATTTTGATCATGCTTATAATCATAACATTACAAATTTATGCATGTTTCCTATAATTTTTGAATTTTGAATAATGCAACACCGAAACATTAGTAGTTTTACTCATTTTGAGCATGTTTACAATTAAAAGATTCAATCTTTATGCATGTTTCCCATAATTTTTGAGTTTTGAATAATGCAACCCAAAATCTAAGTGGTTTTACTCATTTTGAACATGTTTCAAATCAAAAGATTCAAACTTGAAGTGCATTTCCTATTATTTTTGAGTTTTGAATAATGCAACACCAAAACTTAAATGATTTTCTTTATTTTGAGCATGTTTACTATCTAAAGATTTAAACTTTATGTGCATTTTCTATAATTTTTTAGTTTTGAATAATGCAACACCAAACTTTGGTGGTTTTACTCATATCGAGCATGTTTACAATAAAAATATATGCATGTTTCTATGGATTTTGAGTTTTAAATAATGCAAGACAAAAATGTAGGTTTTTTTACTCTTTTTGAGCATGTTTACAATTAAAAGATTCAAATTTTATGCATGTTTCCAATAATTTTTGAGTTTTAAATAATGAAACACCAAAATTTAGATTGTTTTGCTCATTTTGAGCTTGTTTACAATCAAAAGATTCCAACTTTATGTACATTTCTTATAGTTTTTGAGTTTTGAATAATGCAACACTAAAATTGAAGTAGTTTTGCTCATTTCAAGTAGTTTTACAATCAAAACATTTAAAGATTATGCATTTTACCTATAATTTTTATGTTATCAATAATGCAACAACAAAATATAGAAGTTTTACTCACTTTAAGCATGTTTAAAATCAAAAGATTAAAACATTAGTCACATTTGCTATAATTTTTAAGTTTTCAATCAATAACACAAAATCATAAGTAGTTTTACTCGTTTTGAGCATGTTTAAAATAAAAGGATTCAAACTTAATGTTCATTTCCTATAATTTTACTTTTAAATAATGCAACACCAAAACTTAAGTGATTTTACTCATTTTGAGCATGTTTAAAATCAAAAGATTGAAACTTTTTTCACATTTCCTATAATTTGAGCTTTGAAAAATGCAACACCAAAACTTAAGGTATTTACTCATTTCAAGCATGTTTACATTTAAAATATTCAAACTTTATGCATGTTTCCTATAATTTTTGAGTGTTGAATAATGCAACACTAAAACCTAGGTGGTTTTACTCATTTCAAGCATCTTTATAATCAAAATATTGAAATTTTATATGTGCTTCAAATAATTTTTAAGTTTTGAATAATGTAACAAAAAAACATAGGTGGTTTTACTCATTTTGAGTATGTTTACAATAATAACATTAAAAATTTATGCACATTTCCTATAATTTTTGAGTTTTGAGTAATTCAACAAAAAAAATATAGGTGGTTTTAGTCATTTTGAGAATGTTTACAATCAAAATATTCTAACTTTACAAACATTTCCTACAATTTTTGAGTTTTAATAATGCAACACCAAAACTTAGGTGATTTTACTCCTTTGAAGATTGTTTGCAATCAAAAGATTCAAACTTTAAGTGCATTTCTTATAATTTTTTAGTTTTGAATAATGCAACCCCAAAACATAGGTGGTTTTACTCATTTCAAGTAGTTTACAAACAAAAGATTCAAACTTTATGCACATAGCCTATATTTTTTGAGTGTTTAATAATGCAATACAAAAACTTAAGTGGTTTTATTGTTTTTAAGCATGTTTAAAATAAAAAGATTCTAACATTTTGCATACTTCCTATACTTTTTGAGTTTTATACAATTCAACAGCAAAAATTAAGTTGTTTTACTCATTTTGAGTATGTTTACAATCAAAAGATTCAAAATTTATGCATGCTTCCTATAAATTTGAGTTTTCAATAATGTAACACAAAAATGTAAGTGGTTTTTCTCATTTTGAAGATGTTTACAATCAAAAGAATCAAAATTCATGCATGCTTCCTATAATTTTATAGTTTTGAAAAATGTAACACCAAAACTTAAGCGATTTATTCATTTCAAGCATGTTTAGAATCAAAAGATTCAAGCATTATGTGCATCTCCTATAAGTTTTGAGTTTTGAATAATGCAATGCAAAAACTTAAGTGGTTGTATTAATTTCAAGCATGTTTAAAATAAAAATATTTTAACTCTATGCATGTTTCCTATAATTTTAAGTCTTAAATAATGTAACACCAAAATTTAAGTAGTTATACTCATTTTGAGCATGTTTATAATTAAAAAATTCAAAAATTATGCATGTTTCCTATAAGTTTTGAGTTTTTAATAATGTAACAACAAAAGTTAAGTGGTTTTACTCATTTTTAACATATTTAAAATCAAAAGATTCAAATTTTATGCATGTTTCCTATAATTTTTGAGTTTTTAATATTGCAACACAAAAAACTTAAGTAGTTTCACTCATTTCAAACATGTTTACGATCAAAATATTCAAACATTATACTTGTTTCTTATAATTTTTGAGTTTTGAATAATGTAACACCAAAATTTAAGCAGTTTTACTTATTTCTAGCATGTTTATAATCAAAAGATTCACATTTCCTATAATTTTGTTTTAATAATGCAACATGAAAACATAAGTGGTTTTACTTATTACGAGGATCATTACAATCAAAATATTCAAACTTTATGTGCATTTTTTATAATTTTTGAGTTTTGAATAATGTAACACCAAAACATAATTTTTTTTTTACTCTTTTCAAACATGTTTACAATCAAAAGAATCAATATTTATGTCCATTTCCCATAATTCTTGAGTTTTCAATAATACAACACAAAAATGTAAGCAATTTTACTCATTTTGAGCATGTTTACAATAAAAAAACTCAGACTTTATGCATGTTTCCTATAATTTTTGAGTTTTGAATCATGTAAATCAGTAAAACTTAAGTAGTTTTGCTCATTTTAAGCATGTTTATAATTTAAAAAAATCAAATTTTATGTGTGTTTCACATAATTTTTGATTTTTGAATAATGCAACACCAAAACTTAAGAACTTTTAATCATTTTGAGCATGTTTACAATCAAAGGATTCAAAATTTATGGATGTTTCATATAATTTTTGAGTTTTGAATAATGTAACATAAAACCTTAAGTGGTTTTACTCATTTTGAGCATGTTTACAATTAAAATATTCAAATATTATGCATGTTTCCTATAATTTTTAAATTTTGAATAGTGCAACACCAAAACTTATGTAGTTTTACTCATTTCAAGCATGTTTATGATCAAAATATTCAAGCTGTATATGAATTTCCTATATTTTTTTATTTTTTAATAATACAACATGAAAACATAGGTAATTTTACTTATTTCTAGCATGTTTGCAATTAAAAGATTCAATATTTATGTGTATTTTTAATAATTTTTGAGTTTTGAATAATCCAACACCAAAACATAAGTGGTTTTACTCATTTTGAGCATCTTTACATTCAAAATATTCAAACATTATGTGTATTTTCTATAATTTTTAGTTTTTGAATAATGCAACATCAAAACATATGTGGTTATACTCATTTTGAGCATGTTTAAAATCAAAAGATTCAAACTCTATACATGTTTCCTCTAATTTTTTAGTTTTGAATAATGCAACACCAAAACTTAGGTAGTTCAACTAGATTCGAGCATGTTTACAATTAACATGTTTCCTATAATTTTATAGTTTTGAATAATAAAACACTGAAACTTGGTTTTACTCATTTATAGCATGTTTCTAGTGAAAAGATTCAAACTTTATCTGCATTTCCTATAAATTTTGAGTTTTAAAAATTTTAATAGCAAAACTTAGGCAACTTTATTCATTTTGAGCATGTTTATCATCAAAATATTCAAACTTTATTCATATTTTTTATAATTTTTGAGTTTTGAATAATGCAACACTAAAACATACATAGTATTCCTCATTTTGAGCATGTTTACAGTCCAAATATGAAAACTTTATGCACATTTACTACTATTTTTTCAGCTTTAAATAATCCAACACTAAAACCTAGGTGGTTTTACTCATTTTGAAAAGTTTACAATCCAAAGATTTAAACTTTATGGATATTTCCTATAATTTTTTAGCTTTGATTAATGCAACTTTAAAACCTAGGTTGTTTTATTCATTTTAAGCATGTTTACAATCAAAAGATTCACACTTTATGTGCATTTACTCATTTCGTGCAAAACCAAAACTTAAATAATTTTCCTCATTTTATGCATGTTTATATTCAAAAGATTCAAACTTTATGTTTAAAATCAAAAGATTCAAAATGTATTTATGTTTCATATATTTTTTGACTTTTGAATAATGCAACACCAAAAAATTGGTGCTTTTACTTATTTTGACCATATTTATAATCAAAAGATTCAAAATTTATGTCAGTTTCCTATAATTTTTTAGTTTTGAATAATGGAACAAAAAACTTTGGAATTTTTCATCATTTCAATCATGTTTACAATTTATAGATTCAAACTTTATTTACATTCCCTATAATTTTTGAGTTTTGAATAATGCAAAATGAAAACATAGACAATTTTACTTATTTTGAGCATGTTTACAATCAAAAGATTCAAACTTTATGCATGTTTCCTATATTTTTTTAGTTTTAAAAAACACAACACTAAAACATAGGTAGTTTTTACTCATTTCAAGCATGTTTAAAATTAAAAGATTCAAACCTTATGTGTGTTTCATATAATTTTTTAGCTTTAAATATATAATACCAAAACTTAGGTAGTTTTACTCATTTTGAGCATGTTTACAATCAAAAGATTCAAACTTTATGCATGTTTCTTATAATTTTTGAGTTTTGAATAATGCAACACCAAAACTTAGCTAGTTTTACTCATTTCAAACATGTTTAAAATCAAAATATTCAAACTTTATGCGTGTTTCTTTCAATTATTAAGTTTGAATAATGTAAAACTAAAACTGAGGTAGTTTTAATCATTTTATGCATGTTTAGGATCAAAAGATTCAAATTTTATGCACATTTCCTATAATTTTCAAGTTTTGAATAATGTAACACTAAAACATAGGTGATTTTACTAATTTAAATCTTTTTTACAATCAAAATATTCAAAATTTAAATGTATTTCTTATAATTTATAAATTTTAAATAATGCAACACAAAAATTAGTGGAGTTTTACTCATTTTGATCATGTTTATAGTTAACAGATTCAAAATTTATGTGATTAACCTATAATTTATGGGTTTTGAATAATGAAACACCAAAACATAGGAGGTTTACTCATTTCAGCGATGTTTACAATTCAAAAATTCAAACTTTATGTATGTTTTCTATAAATTGAGTTTCAAATAATGCAACACCAAAACTTAAGTGGTTTTACACATTTTAAGCATGTTTACAGTCAAAAGATTTAAACTTGATGCATGTTTCCTATAATTTTTGAGTTTTGAATAATGCAACACCAAAACTTAGGTGTTTTTGCTTATTTCAATCATGTTTGCAATCAAAAGAATCAAACTTTATGTGAATTTCCTATAATTTTTGAGTTTTGAATAATGCAACAACAAAACTTAGGTAATTTTACTCATTTCAAGCATGTTTACATTCAAAAGATCCAAACTTTATGAGTGTTTCCTATAATTTTTGAATTTTCAATAATGTAACATCAAAATGTAGGGAATTTTACTCATTTTGAGAATGTTTATAATTAAAAGAATCAAACCTTATATTAATGTAACACCAAACTTTATTCATGTTTCCTATAATTTTTAAGTTTTTATTAATGTAACACCAAACATTAGGTAGTTTTACACATTTTGATCATGTTTACAATCAAAAGATTTAAAGTTTATGCATGTTTCATATGATTTTTGAGTTTTGAATAATGTAACAGTAAAACTTAGGTGGTTTTAATTGGTTTGATCATGTTTAAAATAAAAAGATTTAAACTTTATGCAAGTGTCCTATAATTTTTGAGTTTTGAGTAATGTAATAACAAAACTTAGGCAGTTTTACTAATTTTGTGCCTATTTACGATCAAAATATTAAAAATTTATGTGTATTGTGTATAATTTTTGAGTTTTGAATAATGCAAAACCAAAACTTGGGTAGTTTTTATCATTTCAAGCATTTTTACAGTCAAAAGATTCAAACTTTATGCACTTTTTCTATAATTTTTATGTTCTAAATAATGCAAAACCAAAACTCAGTCATTTTTTACTCATTTTGAGCATTTTTAAAAATAAAAGATTCAAACTTTATTTGTGTTTCCTATAAGTTTTGAATTTTGAATAATGCATGTTTACAATAAAAAGATTTAAACTTTATGTGTTGCCAATAATTTTTTAGTTTTGAATATTCAAACATAAAAACATAAGAAGTTTTACTCCTTTTGAGCATTTTTATGATTAAAACATTCAAACTTTATGCTCATTTCCCATAATTGTTAGGTTTTATATTATGCAACACCAAAACTTAGGTAGGTTTTCTCATTTTGAGCATGTTCACAATCAAAAGATTGAAAATTTATATATATTTACTTTAATTTTTAATTTTTAAATAATGCAACATCAAATCATAGACAACTTTACTCATTTCAAGCATGTTTACAATTAAAAGATTCAAACTTTATGTACATTTCCTATAAGTTTTGAATTTTAAATAATGCAACACCAAAACATATGCAACTTTAATCGTATTGAGCATGCTTATGATTAAAATATTCAAACATTATGGTTATTCATTCTAAGAATGTTTATAATTAAAAAAATTCAAATGTTATGTGTGTTTCATATAATTTTTGATATTGAATAATGCAAGACAAAATCTTAGGTGGTTTTACTCATTTTGAGCATGTTTACAATAAAAAATATTCAAATGTTATGCTTGTTTCATATAATTTTTGAGCTTTGAATATTGCCACACTAAAACATAGGTAGTTTTACTTGTTTCAATCATATTTAGAATAAAAAGATTCAAACTTTATGCATATTTCTTATCATTTTTGTGTTTTAAATAATGCAACACCAACACATAGGTGGATTTACTCATTTTGAGTATGTTTACAATCAAAAGATTTAAAATTTATGTGCATTTATTATAATTTGAGTTTTGAATAATGCAACACAAAAACTTAGGTTCTTTTACTTGTTCTAAGTATGATTACAATAAAAAATGCAAGCTTTATGCGCATTTCCTATAATTTTTGAGTTTTGAATAATACAATACCAAAAATTAGATAGTTCTACTCATTTGAGCATGTTTACAATCAAAAGATTCAAACTTTATGCACATTTCTTATAATTTTTTGGTTTTGAATAATGCAACACTAAAACATAAGGAGTTTTACTCATTTTGAACATGTTTAGAATTAAAAGATTCAAACATCATGTGCATTTTCTATAATTTTTGAGTTTTGAATAATGCAACACCAAAACATAAGTGGTTTTACTCATTTCAAGAATGTTTAAAATCAAAATATTAAAAGTTTATTTGTGTTTCCTATCATTTTTGAGTTTTAAATAATGGAACATCAAAATATGTAGTTTTACTCATTTTGAGCATGTTTACAATAAAAAAAATTAAACTTTCTGCACATTTCTTATAATTAGAGTTTTGAATAATGGAAAACCAAAACATAGGCAGTTTTACTCATTTCAAACATGTTCACAATCAAAATATTCAAACTTTATGTGTGTTTCCTATAATTTTTTAGTTTTGAATAATGAAACACTAAAACTTAGGTGGTTTTAGTCATTTTGAGCATGTTTTTAATCAAAAGATTCACACTTTATTTTCATTTCCCAAGAGTTTTTAGTTTTGAATAATGCAACACCAAAACTTAAGAGCAATTTTACTCATTTTTAGCATGTTTATGATCAAAAGATTTAAATGTTAAGAATGTTTCCTATAGTTTTCACATTTTAAATAATTCAACACCAAAACTTAGGTAGTTTTACTCATTTTGAACATGTTTACAATTAAAAGATTCAAACATTATGCATGCTTCCTATATTTTTTGAGTTTTGAATAATACAACACTAAAACATAGGTAGTTTTACTTATTTCAAGCATGTTTTCAATCAAAAGATAAAAAAATTATGCATGTTATCTATAATTTTTTAGTTTTGAATAATGTAACAGTAAAACTTAGGTAGTTTTAATGATTTTGAATATGATTACAATTAAAATATTCAAATTTTATGCATATTTCCTATAATATTTTTGTTTTTAATATTACAATGCTAAAACATAAGCAGTTTTACTCATTGCATGCATGTTTAAAATTAAAAGACTCAAACTTTATGTGTATTTCTAATAATTTTTTAGTTTTGAATAATGTAAAACTAAAACTTAGGTGGTTTTACTCATTTAGAGCTTGTTAACAATTAAAAGATTCAAACTTTATGGTTGTACGTTTCCTGTAATTTTTGAGTTTTGAATAATGCAACACCAAAGCTTAGGTGGTATTACTCATTTCAAGCATGTTTACAATTAAAAGATTCATACTTTATGTGCATTTCCTATAATTTTTGAGTTTTGAATAAAACACCAAAACATAAGTAGTTTTACTCATTTTGATCATGTTTAGAATCAAATTATTCAAACTTTGTGTGTTTCTTATATTTTTTTAGTTTTAAATAATGCAACACTAAAACTTAAGCAGTTTTACTCATGTTGAGCATGTTTACAATAAAAACATTTTAACTTTATGCATGTTTTCAATAATTTTTGAGTTTTGAATAATGTAACACCAAAACTTAAGTAGTTTATTCATTTTGAGCATGTTTACAATAAAAACATTTTAACTTTATGCATGTTTTCAATAATTTTTGAGTTTTGAATAATGTAACACCAAAACTTAAGTAGTTTATTCATTTTGACAATGTTTACAATCAAAAGATTCAAATATGCACTTTTCCTATAATTTTAGAGTTTTGAATAATGCAACACCAAAATTTAAGTGGTTTTACTCATTTTGATTATGTTTATAATCAAAAGATTAAAAATTTATCCATGTTTCTAATAATTTTTGAGTTTTGAATAATGTA
Source organism: Torreya grandis (assembly GCA_037957365.1). NCBI lineage: Eukaryota > Viridiplantae > Streptophyta > Pinopsida > Cupressales > Taxaceae > Torreya > Torreya grandis. The sequence continues at coordinate 1,615,365 of JARHVA010003303.1, forward strand.
ACACCAAAACCTTGGTGGTTTTACTCATTTTAAGCATGTTTACAATCAACAAATTCAAAATTTATGTAGGTTTTCTACAATTTTTTAGTTTTAAATAATGCAACACCAAAACTTAGGTGGTTTTACTCTTTTCGAGCATGTTTATAATCAAAAAAATTAATTTTTTTGTGGTATTCTCATAATTTTTTGCTTTTCAGTTATGTAACACTAAAACATAGGAAATTTTACTTCTTTCAAGCATGTTTACAATGAAAAGATTCAAACTTTATGTACATTTCCTTTAATTATTGAGTCTTCTTTCATGCACAACCAAAACTAAAATGGTTTTACTCATTTTGAGCATGTTTAAATTCAAAAGATTCAAACTTTATGCTAGTTTTACTTGTTTCAAGCATGTTAAGAATATAAAGATTCAAATTTTATGTGTGTTTTCTATAATTTTTTAGTTTTAAATAATGCAACACCAAAACTTAAGCAGTTTAACTTGTTACGATCAAAACATTTAAACTTTATGTGCCTCTCTTTTAATTTTAAAGTTTTGAATAATGTAAACCACCAACACTTAGGTGGTTTTACTCATTTTCAAATATATTTACAATCAAAAGATTCAAAATTTATGTGTGTCTCCATTAATTTTTGATTTTTGAATAATGCAACACCAAAGCTTAACTGGTTTTACTCATTTTAAGCTTGTTTAGAGTCAAAATATTTGAACTTTATTCATATTACTTATCCTTTTTTGGTAATTAATAATGCAAAACCAAAACCTAAGTGATTTAATCCAGTTTAAGCATGTTTACAATCAAAAGAATAAAAATTTATGCACATTTCCTATAATTTTTTGAGTTTTAAATAATGCAACATGAAAACATAGGTGATATACTCATTTTGAGCATGTTTATTGTCAAAAGATTCAAATTTTCTATGCATTTCCTATAATTTTTGAGTTTTCAATAATATAACTTCAAAATTTAGGTGGTTTTACTCATTTTGATCATTTTTACAATCAAAAGATTCAAAATTTATGCACATTTCCTATAAGTTTTGAGTTTTGAATAATGTAATAACAAAACTTAAGTAGTTTTATTCATTTCAAGCTTGTTTACAATCAAAATATTCAAACTTTTATATGCATTTCATATAATTTTTGAGTTTTGAATAATGCAACACCAAACTATAGGTAGTTTTCCTTGTTTCAAGCATATTTACCATCAAAAGATTCAAACTTTATGCACACTTCTTATAATTTTTGAGTTTTGAATAATGTAACACCAAAACCTAGGTGGTTTTATTCATTTTGAGCACGACTACAATCAAAAGATTTAAAGTTTATGTGCTTTTCTTATAATTTTTGAGTTTTGAAGAATGCAATAACAAAACTTAGGTGGTTTTACCAATTTGAAGCATGTAGTTTTACCCATTTGAAGCATGTAGTTTTATAATACAACATTAAAATAGGTAGTTATACTCATTTTAAGCATATTTACAATCAAAAGATTTAAAATTTATGCACATTTAATATAATTTTAGAGTTCTGAACAATGGAATACCAAAACATAGGTGGTTATACTCATTTCTAACATGTTTACAATCAAAATATTTAAACTTTGTGTGTTTCTAATAATTGTTTATTTTTGAATAATCCAAAACCAAAACTTAGGTGGTTTTACTCATTTTGAGCATGTTTACAATCAAAATATTCACACTTTATTTGCATTTCCTAAATTTTTTTAGTTTTGAATAATGCAACACCAAAATTTAAGATCAACGTTATTAGTTTTGCTCATTCTTACGATTAAAAATTTTAATTGTTAAGCATGTTTCCTATAATTTTTTAGTTTTAAATAATGAAACACCAAAACCTAGGCAATTTTTCTTCTTTCGAGCATGTTTATAATCAAAAGATTCAAACATTATGCATCTTTCTTATAATTTTTTAGTTTTGAATAATGCAAAACCAAAACATAGGCAATTTTACTTACTTTGAGCATGTTTACAATCAAAATATCAAAATCTATGTGTGTTTCCTATAACACTAAAACCTAGGTAGTTTTACTCATTTTGAGCATGCTCACAATTAAAAGATTCAAACTCTATGCATGTTTCCTATAATTTGTTAGTTTTGAATATTACAACAAAGAAACTTAAGCAATTTTACTCATTTCAAGCATGTTTACAATCAAAAGATTAAAAAATTATTTGTGTTTTCAATAATTTTTGAGTTATGAATAATGCAACACCAAAACATAGGTAGTTTTAACTATTTAGAGCATGTTTGCAATCAAAAGATTCAAACTATATTTGCATTTCTTATAATTTTTGAGTTTTGAATAATCCAACACCAATGCTTAGGTGGTATTACACATTTCAAGCATGTTTACAATCAAAAGATTCAAACATTATATGCATTTCCTATAATTTTAGAGTTTTAATTAATGCAACACCAAAACTTAAGTGGTTTTACTCATTTTGAGTATGTTTAGAATCAAAAGATTCAAATTTTATGCATGTTTCCTATAATTTTTGAGTTTTGAATAATGAAACAACAAAAATTAAGTGGTTTTACTTGTTTCAAGCATGTTTACCATAAAAAAGATTCTAACTTTATGCATGTTTTCTATAATTTTTGAGTTTTAGATAATGTAACACCAAAATTTAAGTAGTTTTACTCATTTCAAGCATGTTTACAATCTAAAAATTAAAAAATTTATTCACATTTCTTATAATTTTTGAGTTTTGAATAATGCAACACCAAACCTTAGGTGGTTTTACTCATTTTAAACATATTTACAATCAAAATATTCAAATTTTATAAGTATCTCCTATAATTTTTGTGTTTTGAATAAAACAACACCAAAATTTAAGCAAGTTTACTCATTTTGAGCATGTTTACAATCAAAAGATTCAAAGTTTATGTAGGTTTCCTATAAATGTTGAGTTTTGAATAATGGAACACCAAAAATTTGGTGGTTTCACTTGTTTGGAGCATGTTTACAATCAACAGATTCAAACTTTAAGTGGGTTTTCTACAATTTTTTACTTTTGAATAATGCAACACCAAAACCTAGGTTGTTTTACTCTTTTTGAACATGTTTACAATCAAAAGATTCAAATTATATGTGGGATTCCCATAGTTTTCAACGTTTCAATAATGCAACAGCAAAACATTGGCAATTTTACTCATTTTGAGCATGTTTACAATCAAAAGATCTAAACTTTATGTCTATTTCCTATCATTTTTGAGTTTTGAATAATGTAACGCCAAAACTTAAGTGGTTTTACTCATTTAAAGCATGTTTAAAATCAAAAGATTCAAACTATTTACATATTTCCTATAATTTTATAGTTTTGAACAATACAACACCAAAACTTAAGCAATTTTACTTATTTCGAGCATGTTTACAATAAAAAGATTCAAGCTTTATGTGTGTTTTCTATGATTTTTAAATTTTGAATAATGCAACACCAAAACATAAGTAGTTTTACTCATTTTGAGAATGTTTACGATAAAATCATTCAAACTCTTTGCTTGTTTCCTATAATTTTATATTTTAAAATAATGCAACACCAAAACTTAAGTGATTTTACTCAGTTCAATCTTGCTTATGATCAAAAGATTCAAAATTTATGTGCATCTCCTATAATGGTTTAGTTTTGAAAAATGTAACACTAAAACTTCAATGGTTTTACTCATTTTTTAACATGTTTACAATTAAAAGATTTAAAATTTAGGTGTCTCCAATAATTTTTGAGTTTTTGAATAATGTAACACCAAAACATAAGCAATTTTACTCATTTTAAGCATGTTTATAATCAAAAGATACTAATTTTATGTGTGGTTCCTATACTTTTTGAGTAATGACTATAGTAACACCAAAACATAAGCGGTTTAATTCATTTTGAGCATGTTTACAATCAAAAGAATAAAAATTTATCCACATTTCATATAATTTTTGAGTTTTGAATAGTGCAACATCAAAACATAGGTGTTTTTAATTGTTTCAAGCATGTTTATTGTCAAATGATTCAAACTTTATGCATGTTTTCTATAAATTTTAAGTTATGAATAATGCAACACTAAAACTTAAGTGGTTTTACTCATTTTGAGCATGTTTACAATCAAAATAATAAAAAATTATGTGCATTTCCTATAATTTTTGAGTTTACAACAATGAAATAACAAAAGTTAAGTGGTTTTACTTGTTTTGAGCATGTTTATAATAAAAAGATTCAAACTTTATTCATATTTCTTATAATTTTTGAGTTTTGAATAACGCAACACTAAAATTTAAGTGGTTTTACTCATTTTAGGCATGTTTACAATCAAAAAAATTTAAATTTATGTATGTTTCCTATAATATTTGAGTTTTGAATATTTTAACATGAAAACTTAGGCAATTTTAGTTATTTTGAGCATGTTTATAGTCAAAAGATTCAAACCTTATGCAAGTTTCTTATGATTGTTGAGTTTTGAATAATGCAACACCAAATCTTAGGTGGTTTTCCTCCTTTTGAACATGTTTACAGTCAAAATTTTAAAACTTTGTGCACATTTCCTTTAATTTTTGAGTTTTGAATAATGCAACACCTAAACTTAAACAAATTTATGCATTTCAAGCATGTTTACTATTAAAAGATTCAAACTTGCTGTGCATTTCCTATAATTATTGAGATTTAAATAATGCAACACCAAAATTAAGCAATTTTACACATTTCAAGCATGTTTACAGTTAAAGATTCAAACTTTTTGGGTATTTCATGTAATTATTGAGTTTTGAATAATTCAAAACCAAAACATAGGTGGTTTTATTCATTTCAAGCATATTTAAAATAAAAAAATTCAAACTTTATGCATGTTTCTTATAATTTTTATCTTTATGGCATTTCCTATAATTTTTGAGTTTTAAATAATGCAACACCAAAACATAAATGGTTTTACTCATTTTGAGCATGTTTAAAATCAAATGATTCAAACTTTATACATGTTTCCTATAATTTTTGAGTTTTGAATAATGTAACAATAAAACTTAGGCAACTTTACTTATTTTGAGCATATTTATGACCAAAAGATTCAAAATTTATGTGCATTGCCTATAATTTCTGAGTTTTGAATAATGCAACATTGAAACCTAGATATTTTTATGTGTTTCAAGCATGTTTATGATCAAAAGATTCAAACTTTATGCACACTTCTTATAATTTTTAGGTGTTGAATAATGTAACACCAAAACATAGGTGGTTTTACTAATTTTGAGCATTATTACAATCAAATGTTTCAAAATTTATGTGTTTTGAATAATGCAACACCAAAACTTATGTGGTTTTTTTCTTTTCAAGCATGTTTACTGTCAAAATATTCAAACTGTATGCACATTTCCTATAATTTTTTAGTTTTGAATAATCCACCACCAAAACATAAGTAGTTTTACTCATTTTGAGCATGTTTATAATCAAAAGATTCAAATTTTATAAATGTATCCTATAATTTTTGAGTTTTAAGTAATGGAATACCAAAACTTAGGTGGTTTTACTCATTTTGAGTATTTTTACAATCAAAATATTCAAACTTTATACGTGTTTCCTATAATTTTTGAATTTTCAATAATGCAACACCAAAACTTATGTAGTTTTACTTATTTTGAACATGTTTACAATCAAAATATTGAATCTTTATGCATGTTTCCTATAATATTTGAGCTTTGAATAATGTAACTCTAAAACATAGGAAGTTTTGATTAGTTTGAGCATGTTTACAATTAAAAGATTCAAACTTTATGCAAATTTCTTATTTTTTTTAGTTCTGAATACCATAGCACTAAAACATAAGTAGTTTTACTTGTATTGAGCATATTTACAATCAAAAGATTCAAAATTTATGTGCATTACAATTAGGTTTTTATTTTTGAATAATGCAACACTAAAACATAGGTGGTTTTACTCATTCCAAAATTGTTTACAATTAAAATATTCAAACTTTACCTGCATTTCCTATAATTTTTGAGTTTTGAATAATGTAACACCAAAGCTTAGGTGGTTTTACTCATTTTCAGCATGTTTATAATCAAAAGATCCACACGTTACATGCATTTACTATAATATTTGAGTTTTTAATAATGCAACACCAAAACTTAAGTGGTTTTACCCATTTTAGACATGTTCAAAATCAAAAGATTCAAACTTTATGTGTGTTTCCTATAATTTTTGAGTTTTGAATAATGCAACACCAAAACTTAAGCAATTTTACTAGTTTCAAGGATGTTTACAATAATTATTTAGTTTTGAATGATGCAACACCAAAACATAGGTAGTTTTACTCATTTCAAGCATCTTTACAATCAAAAGATTAAAACATTATGTGCATTTTCTATATTTTTTGAGTTTTGAATAATGCAACACTAAAGCTTAAGTGGTTTTACTCATTTTGAGCATGTTTACAATCAAAACATTTAAACGTTATGCATGTTTCCTATAATTTTAGAGTTTTGAATAATATAACACTAAAACTTTGATGTTTTTACTCAATTTGAATATGTTTACAATTAATAGATTCAAATTTTATTTTATTTTTCTACAATGTTTTAGTTTTGAAAAATGCAACACCAATACTTAGGTGGTGTTAATCTTTTAAAGCATGTTTACAATCAAAAGGTTTAAATTTGGTGGGTTTCTCATAATTTTTTGGATTTTGAATAATGCAATGCTAAAACATAGGTAGTTTTACACATTTTGAGAATGTTTACAATCAAATGATTCAAACTTTATTTGGATTTTCTAGAATTTTTGAGTTTGGAAGAATGCAACACTAAAACTTAAGTGGTTTTAATCATTTTGAGAATGTTTAAAATCAAAAGAATCAAACTTTATGCAGGTTTTTTATATTTTTTGAGTTTTGAATAATGTAACACAAAAACATAAGTGGTTTTACTTGTTTTGAGCATGTTTACAATAAAAATATTCAAACTTTATTTGCATTTTATATAACTTTTTAGTTTTGAATAATGTCACACCAAAATTTAAGTGGGTTTACTTGTTTCTAACATGTTTACGATCAAAATATTCAAAATTTATGGGTGTTTCTTATAATTTTTGAGTTTTGAATAATGCAACATCAAAAATTAAGTAGTTTTACTCTTTTT